>CM052800.1:20400294-20436970 GCA_028533885.1 Nasua narica | reverse complement strand
CCTCCTCCACTGTTGGTGGGAATGCAAGTTGGTGCAGCCACTTTGGAAAACAGTGTGGAGATTCCTCAAGAAATTAAATATACAGCTACCCTATGACCCTGCAATGGCACTACTGGGTGTTTACCCCAAAGAAGCAGATGCAGTACAAAGAAGGCCCACCTGTACCCCAATGCTCATAGCAGCAATGGCCACAATCGCCAAACTGTGGAAAGAACCAAAATGCCCTTCAACAGATGAGTGGATAAGGAAGATGTGGTACATCTATACAATGGAATCTTATGCCTCCATCAGAAAGGATGAATATCCAACTTTTGTATCAACATGGACAGGACTAGAAGAGATTATGCAGAGTGAAATAAGTCAAGCGGAGAGAGTCAATTATCTTATGGTCTTGCTTACGTGGGGAGCATAAGGAAAATCATGGAAGGCATTGTGAGAAGGAGGGGAAGGGTGAATAGGGGGAAATTGGAGGGGGCGATGAACCAGGAGAGACTGTGGACTCTTAGCAACAAACTGAGGGTTTTGGAGGGGAGAGGGTGGGCGGTTAGGCGAGTGGTGGATATTGAGGAGGGCACGTATTGCATGGAGCACTGGGTGTGGTGCATGAACAATTAATCTTATAACACTGAAAAAATAAAATAAATATATTTGGGGAAAAATTAGTGGCCAAAATTTTTTCCAGGTTTCTTAAAATAAATACACCTATAGATTTAAGAATCTCAACAAAATTTAAGATAAAAAACAGAAAGAAAATTACATGAAAACAAATTAGAATGTAATGGCTTAGGACTAGTAATAAAAAGAAATTTTAAAGCAACCATTAAAAAAGACTCATTATATACAGATAAATAAAGATTAGAAGGACAGCAGATTTTCATCAGATAAAATGCAAAACAGAGGATAGAGCACATATCTTTAGAGAACTGAAAGACATAGGAAAACAATACAAAACAAAGTGAAACAAAACAAAACAAAATGCTACCAAGCTAAACTTTTGAGTCTAGAATTAATATTTTCTGTTTAAATTAAGGCAAAAGAGTTTTTCAGATCTGGAAAATCTGAAGAAATTATTTATAAACAACTTACACTACAAGTTAGAGGAATTTCTTCACACAGAAGAAAAATGATAACAGATGAAAATCTATATTTTACAAAGAGATAAAGAATACTGGAAAAGGTAAGAATGTGTATAAACATTGAACTTATTTTCTTTACTTAAAAAAAATTAGAAGAGGAAGGGGCAAAGGGAAAGGGAGAGAGAGAATCATAAGCATATTTCATGCCCAGAGTGGAGCCAGATACTGGGCTCAATTTCATAACCCTGAGATCATGACCTAAGCTCAAATCAAGAGTCAGATGCTTAACCGACTGAGCCACCCAGACACCCCCTGGACTTATTTTCTATATTTTAAAGTATTTTAAGCTAATAAAACTGAAAGTATATCAAGCAGGTATAATAAAAATGTATTATGGGATTTATAACATAAAAATTATAAGTTTAGAAGAACAATAAGACAAACTTGAGACTGATAAAAATATACTTTTCTAATGTTCTTACACATGAAGTGACAGGATATCACTTTCAGGTAGACTGGGATTAGTTAAATGTATATACTTTAAACACTAAATCACCACTAAATCAAGAAGCAAATGAGAGTTATATCTAATAAGTTAACTACACTAACTAATTTGGCAGAATCTAAATAGGTTTGGTTTGATAAAGAAGAAAAACATGACCTAAGCTAGTATATCTTATATCTACTATATCTTATGAAACTACCATTTATTTCAGGAAAGTAGTACAATATAACAAAAGCAATAAAGTAAAAACATGCTTTGTTGTCAATGCCTGCCCTGTAGTAAGTATTCTGGGGATGCTGAGCACAGACTTAATTTGTCCTTCCTTTGCAGCATTGTACCAGATTTATTTTTTCTCTTAGATCAGGAACCACTGGCATATGAACCAGAACACTGCAGATCCAGGGAGCTCAACATGGAGTCTTGGCTGGTTTCTTACACCCTGCTGGTCATGTAGGCAACATATTGCTATATGATCAGCCACAAAAAACAGAAACCTTTGAGGGCCTCATGAAAACCAGGTGCAAATCATCAATCTTGCTGTTATGATACTGACAAGTTGGCACAAAATACTCCCAAATTTGTTTCAGATCCAGTGCACTGTCCATCAATGCACTAATACATGACCAGTGGTCGGTGCTATGCAGGTACATATTTGCTTCAGTAAAATAGCTCAGGCCAATTCTAGGCCTGCTAGAATGAGCCCTCACAGCACAGTCCCATTCCACTGTGCCATGAACAATGACTTTTTATGACTAAACAATTGTTCTTAATCTATTAGACTTACAACATCATGTGATAAATTATGCAATCAAAATGTACATACAAGTACCTAACATATACAATAACTGATGATATGCAGTTAAGTAGACAGTTTAAGCATGTAAATAATACCAACACAAACTTTATGAAATATTTTTTATGTAATATTTTTGCACAACTTTTCTTGCTTCCCAAATCTAAAGTTAACCACACTGTTCAGTGTATAAAATTAAAAACATAATCAATATATCATTTATCACATTCAAATCTGCTTTTGACTCTCCTCCAAATGCATAAATCTTGAGAGGGTTTGATTCAGTCCTCTGATTATATATTAATTAGATATTAATATCAACAGTAATTTATTTAATAATTAGATATTAAAGTCAACAGTATTATTAAGGTTTTTTTTTTTTTTTTTACTTTTCTACTATTATTTTTGTCTGTGATTCTGTATTTCACTATATAATACTGCTACATGGTACTCCAGTACATTGCTATGATATAAACTTGACATAATTATAGTACCTTCATTTTGTCCCATCCAACAAAATCTACTTTATTCCATTTAAAATACATTATTTCTCCTAAGAATATAGTTTGGAGGTCACAGCTCTGTTATTCCAGGATTCCAATGTCTTGTACATACAACCAGATTCTTTTTCTAAAGTTACGTGATTTAACAGGTATTTGTTTCCAATGAAAAATGTTTTCATGCCAGAGTCCCAGTACTCTAGTTCTGTTTGAGATTTGTCTTAAAATATCCACTACTTGCACCACAGGTAAAGAGTGGTTAGCAGACACCTGTGGCACTAGAATTATCCAAGAGGATCTTATAAGGTTTTATTCTCTGCTTAAAAATCCCCATAGATGAGGTGCCTCATACACCTTCCACAGTGTTTATCTTAGGTTTCAATAAAGGGCTCGGCCATTTTGTCTAGTCATCCAGATTTCTTTAGAATCACCACATCTAATATTCTATTTTATTTCAGTATGTAGCCTTGCTCCTACGTCTCGGTTTGAGCACAGCTGCCTTTGTTATATCCCTCTGAAGTCCCAACAGCAAAGTGGCAAATAGTGCACAGAAAGATACATCATTTGCTAGGGCTTCCATAACAAGGTACCACAGGGTGGGTGGCTTAAACAACAAAATTTTTTTCTTGCTGTTCTGAAGGCTAAAAGTCCGAGATCCAGGTCTCTGTAGGTCTTTCAGCATGACTTGGAGTTGCCTGCATACTTCCTGGGTTTCCACATGGTCTTTCCTCTGTGTACACACATTCCTGGTGTCTCTTGTGTGTCAAATTTCCTCTTCTTGCAAGAACATTAGATTAGATCAGGGTTCATGCATATGACCTCCTGTAACCTGAATTGTTTCTTTAAAGCTTTACCTCTAAACGCAGTCACATTCTCATGGAGTAGGGCTTAGAATTTCAACATCTGAATTTGATATGGGGATAAAACTCAGTTCATAACAGCTAGTGAGTTACCTTTTTGGGTAGTATCAATCATAATCTGAAAGTAAAGATGTATATCACAGACAAAAGATGCTTCATAGCAAGTGGTTTGGAGAGAGTAGGCATGAGTTTCAGTGCCTCCCATCTGAAGGACCATTTCAGATGTGCTTTCTCTCTCTGCAGTCAGGAACCATTGATGTGTGCACACAACTACTTAGGACCAGAGAGAGTCTGAGACTACTCCATAACCTCTTCCACCCTGGCCCAAAAGGTGTATTTCTGGTTCAAGACCAATCCCAAGGGCAGAGACCCCAGAGGGTCTCCTGAAAAGAGGTAAAAATCATCAAACTCACTATTTTCAATAAATTCTAATGATGAATTAGTAACAGAACCCCAAAACTGACCTAGAAACCAGAGTTACAAAAACCACTGTTAATCATTATAATTCATGACTTGACAGGTATATTTCTTACTTAAACAAAATAGATTTGAATAATTCCTTGGCTGCTAGAATAAACCCTCATAGCACATCAACATAGACAATTAGCTGTAATTATAAAACACTCAACTAATGATATATATTTAAAAAAAAAGAAAAAATAACACAGAGGGTAAATAGAAAACAAATATAAAATGGTAGATTTAAGCCCATGAAAATCAATAATCACATAAAGCATAAATAATCTAAAATACCCAATTACAATACAGATTGTCAAATTGAATGCAAATGCAAGACCTATTTATATGCTATGCTGCCTTACAAGAAATTTACTCTAATTATAGAGACATAAATAGGTGAAACGTAAAAGGATAAAATACTACATACCACACTAATATTAATCAAAAGGAAATTGGAGTGGCTATATTAATATCAAAAAAGTATATTTTGGAACAAAGAATGTAATAAGGGATAAAAGTGAATATTTCATAATAATAAAGATAAATTCACCTAAAAGCCATGACAAATTTAATGTTTTTGTAACTGATAACTTTAAAATTAGGGAGATAAATTCCAGTTAGACCAAAAAGACACAATTAAATCCACAGTTATATTTAGACATTATAGAATCCTTATTTCAATAACTGGGTTTTAGATAGATGATGTTGACGATAGATATAGATAGATGATGATGATAGATAGATGATAGATAAATGATAGCTAGCTAGCTAGATAATAGATGATGATTGATAGATGATATATAGATGATAGATAAATAGATAATAGATAAGACAGATTATGATAGATAGAAGATGGATAGATGATAGAATAAATGGACAAAACTCACCAATGATATGGAATACTGTATCCATTGGTATTTCTAATATACTTACCCTGAAGCAGAAAACACATTCTTTTTCAAGGAGGCAGAGATCATTTACTAAGATATAACAAATTCTGGCTGAAAAAAAACCAAAATTACAGATTTAAAAGTATGTTCTCTAAACATAATGTCTAATTAAAAAATTAATAAAGATGTCAGGAAAATCCTCAAATATTTAGAAACTAAGTACCTTACTTCTAAAAAACCTATGGGTTACAGGAAAAAAAAATCAAAAGGGAATTTAAAAGTATTTGAGTTAAATCAAAATTAAGCACGCTATACCAAAATCTGTGAGATTCACCTGAACCAGTTTTCATGTAGAAATTTATAGCACTAAATGCCTATATTACAAAATAAAAAAGATCTCAACATCCTCAACTTCTCCCTTAAGAAAGCAAAACAGAAGGTCAAATTCAACCCAAAGTAAATATAAGATGAGAAATAATCAAAATCAGAGCAAAAATCAATGGAATAGAAAACTTAAAAAATAAATAGAAAGAATCAATGAAAGAAAAAAATTTTTAATTTTTTAAAGATTTTATTTATTTATTTGAGAGAAAAAGAGAGAGTAAGAGAGAGCATAAGAGGGGAGAAGCAGACTCCCCATAGAACTGGGAACTCCATGTGAGACTTGATCCTGGGACTCCAGGATCATGACCTGAGCTGAAGGCAATAGTTTGACCAACTGAGCCACCCAGGTGCCCTGAAAGAACAAATTTTTAACAGAGATTAAGTAAAAGAGAGAAGAAATAAAATAGTAATATCAGAAATTTTAAAAAGGAGCCATCTTTACAGATACCCACCACATAGAATGAGAAGGAAATAAGAAAATACTATGCACAATTTTATTCTGATAAATCAAAAAATTTTATGACATGGGAAAATGCTTTAAAAGATGTTAGCTGCTAAAGCTCATTCAAAAAATTTCACACCCAGATAGCTTCACTGGTGAATATTTACCAAGTATTTAAATAAGAAATATATCGGGACGCCTGGGTGGCTCAGTTGGTTGAGCAACTGCCTTTGGCTCAGGTCATGATCCCGGCGTCTTGGGATCGAGTCCCGCATCAGGCTCTTTGCTCTGCAGGGAGCCTGCTCCTCTCTCTGCTTCTGCCTGCCTCTCTGCCTGCTTGTGTTCTCTCTCTGTTAAAAATGAATAAATAAAAAAAAAAATCTAAAAATAAATAAATAAATAAATAAATAAGAAATATATCAACTATACACGAACTCTCCAAAGAAATTCAATATGGAAAGATAGTTTCCAAATAATTCTATGGATCCAGCAATAGTCTTATACCAAAAGTAGACAAACCATTACAAGAAAACTACAGTTCAATATTCTTCACAGAGACACAAATATTGTACATAAATATTCAGCAAATTGAATCCAATCATATATATCTTGATAATATATCTTGACCAAGTTGGGTTTAACTTAGGAATGCAAAGTAAGATTAAAAAAAGAAAGAAAAAATTGACAGGTGCTGATTTTAGATACCTAGGAAAAACTCATAGATAACGTCATACATAAAAGTGAAAGATTGATTTCCTTTCCCCTAACAGTAAGAAGAACCCAGGGATTTCTCTTCTCACAGCTCTTATTCAACAATGCCTGCAAAGGTCTAGCCAATGCAGAAGGGAAAGCATCTGGTTTGGAAGGAAAGGTTACTTCCTTACCTCTAAATCTATACAAGACTAGCTTTTTCTCTTCTTGTTGACCTCAACCTAAATATCCCAGGCTCCAAAGGGTTTTTCTTCCAACAGGATCTGGAATACTCGCTGATCACTCTCTCACCTCCTCATTCACTTTATTGAATGCAGGCTTTGGAAAGTAGAGACTGATTGACACTTTCACCATTGTATCCCTAAATTTGAGAAGAATTCCTGACACATAGTAGGTGACCAAGACATTTCTGAAATAAAAGAATATGGGGTTGCCTGTGTGGCACAGTCAATTAAGCTTCTGACTCTTGGTTTCAGTGCAGGTCATGATCTCAGGGTGTGAGATTAAGCTCTGAGTGGGTCTCCATGCTCAGAGTGGAGTCTCTCCCTCTACCTCTGTCCCTCCCCTCCCATACATGAATTCTCTCTCTAAAATAAATAAGTAAATCTTAAAAAAAAAAAGAATATGATGAAATTCAGTAAAAGAATTGGTGAAAATATTAAAGTACAAACTTATCTGCAAAAAATATATATTAATTCCACTAGTAAAAATAGTGTCCCTTAGCCTTACTATTTTCTTGTTCTTTTAATTTGGTTGAAATGGGTTTATTTTAAGCTTCATATCTATTTCAATAGTTTCTGTCATTAAATTCTGCCCTAAGTGTAGAAATTGGCTCATTTTTTTCCCTAGGGCTATTTTATAAATTTGAATATTAAAGAATAATAATTTCCTTACTCGAAAATGTCTAATTGACCAAAATCAATCCATTTGTTCTTCTTCATAAGCTCCTTTCTAATGAATTCAGCTTTCTTAAGGGATCAACAATTTTATGTGACTTAATTTAAGAGATCCTTAAAAGTCAGAGCTTTTTTTCTTTTTTTTTAAAGTCAGAGCTTTGATGAAAATATATTTCATGTTGCTAACCATCTTAAACATAAAGGGGACATAATAAAAATAATTCCATTATATAAATCCACAATTATGGTTTTAATTTATTTTAAAATGTTATGGTACAGATTTTACATTAAGATATTAAAGTATATAAATTTATTTGAATTTAGGTTACATGCTCTCAGATTACTGGAGTACTTGCGTTTTTTGAAAAGTTTACTCCGTGGTTGTGTACTCGTATTTGATGTTAGTACTGTCAATGCAATTATAACAATTTTTCAAACCTCATCTTTTTCCATGTATAATTTGCTTTTAATTGGAAAAAATTAATAAAATTGTTACAATTTTGTGAAGAATAGAATAACCATCCTTGAGCGAGTCCTAAGAACTTGCTTAATGTCTAAAACCAACTGACTCCGACACAGCACTGTTTAGAAGCTTTTTTTTCCCGTGAGTATCTGTGGTCATAGATCATAGTTCTGGGCTTTGAGGAACCTGAAAAGGTTAATAATTATATTATTTTATATAATCTACTTCTGTACACAGAACACATCAGCATTCTCCAGTTTATATTGGTCTCATTCAATCCATTTGGGAAGGGCATGAATTGGTTAATATTTCTGGGATTGGAATTGGTTACACATTATTATTATTATAATTACCATTAAAATATAAGATTTTGGTAGTATTATACTTAACTTCTAAAATAAATACATAAAAGTAAGAATGTTGGTCTTCTCTACAAAATTTTGAGATTAGAAATTCTGGTACTATTATTATCATTTAACTAAGACAGATTGATAAATTCCAATGTTCTTGAGTCAAAATCCTCATGTGTGGTATCATCTCAGTAAGTGTATACTGATACATAGAGAACACTTTTAGGGCAAAGTCGTAAATCCTTTTTTTTTTTTTTTAAGAGTCAAAAATTCTGAGATTTCCTTTCTTGGCTTTAGTTTTCTTAACTATGAAATGGAGAAGTAAGTACAGAATGTTGGGAGGACACTGCCTATACCATGCTTAATAGGGACGTGGAATTGAATTTAACAGTGTTAGGGGAGTAGAAATGATTTCCAAAAGGATACACAATTCTATAGGAAAAATCCATGAGGCTAAAGTAATTTTACTCATGGCTTTTCCATTTTCCTTAGTGCTTTGATTAAATACTGGACTGTTGGGACACTGGGTGGCTCAGTGGGTTAAAGCCTCTGCCTTCGGCTCAGGTCATGATCCCAGGGTCCTGGGATCGAGCCCCACATTGAGCCCCGAATCTAGCCCTGCATGGGGCTTCCTGCTCTGTGGGGAGCCTGCTTCCCCCTCTCTCTCTGCCTGCCTCTCTGCCTACTTGTGAGCTCTCTCTGTCAAAAAAAAAAAATACTGGACTGTCTCAGATATGTGGTGTAAACACAAAAAATCAAAAAGAGAACCAAACAAAAATTTTGTTTACTGCTTAACCTAGGACTCTCTCCAGTTGAAAAGAACAAATAATTAATCCCCTTATTCCACTTTTATCTATAGAAACCCTGAAGATTATTGGCTAAAAAGTTTATTGGCTTTATTGAAACTATGGATTGGGAAAGGTCAAAGCAAAAATTGCTCTTACTATCTATAAGAGCTCAAGGCTTAGAACACGCCGATGTACAAAAGTATGGCTGGGACAAAGGTAAAAAAATAATAAATTAAAGAGTTAATGGGGTTTAAGCATTGACTGGAACTCTCTTTTCTGCTTTTTTTTTATTCCCCCCAGAATTATATGACAGCATTTGGTTTTTCGGGTGCTTGTAAAGTTGAATTCAGTCATTCCAAAAGGCAAAATTGGAGGAAGAGAAAAATAATTAATATCCTGGATAAATGTCCTTCTACCTGAATATCCAATTATTCTATGTAACATTACACTAAAATGTGTTTTTCATTTTAAACTCAAATTGTAATATTACTTCTTCAATAACTTCTCTAGTACCCATCACTGTCATACCCAGAAAAGCAATAGAATGTGGATTCTATTAATATCTAGATCTGTTAAGTTCATTATGAATGAAGGTCATCTGTAAGAAAGAAAACTTTACTTCATAGTTCAGAGATGCAAAATTTATGTTGAGTAATAAAAACGTGATTAAATAACTGAATTCTATTTTAGTGGATATGTTTCGACATATTAGAAACAGGAAATATACCTGTTATACAGAAAAAAATGCATATACATAAAAGTTACTGATAAATGTTTTATGTGTGTGTTAGATGCATTGTAGATAGTGTATGTATATTCCAAGTTTCCAGTTATAACAAATATTAAATGATTTAAAATATTCTGTTGTGAGAAATTAGATTTATTTGAAACACCTTTATTTGCAAGTACATACAGTATTGTGCAAAGAGTCTTCAGCTTTTAGAATAAATGCTCACAAAACATAGGGAAAAATAGCTCTAAAGTAAAGATCAGATTATCTGGAATCAAAAGCAAGTTCAAATATATTCTGGCATTTTAAAAAGTAGTTTCATTAATAGGCTGATGTCACACTAGATGATAGTACTTGTGTAACTTTTATTTTCAAACCAACTTTTGTTATTGTTATTTGCAATTTTGGTAATAAGAAAAACACTTTTAAAAGACCATTTATAATTCATAACCATCACCAATATAGTATGTACAGGTCATAAAAATAAAAATCATAGTGCGAATAAAGATTGTAAATTAAGCTATACAGAGCAGAGTTTTATGTATTGCTAATAGAAGAGGCTGTGTTTGTAAGAAAACTTGTGTTTGAAAAAAAAAAGAGAGACCTTGTGTTTGTTCCAGATTTAAATTAAACTTTAGGCTGTAAGAAGTTAGCTTAAGGAAAGATAGTCATAGGTCAAACCCCAATTCTAGTTCAGTTAGCTCATGGTTTTAACAAAAATGAATGTTTTTAGATCTTCATATTTGACCTTAAAATATAAAACATCTGCTTTTCTAAGGCAGAATTTTCAGACACAGGAACTCTAATAAATATTTCTAAACAGCAGCCAAACTCATTTTATGGGCTATTTACTTTACCTTACAGAAATAAATGGTATAGAATACTTTTGCTTACAAAGTTGAGGTTGAGATATACTACTCATCCTGGCAATATACCTTCTTGTCCCATTTACATCTTTATTTTCAGATGGAGGTGGGAAGTTTCAAAGGAAAGTGAAAAACAATAGTATGGACCACATGCTATCTATTTCTTGTTAAGTTCCCTTAGCACTTTATTCCAACTCCTACAGCTAAATAAGTGAGTGCCAGAAACTGGAAAAATCCTATTTTGGAACGGATTGCCCAAGCAGACCATCTTCAAGGGTGGGTTGACTGAGTTAGGAAGTAGTTGGGAGGCAGTTATCTAAACTTTCATGGAATTTTTGGCATAAAAATACTGTAAGTATTTGGGAGAAGCTGAAGATAGTCCTGTTACAACAAAAATTGTACTGGACACAGTTAAGCAGGCTATTGCAATGAGAGAGAGAGAGATCAGAACTCAGTCTGAATCAATGCAGCTGAAGGAGACTGGGTGGATCTCTAAGTGTTTGAGTGAAGGAACTCACGCCATCTTGTTTGCTAGTTGACATCACTCAAAAAATAAAAAAGTAAATTTTCTTGTGTTATTGTGATGGGAGGTTGTTTATGTCACAAGTCGGAGCAAACAAAGTTGGAGAACAAAGTTAGCTCCTACTTGCTTAAATAAACTGAAAGATAGGTGTATTATCTCCCTTGTTTACATTTCTAAGGAATGGATCCTAGAGCCTTGAGAGAGACATTCCTGGGTTATAAAACTGGAAAGAGGTCTTAAAAAGATTTCTCAAAGAGGTTAGGGAAGGAACTTATAATTCCATTTCCAAAGCGAACGCTCTCACTAAAAAGATGTAAGTACCTAAATTCAAGAAGGAGCCTGTCTAAACTTCAGTCACACTGGAGGAACATTCAGGGCATCTTGGTCAGTATCATTGGTGAGAACCATGTTGGCTGAGGAGCACCGTTTGGGTACTTCTAAGAGTAAGAAGAGCAGCTAACTACTAACAATTAAATCAGCCAAGAGCTGTGCGAATATAATTTGTGTTTTAAAAGAAAAGAGTCGATTCTTAGTCATGAGCCAAAGAGACCTGGAAAACGTGCAGTAAACCACACTTCTGTGTTCTTCTATTTAATTGTGTAAATTGAGTTATTCTCAGCAAAATTACCTTTTCTTTACAAAGTCATGAGTTTCCAGCTACTATTATGTAACATCCTCTTAGATAGATATTACTTGTTTGTAACTATTAGAGACAAGATAGTGGTACTTGTACCAGACAATTGACTTTCCTCCCTCACTTAAAGAATTCTATCTCAGTTATTTTATTTTTTTTCTGAGTACAGCATAAATTAGAAAAGAATACTCTCTTTTTGCTAGAGAAGCAAGAACCAGACCAGAATTAAGGGAAATTTCTTCATTGTTGTGCAAAGAAATCAGCCTTCCCTTGAAGAAATGTCTTTTTGTTTGAGAATTGAATAATCTTAAACAGTTTTCCTTTTCACTGTGAGATTTCTCTCTGTATTTAACATATTTTTTAAATCTCCAAGAGAGAAATATAAGATGCAAATTTCTTAACTTATTGAACCACAGTGTTTGCTGTTCCTAAAGTAATAGTAATATATTGTAGAACCAGGGCCAAAGTTAAGAAAATGATGTAGTTCAAATCCCTTAGCATCATGCCACAGAGAAACTTTTAAAATTTGTTTTAAGTGTAAAGCAGATGCAGCAAATATCTTGCAAATGAATGAAAGGGGCCCAAAAATATCAGTGGCTAAGTCCTCTTTCCTCACCCTGTGTTGAGGAACAAAGTCTACAGTATAAAAAGAAGCAGCTCATTTAACAAAGAAAAGAGTCAGGACAAAAAAACTCACTGATAGTCAATTCCCAATTCATGGATTTGTTTTTTTCCCCTGTTTGGGGAATTCTAAAGTTTGATGTATACGTTACTGATTCAAATTTCTGCAGCAAGAAATGCTAAATTTTTCTGCCTTTATGACAATTTTTCTACCATGTGTTCCTTCTCTTTTCATCTCATTGTTTCTATCCCCAAATCTCTTTGATATCACCTTGAATGGTTATAAATAATTTCAATCTCTTTAATGTTTTCTATGAAATGTTTATGAGGAATGTCCATTTCAGTGTGACATTTTAGAGTTTAGGATACATCCCAACCACACTAAATAAATTCTACATTTCACTAGTCCTAGGATGTACATTTTTTATATTTTAATACATTTGAAATTGGGATACATCTTATAATTTATGGCATTATATGATTAATTTGGCCTGGTAGCAGTCAAGTTGTATCTATGGATATATTAACATCAAAACCTATGCATCCAAATATTCAAATTAAATTCTAATTTTTTTAACTTAAATTTTATTTTATTTTTTCACTGTTCCAAGATTCATTGTTTATGCACGACACCCAGTGCTCCATGCAGTATGTGCCCTTCTTGATACCTACTGCCAGACTCACTCATCCCCCCACCCCCCTCCCTTGCAAAACCTTAAGTTTGTTTCTCATATATTTTTTAAAGATTTTATTTATTTGACAGAGAGAGAGATAGTGAGAGGAGGAACACAAGCAAGGGGAGTGGGGAGGGAGAAGCAGGCTTCCCACTGAGCAGGGAGCCCAATGCAGGGGTGGATCCCAGGACCCTGAGATCATGACCTGAGTCAAAGGCTGACACTTAATGACTGAGCCACCCAGGTGCCCCTCTAATGGTTTTGAAAAAAAAAAATTACATACTATGATAAGTGCTGTGAAATGTGTAAGCCTGATGATTCGAAGACATATACTCTGGGGCAAATAATACATTATATGTTAATTAAAAAATCATATAGATAATAGTGGAGCTGCTATTTAACTTACAGGAATCACTGGTTGTGGGGAAATGATGAATCAGATATATTTGGCAGTATCTTAAACTTGTAGTCAAAATAAGGCAAGACCCATATAAAGTTAAAACTAGCTTATGGACACAGAGCCAATAGTTTCAGCTCATTTATGGATTCTTTCCAGAAATGCTGTATCATGGGGGCACCTGGGTGGCCAGTCAGTTAAGACTCCAACTTGATTTTGGCTCAGATCATGATCTCCAGGTTGTGAGATCAGCCCCATTGTGAGACTCCACGTGAGCATGGAGCCTGCTTAAGATTTTCTCTCCCTCTGCACTTCCTTGCTCTCTCTCTCTCTCTCTCTCTCTCTCTCTCTCTCGGAAAAAAAACGCTGTATCATGGTGGTCTTGATGGCATTTAGCATGACTTTGTGTTTAAAAATATGGACATGAAAGCCATGAACTAAAAAAAATATTTAGAAATTTGTATTTTTTTTAAAGATTTTATTTATTTATTAGAGAGATCACAAGTAGGCAGAGAGGAGGGAGAGAGAGAGGGGAAGCAGGCTCCCTGCTGAGCAGAGAGCCAATGTGGGGCTGGATCCCAGGACCCTAAAATTGTGACCTGAGCTGAAGGCAGAGGCCTTAACCCACTGAGCCACCCAGGTGCCCCCTAGAAATTTGTATTTTGAAAGTGAAAGAGTTTTAGGAAGACCTTAACCAACTTAGTTTACTTATATTACTTAAAGGTGTATGCATGAGTTACATATAGCTCTGCACCTAATTAAGTTGAAAATAGCTCTTTTAGAAAATAAAATACAAGTTGATAAAAAAGCTCGTGTAATATGACAAAAGATTGTTTTATAGGCAGGATTTTTGTCTTTTTTTGCAGTTGCATGTAAAACAGGATTGGTGATTAAAATTTATAATAGAGTCAGTGAAATTTATAAAATCATGATAAAAATTAGTGTTATGGATATTTTTTTACAAAATGCAAACATTTTCTTGATAAAATGCATTTTCCTGCTTTTTGCAGAATTAATCCAATTCAAATTTTATTTAGAATATATTAGCATTCTATTTAGAATTTTATTAGAATGTATATTTAAAATGTATATTAAATCTTTTAATTTAGGGTATAATAAACAAAAGGTTTTTTTTTCCTTACCCAGTTAATATATAAATTAAGTGTTGTATTAGTCATATCCCCAAAATGACTTTCTTTAGACCTTTCGAGCTTCTTATAAAATTTTAATATTTACAGGAATGAGTACATATTCAAGAGTAAAATTTGTATGGAAGAGTATCAAAATACAATGCCAAGTTGTACTCAAATACAATTTTTAAAAGAAGAACCACGAGGGGTACTTATCCTACCACATATAAAAGTGTATCATACATCAATATAAAATTAAATACTATAATTTTGGTGGTAGGTTAGGTATACAGGCCAATGAAATAAAAAGTGAAAATCTAAATATCATACAATAAAGGTAGTATTTTAAATCAGTACAGAGAGAACATATTATCCAGTAATCATCTTTAAACCCCCCCCCTACACACAGGCACACGCATGCACACACACACACTCACACACTCTTTCTGAGGTAAAAAAAAAATCATGTCAGTAGCTTACATAGTTTTCAAAAAATAACTTTCTAGGATTTAAACAAACCTGACCTTAAAATAAATAAATAAACAAACCTGAAGTTGTAAAAAGTAAATATAGAAAACTATGTTTATATTTTGGAGGCAGGCCATCTAAAATAAAAGAATAAATTCACAAGCTAGGAAGGAAAAGACAAAGAAATTTACTAAAGCAAAATCTCAATCTTGTATACAACCTAATTTTGGAGGAAATATTAGCATTATATAGCAGGCAGAAGACCTTGATTTTTTTTTTACCTTGATTCTTATAAATAATAAAATATAAAGGAGAAAACTTTTGAAAAGCTTGTCGTAAGAGAAAATACAAATGGTCAATAATGTTCAACCTAAGTAGTAATTAAAATATACTATTAGGGGCACCTGGATGGCACAGTCAGTTGGGTGGCACACTTGGTTTCTGCTTGAATTGTGATTTCCAAGTCTTGAGATGGGGCCCCATACTGTGCTCTATGCTCAGCATTGAGTCTGCTTGGAGTTTCTCTCTCCCTTTACCCCTCCTTGATGCACTCTTTGTCTCTCTCTTTTAAATAATAAATAAATCTAAAAATAAATAAATGGAATAAAACATATAATAAAAACAAAAGTAGTTGGAACTTTTGATCAATCAAATTGTCAAATAGTAACAAAATATGTTGATGACATCAAATGTTGATATAATGTCAAGTGTACTCCTGTGAGAGTTGCAATTTTTAATGCCAATTTGGAGTATGATCTGTTAGTATATGTATTATTTTTTCTGTATTTGCTGTAACAAATTAGTAGGTATTGGCATAGGCTTATAGGACAAATATGTTTCTTGAGGGTCTAAGAGAGAATCTGTTTCTTGCTTCTTCCAGCTTCTAGTGACTGCCAGCCTCCTTGGCTTGTAGCTATATCATCACAGTCTTCAAGGTCAGCATCTTCAAATTATTCTCTGCTCCATCTTCACAATCTTTCACGTGTGTTTGTGTGTGAAATCTACCCCACACCCTGCCTCCTCCTTCTAAGAATACATGTAATTGCATTTAGGGCCCATCCAGAAAATCCAGGATAATTTCCCCACATCAAGATCTTTAATTTAATGGCATCTACAAAAATGTTTCTCCACATAAGGTGACATTTATAGGTTCCAGGTGATAGGAGTTCCATTCATTCAATGTATGAGGCCAGAGTCCTTGAAATCATTCTTGGCTTTCCTTTCTCTCATGCCCCACATTTAAAACATTGGGAAATCATTCTGGCTCTGTCTTCAAAATAATTGTATTTCTCCCTGGCTACCATACTGATTTAAGCCATCATTAACACTTACATGTCTTTTGTCATAACTTCTTAACAAGTCCTTCTGCCTCTATTCCTGCTACATGCATTCAATTCTCAACACAAAAATCAAGTCATCCTTTAAACACTCTTAAGGTGGGTTATGTCAATATAGTGATTAAAAACCTGCAAGTTCTCCCCATTTCACTGAGTGAAAGTAAACATGCTACCATGGTCCACAAGCCAAATGTAATCTCTTCCCTGCCCTGTAACTCTAACCACCTTTCTTACCTCTTTCTCCATTCACTCCAATTATCCCACTCTAGCTACACCACTATTCTGGCTTTTATCAACCAGATAAATCCTTGATTTACATACAGCTTTACATTAAATATTGCTGTGTTTGGAATTCACTTATCCCAGCTATCCTTTTGAAGAACACCCTCCCCTACAAAAGCCCTCATTCAAATATTATTAGCAGTAATGTCAACCTGTTGCATCCTATTTACATATGAAATCCCCTTTCCAGAATAGTACCCCTGATTTGTAGTCTTATTTTTTTTTACTCAAGTATAATTAACATACACTATTATAATAGTTTTAAGTGTACAATATAATGATTCAACATCTCTTCTTTTTCCAACTTCTTTATTATCTTTTTTTGAAATATCTGATTCAACAATTCTATACACTTCTCCGTGCTCATCACGATAAGATTGTTTTTCACTCTTTCTTTTCACTTTCTAACCATTATAGATCATCATCTTTGTTATTTTAATTATTTATCTATTTCCGCATGGTAGGGTAAAGCAAGGATGATTCAAAGCAGGGATGATTTTGTTTACTGATATATCTCAAAAGCCTAGACCAGTGCTTGGTGCAGAATAGGCATTCAATACATGTATAAGTAAGTGAATTGCTTAATGCTACCAGCTGACCCATACAGCTCTCATCACATTTTTGGTCTTCTTTTTAAAAATGTTATTACTTTTTATTACTACTTATCACAGTGGTAGTTTCTTTTGACATTTGAAGCTTTCTTTGATATGAATTTCAAGTGATTAAAACTTTCCAAGAGTAGCACTCAGGAAAAAATGTATCTTTTAAAACTTCATAGGTGATGCTGTAGTAAACTCAGATTAATCACTTATTCTGTAGACTGTGTAAAATTCTGAGCTGATTTCCTCTTTAAAATATAACTCAGGATAACAAAAAGTACGTTGGAATGTTTGTGAGGAAGCTAAGTATATATGTTTGTATAAGAAATATCATTTAAACTATCATTAGAAGGAAAAAAAGAAAAAGAAAATACACAAAATTTTAAGCTATAAAAAGATAGACTCTTGTTTAATAGTTTTATCACTGATATTTAACTCTATATTTTTTCCATAAAAAAAGTCAACATATTGGTGTGATGTGAGTAAGATGGGCATATATTATTTTATACATAAATAAAGAGCTATCTCCTTCCCTTCAAGGAGCTCATAGTTTAAAGGAAGGAAATGCTTTAAACAGAAACCTCATCTAAAATTAGAGATCTTATAATAGATGTATATTCTATTCCAACACCAAAAATGACAGAATATATTTTATGTAGGTGTGTGAAATATGCCTGCACATTAGAAAATTCTTTTTAACTGAATATATATATAACTATATATATAACTATATATATATATATATATATATATATATATATATATATATAGTTAAAGAGAGGACTAAAGCCATTCTAGGAAAAGAAAAAAAAAATAAGAGTGTAATAATCACTGAGTGGTGAGGAGGTCAATGTATCTGTTGGATACACTGTAGCACAGTGAGAAAAGAAAGGGAATTTTGGCCGGGATTATCTAATTGTGAAATAAGTCTATGATAAAATAAACTTTATTATTTATAGTTTTTGAAATAATATTGATGGTAAAATTTGGAGTACCTTTTAGTTATACATCTTTTTCTTTTCTCAGGAAACCTATAAGTATTTCTCAGAACAAAAGCTTCATAATCGCTGACAACTGTCAACCCAGCAGCACATTTTCTCTTTCTTTTTTTTTTTTTAAAGATTTTATTTGTTTATTTGACAAAGTGAGAGAGATCGCAAGTAGGCAGAGAGGCAGGCAGAGGGGGAGGGAAGCAGGATCCCTGCTGAGCAGAGAGCCTGATGCGGGGCTCGATCCCAGGACGATCCCAGGACGATCCCAGGACCCCGAGATCATGACCCCAGTGGAAGGCAGAGGCTTTAACCCACTGAGCCACCCAGGCGCCCCACATTTTCTCTTTCTGTTTCCTAACTGTCAACAAAGAATGAAGTAAGGCTACTCAGGTAAAATTATCCTTTTTTAGAATTATGGACTTTAGTCCAGTAGTAACCATCTTGAATTGAGAAAATAAACCATATCATGGAACCAGTTTCTATTCCCTTATTATGCAAATTGTTTAGCATATTGCTGAAGCATCGAGAGATATGCTTCATGGGCATCAGTGTGTCCACGTGTGAATGCTTTTGGCATTTTTCTACTTAGTTTGAAATCTTGGTGATAGGAAAAAATTACTGAGAAAAGGACATGCTGAAACAAGATTTCCACTGTAAAATAGATATATAGACAGTACAGATTAAAGATTATTTTCAACTCTCAATCCTGCCGATCTTATGCCACTGTTACATTCACAACACAGGGACTTTTAACAGTAGCAAAGGGCAATACCTGTGTGCTGCTCAACTTTTTTAGTAAGCATAAATGCTTTGTATTTTTTTTTTAGATCGAATGGTTTTATCTTTTTTAAATTGTTGAGCTGAAGGAACTTTAGTTGAGCTCTTGTGACTTGCAAAAGTTTTTGGTATAAAAGCAATAGCAGCAGTTGCTGGAGGGTAGCCATAGGGGATAGAAATAGAAACCTATACAACACTAGTTGACTCAACTCTTAAAAAAATGCTTCTGCAAGTTATTAAACAACTGTTTTAAAAGCATGAGGGATGCAGTTTTATAGGCATAAAATCATGTGCAGGAGAATCAGCTTAATCAAGACCCGGGAGAGGGGGAGAATAGCGAAAGGTCCATTGCCAAAGGCACAAAGAAATGCAGCATCATGACATCTCATCTTGCTGGAGGGCAGAAGGAAACAGAGAATGGACATTGTGCACTGATGCAATGTACAGATACAATAGAGTATACAGTTGTGTTAGTCAGGGTTCTCTGGAGAAATAGAACTCACAGGAGAAATAGAAACTATAGGAGAAACAGAACTCTCTCTCTGTATCTATCTATCTATCTATCTATCATCTATCATCTATCTGTCTATCTATCTATCTATCTATCTATCTATCTATCTATCCATCTATCTATCCATCTATCTATCTAGATATACACTGACAGGCTGGAAATGTAGGTAATTATTAATGATACCATCCCATGAATTCTCCAGAGCAGAAGTCTGGAAACTCAGGCAAAGTTCCTATGTTGCAATCTTGAGGAAAATTCTTTCTTCTTTGGGAAACTTAGTCTTTGTTCCTAAGGTATTGCACTGATTGAATGAAGCCCACACATAATTGGTGAGGGGGGGCAGGAGGGGAAGTCATCTGATTTTCTCAAAGTCTGCTGACTGAAATGTTAATTACATTAAAAAAAATGACTTTAGAGCAATATCCAGCGTGGTGCTTGAACAAAGAAATGGGGCTAGCCAAAGTTTGATGAAAGAACAATAGCCTTTTGTTGACACATTAAAATAACCATCAATAGCAAGTAAAAGAAAAAAGATCTACGACTCAAAATAATCATTCCTGATTTAGACAGCTTAATGCAAGCCAGTGTGTCTTATAACCTACCTATCTTTGGGTCATCTATTCCATTCAGCTCTGCCTGCAAGAATTGCCAGTGGTCCAAAGGCTTTCCACTGCCATGTATTGTGAGTCAGGGGGCTGCTTCCTAAAATTTGGTTCCTAGATTCCACTCTTCCACACTTGCATCTACTGACTCATTGTAGCCAGTCTTTACAACTTGATTTCTAGTATCTATTCCTTCAACTACTTCTTGACCAGAGAACAGATGATAAGTCTTATGAAGACCAGGTTTCTGCCTTTCTTCTGCACGCCTCTAGCCCAGGCACAGCCCTGTCTCAGAGTGGATGCTCAGTGTATATGTGATGAAGATTTGGTGGCCTGCCTGAATTCTGAATCTTTTGTGTTCCCTCAACTACTAGGTTATTATAGTGTTAATATTTATTTTAAAAACTTTAAGATATGCAATAGCATCCATTTGAATCTATTTTCAAAACCAATTTTCTTTGCTCTTTCAAATGTAAACGGAAACATAAATGAAACACTATTTTGCATTTTTTTGAGAAGCAGAAGATACTTTAAAATTATTCCATGTGCTTTTATTACGAAAGGGTGTTTGTAAAAAAAACATTGAGGAGAGGAGAAAAGGCTCTGCTTCTTTGAGAGGAGTTCCCTTCATTTCATATTTGAAATCGCTCCTCAGCGCTCATTACTATATATTAAATGCATATTATATATAAATGCATATATTCACAAATATTAACATATAAATACATACATACATATATGTAAGTATATATGTGTATGGTGGGTGTTGGATGGCCAGTTTGTACAAGCACGCCCTGAATGTCCCTGTTAATCACTATCTTAAGAATGTAGAGATCCTGTTCTCCTTCTATACTCCCATAAAACAAGAGAGAAACATGTTGCTCAGTGTTCAGGGTCAGTGTCTCCTTGGTACCAGAGAATGTCCAGATGGAATGCCTTGTTCTCCTCTGAACGCCAGCTGAGCAAGGGGGAAAGTACCACAGATAGCTGCTGGGCTGGTTGTTACTCTAGAAAACCTTGCCGCATTAGATCCTAGCAACAGAGGCTTTGTTGGGTCAGCGGCTCCTGGACTCCTGTGTGTAAGTTCCCCTAATAAACCCATGTTTCAATCACTGTCTCCAGGTCATTTGTTCCGCCTTGCCAGACCATCACCCACCCTTGGCTTAGCATCTTCTGGGTTGCAGCTGCACAATATAATGTGTAATAAATATTCATTTATACATTATATAAATAATGAATGCTGATTTAAGTGGTGAGGATGGATGTGTGGGTATAGAGGAGGGCTGAAGAAATAAGTCTGTGTGTACATGAATTCACTTTAATTAGACCCAGACAAATTTAAATACATAATACTATAAAGTGGTGATTTACAGCATATTATAAAACTGCTGATAAAATTCTCATGACTTTTTATATTTTGTGCAAACCTCTTGAATAACTTCTGAATGTTCCAACTATGAACGTTAATCTACCTCTGGCTTATGCCAAAAAAATTAACTCTGTGTAAAACATCAGTCTTCAGAGGTATATCTTTCCTTTTTTTTTTAAGATTTTATTTATTTATTTGACAGAGAAAGAGACAGAAAGGGAACACAAGCAGGGGGAGAGGGAGAGGGAGAAGCAGGCTCCCCACTGAGCAGGAAACCCAATGCGGAACTCAGTCCCAGGACCTTGGGATCATGACCTGAGCCGAAGGCAGATGCTTAACGACTGAGCCACCCAGGCGCCCCAATCTTTGCTTTTCTTAATGATGAGTTTAATACAAGTAGTTAACTTATCTATAAAATTGGAAAGACTTTTCTATCACATAGGTTTGGGAAACAAAAAATGAAGACATCATGTAAACATATTAGAAGTGTGTGTGGTATAATGAGTATTCATTAAAGATTATCAATATTATAAACTATATTAGAATCCCTTTGTTAGAAAGTAACATATAATAGCATCATCTGGCTTACACTCTGGAAGTAACATTTTTATAAAGATTTAATGTATTTCATGGAAAGTAAAGCAGGTTTATTTATCTAGCTTTGGAGAACCACAAGAGCCCTGGATTCTTTTTCCTCTGTCATTTCTGTGTGCCTCCTTGTGCCTTCTGTAGCCCTATTTCTTTGGTCCCTGTCTTCTCAGCTCTCTATATGCAAGGTAAGATGCCTTATTTATAAATGTAAATATAAACATGCCTTATTTATAAATATTAACACTATATTACTTGGTTCTTCTATGTCTCAATATGAAAATCTCAAATAAGGAAGCCTCATTTGGGTTAAAAGCTTAGTCCTTGTGAGACAGCTCCTGAGGCCTCATGGGTAGGTGTTTCTTGGGGTCGTTTAAGCAGGAAAGGTAGATAGACACACATAAGGTATTCAAAGGCATATTTTTATAATTTTTTTTCAGTTTTACTATAATGACAGAAAACTCCCCAGTCAAACACCATTTATTGTCATAGAAGTAAGGTCATAGCTATATTCTTTTAATCGTAGAAACAGGTAAAGAAAAAATTCAGGATACTATAACAATGCAATGTGAGTTTTGTCCCAATAACATTAAGCCTTGTTTTGAAAAAAATCATGTAGCTACATGGTCCTCACTGCCTGAGCCCCAAGACCAGGCTTCAAATCATGGATGTGCTTTTCTTCTCAAAATTTATTTCAGAATAGAATGGTTGGTTGTTCTTTCTCTTTCCTTAAGAAAGAGATAAACATAGGGCATATTTTTTCCCTGTTAATTTTATATTTGTTTTATTTTGAATATTAGCTCATCATTAGCTCATTTGAATATTAGCTTTGTGGGTTTTTTTCTCAGCCCAATCAAAAAAATAAGAAAGTGAATCTTTTTTTTTGCATATGAATTATGACTAATATTAATTTTCCCCCAAGAAATTGCATTCTAGTTTGTAAGTTGGATATGAAGAAAAGAGACGAGTAGCAACTTGATATTTCTTGTAGTTTTAAGTAAACCATCTATTTTATAAAATTTAAAAATCTCACTTAAACACAATATAATCACATAGAAACAAAAAACAAAAAGAAATACAAATAAAGACAGTGGTAGTGGACTGTATAATTATGCATTACTTATCCACAAAGAGCAAAAGCCACTCCAAAAAAAAAAAAAAAGGTAAGATTTTATTTTATATTTTCATTCCTCAGCTCACCTTCTCAGCAAAGATATAAAGGAATTGTGTATATATAATATTCAGGAAAATTAAAAGAGGACAAAGTAAATAGGAATGACTGACGAGGTCACCATAAGTTGACGCTAATATAATTATATACAGAAAGAATAGTTTCAAATACAATTCCAAATTTTGTTATGATTAGAGGCTGCGTGGAGTGAGATACTTTTGAACAGACTTATCAACCTCAGCACTATGGACATTTTGAAATAGCTACTTCTTTATTATGGGAAACTGTCCTTTTCATTATAAGATGTCATTCCTGGCCTCTACACCTAGATGTCAATAATACCCCCACTGCCCCAAGTTGTAACAACCAAGAGTGTCTGTAGACATTGCTAAATTTACCCTAGGGAGCAAAATCAATTCATTATAGAATTGCTGCTTTTAGTTAAATTCCTAAAATTAACCTCAAAATTTGAGCCACATGAATATAGAATAATGATAAAATTTTGAAACTAAGAGTTGCAGAAAACGAGTGGTAGGTATATGTCTTCAACAAACATTATTTTCTGAGAGAAATAATATTATAATACTATTATTATTTAGATGGTCTAAATTTACCATAAATCTCTAAAGAATAACACAATTGAAAAAATTAAAATGTATATGAAATCTTCCTTGGCACATATGAAAAACTGAAAAAAAATTCTGTGAAGTTTGAAAATTAGGGGAAATGATTTCTCCAGTCTATTAACTAACATAACAATTATTTTAAAAAAGAAAATGCAAAGAAGCTACACATTTTTCACATTATCACCAGTTTAGAAGATAAAATGACAAAATATACTCTTAATTATATCAATTAACTACAAATTGAATGATGAATTTTGCTTGAAACCACTTATTTTCTACTTTAGAAAAAGGGCAGTGGTTAAACAATAATTATTTTCATGACGTAAAAACCATGAAGTAGAGCTTGTTTATAATTACAACTCTAGGCTTTAGGAATTTTAACCATTAAGAAATTGTATGTCCAGAGATTTCATATCCATGGACAGCTTGGCTTGCTATTAATTTTAAACCCATTATGTGTATTTGTTTTGCATTCTTTTTCCTAGAAAAGTCCAATTCTGATGCCACATGGTGAAGAAGACACTGCACTGTATTTAATACAATGTTTTTTTTAATTTTATTTTTTTCGGTGATCCAAGATTCATTGTTTATGCACCACACCCCGTGCTCCATGCAATATGTGCCCTCCTTAATACTTACCATCAAGGTCACTCATCTCCCTACCCCCTCCCCTCCAAAACCCTCAGTTTGTTTCTCAGAGTCCACAGTCTCTCATGGTTCATCTCCCCCTCTGATTGTCCCCAATTCACTTTTCCTTTCCTTCTCCTAATGTCCTCCATGTTATCCCCTATGCTTCAGAAGTAAGTGAAACCATACGATAATTGACTTTTTCTGCTTGACTTATTTCACTCAATGTAATCTCCTCCTCATGTCAAAAAATAGGCAGAAGACATGAACAGACACTTCTCCAAAGAAGACATACAAGTGGCTAACAGACACATGAAAAAATGTTCATCATCGTTAACTATCAGGGAAATTCAAATCAAAACTACATTGAGATACCACCTTACATCAGTTTAAATGGTCAAAATTCTAACTGGACAGGAAAAGGAAAATTCTAACTGGACAAGACAGGAAACAACAAGTGTTGGAGAGGATGTGGGGAAAGGGGAACCCTCTTACACTGTTGGTGAGAATGCAAGTTGGTGCAGCCACTTTGGAAAACAGTTTGGAGATTCATTAAAAAATTAAAAATAGAGCTAATCTGTGACCCTGCAACTGCACTACTGGGTATTTACCCCAAAGATACAGATGTAGTGAAAAGAAGGGCTTATGTACCCCAATGTTCAGAGCAACAATCACCACAATCACCAAACTGTGGAAAGAGCCCAGATGCCCTTCAACAGATGAATGGATAAAGAAGATATGGTCCATATATACAATGGAATATTATGCAGCCATCAGAAATGATGAATATCCAACTTTTGTATCAACACAATGTTTTAGAATTCTTTTCATTCCCAAACAACACAGTAACAAATCCAACCTGATGGAGATTGAAGCTATTATTAGCTTCAGATATTTGTCAGATGATCATTTTTTTAAAGATTTAATTTATTTATGTATGAGATAGAGAGAGAACAAGAGAGAAAGAGCACAAGCCAGGTGAGAGAAGGAGGGAGAAGCAGATTCCCTGCAGAGCAGGGAGCCTGAAGTGGGGCTCCATCTGGGGACTCCAGGATCATGATCAGAGCTGAAGGCAGATGCTTAACCAACTGAGCCACTTAGGCATCACTAGCATTTTTCTTTTAAAAGATATTTTTCTTTTTTTTTAAGATTTTATTTATTTATTTGACAGAGAGAGAGAGATCGCAAGTAAGTAGAGAGGCAGGCAGAGAGAGAGGGGGAAGCAGGCTTCCCGCAGAGCAGAGAGCCTGAACTGAGATGAAGGCAGAGGCTTTAACCCACTGAGTCACCCAGGCATCCTTAAAAGATATTTTTCTTAAAAAGGAAGATACAGCTCTTATTTGCTCATGAACTAACCAAAAAGTGGTTTAACATTACAAGCAACAAAGGAAAATATAATTGCTATTTCATGTATGATATTCATCAGCAAAAAAATATTTTGAACAAGACTATAAAAAGATGTTTCATTAACTATAGAAATTGAAAGAGGCTGGAGAAAACTCAATAAGATTCTTTTCAGAGAGCTTATATTTCATTCACAGGTACTTTTTTATTTCTTTTATGTAAGCCTTATGCCAAAGTGAGATCTTAAGGATGCTCTTCTCTGGTTAGGTTTTTGTTTTGTTTTATTTTATCTCTATATAAGTCTTTTGCTGAAACAAGTAACATTATTGAAATTAATTTATGACTTGAAGAATTAGTCAATAAATGAGAAAAATGTCTAATATGTGCCATGCATTGTGTTAATTAACTTGTAAGTAATCACAAGAGACTATAGCATGGGAGATCGTAGCTCATCTTAGAACAAAAAGCATCAGAGTCAATTATTTGTGACTAGAGGGAAGTTTTTTTTTCAATTAGCATAAAACCTGGAAAAATTATTTCCAGGAAAAATTCAGGAGTGTAAACCCTTCTCCTTGGACCAGAACTGCAAATATGTTAATTAAGACTGAAAAAAGATAAATAAATAGATGCATCAACTGGCATTTTGAAGAATGAAGGACACAAATTGAAAATTTTAGCACAGTCAATAACTTAATGAAAAAGGAATAAAGAGAACTACCAGAAAAAACATCTTTGGAAAATGAAAGAAGAGCAGCAATTATAGAAAGAGGGAGATTACTCTGCAACCATTTTTTTTTTTAAAGTAGGCTGCATGCCCAGCATGGAGCCTGAATCAGGGTTTGAACTCAAAACCCTGAGATCGAGACCCAATCTGAGATCAAGAGTCAGAGGCTTAACTGACTGAGCTACCAGGCACCCTTCTCTGTAATCAAATTAAAAAAAAAATGAGGGCACGTGGGTGGTTCAGTCAGTCAAGTGTCTGCCTTCAGTTCAGGTTATGATCTGTGGGTCCTGGGATCAAGCCCATGTCAGGCTCTCTGCTCAGCAGGGAGTCTGCTTCTCTCTCTCACTCTCTCTCTCTGTGTTCTCCCTATCTCTCTTTCTCTAAAACAATTAAATAATATCTTTAAAAATAGATGTCTAATAAAAATAAGGAGGGAATGAAGCAAGAAGGATAAAGAGGCCATATATTCATTGAAGTAGTTATTCCACAGGAAATTGTGTGGCTCTCAAAAGAGCATAAAGTCTGGGCACCTGGGTGGCTCAGTTGGTTGAGCAGCTGCCTTCGGCTCAGGTCATGATCCTTGAGTTCTGGGATCGAGTCCCACATTGGGATCCCAGCTCCACCGGAAGTCTGCTTCTTCCTCTGACATTCTCTCTCCTTCTCTCCTCTCATGCTCTCTCATTAAAAAAAAAAAAAAAAAGAGCATAAAGTCAGTGGATTATCCAGAGCCAGAATATGATGATGAGGACTGACCAGGGCTTAAAATCACATCATTTAGTCACGTCTGTCTAAATCCTACAACTTAAATGAAGCGTACTAATTTTAAATTTGATATTTTTGATAAATACACATATACACACCATATTATATATAATACACACATATACATACACATACACACATATATATAAATAATATATAAATTCTTAGGTTAAACAAGTAAATTGTATATTTTCACTTGATCATAGCGATTTAGTATAACCTGATGGATCCATTTTAAATTCTAAAAATATCTACAAAAGACATAATGAGATGAATGTTTTAAGTGTATACGTTGGTTGAAGGCATTGCAGCAAAGATGGTGGTATCCAGAATGAAAAATGCAATTGAGTATTATCCCACAGAATATTTCCATAACAAAACTTAATCTTCTCTATGTTTCCTATGTGGTATCAGTGCTCCTCCAATTGTGTTCCCACAACATCGGCATCATCTGGGAAATTGGCAGACAGTACAAATATCAGGATCCATACCAGTCCTTCTGAATCAGAAACTCTGTGGTCTGGGCCCCATAATCTGTGTCTTTACAAACTCCCCAGTTGATTCTGATGCACACTACAATTGAGAATCACTGTCTGGTAAAATACTTTGGGCATGCTAACCCCAAAAATGTAACGAAGCTTGATATAAAACATGCAACATCACATAAAGTAGCATGAAACAAATGTAATAGTAATGTCCATCCATAAGGTCCTAATTCCTGACACTTCAGATATATTTAAATCAAGGAACTGCTCTCCAGTACACAGAGGTTCTTAGGTTTTCCTCAGAAAATTGTGTTGGGAGTAGCTTTCATGAAGTACCTAAATTAACATTGTAAAGATCCATAACATACTTCATGGACATTACTTCTACTAAGCAGATGGCTGGGAAGAACACTCTGACAGAAAGGATGAATTTTCTATTTATGAGGAGAATAGACATTTAGCTGTTGTTTTATCAGAATCCAGGCAAGGTTAATTTCCCATGTGTTTGAGGACAAGTGGTCAGCTGGAGTGGACCCTGAGCCAGCAAGTTTCAAGCAGTCCTTACTCTTGCCAACGTAACTGGATGACATCCCAGGTTCAGATTGCCTAATGTTTGGGCTCTTCATTCCTCTTGTCATTAGCCCCTGAATATCTATGATGTCCATCAAATGTATGTATCACAAAAGCCTTTTCTGGTCAGTCAAAAGCACCTTAATGATCCATTGAGGTCAGGGCATTTTAATGTACTGAGTCAGTAAAGGCAACAACAACAATGAAACAACAACAACGTATTTCCCCTTCTTGGATTACTAGAAGTATTCAATCCTCACATAACACATTTGGTTTTTCAGCATGGACACATTCTGCCCTGGAGAAAGTCATTTTCATTCAAAAATAAGGAAAATCACTCTTTTGAATAAAGCAAAGGAAAATACGGAGTTCTGTATCAAAAGAGAATAGCTGCTCTTATTATATGACAACATGAAGAAAAAAACATGTATTATTATCAGTATAGTTATTTAAAGGATAGACTGAAGAGGAAAAAAATGGAAATATTAGATAAATATCCAGTCAGTTATTACAATATTCCAGACTTGATGCATATGTGCCCTGAATTTGGCTATCATGAACCAAAATACAAAGGAAAAATTGAATTGATTAAATCACATTTTCTGAATGCCCATTATGTACCAGCTATGATGTCTGAATCTTCACATGCATATGCTTATGTATTTTTCATAATAATTCTGTTAGTAAATATTATTATCACTGTATATGAAGGCCAAGCAAGGTTCAGAAAAATTAAGTATAGGGTAAACAGTTTTAACACATGTCAGAACCAGATTTTTTGTTTCAGTTTTTTTATCAAAATGACCTGACTGCTAAGACCATACTCTTTCTCTAAACCAGAGGTAAGCAAGCTTCCTGTAGAGCACTAGATAATAAATATTCAGGTTCTGTAAACCATATGGATTTGTGTTAACTACTCAATTTTCTCATTTCATTATGAAAACAGATCTAAACATGAGTAGACTTTGATCTAACAAAATATGGTTTACAAAATAGTCTATAAGCCATATTTGACTCATGCAGCATAGTTTCTGACCTTTGTTTCAAACACTATATAGCATGCTTGCCACCCCAACTAGACTTTTGTCAGCAAGCTATTGCACTTATTTCCCAGTTCCTAACTGATCACAGCTTCAACCTTCCCCAGAGTATTGCCTACAACTGATGAAACACTTCAAATTTTAAATTCAAGAAGCAAATATGTACCAGAGGACAACCTCACCTAAGCACATCATTATGCTAAAAAACAGGAACAGAAGGGAAATCTTAAAGGAACATCATTATCAAGGATAACCAATAAAATTAACAGCTGACTTATCAACAGAAATAATCAAAAGAGGAAACAATAGAATAATGTTTTAAATATGAAAAGAAAATATCTGTTAAACTATAATTTTATAGATAGAGAAAATAATATTGAAAAGTGAAGTCAAAATAAAGATGCATGCAGATAAGCATAAACTTAAGGAATCACTCAAAGGCAAAACTTTACCAAAATAAATGTTGAGGCAGTATTTTTTGTTTGCTTTTTGCAAGCAAAGATGTGAACAAATCAGGAAGCAGATCATGTAGATATCTTTGCAAGAACACTCTAGAGTCATCATAACTAATAAAGTGTAGACATTGAAGAAAAAAATTTTAAAGCAGTAAAAGAGCATAAAGAAAGGAAAATGACCTCGTATATATACGTGTGTGTGTGTGTGTGTGTGTGTGTGTATAAAATGTCCATATATATGTGGGCATTAAATGACATTATTCTTTACACACTATTTTGTAATCTTCTGTCTGGGTTAACATTACCTCCCGACCATTTTCCAAGCCGTTAAATATTATTCCACAACATAATGTTTAATGACTGCATAGTATTATATGGTAACAGTCTACAAAAATTTATTCAATCAATTACTTATTCTTAGACTATTAGGTTGTTTAGAAATTTTTCTATTGCAAACTATATTGCAATGAACAATGTTATAGCTTTATCTTAAATATATCCATAATTACTCCTATAAAATAAATACCTAGAAATAAAATTTTTGATGTGAATGTTATAAAATGCTAAGGCTTCTGCCAAATTACTTGCCATAATGCACTAATATACACCACCACTAACAGAATGAGGAATTTTTTTCACTATTTGGGATCACTTTTTAAAAATTCCTAGTGTTAAAGATGCTAGTTATATATGAAATTGGGCACTTTACATTTTCCTTGTCAAAAAATTTTTAACTTTGCATCTTCCATACTTTTTGAAATTTAAGTAGACTTGTCAAAAATTTGTCAGCAATATTGAGAATTGGATTCAATTCAGTTCAACAACTATTATTATTAAATACTATGAGCTTGGTCATCTCTAAGGCACTGAATAACCCAGAATAGATTGTTGCATGGAAATTTCAACTCAAAATCTTCAAGTCAATTTTTTAGCAGAGATATTTTAAAAACTGTGTCAAGTAGGGGCCCCTGGGTGGCTCAATCAGTTAAACATCCAACTCTTGGTTTCAGCTGAGGTCATGATCTCAGGGTCAAGGGATGGAGCTCCATGTCAGGCTCTGTGCTCAGCATGGAGTCTACTTGAGATTCTGTGACCACCCTCTCTGTCCTCCTCTGCTCCTCCCCCTGCTCATACTTTCTCTCTCAAATAAATAAACAAACAAACAAATAAATAAATAAAAATGAATTCTCAAAAAAAAACCCCAAAACAAAACAAAACTCTGTCAACTAGATTGTTCTAGTTCTTTTACAATTTCAATTTCCTGTTGAGATGTGATATATGTAAGAATCTCTAGCCAGGCAATCTTATGTATAAAATCCCTAAAATTTTTTGGAAACCTATTTTTCTCTTGATTCTAAATTATGCCTGGCGATACATTTAGTCTTATTTTTATCTTCACGTATTGGGTGCTTAGCATTGCCAAACTCATATCAGAAGCATTATTTATACAATCCTTATTCTTCCTAGTTCCAATACTTGTAGAAAATTCTGGTTGTCTCAGTCTGGATCAAATTCCTATCTCTCATGGTATCTACTGTAACTACAAGTTGGGTTATATTGTATGAAAATAACTTTCCCGGATGCAGTTCTTCCAAATTGAAGGATTGCCTCCAAAGGCAGATGTATACAAAGGTGAGTGGGAGGGGCCTTCTTGGGCAGAAACCAAACTTGTTTAGTTTAATTGTTTAATGCTCATCCTTCTAATTATTATTCAGTAGTTCAAGATATTTTTCCCATCATTACAAAAATCACACTTAGTGGTCACTATCTATGTCATTTAACTTCTTGTATGCCTTTTTAACAAACAATAAACTCCTTGAGACCATCAATTGTGAATATCTTATTTACCAATGTATCTCTGAAGCCAAGCACCATATCTGACATTCAGTAAGTTCTTAATAATGTTGAATGAATGAATAAATAAATAAAATATAATTAAATTAATAACTTTTGGATATTGTTTTAGTAAAGGATATTTGCAGACTGTATTTTAACATTTGCTTTTTAGGATATTTTGAAAGCAAATGGTATTCAAATAAATTAAACACATATTTAATAAGTATTCGTTCTGTGCAGTATTGAATCCTTCACATTAAGGTTATAGACATTGTCCCTAATCATCTTAAGAATCTCACAGCCTGGCAGAAGAGGAACTTTTTGACAGATGCACAATGTATGATGACAAGGAAAGTTGAAAGGATTCGGTGCCAGATGAAGAGATGGTAGTACAGAAGGAAATTCAACTCAAGAATGGTTTATGCAATGATCTACCTCATTCAATCAAGGAAAAATCATGGGCTGACAATCACGTGTTTCTTTAAGAAGACTTTAGAAGACCAAGTTTGGTTCCAGATCCTTTGTGGTAGAGCTGCATAGGAAAAGTGATAATGCAAATAGTAGCACAACATGTACTTATATCCTCTACATATTTTTTAATTTACATTCAATTAATTAACATATAGTGTATCATTAGTTTCAGAAGTAGAGTTTAGGGATTCACCAGTTGTATGTAATACCCAGTGCTCATTACAACAAGTGCCCTCCTTAATGCCCATCACCCAGTTACCCCATCCCCCCATACACCCACCCTTTCCAGTAACCCTCAGTTTGTTTCCTATTCTTAGTCTCCTATAGTTTGTCATCCTCTCTGATTTCATCTTATTTAAAAAAAAACATGGAATGCTTCACGACTTTGTGTGTCGTCCTTGCTCAGAGGCCATGCTAATCTTCTCTGTATTATATATACTAATCTCAGTTTTAGTATATGTGCTGCCAAAGGGAGCAAACTATATGTTTCTTTGTATATAAAATGCATTTTTTTTAGGTATAGTACCTTAACTTTTAAAATGACCTCACCAAATTATTTCACATTCTTCTTTTTGTCAGTTTATACATTTTACTAAACTATTCATATTATAATCTCTATGCACACCAAAACCACTATACTGCAGGTGATATGACTGTTTGTGGTTAAGTTTGTATAGAGAACAGGATTCTCTTCTGCTCAGTGCTAACTAATCCATCAGGATTGACGTGAGTTTGTCCTCATCAGCAAAACTGTAATTAACTCAAAATTCTGAAAACTGTTACTGCTAGATGTCCACTGCCAGAATTGAGTTAATCAGAGCTAGATGTTTTATGTTTTATGAATTCTCTTCCATCATCATGTGAAAGGCCAAAAAGGATAAATACAATATTAATACAATCAGTAATCACGGGGAAAAATACAATTTAACAAGTTTAATAAGATTGTAAGGGTTTCTAATTCTGAGCCTCATTCCTTAAACTGGTCTCTGTATGTTTTTGTATTGTATGAGATTATCAGTTAATTAATCACATAGGGCATGAGAAATAAGTTTTGAATCTTGATATAAGATGTGAGCTATAAACAAACATTGGTTTAGCTATAGTTAAAGGGGCTTAATGTCCTCTCCTCTTCCACCTCATGACTCTCCTGAACCTACTCCTCCCTTTCCCCCCTTCATCTTCCTCCTTCATTTTCCTATGCCTTCTCCATTTTCTCCTTCTAAGCTTCTTCCTTCTCCTTTTCCTCCTCCTCCATAATTTCACTAAATCCTGGCCAAATAAATTCTTTAAAACAGTTATTTTAATTAAAAAAAAAAAACACTACAAATCATCACCACCATCACCATGAAAAAAGTATTTATTTAATACCACAACATTTGTTCAGTATAACACACACTATTTTGTTATGAGTAAAAAAGAGACCCTGAAACTAATTCCCTGGATTCAGAATTTACCTCTAGCACCTGTTAGTTGTTACTTATATAAAATCTCCTAGTGTCTCTGAACCTGTTTTCCAAGTATAAGATTATATATATAATTGGAGGAACAAGTAAGTTAATAGTAGATAGCTAGAACCTGGCATATCATACAAAGAATGCTTTGTTTTACTTATATCACAGAGAAAAATATTTTACTTTTCTGAGCATGCATGTCAAATACCTATCAATTATTCCACAGAGCACCGAAGATTCTCAGTAATATGAACACAAAAGACAATGGTTGCCCAGAAATAGGAAAAGTTAAGGAGTAGACAAAATTCTATAATATTGTTGAGGTCTTCACTCTCTACCCTTTTTCTGCAAATGTGAATTTTGAGGTCAGAATATTAATCTGCTGATTGAATAGATTAGTGCTTTTTTGAAAATGTTAAAATATTAATTTCAGAAACACTGTGATAAGGGTGTCGATAATTTTTTTAACATATGAATCAATATTCTCTAGTACAACCAGAGAGATAGGAATCAATACATATTAGTTTAATGTCAAAGCTAGACATGCAGTTTTAAAAATAGGAAATTGCTTTCTGAGTGGAAAATAAAATGATTTTTTCTTAAAGTGGAAGATCTTTTCAGAACCCAAGTCATGCCTTGGTGATTCTTTCATGTTCTATCACATTTTTTGAGCTGTGGATTGTTATTTAGGGTTTTGTTTTCCCCACTTCTAATATTCATTTTTTTAAAAGATTTTTACTCTGCCTTTGAAGCTACACTTTCTTTTTCATAAGTGGCTCCCAAGCTTGGCAAAATATATACATTTGTTTGTTAAATTTTTGACATTGTTTGTGAAGTAATAAGTCGACTGGTTATATAGGGCAATTTTTCTTTAAGATAATTTGTATTATAGGGTGCCTGGGTGGCTCAGTTGGTTAAGCAACTGCCTTCGGCTCAGGTCATGATCCCGGAGTCCCGAGGTCGAGTCCCACATCGGGCTCCCAGCTCCATGGGGAGTCTGCTTCTCACTCTGACCTTCTCCCTTCTCATGCTCTCTCTTACTCTCTAAAAAAAAAAAAAAAAAGATAATTTGTATTATAAGTAATCTCACACTTTAGCTCACCATTACAACAGGAGATAGAATGGAGGCTTTACACTAATTGTGACTACCAATTAAAAACATACATGAAAATTCTTCTGAAATGAGCCTATATAGAACTGCCAATATCAGAAACAGATGCCTTTCTCTAAGAATTGTCAAGTAAGAAGGGACTCCACTATCACCAGTCACTAATTCAATGCTCACCTTCATCATTTGGGTAGCCAAATGATGTGGTAGCCCCTATTCAATAGGCTGCTTTAAAGACTAAGGCTGTCAAATTCAATGAGTTGTCCGTGTGCCAACCTAAGAATTGGAGAGAAATATTAAGTTAAACATTCAACTTACCTGGATGCAGCTGACTATACTCCCTCCATTTGAGATATACCAAGAATGTGTGAATGTGTGTGAATCAAGGGTAACTGTTGTAGAATTTAGCTCACATGGAGCCATTTTCTCATCGTCTACCTGTCTAAGAATTTCTAGGAGCAAGAGACAAATGCATGTACAGAAATGGAGCTTGTGACTGAGGCAGAAGGGCTGTTTGGAAAACAATTAACCAGATCTTGAAGAGGGAATTGGCAGTGGGAAAGGGATGCCAGATTCATTGAAGAATTCAAACATACCTTTGAATAATGTTTCAGCATTTGCATGTTTGGCACAGAGGGCACTGATAGTTAATCATTATTACCCAGAAATTCAGGGAAAGAGACAGAGAGAGAGAAAATAAACTAACAAGCTCTGCTAGTTAAATAAAAAGATATGTTCTGGTAAGTGTTCCTCATATCTCCAAGCCAGGGGCAAGGACACAGATAAAGGTTCAAATAATGTACATGTAAATATTATCAAGTTATAAATCAAGATAATGAATTGTTAAATAATATCTTCTCTGTTTTCTTAATAAATATAACTTCATAATGATAAAATTTTAAAATATGGGTAAGGCTGTGGATTTTATGGAAAAAACTGGCTTTGATTATTATTGTACATTTCTAAACATTTTATATATGGCAAGTGATGTTTAAGTTAGTAATAAGATAAAATATACACATAGTATATAAATTTTTGTATTTATCCCACATGGATTATTTGCTTGCCCTTTCTCAGAAAAACAATAATTATGTTATTATAATCAAAATTTTCACGTAATATGTGCTCAAATGATAACAAATTAAAATAATTTAGAAATAAAATCCAAGTTTATCGAAAGCATAAAAATGTGAATATTTGTATGAAAATGTAAATCAAGCTAAATATAATTGTATCATATTAATATGCTTCAAAAAGTTGCTTTGCTTCTAAATTCACAATTCTTTATCAACATTAAAAGAAAAAAATTATCAATAATTAATAAACATTTCAAATTGATACATTTTAAATCTTAAAAAATATATTCAAATATTTCGTATAATTAAAAAATAAATTTTGAGAGCTAGCAACATGTTGGCAATTTAATAAACTAGCATGTCATTAATAATGTACATTAGGTTTAGATACACATATACCACATAAACCCACACACACACACATAATATGAACACATTTAAGAGTAATATACTTTTTTAATGTTAAAGGTGTTTCTTAATCACAATAAGTAACTGTTGAAAGTATCTCACTAATTCTGAAATCACAAATCAAATCACGTGGAGAAACAAGAAAATGAAAATTTGGCCCTCCTCAGACAAGGGGAAATATTTCACTAAGCAAGAATCTATTGTACCCATGCTGTCTGAAATAAAGAATATACAAGTTAATTAATTAGTATTTTTTTTTCTTTCTGCAGCACTTCCATCACATAAAGATTAACTGAAAATCAAAG
>CM052800.1:20345665-20399794 GCA_028533885.1 Nasua narica | reverse complement strand
AAAAAGAGAGAAAAATGAGAAGGGATTCTGGGAATTTAATTTGCTTGGAGGAGAAACAAGGAAAATTTAGTCAAAATAGTTATGCTTAACTGCAATTTAAAAATGATTCTTAGATTTAAAATCTTAACAGTATTTAAATGAGTGCGTCAATGTGTCAACTTGATGAATTCCTTAATACATATTTGAGGATGTAAGAGTTAAAGTAAAATGAACTTTTTAGAAGTTATGATTATTAAATAATAATAATAGGTAACATTTACTTGGTGCTCAAATTTTTACTCTATATACATTGCCTAACTTGATTTTTCTATTACACTGAAAAGTAGATACTTGGGGCACCTGAATGTCTCAGCTGGTTGAGCATCTGACTCTTGATTTCAGCTCAGGTCATTGCAAGATCTCAAGGTTGTGAGATGGAGCTCAAGTTGGGCTCTGTGTTGGGTGTGGAGCCTGCTTGAGATTCTCTCTCTGTCTCTGTCTCTCTCTCTCTCCTCTTCCTCTTCTCCTCTCTCTTTCCTTCTCTTGAAAAAAAAAAGATAAAAAGCGTAGATACTTACTACTATGTGCACTTTAGAGATGAGAAACTGAGGCCTGCTCAGATATTAAATGATAGTGTTGGAGAGCAATAATATTTAGGCCCCTTTAAGATCCTTCTAGTTGGACTAAGAATTAAATTAACATGAAGTATCTTAAACAGGAGAAAACCAAATGTAATAGGGTACATATGGTAAATCCACAGAGACATGGACATTCCAAATACAGTCAGGCAAAACAGGATATATATGTTTTCTTGAACTAAGGAGAAAGGGGTATAGGGATTGGGACTTCAGAGGAAAAGAATGTAATTCACATAGCAATAATACAAACAGAATCCTGGTAATTAGAAGTTTGTGCTGCCATGCAGATAAATCACTCAAATAAAAGTTATCTCTGGTCACATGGGGAAGACCTCCAATTTAGACTCTTCCATGTAGTTAAGGAACGAAGAGTCTCCACTGAGTTTACAGGGTCTTGGATGCCCTTAACTCTAAATAATCTTTATACCAACATAGCCCATCTTGGGGCAGCTTGTCCTGGGCTCCTAGAGTAGATTAATTATGGAATTATCTAAAGGAGTAAATACTATGCTGTCACTAAAAATAGTATTGTAAAAGTATATTTAATATATGGAAAACATTCCTAGTATTCAAATAAAGTAATTAGATTAAAAATAATAGTTATTTGTGAGTTTTGGCATTATGAATAATTATGATTTCATTCTTCACTCTTCTTTGTTTTCCAAATTTTTCTGCAATTATGCATATTTTCTGAGCAGGAAAACAATTTCATGTATTATTTCATAAATTCTACTTTTTTTTTCTTTAGTCATACAAATAAAAGCTTTGTGTCCATTATGTTCCAGCTACTGCCTTAGGTACTTTGCTCTTCTATTAATTCTTCTATGACTCATATGAACTTGATGAAATAGATACTATTATTTTTATTATTATCACTGTTTTACAGCTGACACACTAAGGCACAGAGAGGTTAAATAACTTGCTTAAGATCACAGCAAAAAGTGGTAGAGCTATGATTTAAACAGTGAAACATGTTGTTTCTTTGGCTAATCCACTGACTGCCGGCACCAACACATTGTCAATCTTTATATACACTCTGGTTTTCCAGACACTGTTTAACTCAGACTTCAGCGCATGTCTTTAAAGTGTTTCTTTCACGCTTGCCCTTGGCAAAGCACAATAAGCAGTTCGTGGTTTTGAAAGTAACATGATGCAGGATACACTACGGGTACAAGGAAAATCTGCATAAAAGTTAGAATAATCATTACGTTTTCTGCATTCCTGCCTATCTCTGCGGTCCCTTATCATATCACAGTGGCACTGCCAAGAGGAAGGGTAATAACCTCAGTCCTTTTAACACAACTGTCCTTTCCATTACTTTGGGATTTCATTTAATATTCTCCACTGTTAGAAATACCAGAACAACAGGAAGAGGCCGAATTAGCAGTTACAAATATATGCTTATTTCTTACAATTTTTTTTCTTCAAATTAAAGGGCAGTTCATATATTTGAGCAAAAATGCAGACCTTAGTTTATATGTTTATATGGATTTTGAACTTGCAGTTTAGACCCTTTATTTAAACTCTTAGCAGGTCATTCAATCTACCCTATCAAACGATTAAAAGAGCAAAGTTGCCAATAAATCAAGCCTATGACTTTGTAAAGTGTTTTAATGTTTTATTGTTGTTTATAAGAACTGGTTAAATATGAAGCTTTATTTTGGAGCAGTAAGTTAATTTATGAAATAAAAGTTTAAATATTTTTAAATAACAAATAATATTTTTATCAGATATTTAATTAACTAAAATTGAGTACCATTAAATAATATCAATTTATTGTGTAGGGATAAGCATAAAGGAGGCTTTACAGTGTAACAGGGATTTTTAAAATGAAGACATATTTAGATTAATATCCAAAATAAATTCAAAGATCAGTTGAGTTTACTAGTCAAAAAATAAATAGATTAACTTTGAGGCAACCTTGTCTTAAATGTATATTTATATGGTTTTTCTCTCACACAATTAAATCTTGACTATCTGTGAAGATAAAATACCTAAGAAGTATGAAAACCAAAAATTAAAATTTTCTAATTTAGGTTTAATAATTTCATTATAACTAGTAATTTCTTCAAGGTTAAAATTTGCCTGTCAGTTATCTCTATTTTCAAGAAGATGAATGAAAATTTTAATTAAATAGATAATTCCAAAATGACATGATATTTTATTTTAGACCAACTAGCAATTTTCTTGAAAGTTTAAGATTAGTATCTTCAAATTATCAACCTTAATATTTGAAGTAGAAGAAATATAGCAAATTAATGTTCCAAACTTGACCTAAAAAGGTTAACTCTTTCTGAGAGCATATAGAATGTAGTTTTGATAAGAATTAGATATATCTATTTCATAGTATAATATTATAAATCATCTTGGTGTTTCATCATCATACACAATAAACATTCTTACACATTTTTCTTTTTCAGTATTAATGAAGCATCAGAATTACTCTAAAGGTAGGTTTTTATCCTAATACAGTAAAATTAAATAGATGTATATAATTTTAGATAAAGAAATACCACATTACATTAAACCAATGTTTTATTTGGCCAAATGTTAACCTCCAGAAGTTGTGCCAAAAAAGGTTTCTGGGTAGGAAGAAAAGAAAGGATGAAGTTAGTATAAGATTGAAGCAGAGAAAATAAAATTATATAAAATAAGACTTCTTATTTAAGAATGATTGGAGGTACCCTCAAAAGAAGTTGTTCAGTTGCAAAGTTTACAAAAAAAAAAGAGTCTTTGTCGAAATGAAGCTGATGACCACCATGATAAATCTATCATTAGATAGAAAAGCCACAAGAAATGAACTCTTATTGAAATAAGAATCAATATTCTAGATATTCTCTCACTTTCTCATCACCTGGAACTGCCCACATGTCTTCCATACAGAACAACATCTGGATTCTTTCAAAACCAATGAGAAAGAAAGAGAGCCCAAGGTGAAAATTGCAATGTTTATAAGGTAATCAATGAAATAACATCCTATCAACACCTTATCACTTTCATGTGCTACTTATTGGTAATGAGTTACTAAATGCAGCCCACACTCCAGGAGAGGGTATTACACCAGGGTGTGGAGGGGGAAATCATTGTGGAACATTTTACAGAATGCCTGCTATACTTATTTCTATGTCTGCTTCTAACAATCCATTAAGAAAAATCCAAGTTATGGCTCAACATAACTTAAATCTTACATATAGCATTACAGAATGTTATAGAAACGGAAGAAAGCATCAGAAGTGAATTACCTGGTCTTATCTTTGCATTTTATAAGTCAGAAAGCTAAGAAGAAAAGAAGAAACACAATTTGTTGAGACAAAACTGAGAATAAAGTATTTATGTCTTTTTTCCATTAAACTATAATTTGTAAATTTCTAAAAACTATCTTGAAGTCATTTTAGATTTACTAAATAATTGTCAAGGTAATTTAATGAGTTCTTATAAAAGTTTTACCCAACACCCCTAATACAAACATCTCTGTAATCATGGTATATAATTAAAACTAATAAATTAACATTTATCAGACTGCATACATATTTTATTAGCATTTACAATACGGGTATACCTGAAGCTGTTGTAACTTCCATTCCAGACCACCACAACAAGGTAAATATTGCAATAAAGTGGTCAAATGAATTTTTGATCTTCCAGTGCATATAAAAATTATGTTTGCACTATAATGTAGTCTATTTAGTGTCCAATAGCATTATGTTTTAAAGAAGACAATGTACATACCTTAATTTAAAAATACTGTATTGATAAAAAGTGCTAACCATCATCTGAGCTTTTATCTAGTCATAATCACTGCTCACAGATCACCAGAACAAATAAAATAATAAGAAGTCTATAATATTGTAAGGATTGCTGAAATGAGATACAAAGACATGAAGTGAGCAAATGTCAGAAGAAGTGAAACCATAGACTAGCTTGATACAGTCTTGCTACAAATCTTCAATTTGTAAAGCAAACAAAAACAACAAAAAATATCCAAACACTGTATCTGGAAAGTGCAATAATGTGAAGCACAAGATATTGAGCTGTACCTGTACTTTGTTCAGATCTTATTATATTTTTCAACAAATGTCCTTTTACTATTAAAGGATCCAAAATGGATACCATAATGTATTTAGTCATTATGTTTCCTTAGTCTCCTCCTGTCGGTGGCAAATTCTCATCCTCTTCTTGTTTTTCATGACCTTGCCCCTTTTGATGAGTCCTGGCCAACTGTTTTGTAGAATGTTACTTGATTTGTGTTGGTCTAATATTTTCTTATGATTAGACTACGGTTATGATTTTGGGGGGAATGATACAGCAGTGAATGAAATAACATTCTCATCACAAAATATTATGTAGTATATGATATCAACACTATGACTATTGATGTCAATCTTAATCTCTTGGTTAAGGTGGTGTCTACTAAGGATTCTCCATTATAACATTACTATTTTTCCCTTTCCACCCATACTCCAGTCCTTGGAAGCAAGTTACTACATTCAGCCCATTTTCAAGAGGAGGAGAGAAAATTTCCACCTCATGGAGAGAAAAAATATCAAGCAATTTGTAGATACATGAGAAAAATGGCACTAGAATCAATCATTATATTGAAGAAATTACTTTGAGGTCTTTCAGGTATATTATTCCTCCTTAAAGTTTTGTACAATAATTTTAGCATTCATCAGTGGGACTTTCCTATACCCATAAATACTGTAATATTCCAATGGTGATTTTCTGTTTTCTTCATTGCTTCTTTGTTATGTGGCATTCTTCAAGAACCTTCTCATCCCTACATTTATTCATTCAATATTTATTCATATCAGTATGTATTGATGAATATTGGATGATAATCCAATACTGTCATTATTTATTTTGTTACTTAAATTATTCTAGCTTAAGCCATTGGGAACACTGGGAGGCTATCTCTAATATCATAGATATATTCTATCATTTTCATTTTTCTGGCACCAAGCTTATTTTGCATTTTCCCTGTCCAGCCCTAGAATCTGCTATCAGTTCATGGAAACTTGTTTTATTTTATTAGAGATACCATGGTATTAGTAAGTCATGATGTGCTGCTGAGTGTGCTGATTGTTACTGGGTGTCATTACTTCTAGGTTCTCTCAAAAGACAAAGTTTTAAAATACATGGCACAGGGTGCCTGGGTGGCTCAGTGGATTAAAGCCTCTGCCTTCAGCTCAAGTCATGATCTCGGGGTCCTGGGGATCGAACCCTGCATGGGGCTCTCTGCTCGGCAGGAAGTCTGCTTCCCCTTCTCCCTCTAACTGCCTCTCTGCCTACTTGTGATCTCTCTCTGTCAAATAAATAAATAAAATCTTTAAAAATAAATAAAAGTTATCTTAAAAAAATAAAATAAAATACATGGCATGTATATTAATCCATGTGAAAATACACACATACATGCATATGTGTGTGCATGTGTGTTTGTTTTAGTGTATATGTATCTAACTAGGTATAAACTAAAATAAAAAGTCTTTTTGGTATTTGATAGTCTGACTCTATCTACACCATAGAATCTGTCTTACCCTTTCCCCAAAACTGACTGTACTTTTTAAATTGCTCTTAGGTTTCATCTTTTTAGTATGTTAAAAAAAAGCATTATTATTGAATCTGAAAACTGATAAAATTGTCCAAAGATAATGCAAAGAATCGTGAAACTAAATACATTTTACTCTTTTGTATGAACTTATTTCTTCCTTTTCAGCCCATTTACATCATACATGTGCACACACACGAATAAAAACATAATTTATAAATGCTTACAAAAAACATTTTACTACCCAAACGTAATTGTCTCTCTCTCTCGCTGAAAGACAGAGCGTGCACACACACACACACACACACACACACTCAAAGGATCTAAACTAAAAATGAATAGTAATGAAGCTGAAGCTGATGTTGATTACATATGTTTTGATTTTGGACTGCCTATCAGTGATCACATTTTAAACATTTCAAGCCTTGGAATAACTATTTTTTAAATTATCTTAAGCGTATATAGCAAAAATAATTTTTTTGCCAATGAATACTCTAAATTTTGAATTCATTTTGTTCAAATTCAAATGGAATTCACTAATAATATTATCCAATAACTGAAGTGGCACAAAACTTACATTTGGAATATCAGCTTTTAATTATCGATAAATTTTACAAAGATGTCATTAAAATGCATTCCTACAAAAGCTGTGAAATGACCAAACAAACTAAACAATAAGAACTTACATGTACAGATTTAATTTTAAAAGTCTACAAATGTGCTTTGGAATATCTCTATATGTAGGAAGAATTTTTGATGGAGAACTGTTTTTTATGGATAATTTCTATTTTATACTGGCATGGAAGTAAATGGAGAAATCCTATGCTTTTGAAGCACCTATGTTTGGCAAAGGAGGCATAAAGAGGAACAATCAAATAATCCCTAGATGAAGTCAAATTAATTTAGCAAATTTTGTCTTGTAAAATATTAGTTATAAATATTAGTGCTCCAAATGAAGGCAGTAGGACAGTACTTATAAATTGATTGGGGAAAAATACATTCATATTTCATGGGACAAAACACTGGACAAAACTGGAATTGAAACTAGTCACCATTTTTAAAAGTTTGTTTTAAAGTACCAAAAGAGTAAGACAGAGAGAAATATTCTCAATTAAAAATGTTACTGTATACAAAGAAGTGACAACACAAACGTCAACACTTCGATTTTACTAAAAAAATAAAATTTAAGGAAGATCGTGGGTGATTTTGGAAGAAGGAGGAGAAGGAGGAGGTAGAGGTGGGAAAAAGAATAATATCTAAATTAAAAATAATTTGCAGAAAAAGACCAGTTGCAAGGCATATTAGACAAAGGAACCCAAGTGCATGAATATGGAAACAGAAAAAAAATTCTTCTATTTCACTTGATACTTTTAATATAAATGATACTTTTTGCTTTCACTGATATAACTTAGCAACAATGTATATATAATTAACATAGATATATGTGATTTTAAGTTGTTTTGAATTAATTTTATTTTCAAAAATAAATTTTGAAAAACTGTTGACCACGGATAAAATAAGATCATTCAGTTCCTGAATAAATACCTTAACATGAATTTTCACTTGTAAGATATCTTGGTTTGAACTATATAATCTATATTTGCTCTGTGCATGGCATTTAACTTTTATTATTGTTATATAACTGTATATAATGATCTAGCCCTGCATCAAGGTTCTGTGCTGATCTTGGAGTCTGCTTAAGAGTCTCTCTTAAGGTCCATCTCCCAGGCTTCCCTGAGCTATTTGAGGTCATTCATATTTGGTACATAGTATTTTGATAATAATTCTTAACAAATGTGTTTTATGTTAATGAATATACTGTATTATAAATATATATCCCTTTCTGACTTGCTCTCCCCTCCCTTAACTTCTTAGAATAATCAGCACAGTATAAAGAACATATTATATTCTCATAGTAGGAAGAATAATGACCCCCAAAGATGTGTGTGTTCAAATCTCCTGAACCTATGACTATGTTATGTTACATGCACAGAGGAATTAAGGTTGCAGATGTAATTAATGCAAATCAACAGATTTAAAATGGAGAGATTATTCTAGATGATTCAGTGGCCCAAAGTAATCATGAAGGAGCTGAAATGTGGTGAGCAAGGCACAAGACTTAGTGTTAGAATGATGCGATGTATAAGGGAAGAAAAATTATTTTCCCTCTACTCTCTGTCTGTGACCCCCTGTAGTAAAAGAAAAATTAACAAGAGAAAAAAAACAAATGGAAATTTATCATTTATATAGGTGTGATAACCTAGGGAAAGTGAGCCACTCTCCAAAATGGTCAAACCCACCACATTAAATACCATCTTTAGCTAAATATAAAAGGAAGATGTCGGGGAAAAAAGCCAGTTATAAGCAAGGTAAACAAAGGTGAGGTTTGTTCTATTACATTATTTCAGTTTAGACTTTCTCCATTGACAAGATTCTCTTGTGAGTTGGGGTCATCTTTTCCTTTTTGGTACAAAGGGGAGACACTCTTACAAATGGAGATTTTCTTTATAAATGTAAATTTCCCTTAAAAAGAGTAACTTCTACTTTGTTTTCTGAGCTTCTCTGTGTCTGAAATTTCTCAAAAATAATCAGCTCAAAATAATCCCAATGCCAAAGAGTCATATTCTGGGGTGGATAATTCTGCCATTTTTTAGATGTGAAAAAGACTCATCCATTCACCGCTCCATTGATGCTTTTGAGGATGAATTGAAATGATGAGCTATTGAATTCTGGCAGCCTCGAGAAGGTGGAAAAAGCAATAAAACAGATTCTCCCTTGGAACTTCCAGAAAGAAACTCAGCACTGCAGACACCCTGATTTTAGCCTAGTGTGACCTATTTCATAATTCTGATGTATGGAACTGTAAGATAATAAATTTGTATTGTTTTAAGCCACTGAACTTGGGATAATTTTTTTGCAGTAGCAATAGGAAACTAATATAGTTCTAAAACAATAGTCATTAAACATAATTCCCATTTGAATTTTCCCTCTCTTGCAGCTGATTTTTATCCCCTCACTTACGTGTTGCCCTGAAAATACTAATCAAAGGTAGAATCTACTTTCTGCTCTTTGCTTTGCCAAATATGCAATCCACATTAAATAAACAAAATTCATGATATAATACATTTTAAAGGGTAAGTAGCCTTATAGTGATGATGCTTTGTGCTGAATTATGGGTCATAGAGTTAAACTGTTATCTATAGTTTAAAACAGCTCTCTCTCTTTCACACACACATACTAAAATCTGACAATTTTAGGGGTTCTTGATATTAGATACATACTTACATGTTGAGGAAAATGTTACAAATATGATAAATTTTGACCAGTGGGATTGCTGATTTGTAATTTGAAAACTGACAAATTGAAGATAACTTGGCTAGTCAAGAAAAAATTTAATCTTGTCCATCAGCTTTCCTAATAGTGAAATAAAATGCTGACTAATGTCTGTAAGAACAATTGAGAGCATGCCCCCCAACTTTGCCTTAGAAAATGATGATTTAACTCATCAGTAAAGTGTGAATTTTTCTTTCTCTCACTTAGAGAAATAGAGAAATGGTGAGATGCAACAGAGCGATGCTTATTTTTGGAGAAAAGCACAGCTGCAAACAGTAACAAAAATTGCTATTACTGTGTTTTTTTGTTTTGTTTTGTTTTTAAGTAACGATGCCTGCTACCTATTCCCTTTCCACTAGAGCAATAGATTTTTATAAACCTTTTTTTTCCCTTGCTGCTGGCTTATGAAGGCTGTGAGCAGAGCAGAATTCACATCTCACATTTCTCCTCACCCCTCCCTGACGAAGACACATACTCTTTGTGTTTGATATATTATTTCCTCCACAGAAAACAATGGTGCCTCAAGAAACAAAATATGATACAAGAGGCTCAGCTTTACCTGATGAATGGGCAGCAAAACTTTATGGAGATGAAGCCAGTTAGAAAAAAATAATAGCAACTCTATACAGGCCAGGATAAAATGAGAAAAAAAAATGGTGCATAATTTCTAGATGGCCTAAAAGTAATTAGCAAAAATGCAATTTATTTGATAATATGTATATAAGATTGTTGGTTTGCAAACTGGCTCCCATACACAGAAGGGGAGGAGAGACTGAAGAGGCAGACCAATTCAGATTGGTAGGTGGCAAATTTAAGAAGCAAGGCAACTTTCAGTGACCAGACAAGGTCTCCACACCCACCTGCTAGAATTTTGAGAGTTCATATAGAGGCCTTACCTGGCTGGGTTCAATTATGTACGCCATCCAGAGGGTCTTAACAGCACATTATGCTTTTATGTTGGTGTCCTTGTAAGCAGTTTCCATTGTGGAATGTTAGGCAGACCTGACATTCCAAGGATAAGTAAGGAGTGATTTGCCTCTGATTGCTGGGATCCAGCTCATAAGTCAACCACTGGTCACATCCTCTGGATGACCTTCTCCAACACCCTACCCCTCCTGAATGGCTTTTACGATCTTACAGGACCCCTCTTCTGCAATGTTTCCTGAGTGTCCAGCAAGGGGCACCTATCTGGCTATATAGAGGCAGATAGCACAACAATGTACCTATGTGCAAGAGAAAACACAGGTTAACATAATGATTCCTGAAATAAGTGACATTTTTTCCTGCCAAGAGCCTCATTATGTGAAGCACTGATTTATTAAGTTCCCTAGGCTGGGTATTGGATTACTCAGGGCATTAACTTGAGTCCCCATGTGATTTAATAAAAATTATACATTAAGTAGATTTATCAGGTATGAACACACAACATTCTGTTTGGATAATGCTGCAGATGCCTACTGGCAAGGTAGTAATAATGCCCAAGACCAATACCTATTTCGGAAGGCAGTTTTTCTCATTAGAGACAGTCCAGTGTTCAGTAAAGACAGGCTTTGTTAGCTATTATTTCAAGCTTGCTGGGTGAATTTAGTCAGGGTTTCTTTGGTGTGAAAATAGGTCCTCCATAGGTCCTCCAGGGTCCTCCAGGCCTATGGAGGGAACAAAAATGGCAACCAAATGACCATGCCAGTGGAAACTAGAATGTGTCCACCTGGCCTCGAGGAGAGAGTGCTTGGCAATTTTTGTTTTCATGGGACAGATTCTCTCCTCTTCCCAGAAAAAAACTAGAGTAAGGCAACCCAACCACCCATGTGAAAACCATAGCCAAAGATCTATGCTACACAACCACTGGGTCCCACCCAGGCTACACAGTAAGTAGCTGGCTGGTGCAACCAGTCAGGGGCAAACTAGTCACTATCTTTAGTGCAACTCATTACACAATTGTTGATATCCATCCCATACTCCTGGGACAATTGGGTTGGTTCTGTTTGGAGTGATTTTTCCATTCCCAATAAAAGTATGTTCAACTGTTCAAATGTCCATAACCCTGTATGAGCCACATGAACCCATCCCAAATCTGAGCGTCATTACCCATGGTTCTAATGATGGTATTTTTAGGACCCTTCTGCTCAGGAGTTTGACAGGCTGCCTGTATAGTTTGGCTAACAGAAAAAGACAGAAATACCCATGCCCCATGTTACTGACAGTGTATGGCACAAGCCATATTTCTGGATCAGTATTGGTAATATTAGATGTATTAAGAGCCCTAGCCTTAGCTTGTCCTTCCTTCATGCACTGCTTTAGGACCTTCCAATTCCCTCCTGGAATGTTGATAATCACTACAGTAATCCTGTAGCTTGACAGGGGCACCTGGCCACATACACAAGGTTGTATTGATTCCTTTGCTGGGCGTAGAGAAGACCCATTTACAAAACTATTTCTGTCAGGTGCCCATCCCATTACTGGATACTATAGTAAATGGATGCTGCAGAAGTCTAAGGTTGAAAAGGCTGATATTAGTAGGAAGTTGTATAGGTAGGTATTCCCCTTCTGTACGAATGCACTTGTGGCCTGATACTGGGGAAGTTAATGTGGCTGCAGCATTAGGAATTTGACTAGACTGTGCATCCCAAGGGAAGCCTGGGTCAGGTTCAAGGAGATGGACTGGGGGGTGGGGGGGAATGTGCAGGGATGGGTGGGATGGGCCTATTTCAATGGTGCACGTTCCATTCCAGACAGTGTGTTTCAACTGGCCCAGCTTGCATCATGATCTTTGAAATATGACCCCAACAGCTGTCTATTCAATGAGAGTGTCTGTCGATAATACTTGGCTTCTTAGTACCCTAACTGTAATAGCCTGGTGTGTGCAGTGGCAGAGGAAATCTTGTTTGTCTACACAAACCAACACGTAGTTAGAACTTCACTCGCAGGGAAGGAGCTAATACAATCAATTTCTCACTGGTTGGTACCTGTGGTACTTCTTTGGCAGTTGCTTTGGGCATTGTTTAAAATACACAGGACATACTGTTACTGTGTTGACTAAGTCACTGTATTTCAAGGGCAATCTGGCATCTTTGGCAGTATGTCATTCTACCCGGGCACTCTGGTGGCTGTTCTTCCTATATACCCAATCTGCTGTTATCTATTGAAAGATGAATTGCTAGGCATGCACCCAAGGTAGGACATTAGCTTCCTAATTTCCAGGGGCCATTAGAGTCTTGTGAGCTGGGACATGGTAGAGAGAGGACTGCCTTATGCTCTTGCAGGAGAACCCAAATATCTTTCCACATATCTTGATCCCACAAAGGCTAATTCATGATCATGCACCCCTTAGGTTCTTATTGTCTAAGCCATGGGTTTAATCTCTTTTTTTAAAGATTTTATTTATTTATTTGAGAGACAGAGTGAGAGAGAGAGAGAGAGACCATGAGTAGGTGGAGTGGGAGAAGGAGAAGCAGACTCCCCGCTGAGCAGGGATCCTGATGCCGGGCCTGATACAAGGACCCTGGGATTATGACCTGAGTCAAAGACAGACATTCAACTGACCAAGCCACCCAGGTGTCCATTTTTTTTGGGGGGTTGATCTCTTTGGAACAGCTTAACCGTCCTTGCAAAGGGTAAATGGCTAGGGCTCTTGAGTGACCATCAGCTAAACTGATGATCATTTCAGTTTGATGATGATTTCAGTTTGGCTCACTGGCTGCTGTAATTCATTTCTGTTTCCATCCATATGGTGTCAGTGTTGGGCTGAATAGTGGCTCCAGTCCATATGGGCAGATTGCCTGAACTAGATCCACCTGTGTACTGGGCATCAGCAGGAATTTCCCCCAGTCCCTTTCTGTGGCCACAGAGACCATGACAAGAACAGGGTCAGGGACATTTGGAGGATCTATATACTCCACAAAGTCTAGTACCACCTACATATTTAGACACAGTGTGTTGGGAGACAGGGTCATCCACTACAACAAGATATATCACTTATTCAGTGTGGGGGGTTTGAACCATGTCAAGGTGGGTCAATAGAACATATTTTCAGCTCATACCTTGATAGGTAGGTAAGGAAGTTCCTACCATGTTAATGTTGTTCCTTCATGAGAGAGTGTTTCGGGGGGATCATGGTGCACACTGCTAAGAACTGTTGTTCTGTGGGGGTAACTCAAGTTTCTGTCCCCTTCCAGAGCTGGAACCAAAATTCTATGGGTACTCTCTTCTGTTATCTCTCACACAGTGTCCAACCCATACCTTTCAGAGTAATAGACACAGCTAACTTAATTGGTAGTTCTGCTTGGGGGATACCAGAACTCTAATCTGCTTTACTCATATTTTTGTCTTCTCAAAGGCTGCTTGCCCCGTCCCACATGTACCCTTTCTTTACCAGGTGGTATAAAGGATGTAGGCACTGTGCCAGGCAAGGAATAAAAGTCCTCCCCAAATCCCAAATCCCTATAAAGTCTTGTAACCTCTTTGTGTTCTTGGACATTATATGGGCTTACACCTTTTCAATTACAGTTTCTGGAATAATGCATGTCTTACCAAACCAAACAACTCCCCAAAACTTTATAGCAGTGTCTGGGCCTTGACTTTTCTGTAGGTTCACCACTAATCCTCTCCCTCACAGATAAACCAGCACAGTTCACAGAATATCCTGCAGCAGAGGCTAGTTTTCACATGTTAACATTATATTAGCAATGTAATGGACCCAGTTATTGATGTGGGGAAGGAAAATATGGACAAATCTCAGATTATCATCCTATGACATATTGTGGAGCTGTGCAAGTAGCCTTTGGAAAGCACTCGAAAAGTCCATTGCTGCCCTTCCACATGAAGACAATTAGATGTTATGACTCAGTGACCAATTGATCTTGTGACTCAGTAATACTAAAAAGGCATTTGTTAGGTCCAGTATAGTATGGTACACTCCTAGGACCATGACCAAGTATGGTGGCAAGATTGGGCATGGCCTCATTCATGGCAGGGGGTAGGGAGCACTACCTGGCTCAATTCCCAGTAGTCTGCCATCATCAGCATTGAGCCATCTGGCTTTTTTCTTACTGGCTATACTGGGCTGTTGAAAGTATTATGATCAGGGCATACAGTACCCACTTGATGTAGTTCTTGGATAGTTTCTCCTAAGTCTGTATGCTTCCAAGTAATTTATACTGTTTGACTGTTACCAGTCTTCATAGAAGCAGAAGATTACTGGTTTCCAGTTGGCATTTCCCCTCAACACTGGATTATTTATTCTAACCTAAAGGGGAAATTCACCAATAGAGGTTTGCAGATTTGACCTTTGTAGAGCATCAGTGCCCAGTGTATTTTCCAGTATTAAAGATATAAACTTTTTCTGTGGGGGGAAGAACACTCAATTTCAATTTCGAGGGGACCTTCCAACCTTAGTGTTTGCTCACTGTATTCATCAGTGGCAATGAGGGGGCCTGAAAACTTCTGAGGGTTACCATGTATTAAAGTACACTCAGCTCCAGTACAAGCAAAGTCATCACCTTTGATTATTTCTGGGAGACCAATCAATAGTGAGCTCAACATTAGGCCTCTGACCACCTCCAGTAGCATTCCCCTGGGGGCAGTCTTGGCTTACATCCTTTACCTGGATGTAAGAGTCACCCACCCTAACTATATCCCTGAGGGTTCTGCTCCAGCAGACAGGGGATAGTAAGTGTAAGTGGTCCAAACTGTTGTTAAAATTCTAAGGCTTTCTACAGGCTAACCAGCACAGAACCAGGTTGCTTGTCTGTCTTTTCAGGTAGGGTCAGGGCAGCACTGAGTTCATCCACACATGTTTCTGTGTTGCATTTGCTGGAAACTTTACAGATGTTTGGGAGAGTCTTTTGACTTCTAAGCTCCCTCTCTAGCTTTACCACATCCTTTACCTACTACTTGGAGTGGTCAGTTCCCCCCAGATCAGCAATAGATGCCCAATATCATAAATGTCTTGTTCCATGACTGGGCTCAGCATGGATAACAGAATTCCAAGCCAGGTCATTGGGGGGTAGACTGGAGTATATCTTAGCCTTCAGTCCTACATTGAATGTGTCCTGATCAAGAACTTCAAAGACAGGATCATAGATTGCCTGTCACATTCCCAGATCCTTAAGAATGTGTTGTACCTCTCTGTAGCTGTCCAGGGTCCTAGGTGCCCAAGGAGATCCCAGGTTGGGCCACAATTCCCTACAGGCTAGAATAATCCAGTCTATATGGGACTGAGTAACGAACCTCCCCAGTGCCATGGAGGCACTCTGAGAGCAAGATGGGTGGTGCTGTTGCTAACTTTCTTGGCTTCTTGCCTGGTCAGAGAAATGCCATCATACTCAATATCCTATAGCCACATAGCCACACATGGACCCTTCCCTGACCTTCTGCCAAAGCTTGGCAGCTCTATCAGTGAACTCAGTGATAGTATAATCTCTCATCATGAATGTCACCTGAACTGGGAGATGCTGGTTGGGGTTGTTTTTGCTGTACTTTTACTTTCTTTTGTAGCAGGGTCCAAACGGCAGGTATGTTTCATCTGCTGTGCTGTCAATCACCAAGACATTTTCCTCTTCACTCTCCTCACTTTTCCTGGGATTTCACCCTCTTAGCATCCCAGTCAGATTTCTCACAATCATTCAGACCCGAATCTGTGGCAGCTTGCACCAGCCTTAGCTTTGCAAAACAGCACACTAAGTTCTCCAACTGATCATCCTGCTCTCTACCTTCTCTGCCAGCCCTAAAGTCAGCAAAGAAACATGCATGCCTTTCTCTAATCTCAGGTCTTTTAACTTTCTAACCCAAAATTTAGCCACTAGTTGGGCATCGGCGTCCAGCCAAACTACCTACAGTAGAGACCAGCGCGCTATGGCAGCCACTTGTTTCCCTTCCCTGTCGCAGTACACTCTGTACAGGTCCTCAAACAGGTGCAGCAAACCAGCTGGCATTTTTAGTATATCCCCATATTTACATGGTGATCCTCAAGCATTTAACAGTACCCGTTCCCCACATAGAGCTCAATGGCCAACTTAGGATTTCCTCTATGGATGACCCTTTCCAAAGACCCATTTTTGCTGTCTCCTGGTTGGTTGACTAATTGTTGGTTCACAAACCAGATCCCATTCACAAAGGGCAAGGAGGAATTAAGAGAGAAGCAGGTCACTCCAGATTGGTAGGTATAAGTTTTAATAAACAAGGGACTTATATACAAAGGTTGTCTTTGGCAGCCACAAGATGAATAGATCTCTACCCCTGCCCACTGGAATCTTAGAAGTTTATATGGAAGCCTTAACTGGGTTCAGTCATATATACCATCCAGATGAGCTCAACAACACATTGCTCTCTCTCTTTATATATATCTTTAAAAATGGTTCTCATTGTGGGAACAGCAAGCAGAAGTTGCATTCCAAGGACAGGGAAGGGAGTGAGGACCATCCACTTGCCCCAATTTAGCTCATGGGTCTACTTGTGGTTACATCCTTTCCAAGACCTCTTACAAAAAATATAGTGCAATGATAGAAATTCTTAAATTTTTTTGTGACAATATTCCCTTTGACAATAGCATGAATGTTATGGATACCCTCCCTGGAAATAAGTCACAATTGTACACACACATATACCAGTTCGAAAGACGATTTACAGCTGCTCTCAGAATCCCTGCATCTAATCAATGGATCTTTCAGGCATCCAAAGAGTCTTGACTAAGACACCCCAGTTAAAATAAGTGTGTGTTACTGTTCTTTATTATCCTAAGTTAAGTCTGAAATGGTGTGCTATCCTTGTAAACTAAATTCTAAGTGAATAAATTGTTACAATGCATTCCATGGGTCAGTTTCAGATGAAAAAGCAAAAAGCAAAGGAATTACATAAATAGAGAAAGTGACTCAAAACATTTTGCCAGGTATTATAGTCATGTTTTATGTGAGGCAGAGATGGATAAGGAAGAATTGCTGCCCAAAAAGAAAAACAAGTAAGAAATTTCTGAGACCATGGATGAAGAAAGAGGACCGTTACTCAAGATGATTTGAATAATGCCAGGGTAGATTCTGAATCATAGCTAGAAATGTCACGAGGACACCCAGATAATAAAAAAAATGCAATAAATATGAACAGAATGGTGAGAACCTATATTCTTGAGAGTGATGATAAAGATTCTGATGAGACAAAACTTAGAGATTTGGGAAAATAGTTCAAGAATTTGCCAAATATTACTCAATGCAGGTGATGTTGCCAGGCAGGTCTGTACATCACCACTTAATTTAAAATATCTAAGTTGCAGATTGGAACAGCCATAGTATAAAACAGGTTTTAAAATAATTTGATTTGGTTCAGCTCTACTATGAAAGCTGAAGAAAATAATGTCATCTTGGTAAGTTTTGATTTTTAATTTGTAAAAATGGTGAAATTGTTGCAACTAACTCATAACATTATTTGAAGTTTAAGTAGGACAATGTATATAAAAATTTACCATCAGTGCCTTATAACATAAAGGCAGAAAAAAAATGTAGCTGTTGATATGATTATCACATAAGAATAATACAATTGATCTATATTAAAGAAGATTACCTTTTTAATCAGTGTACAATTATCAGGCCATTTATATTTTAGTTGCAATCATGAATCTTGGCATATTCTTAATTTAATTTACTTATTCAGCTGATATTTATTCAGAGCTTATAATGGACCAGAAAATTCTAGGCACTTGAAATATAGTATTGAAAAAAAAATGAAGTCCCTGACCTCACATTCTTACTATGTTATATCTAGGAAGATAAATGGTAAACGCAGAAATGTAACATGTCACATGGTTTGGGGAGCTTTTTGTAAGATTAAAGCATCTAAAGGGTGTTTGCAGGGTGAGAATAAGGTTGGTAATACCCTTTTGTTTAGAACAGTCGGAAAAGAATCGTTGTGGCCTTGGAGCAGAGGAATAATGTGGTCTGAAATATTTTTACAGGATCACACTGGCTACTGTATCAGAAACAGATGGTCTAGGAGTCAGTCAGAAGGCTTTTGCAAGAAATACTGTGTGGTTTGTTGCTATCTTGCTCTCTGATGGTAGCAGTGAAGATGCCAAGAAATGATAAATTCTGGGTATATCAAAAATGTAGAGTTGAAATATTTGCTAATAGGTCACATATATGTGTGAGAGAGAGACAGAGAAGGGTCAAGAATAAAATATTTGGCCACTTGGAAAAATGTGATCCTTAGCCAATTATTTAACTTATATTAATGATAATGTGTCTACAATAAAAACAGAGTCATTTAAGTTATAATGAAAAAACAGATGTTATCAACTAAATAAAGCAAAGTTATCACAGTCTATCAACAAAACAAATGTATGAACACTGGACTATTTAAGGCAAAAAGTAAAAGTGAAAGTATGATTGTTCCTGGAGACTTTCCCACAGTGTGACTGAGAGATGGACACACAGCATACTTCTTGTGTATACTGGGGATGACAATCTCTCATTCTATGAAAAGTTCTTTAAATATATGTGGGCTATACAAAAATTTGTCTTTTAAAACTTAACAACTAATGTTTAGATAATCATCTCATATTGCTTTTGGAGACAAGCTGAAATATACAAAATCAGCAACAGTTCATGGGAAATATTAACCTTAAGTTCTCTTTAGGAAGAAAAACGAGTGGGGAAAAAAAGATGTTACCTAGAAACAATGAAGAATATTCAGAATAGACTGAGAAGGAACAGTCTGCTTCACTACAAATATATACTTTACAGTTATATGTATTATAATCTTTAGGGAAATGTATCTCAAATATATCTAAGATAGCCCTCTGCCAATTTCCATTTGTTCTCATTCATCAATTCCAAGCTCTTAACAGTATTAGTAAAAACCACTGTGCTTATGCCTGGGAGAAATGGCTAATGTATATTGCAAAATTATTTGGATGGAGATTTATTTTAAGCTCCTATACAAGCCAGTTCTTGCTTTATTATTTTCTAACGGAAAAAAATGCTGTTTCCTTTTGGCTCCTCTGGTCGTCTCTTTTAGATAACTTTGCTTCCATTTTTATGGAGACTTCAATTTAGCTTTTACATCTCACACTCAATTCTGAAGGAGAATTGCTATCTTCTATTCTAAATATTTTAAGCTAGACCAAAAAAAGGAAAGAAAGTAAAACAAAATCTGTCATATATGAAAAAGAGGAGTGAATATGAAGAAAAAGAAATCTTTAAGAACCATCATTCTATTGTCTGCTGTGCTATGCTATTTTAACATAAAATGTTTGGAAAATCTACTTGCCTTCATATTCGCAGTAAGTGCTTTATTTAATTTTCCCCTTTCAGAAGGATTTGCAGAAGTTGAAGTAGAAATGCTGATTTTTTAAACCTATAACTGGAAAGATAGTAAATGCCTGACAGCAGCAGGAAAGTCCAGCACCCAAATGGAAACGTGATAACCCATTATGGAAGCACATGAAAATACAGATAGATTTGTCTCTGGGATTTCAGGGATTCTGATCATGTTTCCAGTATGCATTTCCTTCCCTGTGCTTAGAAATGCTCATAGCTCTGAGGAGAACATTTGCAAACTCAGTGTCTTTCATGATAATAACTTTTCAGCCTTTCTACTGTCAAACAGTTTTAGCAAAGTGTACAATATCTGTTCTTTCCAATCATGAGAAGAGACAATACCACACACTTTTGTGTAAGCCTAGAGTCCCTTCTTTGTTGCATAGAAATAATTTGAACAAGGTGATTTTTTAAATGTTTTAATAAAAAAATGAACACATTTATTGTAAAGATTTTGCTGGTTTTTATTTTTATACACTCAATATGATATTGAGTCTTTTCATCCTCCATGAATTTATCTATGCATATATACATATACACATATGTATAGAATATTGCATGACAATAATGTTAATATAATTTAAGAATTGTTATGTATTTTATGGCTTATTTCATATTTTGTCTATAACAAAATGGAGATAAAAAGAGTGTCTTCCCTAACTTCTACTAATTTTGTCAGAAGTACCATTATACTTCTGTCACAGAACTAAGTCTTTTTTTTTAATAATCTACATCTGTGGGGCACCTGGATGGCTCAGTTGGTTGAGTGACTGCCTTCGGCTCAGGTCGTGGTCCCGGAGTCCTGGGATCGAGTCCTGGGATCGAGTCCTGCATCAGGCTCCCAGCTCCATGGGGAGTCTGCTTCTCCCTCTGACCTTCTCCCTTCTCATGCTCTCTCTCACTGTCTCTATCTCAAATAAGTAAATAAAATCTTTAAAAAAAAAATAATCTACATCTGTATAAACTTTTTTCCCCAGTGGTTTGTAACCAATAAAAATCTCTTACTTTCATAGTGTTAACATTTTTAAAGGACTGCAAAGTGTTTGAAAGAACAGAGAACATTTAAAATAGGCATTAGTCTGCTGAACAAAATCAATAAGTGATCATTGTTTTGTACACTGCAGCACAAAATGTAAAAATTATATAGTATTTAGGTTAAATGCAGATTTTTGTATATTTTAATAGTTTAAAATAGTTTAGGTACAAATTAATTTTAGCTTTTTTATATAACAATAGGTATGGAATTAATTTATAAATGTTAAAATCACTATAATTACAAAATGAAGGTTCTTTCACACCTTGACATCTCCTCTAGACATAGCTTGATGTCTTGAATTCATACCCAGCATGTGAATATTAATCAACAAAATCGTTCTAACAGTGAGTTTTTGTACTATGATATATAAGAACAACTTTTAATTTATATTTCAGTTTTAGAATTAAGTTTAGAATCTTAAGAGAAAGTCTTCTTACTGTTGTCCCCTTGGAAATCTTTTTTAAAAGAACTAGATGGGTTTAGAATGGTGCTTTGTAGATTCTAGTAATTTGCTTACTTTTTGTCAAACTTAATAAAATCTGTAACATTTAGGCTTGTTTGTTGGCAAGTAGCAAAATAAACAAAGTAACCAAAAAACAAAACAAAACAAAAAAACCAAAAAGAAAAACCACCTTTATCTACCTTAAGAAGAAATAAAATTTATTATAAGGGTTTTGTGATCAAGGAAGAGATCAGACTGGCAGAAATGGAGTAGTCAGTGTCTCACTTTCTCTCTCACATATTTATTCTAAAACTCCTCACATAACATCAGCTGAATCACTGTTGGATTACTTGTTTTAGGTTCCTCAAAATGTCAAAGTTTAATCATGCTTACAGATTAGACATTTGTGATAGTTAATTCTATGTGTCAATTCTTCTAGGCTATGGTACCCAGTTTTTGGTCAAACATCAATCTAGATATTGTTATAAAGGTCTATTTCAGATGTGATTAACATTTAAATTAGTAGACTTTAAGGAAAACAGATTATCCTCTATATTATGGGTGAGCCTCATCCAATCAGTTAAATGTCTTAAGAGCAAAGACTGAGAATCCCCAAGACAAAAGGAATTCTCCTCAAGACTGCAATATAGAAAACAGAAAATCACTTAAATTAAAACTCTAATTTCCCTATTTATGGATTGTGTGATTTTTGGGTAAATCATATGTCCATAAAATCTCAGTAAGTTAAACTTTATTTTCTAATAGTAATAACAATGATACAAACATTGTAAGGTTGCTAAGATATTTAAATAAAATAATATACATAAAGTGATTAATACAGTTATTAGAATGAAATAAATTATTTTTCAGTTTTTACTCCTAGTATTTTATTACTGATACTAATAATGAGATTCTCTATATACAAGTTGACATGAGCACAAGCGTAATTATTAAAAAATAATTTATATATGATACTGTTTCTCTGATTTGCAACACTTTTTTAATTTAAGAAATTAGAGAGATGTCTTTTTATATGAAATAAAAATGTAATGTTTTCTTATTTCACCAATTTAGTTTTGTGAACTATTCTTTCTTTAACTTATTCCCCAATTAATGAAATGGCTTCCCTTGTAAATGTCCATGCCATAGCCTTTATCATCTTTTAGAGTGTGTGATCTTTAGTAAATACGAAGTAGGAAAATACTGTCTCAAAACAAAAAAATCGAGCTATATTCCTCTACAGTAAAAGGAGCCTAGGTGTTTCAGATATATTTTGGTAAACATTTTTCTCTTTGTATTACCTTTTCTCTCATGATATTATTTAACTAGCAAGAAAAAAATTTGCTTAGTTGTATACTTGAAAATTCACATAAAAGAGGAATCAAAAGATAGGTTTCATTTAACCTAATACCTAGATAAATGAATTCAAAGATCATATTTTAGACATTCACTTTGCTTTTTATCATTAGGTATGCTTTGGTTTTTCCGGCTACTAAGTTTAAATTCTTTTGTTTCATCCCTTGGTCAAATGATGTGTCTTTTAATATCAGTTGAGCTTACTTAAATTACCATTTTCACAGTTAACATTCACCCCAAATTACCTGTAATATGTCAAATCTTCACAACTAGGATTATGTTGAAAATGGATTATAGGCAGACAACTGATTCCAGAACTGTCATTCATCTTCTCTAGAGAGCTCATTAACCTTTAAAGGTTTGTGCATGATTCCATAATTATCTTGCAATGGGATTTTTATTTCTCTTCTGTTTCATCGGGTTGCCCCTTTGTATGGACTACTATGAGGCTGACGTTCTTCTTAAATCTTTGAGCTGGCAAAGAAGGTGGCAGCAAAAAGAAGTATATAAAGCAAAGAGAATTCCTCTCATCACCATCCATGTCTTTAGCATTTTTTTCAGAAATAGGATGAAGGAATTACCATGGCTTTTTACAATTAGAGAATCATATAAAAATGACTTGAGAAAAATAGTCTATAGTATAATATTCACTTTTCATAATTTTTTCCAATTTTTATCAAAAACCTACTTCTCTTGTAAGGCTCATTTATGTTTGTTTCTCTCTGTACAACTGCTTTCTACCCTATTTTCATTGTGCTAAATTATTTTCAGAGCAGAAACTTGTGTAAAATATTTTTAAATCTTCTTATTTAAAATACTAGTTTATTTCTGGGGCATCCGAATGTCTCAGTCTGTTAAGTGTCCAACTATTTATTTTGGCTCAGGTCATGATCTCAGGGTTGTGGGATCCAGCCGCCCTCCCCACTCTGGTCGGGCTCTATGCTCAAGAGGGAATCTGCTTGAGATTCTCTCTCTCTCCCTCTCCCCCTGCACCTCTCCCCCCTCTTTTTCAAATAAATAAATCTTTAAAAATTAATTTAAAATAAATAAAAGAAATACAAAATAAAATAAAATACCAGTATGTTTCTTATAGTGTGACAGGGAGAAACTTAGCATGTCTGACTCCATATTGCTTCTATTTCCCTTGCTACTGTTGCTTAAAGCTTAGAAACTTCTGCTCAGCCACACACAAATTCAAGTTAATCATCAAAGGAATTTTGCTTATAGCTAAGATTTGGGAGAACTGCCCTTTCTAAAAACTACCTCGCCTGAGGGGATAAGAAACTATGTACAGAAATGACCATGCTACGTTTAAGATTTACAGCAACCACATGACCAGAGTCCTGTATTCAAGGATCAACTGACCAAGGAAAAAGATGTTACCTGATCATCCTTGGATGTCTGCAGATGTTAGCTGGCTTTGACTCCAATCCCCTCCTTCTCTCTTTTGTTAACAAAAAAAGTTTGAGTTTCATGCTAAGGGGAGATGATTCTTTGGGACAATAGTCTACCAACTCCTTGGTTTTCTGGCTTTTTGAATAAAGCTGCTTCCTTACCCCAACATCTTGGCTCTCAACTTACTGGCCTGTCATAAGGCAAGCAGAATGACTTTGGACTCCATTACAGTAACAGTGTGTTCCAATATTAGAACTAAAAGAGATGAATTTCAGAACTTTTGCCTGTTATTTTCATTTTTTTTATTATAAATGTCAGCAGATGAAGAACACAAATTGGGGACTGGGAAATTCTGAAATGAGCTCATCATATAGGCAGAATAATGAAGATCCAAAAGCAAGAAAGGATAAATGTCAACAGCATCACAATTCCAAGTATAACAATAAAACATTTTCAGATTTCAAACGTGGAGTTTGCTAAAACATTTAGTGTTAGTGAGGTGATTCCTGTTTTATCTCATCTCTGGTAATATAGGTTTTATATCTTCCTGCCCCATTATAATTGTCCCAAATGGCTCACTCTTAACATACAACAGTATGGTTAAATTGTTGTAGAAAATAATCAGACCCACAAGAAACAAAGCAACACTCGAGAAGCAGGAAAACTCAAGTTTGTTTTAAGCCAGTGGTCCCAGAGGAGCTGGCACTCGAAATTCTGGGCCCCCAGTTGTAGGGTTATAGAGTTTTTATAGACGAGTGCAGGATGTCAGGTTCCAAGAGCTATGCTGATTACTGGTAGGTGGGTTTAAACTGGATGGGGGCGCTGCTTTAGGGAGAAACAGCGGTTAGGGCGGGGCAAGGGGCTTGTGGCCAGAAGCCTGTTTACAGAAGCAGAGACAGCTGGTTATCATTTGCTCCTAGTGGGGTTTCTGGTTATTTCTTGGTCTTCCTAGTAACTTTTCATCTACTGGGGCCTGCCAGTCTGGACCTGCTCTGAGTAATCCTCCTCTTCAAAATGACACTGGGTGAGTTATCCATCAACTCAGACCCTCAGTTGAATAGTAAGTACTCATATGAGGGTAAAAACATATTGATCCCCTAGGGGTGTTTGAAAGAGAGAGGAAATATAAAACCAGTACACACATCCTGAAATCTAGTAAAGATTTTTACAAATATTACAATTAGAGTTAATATTCTATGTCGTAAGAATAATTTTCCAAGATTTTAGGGTTAATACTGTTTAAGTGATTATTATGAATGAATTATATCTGCCTCCCAAAAATGTATATGTTAAAGTTCTAACACACAGGATCTCAGACTGTGACTGTATTTGGAGATAAGGTGATCTTTAGAGGTACTTACATTAAAACAGGTCATTTGGGTAGACCTTATATGACTGGTGTCCTTTTGAAAAGAGGAGATTAGGACACAGACCCATAGAAGAAAGCCCATGTGGAGACAAAGGAAGAAAAGAGCCCTCTACAAGCCAAGGAGAAAGGCCTCAAAGGGAACCAACCCTGCCAACACCTTGATTTCAGATTTCTGATCTCTGGAACTATGAGAAAATATTTTTTTTTAAGTCACCCTCCTGGTCCGTGGTACTTTTTTATGTCAGATTGAGCAAATTAATACAATAATAATTTAAAAAATGTAAAACTATATATACATATATATGTTTAAAACTCTATATACTATATATATGTATATGTATACACACACACACACACACACACACACAAGAAAAGGAATTGGGCTTTGTGGGAAAAAAGTTGCAAAAAAGTGTTAATGTTCCATCTTTAGGGTCCACACAGTACCACTTCTGTTTCACTTTTCATGTCTGCTTCATTTTCTATGCTCATAAATTGAAAATAATTACAAAGTTTAATTTACCAAAGTTTAGCCAAAACAATCAAACAAACAAGCAAACAACAATAACAACAACAAAAACAATGGATCAATTATGTGTTTCTGACAGGAAAGGTTTTAGTATAGGGAATTACATGGTTGTAAAACATATGGAGGAGCTAGAACAAAAGTCACTTAAAAACTCCAGTGTTCCAAAATATCAGAAAGTTTCATATATCATAGGAAACCAGTGCTCTTTATCTCAGCTCTTTTCAGAAATGAAGTGTGTGATTAATTGAGGATGATGGAAACCACTGACAAATTGCTAAGTCTGGCATTTGCAGAGCTCACATCCTTGTTCACCTGTTCTGGGGTAATAAGGTTTTTCCTCACACTTCTATTTTCCAAATATCATTCACCTTCCTCATACTAGAAGAATCTTGCTAGCAGGAAAATTGACAAAATATATGTTCCCGATTTTACCTTCTGGTGATGATGATATCTCACATTTACTTCATTATCTTTTACACATTCTATTTAATTTTCCAACCCGACTATCCATCATGACAATCAAGAGATCTTGAGGATGCCCCAGAGCAACATGTGCCCCAGTTAAGACTTCTTTCACTCCAGGTACTTACACCTGCATTGGCAGCTACTCAGAAGGTTCAGAGCAATTTGTATGCTCTGGATAAACTTCCCTGGCTTAACATTTCACTTGGTAAATTAGGCAGATATTTCAGAATAGTTCAATCTCTACCCCTACTTTTCCACTAACACTCTTAAACCTCATCTCCAATATCAGTTGTATTTGTCAGTTTCTCTAAAGAAACAGAATTTGTGTGTATACATATGTATGTATATATATAATTTATTTTATTTATAATATATATGTGTATATCTATAATACATATTTTTTTATTATAGAAAATCAGTTCATGTGATTATGGAGGCTGACAGGTGCCAAGATTTATAGTCAGCAAAGTAGAGACCCAGGAGAGCTGATGGGTAGCTGTAGCCTGAGTCCAAAAACCGGAAAACAAGAGACCTGATTGTATAAGTTCCACTCCAAGAGCCAGGAGGCTGGAGATTCAAGAAAAGTCAACATTTCATTCTGAACAAAAGGCCAGAAAAGATCAATGTTGTAGTACAATCAAAAGAAGTTTCTCCTTATTAGAGGAAGAGTCAGCATTTTGTTCTATTTAGGTCTTCAACTGATGGGATAATGACCATCCATATTAGGGAGGGTAATCTGATTTACTCAGTATATTAATTCAAATGCTGATCTTATCCAGAAACATACATATGGAATGACATTTGATCAAATATCTGAGCACTCCATGGCCCAATATAGTTGGTAGAGAAAATTAACTATCAGAGGTAGATCCTTTGTCATCTTGGCATCCATATGCATTTTCTTAAATCATATTTATCTCCAAATGAATAAGATAACAAGATCATAATTCTATATAACATGATACAATTATCCTGAGTACAACTGAAAATCACTATCTCCTTCTCCAGAAGAGGGGATAAAATCCTGGAGTAGTGAGTGATGTTTATTCTTAACTTAAATACTGTAATACAAAATTTAAAATACTTAAATACTATGATATATAGTCAATACATCTTATATTACATGATAAGGAAAAAAGGGAGAAAATAAAAATATTTGCTATACAGACATGCACATACACACATGAATGCATTCATACCAAAATAAGAAAAAACAATTATAGGGACGCCTGGGTGGCTCAGTTGGTTAAGCAGCTGCCTTCAGCTCAGGTCATGATCCCAGGGTTCTGGGATCGAGTTCCACATGGGAATCCTTGCCTGGCGGGGAGCCTGCTTCTTCCTCTTCCTCTGCCTCTGCCTGTCACTCTGCCTGCTTGTGCTCTCTCTCTCTCTCTCTCTTTCTCTCTCTGACAAATAACTAAATAAAATCTTTAAAAAAAAAGAAAGAATAGACAATTATAGTCTTTATGTAACTGATCACATTGATATAGCTGGTATTTATAGTTTTCTTTTTCTATTCCACATTTTTTTTCTTTGCCTTCAGCAAACACCTCAGCTGATCATGTGTTTTTTACTTGGGAGTGGTTACCCAACCCTTCATTCCTGAAGGGTCTGGGCCATTAGTAATTCTGTTTAAATTGTCTTGTTGTAATTTTCCATTGACTTTAATCACAAGGCATAATAATACTAAGAGATGCCATAACGGATTCCAGACACAATCTTCCTTATCTTCGCTGTGGTGTAGTATTCTAATTTTCTGTTGTTAGCCAGGATCAGTCACTTCAGCCAGCATTGCAACTTCTTTTTTTTGCCTGTTGATTCAGAGAAATGAGAAGCCCAAAAAGTCCTGGTGGCAGTCTTAGCTTCTATTCATGGAATCATTATTCTTCTCTTTGGAGCTAACACCTCTAAGCTAGCAGAACATAAAATCACGGGACCAAGAAACAGATATTTTGCTAGCGAGTTACCAGGAATATTAGTAGGTGATGCCACTCTCAGTTCCAGTCTTTGCTTCCTGGACCCACAAACCATAACTATGGGAGGAACAATGTATATTGGATACAGATTCAGGGCCTATACAGTTTTCTGGAAAACCCCGTCCCAGCACTCATTGGTAGACCCACCTAGCTAGTTCTGAAACTAAGTCTTCAAAAGGTCATTCCAGTGTTCTATCAAACTACTGCTTTAGGATGGTGGGAAACATGAGATGACCAGTGAATTCCATGATCATGAGTCCATTGTTGCACTTCTTTTGCTATCAAGTAAATTCTTTGATCACACACAAAGCTATAGAACACCATCACAATGGATAAAACATTATTTAAGTCCAGAGATGGTAGTTTTTTCAGAAGCATTTCATGCAAAGAAGGCAAATCTATATCCAGAGTAAGCATCTGTTTCAGTAAGAACAAAACTGTACCACTTCCATGATGGAAGTGGTCCAGAGCAATCAGTCTGCTACCAGATACCTGCCTGATAACCCGGGGGATGGTGCTGTATCAAGGAATTAGTGTTGTTCTCTGCTACTGGAAGATTGGGTGTTCGGCAGTGGCCAGAGCCATGTTGTCCTACTTTTTAAAGGACATGCTCAGCTAATAGATTGACTGCAATCCCCTGGAGTCAAGGATGTACTCTGATCCAATCAATTCATGGCCATAATTCAAGCAGTAGTTTATATAGTATCTAGAATTCTTTGAACTTCCTGGGAGTTAGGTGGAGAATTTCTCTGGAATATTCTGTTGTAAATATATATAGATATAGATATATCTATATATATATCTGTCCCATCCTACTTTGTTGAATGAACCTCAACCTATTACAAAATTTTTAAAAATGGAAAGTAGAAATATCATAGGAAGAACTGGTGACAAACATGTACTTAGCTGCACTTATTCTTTCTTAATCCAAAATAAGAATCTCTGCAATAATCTTAAAAAAACTAAAACTCTAGAGATTAATTTAATGATGAACATCTTCAACAAAATCATTATTTTCTGCCATTAATTAAATTCTGCCATTAATTAGATAGTTTAGGGCAAAAAGATAGGAACAACATTTTGTCTTAATAGTTCTTTGCACAAAATGAGATCATCTCTTCCTTGTATCTCACAGGAAATTTCTGAAAAACAAATCCGACTATTTTAATAAATGTATTAATTATTTGGTTACAAGTCATCTATGAATGCATAGGGCAAAAAGATATGATATCTATACTTTCAGTATTACTTTCAAATAAGAATTGAAATATAATAGTTATTTAAAATTAATAGCAAAATTAAAATAACATTTTATTTACATATTTGTGCACTGACAATTGATTAAAAAAATGGCAAGCATATTAACATTTAATGTTAATACAACTAGAATATTACAAGTCACCATTCATCCATTAAGATATTTTCAATATTACTTTAAAAAGGTGTAATTGGGAATGCCTAGGTTCCTCAGTCAGTTCAATGTCTACCTTCGGCTCAGGTCATGATCCTGGGTTCCGGGATCAGCCCCGCACCGGGCTCCCTGCTTGGCCAAAAACCTGCTTCTTCCTCCCCTACTCCCCCTGCTTGTATTCCCTCTCTCACTATGTCTCTATCAAATAAATAAATAAAATCTTAAAAAAAAATAAATTTAAAAAAAAATTTTAAAAAGGTGTAATTGGTGGTGTGGATAAAAGATATTTATTGAATGTATACTATGTGTTAGGTGTTATTGGATGCACTGAGGGATGAAAAACAGACAATCATATTTATTCTAGGGGTGCCTGGGAGGCTCAGTCATTAAGTGTCTGCCTCCGGCTCAGGTCACAATCCCAGGGTCCTGGGATCGAGTTCCGCGTCTGGCTTCTTGTTCCGTGGGAAGCCTGCTTCTCCCTCTCCCATTCCCCCTGCTTGTGCTCCCTCTCTTGCTATGTCTCTGTCTGTCAAATAAATAAAATTAAAAAAAAAAACATATTTATTCTATCAGAGAGCATTATTCTTGCTCTGGTGGAAGTGGTGAATAAACAATGGAAAGATAGAGAATGGATAGATGAACAGACAAACTTTTATCTTCAGAGAACATTAAAGGCATTAGAAAATAACGTGGTGGGATGTGGCAAATGGATAAAGAGGCCCTAATCTGCTTTGTTAGACAGAGTAATCCGAGAAAATCTCTTTGGTAAATTAATGTTGAACAGAATCTGGAAAAAAATGGAGAGCAAAGGAGGCAGATACCTGAAGGAGGTGTGTTCTAGGCAAGGCAAACCTGGGTTCAATCAAGATTTAAGCACAGACTATATTGAAAATGTCAGTGGAAGACCAGAAAGAAATCTCCATTTTGATGTTAAGAACAAGAATGGAGATTTTTCTCTAAATGTACATATTCTGAAGAAATTACTAAATTCTATGTGATAAGGACTTTTCCACAATTATTTGTTATGTGGAGATGAAATATGAAATAACAATTGAATATCTTTTTTAATCTATAGTTTTAAAAATACCAATCATTTAAAATATTTATGAACATCTAATAAAGTATTGTTTTTTAATGGGTGGTAGTAAATAAATAGGACCTGTTCCTTGCTATGATGAGATCTAAAATATAATCGAGAAGATAAAGTATATATAAATGGTTACATAATTCAAAACAGAAAACTATATGGGTGCCAAATAGCGGCTATATTTAATTATTTTTATTGAGAATATGAAGAGATCATGTGAAACAAAGTAGTCAGAAAAAAGGATATTAGGAAAAATGACAATGTCAAATATTATCAGGAGAATGTAAGCTCTTTAAAGATTTTCTTGAAACACTAATTTTTATTATATTTTAAAAGATTTTATTTATTTATTTGACAGAGCGAGAGAGATCACAAGTAGGCAGACAAGCAGGCAGAGAGCGAAGGGGAAGCAGGCTCCCTGCTGAGCAGAGAGCTTGATGTGGGGCTCCATCCCAGGACCCTGAGATTATGACCTGAGCCGAAGGTCACTGAGCCACCTAGGGGCCCCGAAACACTAATTTTTAAAAGATGAAGAAAATATAAATATCTTTCATTCATTAAATTTATTTGTGCAGTGTCAGGAACTATCTTTACCATGAGAGATACTACAGGAATTCTTTATGGAAATTTCCAAAAAATATCCTTCAGAATTATTTTTTTAAGGAATTGATGAAACTACAGAAGACTTAGAAAAGAAAACATATAAAGTTAATTCCTATGTATGATTATTAAAAAAAAGAAAAAAAAACCAGCAAATTTAATCATAAAATGTTTGCCTATATGGATTGGACCAAGTCCATGTAAATCTTGCAGTACGCATCTGAATGTAGAACTCAGTGTGAATTCATAGGTAGCACTCTGTCTGCTCATGTCTCCAAGTCTGTGGGCTCCTTTATGGGAAGAAACAAACATTAGTTGCCTTCGTTATCCATAGTCTCACAATCAAGTGTGTGCAAATGGAAATTTAAAATGCTTACTGAACAAATGCATGAATATAATACATCTTACAGTGGAGCTGAAAACAAATCTTGATTTCATATGATAAGCCCTGACTTTAATTCACTCCTCTAATTATGTGAAATAATACTTCTCTGAGGTTGGATGGTTTTCAGATGAAAACTTGTATCCACCTCTCACATGTCAACACTCTCTAATATTGTCTGAAATAAAGTAGAATGACAAAGGCTGGGATGTGACATTTACACCTTGGATAAAGAAAGGGAGGGCTGGGCATTTGAGAACTTCTCTTTTTGAGGAACTTCTAATGATTTTTTAAAAAAATATACATTACATTTGGCTTCTTTTATCATTTCATGAAATAATAAGTGTAATACCTCATAATTAAAGACACCTATAGTTAGCAGGTGCAAAACTATTTTAGCAGAGATAACTTATGACCACAACAAAATCAAATATTAGCAGAATGACTAGTAAATTCCAAGTTCACTGTCGGTCACTGCAGACAAGTACAAAACCCTTATTCAGGAAACTAGTTTTTTAAATGTAATTTATCAAAGCACTATATCTATATCTAGAAAATGTGTTTAGCATATAACAAAATGTCCGTACTAATAATAGAATTACTAGGAGATACAGGAATGAAAACTGGTATTACATGTTTTAGAGTGAAGTAATTAGAAAGGATTCAAAAATAGAGATGAGTTTTTAGTTGGACTTTAAAGGAGAGGGAGCAACCAATTTTGAAGAAAAAAATATCAAGACATATATAGATATATCTCAGAAAAATTTTTCAACAGCAAACTCTAGTATTAAAGGAATAAGCAAATGTATTTAGGTCATCATGCAATGAATCTATGTAGGACAAGAAATATATATATTTTTGAGGATTTATTTATTTATTTTAAAGAGAGAAAGAATAAGAACAAGTATGAGCAAGGGAGGGGCAGAGGGAAAGAAGGAAAGGGGGACAAGCAGAATCTCCAGTGAGAGCTGAGCAGGGAGCTCAGCGCAGGGCCCGATCCCAGAACTCTGAGATCATGACCTAAGCTGAAATCAAGAATCCGACGCTCCACTGAATGAGCCTCCCATGGCCAGCCTGAAAATATTTTTCAAACTGTGTTACGTTGTCTGCCTCAAAATTGTCCCTCCTATATTATGTTGATTTTATCTGAAAGTATTTATAATACAATTAGTGTGTGGGTATATAAAAAAGAGAAGCAGCCTGGAGAATCCACGCCGTAGGAAATTATCTTGCTTTTCTAGACGTTAGAATATATAGAACAAAGAATGCCTCTCTGCCCTATTAGAGTTCACATTCTGACATAGGTCAAAAGACTTTTTTTCTTTGAAGAACTATAAAATCATTATTTTCAGCTTGGGACTCCTACGTTTCTGTTGAAACACTAAACTCTTCCATTGTATCAGAAAAGCCACCCTAGATAATACGCCAGTCTATGACTGGGTTCCAATAAAATTTTGTTTATAAAAACAGAAATCAGACCCAACCACCTCTGAGGTTGTAGTTTGACAACCTCAGTTCTGACAGTACATTTTGTAATATGCTAGAAGGTGACAAGTCATCAGGAGAAGACAAAGAAGGACAAGGTTGGAGGAATGAAGGAGAGAGAGAGGAGATTACATAGTAAATAGCACAGTTGGGGTGGATCTCACTAAGAAGGCGCTATATGTTAAGGTGTTGAGGGAAGTGAGAGAAGAAGCTATACATCCAGCTGGCAGCATTGCTCTGGGTGTATGGAATGCCCAGTGCACAGGACTATGCCTGTCCTCTTTGAGATGAACAAGGAGACCAGGGTTTCTGCAGTACAGTGAGAGAATGGTGGAACAGAAGATGCTATCGAAGAATTTTCAGTGTGTAAAACTGTGTAGGTCCTTATATGCCAATGAACAGTTGCTTGTTTCTACTCTGAAATATAGCTGTCATTCATAACAGGACAAAATAAAAACTATGTGCAGTTATTCAATAGCAACTTCATATTAGAGTTGTATTTACCTCATATCATTGCTGAGTGGAATAAATTAGATAATGTCAGTAAATAGAACACTATCTAGCAGATAGTAGTGTTCAATAGCTATTAACTGATATTATTAATGTTGGTCTTCTTGTTTATGTTATCGCCACTAATCAGAGTGAGTATAAAAAGTAAATCTGGTGAGGAAAATAAAAATACACAGCGTCTGGAGACAGAGTAGTGACTGTCAGAGAAGGCAATTATATTCTTTCTCTATCTTGGTAACGTGTGTTTTGACTGGCCACTAGGTTCATATGGCGGAGTGTTTACAAAATGCCACAGTTACTTTCCAACTGCTTTTGAGATCAGTTGCAAAGATGAAGTCTATTTGTCTATTTTTCCACCCACTGAATATGGATTGGCTTTGTGACTTCCTGTGGCCAATAGAAAGTAGCAAAAAAGGGACCTTCCAGTTCTGTCTTAGGTTGTTGTTTTAAATTTTTGAGTTTTTAAGTGGTTTGTACAGAGTGAAGAATAAATAATAAAGCTAATGTATAGCTTGTAGATTTCTTGAAACTGGAAAATGACAGGCTGAACTGCAAGCAATTGGATTTTCAGAATAATTTTGATTAAAAAAAAAAAAAAGAAAAGGTGCCAGGTCAGTTGAGTTATATCTCAGAAAATCCCTGGCCTGTTTTCAAGATATGCAAACAGTGAGTCCTGGGTAATCTTTTAACTATTTCACACATACAGTTTTGCACAAACTCTTTTTCTGGATTAAAGTATTTGAAGAAATTTTATGTATAAACATATAGATTCCTCAAATAAAAGAAAGTTAACAAATTAAAAGCCAACAAACTAATATTAAGCAAAAACATTCAGGGTTCTCTATTATGGGGGTAAAGCTTGATGGAAATTATAATTTTTAAAGATACAAAAGCTATGGATAATCTCCTTAAGAAGTATTTTGATTATCTCCCTAAAGCAAGGATAATTTTATCCTCTCACAGTTCCTGTGGGTCAGGAATTCAGAAAGGCCTCTATAGGTGTTTCTGGCTAGATCTCTCCTATAATTGCCTTCAGTTAGTGGCCAGAGCTGAAACAGTAGGGGCCTGGAGCATTTGTAAATGCTTCCTTTTTCTCTTTACACTTCTTCCCCTCTCTTGCTTCCTCACATTGTCTTTGTCTTCATATAATCTGAATGCCTTTCCATGTGGTCACTCTTCATGGACTAATTCGGGTTCCCCCATACCATGGCAGACACAGAATAGTAGGATCTCTTCTATTGTGGCTCAGGGCTCCAAATCTGTGCCCAATTAGGGAAGGCAGAAGGTCCATTCCCCTTTAGGACCTAGGTTCTCAAGTCATGCAATATCTCTTCCACCACACCCACTGGCTGTAAGGGAGTGATGGATGATTTTGATTCAAGGGGTGGGGGATTATTCTCTATCTATCATAGAAAAACACAGCCACCACATAGAATGACATGTGATATAGAAATTATTGTTGTGGCCTTCTTTCTAAAATGCTATCTGCCAGGACGCCTGGGTGGCTCAGTTGGTTAAGCAACTGCCTTTGGCTCAGGTCATGATCCCAGCGTCTTGGGATCCAGTCCCGCATTGGGCTCCTTGCTCCGCAGGGAGCCTGCTCCTCTCTCTGCCTCTGCCTGACTCTCTGCCTGCTTGTGTTCTCTCTCTGTTAAATGAATAAATAAAATCTTTAAAATAAAAAAAAAGTTTTTTTTTTAAATGCTATCTGCCATAGAAACAGTGTAATCAGTCCAAATATTAAAAATAATTAATTTTTTCTCTCTGTATAACCCGAGGTAGAATTGCTTCTTCCAAGAGAGCATTGAGTATTACCAATATTTTAGGATTTCACACACCCTTTTCAAATAATTCTTCTCTTTTTTATTTAAAAATATTTATTTGACAGGGAGAGAGAGAGATCACAAGTAGTCAGAGAGGCAGGCAGAAAGAGGGGGAAGCAGGCTCCCCACCAAGCAGAGAGCCCAATGCGGGGCTTGATTCCAGGACCCTGAGATCATGATCTGAGCCGAAGGCAGAGAGGCTTTAACCCACTGAGCCACCCAGGCACCCTAGTACTTCTCTTTTGATTCTAATTTTGTAACTACTTTGAATGGCTCCAGGTGGACAGGATTTAACTGAAACTTTTTTTAATATTATGAAACTATCTAAACATGGGCACTAGCAAATTAGCAAGCTGCTCAAAAATCTCTTGGGGTATCTTGAAAGGAGAACACTAGATACAAGGTAAACTGTAGATTATTGAAACAATTACATCAAGATTTAAATATATACACATTATCTTTATTTTAATTAATGATAAAAATATTCTATTTTCATGGTGGATGTTACAATAATTATCTTGGACACGTGAACTAACATTTTTTTCTCAATCATGAAAAATACTGGAATATGATAGTTTTTTAAATAGAATTTAAAATCTATGGAAAATGGGAGAAAATTAAGATGACAAATGTAATATTTGGTTTATGCTACCAATTGCAGAATTTCCTATGAAATAGTAAAAATACAATGTGCCTTCAGAGGAAATTATTAAAAAAATAGACTTCTAATTTTCAGTTCAGAAAAGATGCTATCAATGTTATATATGGAAAATTTTTTACTGTTTTCAATAAATATATTGTAGTTATTGAGTATGCTGAACATATTACCATACACATGTTATGTTCTGATAATGAAGATATTTATAGATTTAATAGTATTATCTCACCATTGTTATTTCTTACACTAAGTATTAGTGCAATTTCCTGTTTTTCCCAGAAGGAAAACACTGTCATAACAGAGGTAAACGTTTTTTAGTGAAAGGTTTGCTGTGAAATATTGCAAATTATTCTCTGTTTGAAGTCTCAATCAAATGAGAAAAGGATGTTTTACCCAAGTTTTTACCTAGTTCAACTTGAACATTTTATGTTATCAGAATAGAAGTTTCTTGAGGGCCAGGATTTTTGTTTGCATTATTCACTGACGTATCCCAAGCACACAGAGTCCTGTCTATCTTATAGAAAATTATTGTAGCAAGTATTTTATGTACCAGTATCACATCCTTTTGGCTTATCTCTGATTTCAGCTCAGCCATGCCAAAAGGTATGATGCACTTTGGCACCAGTGTCCAACATACAGCATATCTGTTAGTTTTCCACATGTGTCTCAGGACCTTCCCCAAGACTTCTAGAGCTCTGGATCCTGGTGAAATGTTAGCCCAGAAGTGTGGTACACACCTCTCCAAGGTTAATAGATGGAATCTGTTGGAAAAAGTTCCATCCCTTCATCTTTCAACTGAATGCTCCTAGAAGGCATTCCTTATGCTTGCCAATGTAGCATACTGCCGTAAAGCACATAGGATCACTTTCCAAATAAATGAGTTCACCCTAGTCCTTGTCTTGTTTATTATTTTCAGGGTATGGATCTGAATTAAAACCATATTCTATAGGTACATACATTTAGTGAAAATGTTTGCTTTGTTTTGAAAAAAAGTTTCTGGCAAGTCAGTTTTTTGAGTTACATATGGCATCCTTCAATTTTAAAATACATCCTTTGTCCAAAGTGAGGATCTTCAAATTCACATGGAGTTACATAAAATGCATTCTCTTATAATTGTGGTAAAACAAAGTTTGAGATAACTGCTTCTCTGCCCTTTTAGTAAAGAAAAAAAATATTTGAAGGAAGAATGACATAAAGAATTTGCAGTTTTCTCTTCTCCAGTTATTTAGCAGATTATTTTATACAGGTCAGCTTTCCAACATTTGAATATAAATCAACAAATTATTGTCTATTGGTCAGGTGAAAGTATAATTTCTACCTCCCACATTACATTTTAACTTTCCATTAAATAAGTGAATATTAATTAAACTTATTCTTTTTCCAGGTACTGGGATATGTAGATACCACTTAATCCTCAAGAATTAATAACTGTGTGAGACTAAGACATGCATAATTTTTCTTCACTTCAAAACAAAAATTCATATTCATATTTTATGAATTTAATCCAAATAGAACAGTTGGTTTTAGAAATATAAATGCATTGTTATTTTATAAGTGGTTTATTTAGAAAATAAATAAGTAAAAAGTACAATTTATTGTACTATAAAGAAATAGTATTATATACATTCAATTAAAATTTAGCTCAATGCAGAGGAAATGCACTGGGAAGGAATTTAACATATTTACATATAGATTAGGGACTGAAAATTAAAAAAAACATATTCAATAACAGATGGTGAGTAGGCCGTGAAACCAAAAAGAACGGAGGTTTTATTGAAACTAATTGAGTTGATATCTCAACATAAGAGTTGTATTTCAAGAGAATATTTTCCTCATTAGGACTATAGATTATTTCTTCTATAATAAGTATCACTGAGATATTTCCAAACCAAATTTATTTTATTGTTAAGAATTAAGTTTTGCACATTTTTAGCTATTGTCTTACTGTTACAGATATGAAATAATGTTGGTTTAGAGGTAAATTAATTGATATGTCAAAGATCATAATAGTCTCTGTACAAACAAAGGAGGGAATAGATATAGTAATTCTAAAGATACTTTTCAAATCTCACTAGAATCAGCATATGTTAGAATCAGTAACAGTAATTGTCATATTCTGCTGTGGTCACTTGTTCAGATGGCCCCATAGAGTTATTTCTAGATGCCAACCCTGTATTCTCAGATACCAGTTTCTTTGGCACATTAGAAAAAAAAAGTAAAATAAAATAAAGATCTCATCAATTCTCTGTATGAAATTGTGAATGTGTGTGCATGGGTGTGAGAGTGTGTTTGTGTGTTCTACTTTGTGAAATGTTGAATGCCTAACACTCTGCCAGTTGTTGAGGATACAAAAATGAATGAGATACAATTACTTAGCTCCTGATTTTTATAGTCTACTGGTGCAATGCAGATCAGGTAATGAGACATTTCAGTGGTCGATGTGTTACCATTGGTTCAAATGCTTGGTACTATGGGACCAGGCATAAGAGACATTGACACTCATTTAAAATTTCTGCAGGACAATTATCTGAAGGGACATGAAACCCAGGGAATTCGTAGATGGAAATAAGGTGAAAGAAAAGGGTAGTTAAGGATAATTGAACAATTTTTACAAGGGCTGGAGGAAGGATTATGGCATATTTGGTGAGTTAAAATTTGAAATAGTTGAAGCCAAGAATTTGATGTAATGAGTGATAATACAAAAGCTAAAGAAATCAGTAAGAGTCCAATTGTAGATAGACTTATTAGATAATTTAAGCTGTTTTATATTCTATTCTGAGAGCAAATTGGAAGCACCAAAGGACTTTAAGGCGGGAAGTAACATGAACTGATTGTATTTTAGAATTAGGTATTTAGAATTAAGTATTTAGTTTATACTTTCTATCTATTGAAATATCTTTATCATTTCTGACAGGTGACATTTTAGCCTCATCTTGAATAATTTCAGAGATCTGTAACTCCTAATACTACAATGGAGCCTGTTTCATTGTATAAAATTATTATATAAACTAAGCTCTAGTTAAAGGTAATCATTGGTATTAAGAAATAATTTATATAAGATTCTATGTGAAATGTAAAAGGAATTTTATCAATAAGCAGAATTCTCCAGCACAGTAAATTTGTTTTTTCTTACTATTATTATAATTATTTAAAGTTTATAACTCCTAGAAATGCCCAGAGAAGCACTAAAAGATTTCATTTTGACATTATGAGCTTTTATTAATGTAATTCTTTTTAAAATTATTTTAATTCAATTAATTAACATATAACGTACTGTTGGTTTCAGAGGTACAGGTCTGTGACTCATCAGTCTTATATAACACCCAGTGCTCTATAAATGTGATTCTATAGGTAATTTTTGAGCAGAAATTCTCTTCCCAGCTCTATGCCATGTTAAAGAAATAAAACAATTAATAAATATTATGCTACAGGATTAGACTACATATTACACAGTTATAAAAATATCTTGTCAAAAGGTAAATGTCTTCATTTTCCATCATTGGTCATACATCCAAAGCAAATATAAGTCTGAATGTTTCCAATCACTTTATGAATTTTAAATTATATTTTAGAGCCTAAATCACAAGCTAAACCAGAAAAAAAAACGAACATTTAAATTCACAGCATTGGGACATGTATTTTCTCATGAAATTGCCATACAAAGGAGAAATATTTGCCTACTTATAATAGAGTTTTAAAAATGGCATCATAAAAAAATAAAATAAAAGTATTTGGGGAAAAAATGGCATCATAAGCGTCCTTGTGACAATATCTTAATCTTAGCATATTGACTAAAAGTGCCTACTATTATGTGTTATACAACTGCTATATTTTATATACTCTATATATACTCAATATATAATATATATTATATATACTCCATATATACTCCATATATGCTCTCTCTCTCTCTATATATATACACATATATATGTATTCTTTTGAATGAGAAGAAGATAAGAAAGATGAAGAAAGAGAACTGATACTGAAAAAATAAAGAAGGATAAGAGATTCTGAATTTAAAGTGTTTAGTGCATATAAGTTTAAAAAACAGTTAATTTTCTTTTCTAGGAAAATCCATTGAAGTATAAGACAGTGAAGACAATTACAAAAAACTAGTGTTTAGCTACATTTAAAATTAATGTAGAATAATCACACAAATCCTTCTCTCTTTCATTTCCCTTTTGGATATTGAATTAACAATTTACAAATATAGAATATTATTTTAATAAATTTCAAACTCTTCTGCCTTTAGCACTATTAAGCAAATTTTTGAAATCAACAAGAAGGTCAAGCACAAAAGAGATATGTGGACATGTAGTAGGAAATAAAAACTCATTGTGTTTTCTTTTATTTTACTAAATATGAAAATCCTTTGTCAGATATTCTTGGTAGAAGGTTTGGTACAAATATAATATCTTGATTCAAAGTTTGTAAATGTATAAATTAGGCAAATTGCAAAGTTTCATTAACTATCTGTTTCAAATGAGTTTCGTGTCTGTGTATGTGTGTATGTTTTCAATTACTTCACATTTGCTTATTGAAGCATTTTACTATATATCTTGCACTGTACCAGGCACTGGGGGTAAAAACAATTAAAATTCAGTTCCTGTTTTCAAGCATCAATCAGTTAAGCACATTGTTGTATTATTTCTTCCTTCTAAACAGGAAAAACATTTTTTTATCCCCACCATTTGTTTTTACACTGGATAGAGAGGTCACTGTTAGATACATTTACTGCCTCTCAGCTCTCATCTTTAGGTCCCCAAATGCCCATTTTTTTTTTTTTAGTGACTATCCTTATGCTACCAGAGCCAACTCCCCACAAAGAGATCTTAAGAGCAGAAGGATGTGTCTGGAGAATTAGTTTCCTCTTCTCTGTCGTACCATTCACACATATTCCTCCCCAATGGGACAAATATAACAAAGTCTCAAAACTCCCTAATAAAGCACAATAGGGCTGATGCTGGGACTTAGTTGAAATAATTTGACTTCTTGGGATCCTTTCATTAAGAATTTACAATAAGGGCACCTGGATGGCTCAGTCAGTTAAACATCCAACTCTTGGTTTCAACCCAGGTCATGCATGATCTTAGGGTCATGGGCCAACCCCCACGTAGGGCTCCACACTCAGTGGGGAGTCTGCTTGAGATTTCTCTCTCCCTCTCCCTTCACCCCTCCACCTTCCTTGAATGCTTTCTCTCTCTCAAATAAATATTTAAAAAATTTACATGCATGTGAATCCTAATATTATGGTCTGTTTCAGAGAAAACAGAACTAAAATGGTATTCAATTAGAAATTTTCAACATTTTCTACAAAGTTTGGAAGAAAACTAAAGATAAAGGTTAACATGTATTCAGCAATCCTTTGATGACCAACATAGTCATCACTAAAAATGTGAACTTCAGCAATAAAAATTAATGCAATTCACATGCTGCAGTAAAGTAAATATATCTAGACCTTGTTTAAGCTTTAATAAATATCTTAATTACAAGGTAGAAAGTCTTTCAGAAATATATATCTATTTCATTTCAGAGATGATTCTCACAGGACTTTCTGATGGGTAATCCCAAATACTTGAGGTGGGGGTTCTCCTGCAAATAGCAGCAACAATTAAGATTTTATGAATGAAAGATTTTATAGAATGGGTTGACCAGGTTAAAAGATCATTTAATGCTCAAAATTTTAATGTTCTGTTTCATCTAGAAAATGGCTTCTTCAGAAGAAATTAAGTCAAAATAATTTGATTATTTAATCTCTAAAGAAAACCTTTCCATGATATAAAACCCTCACATACTTCAGTTCTGACTTGTTTTGTCCCCACTTGTAAATTGTAGCTGCTTCTAAATGAACAAACAAGTTGGGGTACCTGGGTGGCTCAGTGGATTAAGCCTCTGCCTTGGACTCAGGTAATGATCTCAGGGTCCTGGGATTGAGCCCCGCATCAGGCTCCCTGCTTGGCAGGGAGCCTGTTTCCCCCTCTCTCTCTGCCTGCCTCTCTGCCTACTTGTAATCTCTTTCTCTCTTTCTGTCAAATAAATAAATAAGATCATTAAAAAAATAAAAAATAAAAAAAATAAATGAACAAACAAGAACGAGAGGTCTACTGAAAATAAATAAGGTAATTTTGATGAGTTTTTTTAATAGAATAAAAGAATAAGATAATGCTTTTATTTTCCCAAAAGTTCAATACATAATATCCTTGAAAGTTCCATTTTACAGACCAGCTTTTCTAATTCTGTCCATTTTTACTTCTGTTTTGAGAACCATATGAGGATAGATAAGGAGATATTTCATGAAAGAGAATGTCAGATGACTTTGAATAGTTTTGAAAAGTATTGGATGAAGAAGCACATGGTCATGTTTTAGTCACACTTTGATGTCAAACTATGAGAACTTGAATAAATCACTAATGCCCAATAAAGCAAAAGAAAGTCATTTTGTTATTAATAATCATATATAGCTAACAAAATACACTTAAACAACAGTTTTCACTACTATAGTCTTCTTTTAAAAAGAGATTTTTTTTTTGTAAATTGGAGTGACTATTTCAAGAATGCCTTACATATCAAAATTAAGGGATGCAGGGTGCCTGGGTGGCTTAGTGGGATAAAGTCTCCACCTTGAGCTCAGGTCATGATCTCAGGGTCCTGGGATCAAGCCCCACATCGGGCTCTCTGCTCAGCAGGGAGCCTGCTTCCCCTTCTCTCTCTACCTGCCTCTCTGCCTACTTGTGATCTCTCTCTCTCTCTCTTCTCTCTGCCAAATAAATAAATAAAATCTTTAAAAAATAAAGGTAAGAGATGCAAAGCTTAACTTACTTCAATAAATATTTATTGAGTATCTCCTGCCTCTTAAATTCTGAGTAACCTATCTCATCTGATTAACTATACTCAATATGTTGAAATAAGTAATCAGGTTATTTTTTTACAAGTTTCTTTGCCCTGTTATACCAGTAGTTTTATGAGGTCATAAAAGCTGATATTAAACAGTTATGAATTCACAGAACCTTAAAAAATGCAACTGATTATTATAGTTATTGAATAATTACATGGTAATGAAGTTTTGTTTTTATTTTATTTACTTATACAACTGATGTGGGCCCATCACTAAAGACAGAATTTGTGTCTAAATATGGTTAGTGAGATTATTAACTGAAATTAGTGTGGAAGGTAAAAATAATTCTTCTTTATATCTTCTAAGAAACCACAAAACCCATGTAGAAAACTAAACTCCATTTGTGCCAATCTTCATTAAGAATTTTTTAAGTGGAAACAGAGACCCTATTCTGCTTCTTTTTTCTTTTTAAGATTTTATTTATTTGTTTGAGAGAGAAGGAGCACGAAGTTGAAGGGGAGTGTAGGGGCAGAGGGAGAGGGAGAAGCAGACTCCCCATTGAGGAAGGAGCTGGACACACGGCTCCATTCCAGCACACTAGGATCATGACCTGAGCTGAAGGCGGATGCTTAACTGACTGACGCCTTTTTTTTTTCTTTTATAACTCATCCATAGGAAATAAAGGGGATAGTGGAAGCAGGAAAACGTCAGCATGTTCTAAAGACTTTTCTAGATTGAAGTGTTAAATTTTATTTTATTATATTTATTTTTTAAGATTTTATTTATTTATGACAGAGAGAGATCATAAGAGAGGGAATACAAGCAGGGGGAGCAGCAGGCTTCCCCTCTGAGTAGGGAGCCTGATATGGGGCTCGATCCAAGGACACTGAGATCATGACCTGGGCTGAAGACAGACCCTTAACGACTGAGCCACCCAGGCACCCAGAAAGTATTACATTTTAGAGTTTAAGTTACTAATCTACCAAATTTCCGAATAATAGTAATGGCTTAGTGGAAACCAAAGTAAATTAAAGTCTTTAAACATGTTTTTTGGCAGATCACATGAGATCTAGTTGATACTGAATAAGATCAGAGAGGAAGACTATATTCAAATGTATAAATATATATGAAAAATAGAAAATGCATCCATAGAACTATAACAGAAATTGCTAGTATCTAATAGGAACAGTCCTTACTGCTAAAATGAGTCTGTGACTAAAATGTATCGCATCTCTAACTTTCTAGATGTGGCCATGTGCATACATTTTTGTCATTGATCAATAGAATGTATGAGTAAATCTAATAGGTATCATTTCCACAGTTGTGTCATAAGCACGTTCTTTCCAGAATTATGGCTCAATTTCTCCATCTGTTGATTGAGTGGAGAGGACTCCAACATATTTTGAAGAATGGTGACACAAGATGGGAAAAACTTGGCCTGGCCCCAAGTGCACCTTCATCTTATGCATACTGCATGGTGTGTAAAATGAGAAATACATTTTTTAAAATTGTGATAAGTCAGAGAATTATTGGCATTCTTATGTTACTAAAAATATTATGATTTCCCATTCTCTGATAAAGATGTGCTGCAACTTAGGTCCAGTAGAATTTGTAGACAAGATATATCTTTGAAAATCTACCTAAATTTTCAAATTCTAGATTCCTATTGGCCCAAATAGACTCCTATTATTCATGTCCCATAGATAGCCTATAGAAAGATTGGACAATAAGGTGGACATGCCCGTACAAACTCATTTCCACCACTCCTCTTTCAATGAGATAGAAGGGAAACAGAAGAAAAATATGGAGAAAAGGATGCCTAAATGACTTCTTGCCTAAGGTAACAAGCAGAAAACATCATCCATCATAACATAGGCAAGTTGAAAGATAAACCATTAGATGTCTTTTTAAACTTGGTTTTCAGATGTTTGGTACAATTAGGCCTTGGTCTCCAGAATGATATATGAATAAACTGAGCAGGAGTTATTTCCTAGCATAGAAGGCTACATTGACTGAAATGATCTTTCGAAGTCTTTGGGTTTTGGAGGATCAGGTCATTGAATGCTGGCTATAGTAGAAGCTGGATCTATAGCTGGCAAAAACAAGAATTTTGAAAAATTTAAAAGAAGGATTAAAATATAAATCTTATATACTATAAAATATAAAATCACTGATGCCTTGTAAGAAGATGCTTATCTTCTAATTTCAAAGAAAGAAAGGGCAATGATTTCAAGAGAATTAACTCAAGTTTAACTCAGGTAACTCAAACTTAAAGCTAGGAGAACTTTTGAGAAAGGGTCTACAATTAGATTCTGTACCAGTTGGCATAGATTTAAAGTCTGAAAAATAAGATCACTAAATCCTAATTTTAAAAATGAAATAAGGTGTAATGAGTTTAGAAAATCAAAGCATCCATCTAATATTAAGTAATGTAAATGCACCAGAAACTAGATTTACATTTTTACTAGCCTTGCATATTTGTATTTTTATTTATTTACTTTTTTAGAGATTGAGGGAGGGCAGAGTGAGAGGGAAAGAGAGATCTTAAGCAGGTTCCATGCCCAACACAGAGCCCACAGCCCAACTCAGTCTCACATCCCTGAGATCATGACCTGAGACAAAATTGAGAGTCCAAGGCTTAACCAACTTAGCCATCCAGGTACTCCACTACACTTATATTTTAAAATATCATCATCTTTTTTTCTTTTTTTAAGATTTTTCTTATTTATTTATTTGAGAGAGAGAGAGAGAGAGTGAAAGAGCACAAGTGGGGATGGGATAGGGACAGAGTAGAGAGAGATGCAGACTCCTGACACTTGCTGAGCAGGGAGCCCATGTGGGGCTTGATCCCATGACCTTGAGATCATGACCTGAGCCAAAGGCAGATATTTAACTGACTGAGCCACCCAGGCACCCCTAAAATATCATCTTCTTAATGGTAAGAGCTTACTAACACCCACGTACCCTAAATTTAGGAAATCAAATTGAACCTGAAGATATGGGAGAAAAACTAAATTTTGCAAGTAGAATCGGTGTTCAAAAAATTAGTATATTTGACAGTCTTTTTGTGAAAATAGGTAATTTAAAGAATATATGAACATTATAATTATGTTAATCTTAGTATAACCCGATACAAGTAAAACTAAACCTTGATTTCAATAAAAATGTGAGATAGCATGACAGGACCAAGTCTTTTTTTTTTATTTAGTACTCCATAAAATATAAAGTACAACAAAAGGATGTGAAGATCTGAAAATGAAGATAAAAGACGGAAGATATATGAGCATAATTTTGAATAAGAAAATGCCATAGTTCCAAGGCAATCATTCCTTATTCAATTGCAAAAAGTGACCATGACTGTGATCATTTATCATGTAAACTTTTGTATCAGTCACTGTCTTTATGTTACATAATTATATTTTCTACCAAGGTGGAGAAATTGACAATTACAACCACAAAGGTATTCAACAATGTTATTACACTTTTAAAATGAGGTTTTATTTTCTTATAAGAACAAATGATAAAAATTATTACATTTTTCTCTGTGCCATGGTATTTATCAAATGAGGAAATTATTTCTTACATTAAAAGAAAAGCGGGTTTTTCTAATGTTTAATTTTTTTTCAAGATTTACAGTTTAAGAACTAATACAAAAAGGAAGTTGCATATCCATTGTGGTAATATGACTTGCCAATGACTTGTTTATCCAATCAGATTATAATATAAGCATGGAAAAACTATGCAATAGACCTAAAAGAAGAAAGTCTACTAGTAAAGGTAACAAAAAAAATATTGCTTTCTTATTACCCATAAGCCAGCTACATTTTTCTTTTTAAAGGTCAATCAATGACAGCATGAACTTTTTCTTTTCCAGTACTGAAAAGCAGCAATAAATTGCTTTCACTATACATGGTGGAACTGTATACTCTTGGATAAGTTTTAATTCCAAAAATCACACTAAGTGACCTTCTTTATAATATCACTATTGTTTGTCTAGTTTCAAAGATAGTCTTGTGACAATATCCTCAAATTTTCACAATTCTGATATTTCTTGTCAAGCTGTCAGTCACAAAGTAAATTTACATTAAAGCAGATTTTCTTCAAGAACTTTGAGTTAAAAGTTCAAATACAATCCAAGTGACAGAAGGGTCCACAAAATCTAAGTTGTGCCATACAGAATTTTAAAATTAAGATAGGTAAACACTTGAGGAAATTGAATAGAACAAATATATACTTAATGCATTTAAACTTTACCAAATAGAGTTTGGAATATTCTATTTCCACTGTGCAGACTCATTCTACTTATCCCTTGGTCACATCACATAACCTTTCAGATAACAGGTGGTGAATGCAGTTTGTAAGATTGATACTGTCCAATCAGCATGGACTATCTGGAAACTGCAAAGGAAATTGCACACTACGTGGGTCAGAGTTGATAAAGAGTTTACAAAGGTAATTTAACTTATTTACTGGCAGCTGTATTGTCCTTAAAAGAAAGAATGTGAGCTAGAATTCCAACTAATCTTGTGTAAATTAATTTCCCTTAAAGTCAAATTGCTTTTGGATGATATTGGTCAGGTCCTTTAAAAGTTTACCCCAGTGATTGCTAGATATTATCATGTAACAGAATTGCTTATGGGACTTTTGGTTATAAAATAGATTCCTGAGCTCCAAAAGTGAATTAATGAATATAAAATACTGGGGTTGGTGGAGAAGGTTTTGAAAAAAAAGAAAATCCCACTGCTGATCCTTCTTTCACCCCAGTGCTAAAATTGCTTATTAAAAATGATAATATAGTCAGGGCACCTGGCTGGCTCAGTAGGTAGAGTATGAGATTCTTGATCTTGAGGTCTTGAGTTTGAGCCCCATGTTGGGCATAGAGATTACTTACTAAAATTTTGTTTTAATTAATAATATAGTCAGTATTACACTTAGGCTGTTTATTCATCTTCCTTCATATGCTTTGGAAATAATTGAATTCAATAGTAACTTTCCTTGACTCAGTTTCATTGTGCTATTTTTCAACTTATTAGGAAACTGACTTTCTATTTTCTCCTACATATGATCTGATCCTGGTTTTAAGGGGACTACAAACAGACAGTAGAGAAAATAGTATGGTCTTTTGAGACAAATGGATTCTCCAATTAAATCTTAACTCATCTATTTCGAACTGCTTGAAATTTGCAAGTTATTCAAATTTTCTGAGACTGCATTTCCTTAAGCTAATAATAATGTTTATCCAATACAGTTATCATGGGAACTAAATGAGATGATATATAAAATGAGTTAACACAATAACTGCAACTAATAGTCACTCAAAGAATAGTAATTTCCCCTAATAGTTACATTATATTTTTTCTAACCTTGGTAGTAGAACTAATCATGAACTACAGGATTAATATAGAAACATCTCATCACATAATTTGTTTACTTCTTCTCTTCCAAATATTCACTTGGCTTGCTGCTTCAATTTCTACAGGAATTTCTACAGGAAAATTTATGCTTTTAGTAAGAATTTCCTAAGCCATTCTATCTCATATTGACCATACCATCTCCTTTCGCCCTTTTCTATGAATTATTTTACCCCATATTTTTTGTCACTATCTAACATTCTAAATATCTTATTTATTTTGTGTTTAATAACTCTCCTTTACTATAGAATATAAGTTCATAAGAGCAAATGACTTTTTCAATATCACTGCTGAATTCACAGGACCTCAAAAGATGCTTGCACATGATAATTACTCAATGATATTTATCTAAGGAATAAAAATTGATAACCAAAAAGCACACCATTTGACAAATTGAAGGTTGGCTTTAAGACCTGGAAGTCAAGATTTACATTGATATACCAAGAGTATCTTATAAACAATTGTTTTTTCAAATTTCAACATGCTCAAAAATCTTCTGGACATCTTGTCAAAAATGAAGATTCTAAAAAAAAAAAATGAAGACTCTTGGGGAACCTCAGTGGCTCGATTGGTTAAGTGTTGGACTTTTGATTTCAACTCAGGTCATGATCTCAAGGTCTTGAGATTGAGCCCTGCAAAGGGCTCTGAGCTTAGCATGGAATCTGCTTAAGGTTTTCTCTTTTCTTCTCCCTTCCCCTTCCCCCACTCACACATGCTCTCTAAATAAATAAATGAAATCTTTAAAAAAAAAAAAAGGAAGATTCTTATTAACAGATTTTGACTGGCATTTGAGATTCTACATTTTAATCAAATCCAATTGATACCAGTAGTGCTGATACTCAGATCTTATGTTGAGTATCATAATAACAAACCATTGCAAATTTATCACAGTCATAGAAAACAATAAAAAGAATTATGTAAGAATATCCAAGTAAATTAAAAACTGCTTTGATGTTTTCCAAAAATGTATTTGAGTTACAAGTTTGGTTTGAGTTACAAGTTTGGTTTGAATTACAAGTTTGATTTTGTATGAATGAATGTTACTTACTGAAAATTTCTAGACATTAAGGCATTTGTAAATGTAAGGCAATTTGTAAGGCAAAATGTAAATGTAAGGCAATTTGTAAATTGAAAATTTCTAGACATTAAGGCAATTTGTAAATGTAGGAATGATGCTTTTAGTTGCTGTTTAGATAAATCTTCAAATGCTGGGGCTCTGTGTGTAACATTTAGCTTCCTATTAATTAGGTGATAGCAGACAAAAATATGGTCAAGTTGATTTCCACTAGCCTTAGTTTATCTCCATTTCAATCAAGTCTCCTAATAAATGTAGTCTTCCTAAAGATTGGGAAGTTCATCAAATAAGAGAAAGGATTCAAGACATTCCCAGGCTTCCAAACCCAAAAGCAAGAGTGAGAGTTGAATGAAATATCAGAAACTATGCTATTATGTATGTGATTCAGTATAGGTGATACATAGAAATGTTTTGTTGGTGATTATACAACCTTAGTTCAAAGGTGACTAAGAAAATAATAAATTGTAAGGATGGATGTTAATGGACTTCATGACAAGTGTCAAATTATTAGTATTTTAAACTCATCCATTTAATGAAAATGGAAAATTATATGCATGAACTTAAAGAACATAAAGTTTTGAATTACTTAGTGCAGAAGAGAGAATAAATCATGGGTACTTTTCACATTTTTGACATCATGTGACAAAATAATTTATTTTGGAAAAAAGTAGGAATGAGGCTTTGGAGCAACCATTGATTTTTCAAGGTAGGTGAAAGAGTAATAATTTTCTGGCCTTTTTTTTTCTTTTTTAATATTTGTTAACCATAAAAATAAAACCACCAGCTATTTTACTGGCAAAGAATGGATTTATTCTGGAATAGCAGAGAATCACAATCCAAGAAGTCAATAGAACAAAAGAGAGAAACGCCCTTTTATAGAGGAAAGTGGGGAGTTGAGAGGGGCTGTTATAAACAAAAAGCTCCTTAGAGCAAACTGGGAATTCAATGTATAGTGGCTTCTCATTGATTGAGTTGTGACAGTCTCTCTTTGGTCTGTTGGGTTAAGAATCTTCCTTCCTACTGGTGCGATAGTAAAGTAGTAAGCCCATATAAGGTCTTTCTCTTCCTCTTGAATTTGCAACTAACAAGTAGTAGGGTGTGAGAGCTTTTCCTACTGACCTCCCCACTCCATTTTAGTGGGCTTTTCCTTCATTAATTTTCACCTATTGATTTCTTTCAATACTGATTTATTTTACCTAACTACTAAAGTCTTTTGAGCTGTTATGAGGTCAAGAGGATAAGTCCATAGCTAAGCTTTAAAGAAGTCACTTTATGCACAACTGCAAGTCTTTGAATATTTCACTTAGAAGGCTTGGATTCAACAAGACTGAGAAGACAGTGACATTTAGGTATAGCATTAACACTAAAAGAACTTCCAATGGAGCATTATAGCAAAAGGGATTTGGAAATCGAATTGTAGCTAAGGGATAACATCACTATAAAGATAAGTAGGTGTATCTATTTGTGGCACAATATCACAAAACCAGGAAATATTAAATTGCTTAATCAATTTTCATAGGAAATAGAATCTGTTTAAAATGAAGGGGCAATACCCCTTCATTCTTTAGGATTCCCTAGGGCAAACAAGCAAGTCTTTCTATGCCACTCTCCCAGTAGAGCAAATTTATATCTACCTGTATCTCAGTTCATAACAGAATGCTTCTGGAGGGAACAAGATTGTTCTCTTGTTTCATACCTTTGTATTCCCACCTGTTAACAGGTGCATAGTCACAGCTACATAGCAATGAATGTACTCTGCACTATGGAACCAACATCCCCTTTGTTTTATCCTTCAAATTCTGCACACAAGTAAAAGTTATGCCATTCTTATCTGCAGCAAATTTCACAGTGCTTGATCTATTCTGAATTTTAGTTTCCCAAATGCTATTTTTATGTGTAGTAGCAGGGATAAACCACGATACCAATATTCAAATATGTAAGTTAACCCCTCAACCTATACTTCCCTTTTGTTATTCTGCAAGAATGCTTGATCTCAGTCCTTCCCATAATCATCTATAGCTGTGTTGTGCCACAGTTTCACAATCCTAGTGCCAAAGTCCAGATGGGCAGAGGGGATGAGGGCACTGGCTTCTCTATGGGGCTGTCTACACAGATTGGTTCTGAGTAGAGATAGACATATTCATAGTTCTTATTTGTGTAATCCTTAATTTGTTGCAGCTTTGACATTTGTATGTCTCTCTTTTGTCAAGCTAATTGGTCAGAAAACTTCAAGCCACAGTTGTTTACTTTCTCATACTTTGCATAATTCCTGAGATCCAAGAAACAAGCCACATGTCCCTTGTGCTCACAGCTTCACACATAAGTTTTATCTCTTCTTTCTCTCTTCTAGCAGAATCTTTAGGCCTGGAGGAAAACCTTGTTTATTCATTTAAAAAATTTTTTTTCTCTAGTATATTCCATGAATTTCCCTAGGAATCTCAACCATGAGTTCAGATTTGTGGAACAAACTATCTCCTGGATGAAGGAGGCTTATGTCTGCTAACTGCTTGACTGGGTGGAAGAGATAAGGGAAAATAATGGCAGAAAAAGAAAAAAATAATGTGATGTGTAACAACACAATTAATCATGTATTTCATTATTTTGTTTGTATTAACCCTTACATAGTTTAAATTTGTGATCATCATGAAGTAACTTCTGTGTGCATCTATCCATTAATCACTAATTAGTTTTGTTAAAAGATCAACTGGGCACATCAACATTTTAAAGAATTGTTTGTGTATACATTGATCGGAATCAGGCAATGTCAAACCTAAAGTGCCTGGTAGTGCTTCAGTGACAAGAACTAGGCTAGAAGTTTTTATTTAATAGAGAAGACATGGAAGCAAAGTAATAAAATTGTTTGACCGGCTGTAACAGCTGTTGTCTTGTTTGGGAAAGTCTCATTGGCCATTTGTGACTGGTCGTTCAGCAGTTTCATTTTCTCAGATTCAAGTGCATTTACTCTGACTTAGGTTTTGATTTGCTTACGCAGGCTACCAAGGCACTGAAGCTAACCCACTCTAAAGACCTTCTTATTTAATTATTTTGACTATATGCATTCATTCCTTACATATGCGCCTATATTTACAACAATCTATTTAATCACTGTGAAAACATTTTATGTGCACTTAACCACTTTTAAACTTCTTGTTAGTTTATATTCTTTTTATCCTATCTACAGTGTTTGCCAGTGACACTGAGAATAGCAAAGTTCCATTGGCACCTATTCAAGGTGATAAACTAAAGTTCTCACACCCTCTTTTTATTATTCCTTATGAAAGAGGAGATTCATCCAGTTGATTGTATTCTGGACTCAACTTTGGCCATGTTTGTTGAAGAGTAGGATTTCTGTTTTTTGTTTCACACACGGTTGTGACACTCTCTCTGTCTGACTTCTTTATGACATTTATGCTAAGAAATAGTAAGTAGAAAGTTTAAAAGACAATCCCAGTTGTGTTCCATCCCGATTTCTTTTCAAACATGTCTAGATTAACAAATGCTCTAAATAGAAATCACAGCCACATTCACATATGGCACTAAGTCCAGGAAACTAATTATCTCCTTTTCTAATACTCTTTATTTATAGTCTTTTACTGGCTTGTCTCCTGACCAAAATGATTAGAGAGCAGATGGTTAAATTTTTGTAGGAAGAGTTAACATATAAATCAGTGAACTGTTTTTATCAGAAATCTTTTCATTTAAGTTTTAACATATCAAGCATGAGTAAACTTAAAGATAGAATATTACTATATTACTATCTTTTTATCATTATCCTTTCTGTATCTTCCTTAGAGACCTTATAAAGAAGGAAGTTGGCTAGCCCAAGGTGTATTTGGGATTCCCCAATCCTATTCAACTACAAGAAGTAAATACCCTTGGGCGCCTGGGTGGCGCAGTTGGTTAAGCAACTCCCTTCGGCTCAGGTCATGATCCCAGAGTCCCGGGATCGAGTCCCACATCGGGCTCCCAGCTCCATGGGGAGTCCACTCCTCACTCTGACCTCTCCCTTCTCATGCTCTCTCTCACTCTCTCTCTTTCCTAATAAATAAATAAATAAAATCTTTTAAAAAAAAAAAAGTAAATACCCTTAAGATCAACAACTATAGGAAGTAAATACTCTTTTTTTTTAAGATTTTATTTATTTATTTGACAGAGAGAGATCACAAGTAGGCAGAGAGGCAGGCAGAGGGAGAGGGGGAAGCAGGCTTCCCACTGAGCCAAGAGCTCGATGCGGGGCTCCATCCCAGGACCCTGAGACCATGACCTGAGCCAAAGGCAGAGGCTTTAACCCACTGAGCCACCCAGGCACCACGGAAGTAAATACTCTTAATATTTTCATAAATAATACCTAAATCTTTTATTCCTACTAGACACTTGACTTTGGATGAAAGAATTCTTTTGGTGGAATCTGATAGAATCAGATGAGTTTCCACAGATATTAACTCATTTTAAATATTTTCTTACTCCACTGTATTTACTTAAAAC
>CM052800.1:20211466-20345165 GCA_028533885.1 Nasua narica | reverse complement strand
AACCCACTGAGCCACCCAGGCACCACGGAAGTAAATACTCTTAATATTTTCATAAATAATACCTAAATCTTTTATTCCTACTAGACACTTGACTTTGGATGAAAGAATTCTTTTGGTGGAATCTGATAGAATCAGATGAGTTTCCACAGATATTAACTCATTTTAAATATTTTCTTACTCCACTGTATTTACTTAAAACAAAGATCTTCTTTTAGTTCCAGACCTACTACACCCATTGTATCACAGGATTCATGGATATGATATTCCCTCTTCCTAAAATCTTCTCTTCTTCTTTCATTGATTCATCTTTATTCCTCATTCTTTTTCTTCTGAATCCAAGCATTACTTCCTGAAGGAATCTTTCCTTGTCCTCCCTAATTAGACAATGATCTCCCTTAGACTTAGACAACTTAATTAAATTACCACTTCACATTTCTTTGCAGGATTATTGGGTGGAAATGTGACACAACCAAGCCCTGAGGCTATAAGCTTCAGAAGTGGGATTTAGGCCAACTTTCTTTTACCTTTGACCCCCTAACATTATCAAGGAGTCTGGCATGTAATACATGTCAGCATATAATTGAAGAAATGAATTATTTTCTGTTAGAGTATGTTATGCCCAGATTTTGAGATCCCCAAATACCACCAGGGAGCCGAGTCCAATGCAAAAGCAAAAGAGCCCTTTATTCAAGCTAGCTTGAGCTCTCTCACACACTCACCGACACAGCGGCGTGGTGTAGAGAAAGAGAGTTTCAAAAAGCACAACAGTTTTATAGGGGTCAGTGGCCAATGAGTTTGTTACACACAGAAAATTGCTTAGTAACTGTTTGATCTAGCCTATTACCCTGGCCAGAATTGGCGCACAAGTTTGGCGGGCAAAAGGCGGAGTTAATATTCTTTCCCAGGAAGGGGTTTCACGTTCCTATTGGCTAACCCAAACCCAACCCATAGGCCGTCTGGGCTAATTAGCTCAAGGGAGGGCTGAGCCACACTCAGACCCTCCCAGAGGCAGGTCCTGCGGGGGGACCACACACAAGAAGGCAGGTTTAAACAAAACAAGCCAGCCCTGCTCTGCTCCTTCAAGTATTGTTTGTCTTTTTTACATATACTTAACAATTTATTCTGATTCACATTAAAGTTATTTTTTCCCTCTGTTTTCTGCTATCTTCCTTTTTTATTCCAACTTCCTTGGAGACCTGAAGTTTTACATATATTTCCTCATGGAAACTGGTGTAGCACCCTGATGGTTCATTATACAAATTTGTAAAACTTTAAATGCATAGAAATTGCCTTTTTTAAATAATTTACTGCTTCTATATTTTATGTAAATTTTATTAAAAATATAATGGCATTTATATGTCTAGTGTAATCCATCGCAAATAATAGTATCTCTACTGAACTTCAAATCTTTAATTATTTAAGATAAAGTGTGAACAACTACCCTTTGTTAAAGCAGTATAATTAATTTTGTATTGAAATATGACATAAAGTGATATTTCCTTTGAATTTAAAGGATGATAGAACAATAAAAAATGAGGAATTATTTCTTTAGGACTTACAAAATTAAAACTAATTAAAGACTTGGACTTAACTATGTAGAATGTATTAAAACAATTGACTCAAAGTGTCTGCATCACAGTAATTCATATACATAGGAATTTGTTTTTGACAAGTAGCCTAACAATGGCAAGGGAAATCAAATTTCTAACAATTGTAGTGTCTTATATTGTAGTATAAGATATTTGAACACATCCATTGATTTTTTTTTTTTTTTTGGCACTGACAGTCACAGAGGAACACAGAAATTATAGGTAAAAAGCAACTCCTTAAAATAGTCCACAGTCATCTCTGAAAATGTAGAAGCTGAGTTACTGCAGAGAACAAAAGTAAATTTTTAGAACAGTCTGACCACTGTATCTTTTGAACCAGCACAGGATCCTAAAAATTCCTTTCTCTTCACATTTTATCTACATATACTGTTTATTTGTTTATTAGCATTATTATAATTTTACTGGGGCAATTTATCTAATGCCATCAAGTTATTTGCTCATGGACTTGCTTGGTGCACTTAAAAATGTGTGTGAAAAAGGGTGAAGGATTTGTTTGTTTGTTTTTTTTAGTTTTTTTTTTTTTTTTTTTAAGATTTCATTTATTTAGGTGACAGTGAGAGAGGGGAACACAAACAGGGGAAGTGGGAGAGGGAGAAGCAGGCTCCTCACTGAGTAGGGAGCCCGAAGCAGGGATTGATTCCAGGACCCTGGGATTATGACCTGAGCCAAAGCAGATGCTTAATGACTGAGCCACCCAGGTGCCCCAAGACTTTGTCTTAAAACATGTTCTTATTCTGAAGGACTTGGCCTCAGTACACTTCTTTCATTCACCTGGGTGTGGATGTACAGATATGTTTGCAATCTCTTGAATATTCAAACCAAGAATGGGATAAATATGAGAGCATTGCTTTCTGACCTCTTGTTGCCTCCTGATTCCTCCCAATTCCATAGGAGCAAAAAATGATTCCCTCTCCTCTCTGCTTCCATTTTGGCCCGAATAAGTTAGTAGGACTTTAAGATACAGACTGGCTGATTTTTGTTTGTTTATCTTTGTTTTAGGAGTAGAATTTAGTGATTCATCAGTTACATGTAACACCCAGTACTCATTACATCAAGTGCCCTCCTTAATGTCCATCACCCAATTACCCCATCCCCCCCTCTTACCTCCCCTCCAGCAACCCTGTTCGTTTCCTAGAGTTAAGAATCTTTTATGATTTACCACACTGTTTTCATCTTACTTTATTTTTTCTTACCTTCTTTGTGTCCATCTGTTTTGTTTCTTAAATTCCACATATGAGTGAAATCATATGGTATTTGTCTTTCTCTGACTGACTTATTTAGCTTAGCATAATACCCTTTGGTTCTGCCTACATTGTTGCAAATGGCAAGATTTCATTCTTTTTGATGGTTGAGTAATATTCCATTGTATATGTGTACCACATCTTCTTTATCCATTCATCGGTCAATGGACATCTGGGCTCTTTCCATAGTTTGGCTAATGTGGACAATGTGGTGTTTGTGCCCTTCAAATAAATACCTAGTAGTGCAATTACTGGGTTATAAGATAGTTCTATTTTTACCTTTTTGAGGAACCTCTTTACTGTTTTCTAGAGTGGCTGCACTAGTTTGCATTACACCCACAGTGTAATAGGGTTCCCCTTTCTCTACATCCTTGCCGACACCAGCTGTTTTCTGAGTTGTTAATTTTAGTCATCTGAAATGACTGGTGTGAGGTATCTCATTGTGGTTTTGATTTGTATTTCCCAGATTCCAGGTGATATTGAGCACTTTTTCATGTATCTGACAGAATTTTATATATCGTCTTTGGAGAAATGTGTATTCATGTCTTTTGCCCATTTCTTGACTGGATTTGTTTTGTTTTGATTTTTGGGTGTTGAGTGTGATAAGTTCTTTATAGATTTTGGATACTAGCCTGTTATCTGATATGACTGGCTGATATTTTGATAATATTATTTTTTTAATTTGGAAGTCAAACTTAAAGATTCACTTTCTGATATATTCCTGTTAAAATGTCCTAATAATAATCCTCTGTCCCCAGAGGTAGATGATTCCCTTGAAGTACTAAGATGTAATTTTCATGAAGACAAGGATTTTTGTCTTTGTCACTGGTTTAAAAGTCTTCTTGGTCACTCAAATATAGTAGGGACTTCTTTTGCTTACATATACCCCGTTGCCTTAATGGTTACACTAACTTCCACACCCCCAGGCATGGCTTCATGGCTAGTTCAAGTTAATATCTATAGAGGAATGTGATGTGTATTTACTGGCTACACAACCAGTTTTTCTTTACTCTGTTTCAAAAATCATAGAGACAGGCTAGTATTGTGTTGAAGTTATAAAATTACAAGATTAAAAGTTGGTGAAGTTACAAAACCTGAATTGAGGGTTTACTCATTAAACACTAGATAGTTGCCTGGGAGATACGCATAAGTGAGAACCAAAATTTCGTAGTGTTAAGTCACAATGATTTTGAAATTTGTTGGTGTTGTTTTTATTTTTTCTCATAAGATAGTATAGCATATCCTGGCAATCATTACAAGGACCTAAAATAATGCTTGACACACATAAGCATGTGTTAGTTTTCTATTGCTGCACTGCCATAAACTTGATGACCAAAAACTTGATAGCTTGAAACAACGTTCATTCATTAGATCACAGTCAACAGGTCAGAAGTTCAGCATGGATTAGATAGGTTCTCTGCCCAGGGTAACATATGGCTAGAATCAACATGTTGACCAGGTTGAGTTGTCATCTGGAAAGTCTAGGGAAAAATTAAATTGAAAGTTTATTCTTTTGGAAGAATACAGTACTGTGGTTGCAGTACTAAGGTTCCTATGTCTTGTTAACCGTCAGTCAAGATCATTCACAGCACCAAGAGGGCACTATATCCCTATCTATGTGGCCCCTCCATCTTCAAATCAGCAATAATGCATCAAACTTTTTTTGTACTTTAAATCTCTGAATTTCCTTTTATCTGTTCTTTAGATGCAGATTTAAAGGGCTTGAGTGACCAATTAAACCCCATATGAATAATCTTCTTTTTGATTAACTCAAAGTCAACTGATTAGTGTTGTTAATTCCATCTACAAAATCCTGATTGTCATAGAATGTAACATAACTGTAGGAGTTCTACTTCATCATATTCACAGTTTCCAGCTATACTCAAGGGAGTGAGATTATTTAAGATAGAAAGTCTTTGGGGATTATTTTAGTATCTTGTTTACTACAAAGTACTTGGAGATTTTTTTGTTAGAAGAATAAATGAATGAATAATGAGAGAATAGGTGTATGGCCATGTAGAAAGAAATCGTTAAACAGGGAAACCATACAGGCAGATACACATATACACATATACTTGTACACATAAATTTGTACATGCATCCATATAAAAATGCCATCAGAATTGTTATTATAAGTCAATTTTGTATTAAGTAATATTGCATAGAAACTCCTACCCACAGATATTTTATAGTTAATTTGAGAATGTAAGAAAATACTACATTATATAGAATCATCTTTCTGATTTCCTGCTCTGAGAGTTCTTTCCAAGACTGCATACAAGTCCCAAAGTGGTTTTTCTTATAAATCATCCAGTCTTATATAAAAGTCACTTCCAGAGATCCTTCTGAACCCCATTATTCGACTCAGATCCTATGAAGTTATATCATAGTGCTCTGGGCATTTGATCTTAAAACTATCAGGCTCTTGACATGACTTCTTAATCTTCCGCTCAACACTTTATTCTTAACCTTAACACATTGTATTTATTGGGTAAATCATGTTTTAATCCTTATAAAGCCTTGCCTTGCTGCCCTTTTCCTCATTCCCATAGTCTTAGCTCTTCGTTTACTGAAGTCTTATGTAATTGTTACAGCAGTGCTATTTTTCTTCTCTTAAATGGATTGTATGTTTTTTGAAGGCAGATAATATATTTTTTCCCCTCAGTTTCCACAGCATCCAACATTATCATTATCCAACAGGGAGAATTCTCTTGAGATTTTTTGTTCAGTGGATCACTGAGCAAGGTAGTATTTAACAAAGCAAAGTTCATAGATCAAGATAATTAGTAAATAAAATGGTTTTTAAGTTGTTAATTATGGAATAAAAAGCAGAATTGGTAAGAGAAGTCAGAAAATCTGTATAGGCTAAAATCATCAGGGAAAAGATTTTGTAGATGTGTGTAAATATCTATAAATCAAAGGGAAGACCATTTTTTTTTAAGTTATCTATTTGAAAAGCTCCACTGCTCAGAGCTGGAAAAATTAAAGAAGCAAAGTAAATAATGCAACACTGGATTCTAACTCAAAGCATAAAACAAATATACATATGTCCATATTGATTTAAATAAGTGCCTAAATGAATGAATGAATGAATGAATGAATGAATGAATGAATAGGATAAGGGACAAATCTTTACAGACTATTTCTAAATAACAGGTAGTTCCTGCCTTCTAGGAAGTGGAATTAAATTTCCCTCTAAGTATGAGTTCTACCTTGCTGCCAAAGAATATACTATGCAAAGGGAAAATATAGGAACTTTATAGTGAAAAACCCAAAAGGCACTAGTATAATGGAGTACTCAGGTTAACGTCATCAGTGATAAGTCATGTTAATATCATGCACTCCTGTTGCAGTGTGGTGAAAAAGCACTTTATCTCTGCTTTTTTGCCCTTTAAACCTATAATGCCAATTGAATTATGAGAAATTGAAGGACATTCTTCAAAGTAAATAGTGTTCTTCAAAATTCTCAAGGCCACAAAACATGTGGAAAGACCGTTAAACTGTTACAGATTGGAGGAGAACAAGGAGATATAAAAATGAAATGCAGTGTGGTATCCTGATTCGGGTCCAGGAACAGGAAAGAACATTATTGGGAAAACTGATCAGATCTGAACAGAGTTCATAGCTTAGTTAATGTTAATAAACCAATGTTGTTTTCTTAGATTTGAAAAATGCATGATGATCATGTAAAATGCTGACATTAGGGGAAACTTGTTGAAGGGTATGTGGAACTGTCTCTACTTTCCTGAACTTTTCTTCAAATTTAAAATTATTCCAAATTAAAAAGTTTAAAATTTTTCTAAAATTATACATATTTTTATCTAACTAACCATATCTGTGTTATAAAAATCCATCATCTAACCCAGGAAATTTGGATCCAAAACACTAACTATAAAGGTCTTTGCTTAACATTCTTAATTCTGAAAAATATTCTTCTTAAGTAGTAGATAAATATGATTTTGAGAACTATGGGAAGAAGACACTCTGTAAATGCTCACTGATAATCATATAGTTTAAAGAAAATTCACACAAAATCTTTCTCGAACAAAAGGAAATAAAGACACTTACACACCCATAGGCATACTTACAGAGTTAAATCCAATAACGTAACTATATAAGCGGGAGCTCTGACATCAGACTCACTGAACGGAATCTGAGTTTATCATAGCAACAGTGTGCTCATTAGCAAGGTACTTCACTAAGCCTCAGATTCATTATCTGTTAAGTAGGGATAATATTCCTTACATTACAGTATTATTCTGATATATAAATGGAATAATACATATGAAGTGCTTAGCACTTGGTAGTGCATATGGTAAGCACTTGTTCAATGGTTAGCTGTTAATATAATTAGTTTCAGCATCTAATACGGGTCTACCCTGAAAATGGAATGTTCCATCTCCTTGTAGAGTAAGAGCGGGAATTAATATGCATTGAGCAACTACTGAATGCCAAGTACTCTGCTAAATAAATTCTCACTTAATCCTTTTCTCAAACATATAAGTTGATACATCCCCATTATATGCATAAGAGAGTGGCTTCAGCAGTTTAAGTAACTTGTCTAAATTTAGAATAGCATTAGATAAAAGAGTTGGATGTTTCATTCAGCCTGCATCACTATAAAATCCATGTATACAATGGCAATTTTCATTCACTGACAATTTTCATTATTTATGGGTTCAAGGTAATTAGAGTAAATGAAAAGTAAGAACAGATAGAACTATGACTAGCATGCAAGATACCCTCTTAATAAAGAACTATTTGTATTTTTAATTCATAACTATTAATATAGCCCAAAGAGAAAGAATCACGTTTTTATATTAAACCCTATTTCTATCTGATCAAATAGAATTTCAGTTCCATAATTTGTTTCAGAAATTCTTAATATTTTTGTCTTCATAGTCTAGTTTTGCTGTGTTACAAAATAGCTTTTAGGTTTTGCATTCTTGTCATTTGTGGAATTATTTTCCTTTCAAAAATCTAATTATATTAGATCCATAAAAAATAAAGAATACATGTCAGAAAGCATAAAAAACATTGAGACTAAAAGACAATGAAATTTTTGTAAATTGCAAAAAGATTTTTTTCTAAAAAGAGACTTTATTTTATAGAAAATAGATAAATATACTATTAAGTATATTGTTTGAGTTGCGTATGCATCATAACTAACAAGATTACTCAGAAAGCATGGAAAATATTTTAATGATAAAACTGGCTTGTTCTAAGAATGTACACAAAGTCTGAAAGCTTATGTAACAGATAGGCAGAAGAAATAGGTAGGACATGAAGAGAGATGGATCTCTGGCAATTCTTTCTTGTTCCCAAATTCTCAAAGTGCTATCTATATATGATTGAATGGCCCATGATTTTTCAAGAATTTTTCCCCCCAGGTGTTCAAGCAAAATAGTATTCCTAATAGGTAAGCCATTGTTATGAAAGATCTGCTGCCCCCTTCCCTTGTGCTCCTGGATTGTCAGTGGACTTCACAGAATTTTTCTCCCAAGTTCCAAGGACAGGTTCTTTGTCTACAACATGAACGGTCTTACTTTATCTTCTTTTTCTCGGGCTCCCTCTGGAGAGATCTGACGCTAAAATTAACTTCTTGTTAATCCCACAGTAGGAACCATGAGTGAACTAACTCCTTAGCATCTCATGAGGATAGGCTATGGGAAAAGGTTTTGATCAATGTTCTGTGTCATATGTTATGTAGGAACCATAATATTTATGCCACTGATATGCTGTAGTTTATTATTCAAAATGGCATTCAGTTCTTAGCCAATATCATACCTCCCTCCAACAAACATGTATCACTCCTCATGACTCAAACATAAGGTCATGACTGCAAAGGAAAAATTTATAAAAAACTCCCATACAAACACATAGATGGCCTTCCAAAGTAGAGAGCAGTATTAGTTGAAAGGTTATTTGTTAATTATTCTTGTATGCAAGAGCCAGGAGAAGGTGGAATCACTTTGGGTGAAAAAAAAATGTACATAAAGAATTTAAAAATGTGAAGTGCTAATGAAAAACTCTGGAAAAAATTAAAAGAGGAAAACAGAAGGTAAGAGGAATAAATAAACATTTGACTGTGGAAAAATAACTGGGTAAATTCTTCTTTATTTGTTGATTGTAAGATTTATAGTAGAAACACCCCAACTCTACTTCCCAGACAGAAAAACTACAAAAAATAAGCATTACTTGATAGTGTTTCATTTAATGGATTTTTCAAGAGAAACTGAAAAGGTGTTGAGTTTTAAACCCAGCCATTAAAAAAAGGATTGAGGGGTGCCTGGGTGGCTCAGTTGGTTGAGCAACAGGTCATGATCCTTGAGTTCCGGGATCGAGTTCCACATGGGGCTCCTAGCTCCACGGGGAGCCTCTTCTTCTCTGGCCTTCTCTCCTCTCGTGCTCTCTCTCACTTTCTCTGTCTCTCAAATAAATAAATAAAATCTTAAAAAAAAAAAAGGATTGAGATACATAGGGGCCATGGAGATAGAGAAGTGTGTGTGTGTGTGTGTGTAACCGTCTCTCAAAACAATGTACTACTTAAAATATAACTGTGAGAGGGACGCCTGGGTGGCTCAGTTGGTTGGGCAGCTGCCTTCAGCTCAGGTCATGATCCCAGAGTTCTGGGATCGAGTCCCGCATCGGGCTCCTTGCTCGCTGGGGAGCCTGCTCCTCTCTCTGCCTCTGCCTGCCTCTCTGCCTGCTTGTGCCCTTTCTCTGTTAAATGAATAAATAAAATCTTAAATATATATATATAATTGTGAGAAATTGTATTAGCCTGGCAAGCACGCTTAAATGTTACCTTAAGAAAACCATGCATTAGCAACAGGTCTCTGGGGGAGAGGATGAGATCCATCCTTGAAGCCCAGCAGCCTGGAACGGAGCGGGCTCAGGGTGGAACGCCGCCTGCTTCCTTTTGATGTTATCTCCCCTGCCTCAGAGACAGCTTACCGTTAATCAAGACTATCCTCTTAATTGTGCTTGCTCAATTTTAAATTCTATACTGCTTGACCATAGATAATCTACTCTCCTTACTTATCTATAAGGTTTGTAATCAATGTATGACTCATAGTCCTTCTTGTTTATCTACAAGGCATATGGTTAACATATAGCCATTTTCTGCTCCTTTGTTAGTTGTTATTTTGTATCTAATAAATACGGGACTAAGGAGTTGTTCCTAGTGACAGTCTTTTCTGCTGTCTACCCCTGCTCCCTTTCTCTTACAGCTAACTTGTTGGTGCCTCATTCTTCTCCCCTGCGCCGTTAGGAAGCAACGTGTGTGTGTGTATGTATACACACACATTTAACAAAAAGGACAAATACAAGAATCATCCATCTTATCTAATGGATAGGATTTTATTATAAGGTTACCAGTATTTTCCTAACCCTCTTCATTTTGGATGAATTCAATAACAGGAAACTCCTTATTCTCTTCCTCAGTAGAATTATGGGCTACTTTTTATCCATTTTTTAATGCAGGTGATGTGTACAGTTTAAGCTCCTAGGATAAGTCTTGCCCAAAGAAAAAACTATTGGTGTGAATAGTTTGGTTCATGGTCAATGTTTAGGTATTTTTTCCTTGGAATAAATTTCAAAATACTTAAAAGTATACTTTTATGTTTAACCTCTCTTTATATTACAGTTCTCTACCAAATAAGCAACAATAAAAATAGAGAAAGAATTAAAAAAAAACTCAGAAAGTTTACTTTCACAGATGACAGTACATGAACTCCAACTGGAAAACATTAATACTGTTTCTTTTGTTTTGTTTTTGCTAAATAAAACAGTTTTTAAAAATTCTTGAGGGATTTTTTTTTCCTGTTTCTCAGAATAAAATTTATACTATGGACTTAGGAACACAAAGGTGCCCAGTGTCATACTTTCTGAACAAAATGATGGCCAGAAAACATTAGAGGAGTGGAACTTCTCTCACAAGATAAGGGATGCTCCCCAAGCACCTTTCTTTCTAGCTAAGAGGAATGCCTACAGGGCCAAGGGCTCTAGTTGTAAGACTCTGGAGAGATCTTTTATAGACAAGGAGAATCTACACAATCTCCAGTGGTGAAGTGGAAAGAAAGCAAGCATCCCATAAATTACCCAGTGTTCTAATACTTTCCACAGTCAGAGCATTAGCATCTGGACAGCATCATTCGGATGGTGTCAACCAGCAGAAAGAGGACCACAGGACTTGCCTATAAATTATCGCATTTTCCCCTTTTCTTTATTTTTCCTCTCCACCATAACACACGGAAGATGCTGTCCCTTGAAGAAAAAGGATTTTCTCCTTCCCACAGTAATACAATAAAAGAGCCAAATCTTGAAGAAAGTAGAGACAGGGGGTGCCTTAGGCAGATCAAAGATAGTTTTTCCCCTTCTCTCTCTATTCACTCAGTCAGTGTTCTGAGGAATTTTTATGAGGAAATGAGATTTAAATCAGTTCATCATATGAATTTCAAAAGATAATGTGTTTGCTTTTCTTGTCCTCTTCTCTGCCATTCCAGTGCTGCCTTTCTTTATACCAGAGTTGAAATACACTGCTTCTTGATTTTTCTTCTCATATTCTTAGTTGCTATTCAGTATCTTCTTCTTCTCCTCCGCCCTCCCAGTTTTGTCAGGGGCTCCTGTTGTGGCCATCATTTGGTATTGCTGGATACTTCCCTTCAGTGGAATACTGCTCCATCTGCAGAAGCCGAAAAGCTGATGTGGTACAGACAGGTCACCTTTCTACTCTATTTTCTTATTTCTTTATTCATGACAAGTTCATCACTCAAGAAGCTTTGTGTGCATTTTCTATTGATTTTTTGAAGGATTAGAGTAATTTCATAAACTTGTTATAAAGAAATAGAAGAATTAAAATTGTAGACAATATGACATTTTTTACTCTCTTACAGGCGAACACCTTAGGAGATTGGAATGGAGATTTAAGCAGTGAAATAACATAATCTGATTTCCCTTAGAAAGTAAAACTTTGATCTCAAAGAAATGATTGTATTAGTGAGGTATAAGAGTAATGTTGAATATTTGCAAGTCTTCAGTGTGTCAATGAGTACATTTTAAGAATTTATTACTATTCATATTTTTAATATTTCTTGAAAACTATAAACTGTATTTTCAGAAACATTCATGAAATTTCACAATCTCTTTTTCCACTAGAAATGATGAGGATGCCTTTGGCTACAAGAGAAAAGGCCAAATTAAAATAATTTAAATAGAAAAAAAATCATCAACATACTTAACCTTAAGTTCCAAGGTTGGTGATACAGTCACTCAAAATATCACTATGGACATTAATACCTTTTGTCTTTCTTCCCTGCCATCCTTAGCATGTCAATTTGCACTTGGACTAATCTCCTTCATGGATATAAGATAGATGCATTGGTTCCCAGAATAGCTTCCAGACCCAACAAAAGACCCAGCCAAAGAACAATGGTGATTTTTCCGTGTAGGTCTCTTTATCAGGGAAGAAAACTTTCTTAAAAACCATTCTTCTTCTCCAGAGAGCTTCATCTCATGTTTAATTGTTAATATTGGTTCACATAGCTATTCTTAAATCAATCTATTAGAAGAGGAATTGACTTTTCATTGAGGAGTTAGGATGATCCATATAGAGCTTTGCTAAAATTTAAAAACAATTGAGACACTGCCAGCCAAAACAAAAAAGAAATAATGATCAAGATTAACTGGCATCAAAGTTTTACTGTCAAGCCACATAAGGACTCAATATTGTGGACACTAGTTTAAGAAAGCCCTGCCAGAAATTTTAGCTAAAACCATTAGAGTCTGTATCGGACAGCTTGCTGAACAAATCCCACATTTGAAAGATCAGCCCAGAAGAAGAAATGAAACAAGGAGATTGATAAACTATAGATCAATGAAAGAAAATCAGACTGAACAAGATCTCTCAACCCCAAAGTAAAGAGAGTTTCAGAAGAGAGTGGAAAAAGTCTTCAAATATAACAATACCTGCTTCTAATGCTTCAGATATGACAATAACTATGTGCTGAAGGAAGAATCTACTCCAATCCTGCCAGATTAATAAAATGTTCCCTTCCTTCCATGGTTGGAAGTATGAATTTTCACTTTTGAACTACCCAAGAAATAGTCACTCTCTTCAAGGAAGGGAATTCTGCCTACTGCTTTATACTTCATTATTTGGTGTCACATACATTTTAATTATGTCGAACTTTAAGATTTACTTACATCATTGGGTCAAAACAGGAGTGCTCTCTCTTTTTTATCGCACTTATTTAAACTCTAGTCATTACTCAGAGATCATTGTGAGTCCCTACTCTCTGTATACCAATTCTGAAATGAATTGCATTTCCCAGTGAAACTTTCTTTAACCACTGCAGATCACATTCTCTCCAAGCAAGGTAGCATAGAAATTGGGAATTCTCTCCAAGGTAGCATAGAAATTGGGAATTCTCTCCAAGGTAGCATAGAAATCGGGAATTTAATGAGACTGACTTGGTTTTGAATCTCTCCTATAATAACTGTGATCTTAGCTTAATACATTGTCCTAGTCTCAGTTTCTTCATTTGGAGATTCAAAATTTCTTTTTCATAGGAGGAATGTTTTACAGATTTAAGTTAGATACTGCATGTAAAGTGCTTGGTACACAACCTGACACAGAGTAAATTTTCAATAGTTGTCATTAATAAAATCTAGTGCGCTTAAGCACAATTTGCTACTTTCCTGTTTTCTATTATTTATCTTCCATTTTTTTCAAGTCCTCACTATTAGTTTTACAAATGAAAGGTCATCTCCAGCTGAAATGTATGTATCAGCATGGCTAAGGAAAGTAGTTCTCATGCTTTACTGTGCATAATAATCACATAGAGACTTGATTAAAATGGAGATTTTTCTGGCAGTCCTTTGGAGAATTTGATACAGAATGGCAAAGTTTGTGATGAGAACATGCATGTTTAATGCATTATCCAGAGGATTTCAATAAAGTAATCCATGGGTGACATGCAGAGAATCACTATCTTATATTCAAATGAGACAGAGAGCATGCTTTAATAAGAATTTGCTTAGAGGAATAAAACAATGAACTCAAATTTTTTTCAGTTATGTCATAAACCGCATAGTCTTAAATTTATTACTTAAAATGAGTATCAAGAAGATAATTATCCTTTTCATAGATGAAATTGATTTATATATGTTAAAATAATGTACAAATCTGTGTTAAAGCAATTCTAACGTCTTTGTAGAAAGTTTTCTTTGTGCTACCCAATTATACTTGGAATATAGAGAACATTCAATAATAATTTACTTATCTATTTGATTTACAGTCACAACTAAAGCAGAAAAAGATCTCTTAAATAGTAGTTATCTTTTTCTAAATAATAGTTTTTTTTCAAGTGTGATTATACTCCAAATCCAAAGAATGTATATTGTGTAAATATCCCAGTGTAGAATGATTCTTGAGTGTAGTCTTTAGTAGTTTGCTTGGTTTCTTTTATAAATGCAGAGCAATAGCCTTTCCAATACTTCTCTAAAATATTAATAACCATTTTTATAGGTTTTCTTAACCAATCATAGAAGCAAAGACAATACAAAGTTAATATAGTGAGTAGGTCATACATTCCCTCCTGGGACACATTATCCTCTGAATTACATTTGTTCAACTCTCCAGGGCTACATTTTTCCAATAATGTGCTTGGATAGTTCCATTATCATCCAAGGTAGTTGAACATTAATGAATCACTCAGCATAGGAAGAATAATGTTCCATATCTTTCTGCATTTTCTAGGAATTCATCGAACAGTAGTTGCGTAAGTATAAAGGATCTTCTTTAAATAGTCATTCTTATTTTTGACCTGGCTTGCCTGTATGCATTAGTGTGCAAGGTGCTATTAAATGCATTGGATTTTTAAGATAGCTTCACCATATGAGAAATATGGATTTTCATTATAGTGTTTTCTTTGAATGTGGACAATTAACAGTGATATATTTTATCTTCTTCTTTTCAACTGCACTATGTGTATAAGCCAGATAAAAGGAAGCAAGATAAAATCTCTGGGAGTCAAGACAAATGCAGCTGAGGAATATAACTTGTGTTTAATTACAGAAAGAAATTTGTAGCACTCTATAATATTGAATAAAATCAGTTTAAGAAACAACTACCATGGTAGCACCTTTTATTTTTTCAGGTTGTAATCCTGAGTTCATTTAATATACAAATCAACATATTCTTTACTGAAGGACGGTATGTGATAGTTGTTTGGCCAAAGAATGCAGATGGTATTTGCTACTGTGAGAGTTTCCAGATGTCTCATGGAGATCAAGATTTCTCACAGAAATTTGAACATTTTTGGAGCAAGATTATATTTACACATGTGTGGTTGGCATATTTTGAGGGTGGCCCTCAAAGGTTCCTGCTTCTTGGTATCAGGACCTTTGTAAAGTTTCTTCTCTTTGATTGTCAGCCAAACCTGATAATTTGCTTTTTACAATGAAACTATGACTAAGGTGATGAGATATCATTTTTTTCCAAGTTTTTATTTAAATTCTAGTTAGTTAATATATAGTCTAATTTTGGTTTCGCGAGTAGAATTTAGTGATTCATCACTGACATACAACAATCAGTGCTCATCACAAGTGCCCTCCTTCGTACCCATCACCCATCTAGCCCATCCCCCACCCTCATCCCTCCATCAACCCTTAATTTGTTCTCTATAGTTAAGAGTTTTTGTTTTCTCTCTTTTTCCCTTTGCTCTTTTGTTGTTTTTTTTAATTCCACATACGAGTGAAGTCATATGGTATTTGTCTTTCTCTGACTTATTTTGTTTAGCATAATATTCTCTAGCTCCATCCATGTTGTTGCAAATAACAAAATTTCATTTTTTAAGGCTGAATAATATTCCATTGTCTAAATATATGACATCTTCTTTATCTATTCATAAGTTGATGAACACTTGGGCTATTTTCATTATTTGGGAACTGTAAGTAATGCTGCTATAAACATCAGGATGTATGTATACTTTTGAATTAGTATTCTTATATTCCTTGGGTAAATACCTTGTAGTATAATCACTGATTGTAGGGTAGTTCTATTTTTAACTTCTTGAGGAAACTCCATACTGTTTTCCAGAGTGGCTGTACCAGTATGCATTTCCACCAAAAGTACAAGAGGGTTTTCCTTTCTCTGTATTCTTGCCAATACTTGTTGTATCCTGTGTCATTTATTTTAGCCAATCTGAGAAGTGTAAGGGGGTATTTAATTATGCTTTTGATTTGTATTTCCCTGATGAGTGATGCTGAGAATTTTCATGTGTCTGTTATACATCTGAATGTCATCTTTGGAAAAATATCTTTTTATGTCTTCTGCCCATTTCCTAACTGGATTATTTGTTTTTTGAGTCTTGAGTTTAATAAGTTCTTTATAGATTTGGGATACTAACCTTTTATTAGATATGTGATTTGCAAATATCTTCTCCCATTCAATAGGCTGCTTTTTAGTTTTGTTGATTGTTTCCTTTGCTATGCAGAAGCTTTCTATTTTGATGAAGTGCCAATAGTTCATTTTTTAGTTTGATTTGGCCAATGTCAAGGAGGTTGCTGCCTGTATTCTTCTCTAGGATTTTAATGGTTTCCTGTCTCATTTAGGTCTTTCAAACATTTTGCATATATTTGTATGTATAGTGTAAGAAAGTGATCCAGTTTCATTCTTTTTCATGGTGCTGTCCAGTTCCCAACACAATTTGTTGAAGACATTGTCTTTTTTACACTGGATATTCTTTCCTGCTTTGTCCATGATTAGTTCACCATATAGTTGTGAGTTCAATTCTGGGTTTTCTATTCTTTTCCATCGATCTAAGTGTCTGTTTTTGTGCCAATACCATACTATCTTGATGACTATAGCTTTAAAATATAGCTTGAATTCTGGCTGATACCTCTAGCCAGATTGCTTTGGATTTTCAGGGCCTTTTGTGGTTCCATAGAAATGTTAGGATTGTTTGTTCTGGTTCTGTGAAAAATATTAGTAGTGTTTTGATAAAGATTGCATTGAATGCATAGACTACTTTGGGTAATATAGACATTTTATCAATATTTGTTCTTCGAATCCATGAGCATGGAATGTTTTTCCATTTCTTTATGTCATCTGCAATTTCTTTCATAAGTGTTCTATAGTTCTCAGAGTACAGATATTTCACCTCTTTGGTTAGGTTTATTCCTGGGCATCTTATGGTTTGCGGTTCAATTTAAATGGGATCGATTTCTGATTTCTCTTCCTGTTGCTTCATTATTAGTGTACAGAAATGCAACAGATTTCTGTAGGTGTTGATTTTGTATCCTGTGACTTTACTGATTTCGTGCATTAGTTCTGGCAATTTTTTGGTTGTATCATTCAGATTTTCTACATAGAGTGTCATGTTGTCTGTGGATAGTGAAAGTTTGACTTCTTTGTCAATTTGGATGCCTTTTATTTCTTTTTTGTTGTCTGATTGCTGAGGCTAGGACTTCTAGTACTATATTAAACAACAATGATAAGAGTAGACATTCCGTGGGCCCCTGGGTGGCGCAGTTGGTTGAGCGACTGCCTTCAGCTCAGGTCATGATCCCGGAGTCCCGGGATCGAGTCCCACTTCGGGCTCCCAGCTCCATGGGGAGTCTGCTTCTCACTCTGACCTTCTCCCTTCTCATGCTCTCTCTCACTCTCTCTCTTCCCTAATAAATAAATAAATAAAATCTTTAAAAAAAAAAAAAAGAGTAGACATTCCTATCTTTTTTCTGACCATAGAAGAAAAGTTTTCAGTTTTTCTTTTTTACATGGCCTTTATGATGGGCCTTTCATATATGATCTTTATGAGGTTAAGTATGTTCCCTCTATCCCTACTTTGTTGAGGGTTTTTATCAGGAATGGGTTCTGTACATCATCAAATGCTTTTTCTGCATCTATTGAAAGGATCATATGGTTCTTATGTTTTCTTTTATTAATGTTAGTGTATCATGTTGATTGATTTGCAAGTACTGAACCACCCTTGCAGTCCAGGAATAAGTCCTACTTGAATATGGTGATTGATTCTTTTAATGCATTATTGGATTTAATTGGCTAGTATTTTTTGAGAATTTTGCATCCATATTCATCAGGGATATTTGTCTGTGATTCTTTTTTTTAGTGGAGTCTTTGTCTGGTTTTGGAATCAAAGTAATGCTAGTCTCATAGAATAAGTTTGGAAGTTTTCCTTCTATTTCTATTTTTTGGAACAGTTTGAGAAGAATAGATATTAACTTTTCTATAAATGTTTGGTAGAATTCCCCAGGGAATGCCATCTGGCCCTGGACTTGTGTTTGTTGGGATATTTTCAATTACTGATTCAATTTCTTTGCTGGTTATGGATTTGTTCAAAGTGTCTATTTCTTCCAGTTTTAGTGTTAATGCTTTTAGGAGTTTCTTCCATCTTGCCTAATTTTTTGGCATAAAATTTTTCATAATATTGTTTTATAATTATTTGTATTTCTGTGGTGTTGGTTGTGATCTTTCCTCTCTAACTCATAATTTTACTTATTTGGGTTCTTTCTCTTTTCTTTTTGATAAGTCTGCCTAGAAGTTTATACATTTTATTATTTCTTTCAAAGAACAAGCTCCTAATTTTATTGCTCTAAAAAACTACTGTGTTTTTTTTCTGTATCATTTATTTCTGCTCTAGTCTTTATTATTTCCTGTCTTCTACTGACTTTAGACTTCATTTGTTCCTCCTTTTCTAGCTCATTTAGATGTAAGATTAGGTTGTACATTTGAAGTTTTTCTTGCTTCTTTAGGTAGACCTATACACTGTTCTCTTATGACTGCTTTTGTTGCAACTAAAGTTTTTAGATATTCATGTTTTTATTTTAATTTGTTTCCCTATGTTTTTATCTTATTTCTTCTTTAATTTCTGGTTAAGCCATTCATTGTTTAGTAGGCTGTTCTTTAACTTCCATGCATTTATGGTCTTTTCATGTTATTTTCTTTTGGTTGACTACAATTTTCATAGTATTCTGGTCAGAAAATATGCATGGTATGATCTCAATCTTTTTGCACTTGTTGAGGCCTGATTTGTGACCTGTATATGATCTGTTATGGAAAATGTCCCATGTGCACTCAAAAAGAATATGTATTTTGTTGCTTTAGGATGAATTTCTCTGAATATATCTGTTAAGTCCATTTGGTGCAGTGTTTAATTCAAGGCCATTGTTTGCTTGTTGATTTTCTACTTAAATGATCTGTCCATTGCTGTGCCTGGCATGTTAAAGTCTACTATGATTACTGTATTGTTATCAATGAGTTTCTGTATGTTTGTTATTAATTATTTTATATATTTGGGTATTTCCAAGTTGTGGGCCTAAATATTTATAATTTTTAGAACTTCTTGGTTAGGGCGCCTGGGTGGCTCAGTTAGTTAAGCAACTGCCTTCGGCTCAGGTCATGATCCCAGAGTCCCGGGATCGAGTCCCATATCGGACTCCCGACTCTGCGGGAAGTCTGCTTCTCCCTCTGACCTTCTCCCCTCTCATTCTCAGTCTCTCGCTCTCTAATAAATAAATAAAAAAATCTTTAAAAAAAAAAAAAAGAACTTCTTGGTTAGACTCCTTTATTATTATGTAGTGCCACTTTCACCTCTTGTTATAGCCTTTGGTTTACAATCTAGTTTGTCTAAATTTGGCTACTCTGGCTTTCTTTTGAAGTTCCTTAGCATGAGAGATTGTTCCCTATCTCCTCGCTTTCAATCTGCAGGTGTTTTTAGGTCTAAAATGAATATCTTATGGGCAGCATAAGATGGGTCCTTTTTTTTTTTAATCCATTCTTACCCTATGCCTTTTGATTGGAGTGTTTAGTCTATTTTTATTCAGATGATTATTTATAGGTATGAATTTATTGTCACTGTATTATTTGTTAAGTTGTTGTTTCTGGGGATTTTCTCTATTCCTTTCTAGTCTTTGTTGCTTTGGCTCTTTTTTCCCCCCTCAGTACTCTTTAATATTTCTTGCAGGGATGGCTTTGTGGTCGTGAATTCCTTTAGTTTTGTTTGTCTGGGAAACTTTATCTCTCTTTCTATTGTGAATTACAGTCTTGCTAGATAGAGTATTCTTGGCTGTATATTTTTCCTATTCATCACATTGAATATATCATGTCTGTTTTTCTGGGCTGTCAAGTTTCTGTGGAGAGATCTGCTGCTAACCTTATTTGTTTTCCCTTGTAAGTTAAGGATCTCTTTTCTCTTGCTGCTCTTAGGAATGTTTTTCCTTATCTTTATAGTTTGCAAATTTTCTCATGATCTGTCAAGGTGTTGGCCTGCTTTTGTTGATTTTGATGGGAGTTCTCTGTGTCTCCTGGATATGGATGTCTATTTCCTTCTCCAAGTTAAGGAAGTTTTCAGGTAGTTTCTTCAAATAAATCTGCCTTTTTTTCCCCTCTCTTCTTTTTCTGATACTCCTATGATATTATTGTTCTTTTGGGTTATGGAGTCTCTGAGTTCTCTAGGTCTACATTCGTGAACCAATACTTTTCTTTCCCTCTTATTTTGAGCTTCATTATTTTTCATAATTTTATCTTCTGTATAACTTATTAATTTCTCTGCCTCTTCCATCCTAATGGACATTACATCCAGTCAGTTTTGCATCTCAGTTATAGCCTTTTGTTTTATTTTTGTTGGGCTACTTTTTAAGTCTTATCTCTGTGGTAAGGGATTCCCTGGTGTTTTCTATACTTTTCAGAAGCCCAGCTAACATCTTCATAATTGTTGTTCTAAATTCTGGATTAGGCATATTACTTATATCTGTCTCAATTTGACCCCTGGCCATGATCTCTTCTTGTTCTTTCTTTTGAGATGAATTTCTCCATCTTGGCATTTTGTTCAGGTCTTTGTCTTCTTCTGTGTTAAGAAAGCCTGTTATGTTTCCTACTCCTGAGTGTAATGGATTTATTAAGAAAAGGTCATACACTGTCCAGTGCCAGGAGCTTCAGGAATTGTTTCTGGTGTATGCTGTATGTACTCTGCTGTTGTGTTTCAGCTCCTCTTTCCCTCAGGTCAGTCCTCTGTGGAATTTCTCCTTGTCTGCTGTGGGTAGTCCTTGGGCTTTGGCCAGAGTGTGGTAAGTTTTAACTAGATGTGCTCTGGTCTCTTTGTTAAAAGAGACCTGATGCTATTTTCCCAAGAGCAGAAGTTTGCAGTACTCTATGGTCAGTAGTCTTGGTGCATGTGGGGGTTTGTGTTGGTATTCTGGGGAAGCCACCCACTGGCAGTAGTGATCAGACACTTGCCCTAGTAAAGAAATACCTGCAGAGTGTGTGTGTGGTGGGGAGGCTAGGGGCAGGGCTTGGTGTAAGCAGTTTAGGCCACCACTGTTGGCATTGTGCTACTTACTGAAGTTATTTTATGTTGAGGGTTAGGGAAAGAAATAGCACCAGCCCTCTCCTTCCTCCCCAGAAAGAGGAGCTTGCACCACTACTGTGCAGGAAGCCTTCACAGAAGAACAATTTCCCTTGGTGTGACCCAGGTGTCCCCGAGATCCCTTCTTTCACCCTGTCTATGTCTGGGCCATCTGCCCACCCAGCAGCACAGTGCACCTGTGTTTTATCCCAGGCAGGTTGGTTGAGTTTTAAAACTCCAAACTGGAGGAACTGTCATGGCATTGACCTACACTGGTCCTCTTGGGGGGGAGGATGTCTCGCCATGTTGGGGCTGGTGCAGATTTGTCCCAGAAGGGCAGTTGCACTGACAGGAGTTTGGAGTTTGAAGTAAAGCACAGCAAAAGGCCCATGTTCAGGTTAACCACTCTCAGCAGGTGCCTGTGTCCCTATACTATGGGGCAGAGGAGTATAATGGCACCCAGTGGTGGTGGTGGTTGGTGGTTCTTCTTCTTCTTCTTCTTCTTCTTCTTCTTCTTCTTCTTCTTCTTCTTCTTCTTCTTCTTCTTCTTCTTCTTCTTCTCCTCCTTCTTTTCTTCTTCTTCTTCTTCTTCTTCTTCTTCTTCTTCTTCTTCTTCTTCTTCTTCTCTTTAAGTAGGCTCCATGTTCAATGTAGAGATTGAACTCATGACCCTGTGATCAAGAGTCATATGCTCTATTGACTGAGCTAAACAGGCACCCCACCCAATGACTGTTTCATCTCCAGAAAGGCAATGCACCCTAATGCAGATGTGCTCCAAGAATGGTGAGCCATCTTTCCCAATGCATCCCAGGGGACCCTCAGATAGAACCATATGCCCTGGGCTATCTGCCCTCATTCTCCGTAAGAACATTGCAAAGCTCTCCAGGCTCCACACTGGTCACAGCACAGACCTCTAACACTCCAGTCTTTGGGCTCTGCTGGTTGTAAAAACTCATGATAATCAGCCTTTCTTATTTTCCCAGTCAATGGCTTTGGGGAAGTGTTTCCCTTGTGCAATCCCCTGTGCATTACTCTCTCTTTCCCCTAATCCCCTGTCTTCATGATCAGGGCTCCCTCCCCTCTGCAGCACCTTTTTACTGAATGATCCTTTTTACTCATGCAAATCATGTCTCCACACCTCCTGTTTTCCATGATATGGCCTCTTCTCTCCCTTTTGTTGTGTAGTTTGTTCCATCAGGCCTCAGATTGATTTCTTGGGTGTTCAGAATGATTTGATATTTATTGAACTGTATTCAAGGAATGAGGCAAGCCTACGGTCCTCCTACTACTCTGCCATCTTACCTTTCTTTTTTTTTTTTTAAGATTTTATTTATTTATTTGACAGAGAGAGAGATCACAAGTAGGCAGAGAGGTAGACAGAGAGAGAGAGGGAAACAGGCTCTCCGCTGAGCAGAGAGCCCGATGTGGGGCTCGATCCCAGTACTCTGAGATCATGACCTGAGCTGAAGGCAGAGGCTTTAACCCACTGAGCCACCCAGGTGTCCCCCATCTTACCTTTCTCCCACCAGTGAGATGTCATTTTTTTTTTAAGATTTTATTCATTGTTTTTGATGCAGAGAGAGACAGCACAATTGGGGGCAAGGGGCAGAGGGAGAGGCAGGCCCTCTGCTGATAAGGGAGCCTAATGTGGGGCTCAATCTCAGGACTCTGGGATTATGACCTGAGCCTAAGGCAGATGCTTAACTGACTGGGCCACCCAGGCACCCCAAGATGTCATCTTATTGTCTCTCTCTTACTCTATGTCACTTGATCGATTTGATGAGGCCAGTTATCATGTCATAGAGTGACTTACGGGGAAAATTTAGGGGAGCTTCAACATACAGACCAGCCAACAACTTTGTCCTATAATTCAAAAGTCCAGGAGGAAGTGAATGAATCATGCCAACAACCACATGAAGGAACTTGGAAAGGAATTTTCTCCAATAGGAGCCTGGAGATGTCTACAGCATTGGTCAAAGCTTTGGCAGTAACCTTGTGAAAGATTCAGGACCAGAAGATCCAGCTAAATCATGCCCAGATTACTAACTCTCAGAACTAAGAGATTATAATTATTTCTTTCTTTAAGCCACTGAAGTTTGTCATAATTTGTTTTACAATAATAAATAACTAACATACTCACATATCACTAATATTATTCTATATACAAGAAATATAAATTAAAAGAAAATATGATGTACTTTATAATGTTCCTTTCTATTAAATGCTAATATTATCAATTAAAGCATAGCTATGTGATCCATTTTTCACATGTGCAATATTTGGACAAAATACCCGTGTTTACCACGATGATTCTACTTTCCTCTAATATATTTTATGTTGAAGAATATTGCAATATAGAAACATTTTTAAAATATCCCTTCTATTTAAGTTTTCCTAAAATGTGCTAAAACTGAATCTATATCACAATAAAAAAAAAGTTTTTTATAGCATATATAAATGTATACTAGATGTTGAGTTGAGGAGAAATCAGTTATTTTATATTTGTAAGTTCCTTAAAAGTCAAAGTTTTGAATAATTTGAAAGGTTTTTATATTTCCTGTGTAGTTATAAGAACGCAGTAAATATCTGACATAATTTTACAAACATTTTTATTTTCAAAACTTAAGAGGCTCCGTGAATATAGCCAATATAAAACACACAATATTCTATAAAATAATAATAACATTTAAAATACATGTTTACACACACACACAGAGCCAAAAGTAATTTAGTTAAAATTTTCCAAATATAATCTATCAGCATTTTCATTTGAGAATGATTCCATAATGTGGAAGGTTATTGTTGACACAAATATAAATACTATCATTTAGATCAGATTAATGCCTTTAATTAATCTTGAATGTTTTATTTGTTATTCTAAAAAATTCAGTATCATTAAAAATGTTTATTGAGTAAAGTATATTTGAAAGCAAATTCCACCATACTATGCTTTTCAGCCAGCTTAGTTTATATGCACTATAAAAATAATAATAAAATAAATAGGATAATTATTTAATTAAATTGAATAAAGTAAAAGATTTTATATTAAAATAATGCAGATATATTGAAAAGAGATTATACGAATTCTCAGAAAGATATTTTGCAATTATTTATTTTTTTAATTTTTTTTTAAAGATTTCATTTATTTATTTGACAGAGAGAGAGATCACAAGTAGGCAGAGAAGCAGGCAGAGAGAGAGGGGGAAGCAGGCTCCCTGCTGAGCAGACTACTCGAAGCAGGGCTCCATCGCAGGACCCTGAGATCATGACCTGAGCCGAAGGCAGAGGCTTTAGCCCAATGAGCCACCCAGAACTCTTGCAATCATCTAATGTAAAGAAGAATGAGCCCTGATGCCCACATTCAAATATTCAGAACTCTTGGTTTTCTTATTTTTTTGTTTTGATTTTTGAAATATAGTGTCCTCTTAACTTGTTTAAAGAATTAGCAATATTTTTGAATGAAGAAAACTATGTTGAACTATGGTTATTATAATTAGTTCATTATGAAATGTATATTTTATCTTGTAATAGTCTCTATTTTGAGAATAAATCAAGTTTTTAAATGGTGCCAGTAGACTTCTAAAACCTTTGCCACATTGATCTGGAGTGGAAGAATTGTTTGGGAAAGAAATTCTTATTTTTAAAAAGCCATCTCTGAGCACATTGTAAGATTGTTCAAGTTTTTCTGTGGGAAATCATCCCGCTGCATTACATGTTAATTTAACTTCACTATAAAAAGTTAATTTCATATCTTGCTTTACACTAAAAAAATAAATATTAATATAGTATATTGTTATCTGGAGTATAGCCAAGATCAAGGCAGACAACCAGAAGATACATTTTTATATCTCTGAAATGATACTACGTATATGTTAGACTAGTCTTTTCATAAAGTGGAAAAAATTTAGATAAGTTTATATGAATAATAAACCTAAATTTTACTTAAATGTCCATATAATTTACAAAGTATTAAAATAAACACTTCTGGGACATGTGAGTGGCTTAATCAGTTGAGTGTCTGACTCTTGGTTTTGGCTCAGGTCATCATCCCATGGGTCTTGATATCAAACCCTCTGTGCCCTGTCTGGCTCCTTGTTCAGGAGGGGGTCAGCTTGAAGGGTCCCTCCTTTTCCCTTCCCCTGCACTCTCTCTAAGATAAATAAGTAAATCTTCAAAAAATTGAAAAAAATAAACACTTTCATTTCATCCTCCTAAAATTATGCAAAATCTAAAGCTTCATATTTGAGGATATAATTATTTTTTAAATATTAGCTTTATTGTTGAATTGTTTAAAGTTTATATTATATGGCAGAAATAAAACAAAATTAAAGTAATTTAGCCACTGAAATTAGACTTTGATTATATGTTTTGTTATGATATTATCTCTAACTTAATCAGGTAATTCTTTTTAAATTGGCAAAATCACACCTTTTCATGCTGAGCTTCAACTCTAACATTTATATTAATATCTTTAAGTTCTTTTCTGCTCCCTTTTGCTAGTGTAGGGCCAGATATTAATTTAATTAATGTATCATTTGACTTTTTCCATACCATAAGTTCTCCAAGTTCTAAATGTCTCTCCAATGGACACTTAATTTTAGTTTATAATTTATTAATGCCAATGGGTAGTGATCCCTTTAAATATGTTAGGATGTTTTATGATCATAAAAATTAATTCAGCTAGACGGAGTAGAATTTCTCTGAAATTTACCTCATGAAAAAATAAAAAAAATGCTTACATTTCTGTGCTTTAGAAAGTATATTTTCTGATTTATAAGATACTGCATCAGTTCTCTAACTCTTTTAGATTATCCAGACATGAATTTTTTTTTTCTGTAAGGCCATTCAGAAAAGGTGACCTAACAGCATTTCATCCTTTATAGCTATCTACGATACCATTCCAAGTTTTTTCCTTTCTAAGTTTCTGTAAACCTTTCTAAAGAAAAGACCTACCTGTACTCAAGCACACACATACATATGTACAATTAAATGAGGATGTCCTCTTTTAGCAAATGCAGCATGTGGGAGATAAAACCAAAAGTGGAAGTGGCCATGAGGCGGACAGAGTCCCAGGTAAAGGGGAACCAAAAGGTCCTGAAAAGACTGTGAAAATTTTCCAATACCATCCCCCATCGCCTGTGTCCATAAAAACTCATCCCTAGTTGCTCAGTCTTTTGGGAATTATCCCACCGGGCCTACACCGGCGTGAATAAACTGTGTTCCCCTTGTTCTCCTGTGCTGCTTGAGTTTCCTTGGTCACTTCAGTTTTCCGCTACAAAGTATGCATTAGGTAAAGATAGAAACGTTGGGAAGGAGTAACCATATACAGACTATCCAAAGGAGGACTCGATTTTTCCATCACACTTGCATAATGGAATATTGTCTTAAATGTTGTGTCCAAAATATTGTTAATTCTAAAGTGATCAGCTGACATAGGGACTTGCAGACATAAAGCTCTGTCTCTTCACTAGCATTATAAAAAAATCATTGGTCTGAAGGTAGATAAGATCATGAAATTAAAGCCTGTCACCTAAACGGCATATACAGGTAAAGAAAGTAACCTATTGTCCTACCACGATTCTAGTGGTACAGCTTTATAGTTGTGGTCACATGATTTTAAAACACAAACTACATCATTTGTACCTGTTGGAAAGTATTCCCTGGATTCCTGTTGTCTCTAGGATTAAATCTAAATCATTTAACATTTTACCTACCTCCAAGCCTGGTATCAGCTCAGGGGTCTCATCTGTAGCCACTAACTTTTCACTTTTTGGTTTCTGACCATACTCTTTTCTGGTTCCTTGAAAATGGAAATCTTTATTTCTTACCATATCTGATCTGATATTTTCTAGTATTTTACCTCCCCAAAACTCTACCTCTCCGGTTATTACAGTTAATTTCTGCTCTTCATTTCAGGTTTAGCCATAAATACTACTCTTTCAGAGAGGCAGAGAACTCATTTACCGTTTTGAAAGGATGCAATTGCTCAGCCCACTAGAGCTACCTTTTCACAGCATTATCAGAAAAGATTGTGGCAGGTGTTTCCTGAAATTTACTTTGTACCGTGTCCCTTTACCATTTCATCTTAACCTCATCTTTCCATCAGCAGAAGCCTTTCTAGATGCTATATTCTCAGTGTTAAAAGTGTGTATAACTTAAAAAAGAAAGTTCTTTCTTTTACTTTTAGCATTATTTGGTTTTGTTTGTTTTTTAAAGTATAGTTAGCGGATGACACACAATGTTACATTCATTTCAGGTGTACGGCACAGTGACTGGAGAATTCTATACACTACGCTTGGCCACAAGTTTAAATTTCATCTGTCACCATATAATTCTATTACAATACCATTGACTGTATTCTCTATGCTGTAACTTTCGTCCCCATGATTGATACATTCCATAACTGGAAGCCAGTACTTCCACTCCCCTACCCACTGTGCTCATCCCCCTCTCCCCCCCTTCCTGGCAACCAAGTTTGTTCAACCCAGTTTGTTCTCTGTACTTAAGGGTCTGTTTCCTGCTCTTTTGTTGGTTAGTTTCCCTTTTTTCAGATTCCACATTTAAGTGAGACTACATGGTTTTTATCTTTCTCTGTCCAAACTACTTCTTTTAGTTTTACATTAGTCTCTTGACACTCACAGTACAAGACAGATGATGAGTGTCACACGATATCGAATTGCAAGTGCTGTACGTTTTTGAACAACAAAAGGACTTGCATTTCAAAGTTTGGCTTTTTTTAATAATAAGTTTTAAATACCTGAATAAAGAACCCTGGAACAAGAGAAACAAGAGTATTAGAAAGAATGATAAATGATATAAGATCAGTTTTCTACTCCAGATATATTTTAGAGTGGATTAGGGATGGCGGGACTGTGAAATCATTTGTGTAGATCACTGATGAAGGCATATACATTGGCTCTTTTAGGGCCAAAAATTGTAGAATGAGCAATTAGCACAGTAGTGATAAAAGAATAACATTTAAGGTTAAAAATCAAAAAACAGAAGAAACACAATCACATTTGTGTTTGCACCTTTGGAATAAGGCAATATCATGAAATTCTTTGAATGGGGTGATCTGAGTAAAAGAGAAATGGCTCAAGCAAATCTAAGAACTGAGGAAGTGAAATGGCTTGTTATTTATTTATTTTTTTTTAAGATTTTATTTATTCATTTAACAGAGAGAGAACACAAGCAGGCAGAGAGGCAGGCAGAGGCAGAGAGAGGAGCAGGCTCCCTGTGGAGCAAGGAGCTCAATGCAGGACTCGATCCCAAGACCCCAGGATCATGACCTGAGCCAAAGGCAGTTGCTCAACCAACTGAGCCACCCAGGCGTCCCGAAATGGCTTGTTATTCTCTTTCTACTTTGAGCTCTCAAATGTATGCTGTTTCAGGCAGGCCAATGCAAAGAAATACTTCAGGGTCCCTCTTCTAAGACAGGTACAGAGGTTGCCTGAAATTTTAAGAGCAGTTGCAAAGGTATCCCATGGACCAGAGAAGAAGATAGGACTATAGACATTTCAGCATGAGAATGAAGAAGACAAAGTTTGCACATTTTCCAGGCTCCCACATGGATCATTTCCCATGAATAGTGGTACAGACCTATTTCCAAATGAGGCAGGATGGTACAGAATTTTCTCTGGAAAAAGAGAGAAAAGAAAAGGTTAAAAAAAAAAAAAAGACAATTATGAATTGAAACAACCAGGACTGACCAGCAATTATGAATTGGCAGGACTATATTTTCTTCTACCATACAGAAAGAACCTTGCAAACCAGATAATAGTCTAATTATAAAGAAATATATTTTCTTTTTAATATCATGTGAATTAGTCAGTTTGGGGTGCTACAACAACACACCATAGACTGGGTTGCTTAAACAACAGACATTTCTTTCTTATAGTTTTGTAGCCTAGATTCAAGTACAAGGACCAGTTTGGTTCCTGGTTGAGAGCCTTCTTCCTGGTTTCTTATGTCAGACTTCTCACTGTGTCCTCACATTTAGGAAATAGAGTGAGCTCTGCTCTCTCTTTCCCCTTTTTAGTGTAAGAATACTAATGCTATCATAGGGGCCCCACATTCATGATTTCATCATTTCATTCAATCCTAATTACTTCCCAAAGTCTTCCCCTCCAAATACCATTTCACTGGAGGCTAGAGCTTCAATGTATAAGTTTTGGAGAGACAAACATCCAGGCCATAACATCATGTTCATGAATTTTAAACACATAAATAATTAAATGTCTAGGTTTGCAATTAATTTATTAATATCTATGTTCTCTAATGGGCCAAAATCCCTAATTCTTTGAGCTTTGTTTGTAAAATAATTAAAGCTTTGTTTTTACAAACAGTAGGCATTCAAAAAGTATTTGTTTAAAGAAGGAAAAAAGTGAAAGGAAAAAAGAGTATGAGGGAGGAAAGAAGAAAAAACAAGGGGAAAAAAGGAATGAGGGAGAGAAAGTATGGAAAAAGAGATGAAATTAAACAAGACTTCACTATAATGTGAAAGGTATTTTATAGGCCCAGTTGGTGGTCGTCCAGCATCTTGGAATGCAAATAATAACAATGACTTTGAACTATCGTTGTTAAATTATTTTACTTCATCTTTGTAAACAATAGAATATGTGAGAAGAAATTATTGAACAATACATAAAGTTCTTACTTGCATGTCTTGGAAGAAAACTTTAAACTAAGACAATAAACCCAGCATTTTCTTATTTAATATCACACTTTCATTCATTCCTGTAAGACCTTGAATACGGCCTCTCCTCAAACATATTAAATGCCAGCCATGTGCATCACTTTGGAGATATCATGAAGAAAACACCCGTCCTTTCTCTAAAGTGACTCATAATCTCATAAAAATGAGTAATTATTTTACTCTAAATATCTCTATGGATTTCAATAGCACACTGGAAACTAATCAGATTTTATCAACAGATGGAAGATCGGATTTTCCTTACCTTCCAGACTGAGAAATGTATCTAATGATGCTAGAGGTGACTTTTCCCAAATTTCCAAGTAAGTAATATTGAAGAGTAGACACTTCCTCTTAACCTTTTATAGTCAGTATTCGAAACTACAATAAACCAAATTGGCCTAAAGAGTTTCACTGTTCCATTGAATAAAGTCAAACTCCATTTAAACATCACTAGCTCAAGGAAGCCTCCCTGGTTCTCCAAAAGTGGTTCACATGTATTCTCAGAAACAGTGTTTTCTCTTTCACAGCACCCATCAAAATCATGATGTAATAATTAGCTCATTATTTAGCATCTTATTCTTCTCTGAGATGTACATTTTTTTTAAGATTTTATTTATTTATTTGACTGAGAGAGAGAGAGAGATCACAAGTAGGAAGAGAGTCAGGAAAGAAAGAAGGGGAAGCAGGCTCCCCGCTGAGCAGAGAGCCGGATATGGGGCTCGATCCCAGGATCCTGAGATCATGACCTAAGCCGAAGGCAGAGGCTTAACCCTCTGAGCCACCCAGGCGCCCCTGAGATATACATTTTATGAAGCTATCTAGAATATTATTTTTTTTTCAGGTCTGTATCCACAGTATATCATAGGATTATCTATGTAATTGGTACATATTAAATATTGTTGAATATAAAAACAGCTTTGTAATTAATTAAATGAAGGAGAATCTATGGCTTGAAAATGAAGAAATCTAACCTGTGAAAGCTGTGGCCAAATAGGAAGTTTATTGGAAGAGTCTTGGTTTCTGAGAGGTGAGTAGAGAAATAACAGTGAGTAGAGAAAGAACAGTCCTGTAGTTGGATAACATGGTAAACTAACCAAGGACCTGAATGTGGGCTGACATTTTTCTTTAATCAGTTATTTTTGAAAGCTTTCTGTGCTAGCTTTATTTTCCTCTACTTCATATTAACTTCCTCTGCGTGGAAGAAATGTGGAAACCAGTGCTCAGGAAACAAAAACTTCATAGCATAGCCACCAGAAGTGAATCACCAGCTTTTTCTTTAATTCTAGTGAAAAAACCTAGGAAAAATACTTTTCCAATCTTGAGCTCATTCCTGGGCCAATAGCCATGTCCTGGGATTTAAGGTTCTATGATTTAAAGCTAGCGTGAGGTTTCTTGCATGGTTGAATTTGAATTTCAAGTCATACATTTAGCTAACTGTTTTGAGAGAAGTATGCTTAGTCTATTAAACTTTGTATTGTAGACAACTCACCAGAAGGCTCCTGGATGGACCTGAAGCCAACTTGATACCACCATTTAATGCTTTTCTCATTACAGAGAACAAACTATGCAATATGCCATAAGTTTTTGTTTGTTTGTTTGTTTTTAAACAATGTATGCTAGAGGCTAGTTGTCCCATTTAATAATAGGAATGCACACACACCCATAAAATGAAAGGTATTTATGGAGTATGTTATAATCTATTGTAAGTTGTTTTTTTATGTTTGACTTCATGTTTCTGTAGATTTAGGGATTTATTACCCATTACCTACTAATACTCATGAATATTTTATTATTACAGAAGTTATATTTATATTGAAATGGTCTTTATTTTTAGATATAACGTTAACTCTTAAAGTAATGTGATTTTCTGACTACTTAAAGGCGGGACAGTTACACAGTTACATTTGATTTTGAGTATGATCACTGAAAGTAAATTCATCTTACACGAGGTTCGTTCCTTGGTTTTCTAGCAGGTTGAATTTGCTACCTTCAGTCAGAGACACTACATATAATATGGCTACTCCCAATTTTTTTAAATTATTTTTTTAAAGATTTTATTTATTTATTTGACAGAGAGATCATAAGTAGGCAGAAAGGCAGGAGGAATCAGGCTCCCTGCTGAGCAGAGAGCCCCACGCGGGGCTTGATCCCAGGACTCTGAAATCATGAACTGAGCCGAAGGCAAAGGCTTAACCCACTAAGCCACCCAGGTACCCCTGGCTACTCCTATTTTAATGAGCAGAATGACTTTAACTGGTCTCATTCTGTGAGGCTTAGTTTCCATATCATAGTATTCCTAAGTCATAGTAAAAGTTAGCCTATTTATAGTAAAGCCTCTGTGAACATTGTCAAAAGATGACTGATCTTATTAGGGATGACAGAAAATTTTTCAAGATTTCTGAGGCCTTTTGTTGACTTGTATTATGTCCAGCAATGATCCAGAATCTCTTTAAGTCTCTATGAGTATAATATGGAGCAACAATAAATTAAATATATTAATGTAAATATTAATATTTAATAAAACTAAATGAAATATTAAGACTATGTAAATAATATTAAACAATTTACTGATATTTATGATGAAACTAATTGTGCTCCCTGATACATCACTTCATTGTCTCATTTAATCAGCATTCATTCATAGTAATCAACAGTAAAATATTTTGATAAGCTCTACTAATAAGTCAATCATACAGAGTTAGGAGATACCATAGAGTTGTTTATTAAGTAAGAGAATGATCACTGTTTTATTTGGTTTTCATGGTACAGGAAAATTTTGATGGATAGAGAAGATGGAACTCCCCAATTCCATTTTCATCTTCCTACTCTGAGATGAAACCTTCTATTCCTAGTGCTATCAGAAGTTCAGCTCTCTGGGGTGCCTGGGTGGCTCTGTCAGTTGAGAGTCTGACTCTTGATTTTGGCTCAGATTGTGATCACAGGGTCTTGATCTCAGGGTTTTGTGATTGAGCCCTGGTGGGTTCTGTGCTGAGCTCAAAGCTGGATTAAAGATTTTCTCTCCTTTTGCCCCTCCTCCACCCAAAGAAGTTCAGCTCTTCATGACTCTGAATAAACTTTGCCATATTCTCCAATTAGCTTCACTATGCCAGTGTATTCTTCAATTTACCATACACATCAATTGCAAAGTTACTTCTAAAAGGATGACTCAGATTATGATAATCCACAGTTCCAAAGATTATCAGCCTATTGCCAATTTATAAAGCCAAATGCTTAACTCTGGATCTATTTGCTTCAACACTTGCCATTTTGGCTTTGTTCTTATTTCTGAACTCAAACTTTACTGATCATTTTCTATTTCCTAATAGAAACATAACTTTGCCCAATTTTATGCATTTGCTCTCTAGAATTTTCAAGACTCTGGTAGATATGCTACAGCAAATTTGCTCAAATTTACTTCTGACCACATAATGGAGTGTGATCAGTGACTTATGTTTCAGTAGGAGCATAGTTTCTGGTAACTAGTCCCTACATAAATTCCACTGAGTGGTGAATAATAACAAAATATAACAGTAATAAAAAAGATATACAACTTCTGATACTATGCTAGGGAGTATTCTAAGCCTTGGCAGGGAGTCACTTAATTGCAAATGTTCTTTAGTCAAGCGCAAAACCAGATTGCTTAGAACAATTGTTTTCAATTGTGTTGAACAATGTTGGAAATAGAAATACATACGCTTTTAATGAAACAACAAATATTTTCTTTTATGAATGTAAAATATTAAACAACCACATATGCTACAACAGTATGGTTAAATAAAATTTTATATTAGCTATTGCATGCTGCTTCTATAAACGGGATTATAAAATTTTTTCAAAGTATTTTTTTCTCAGAAATTTATTTTTTAAAGAATATATTTCAATTCACAAAAGTATCTCTATAGTAGCTATGAGAAAAAGAATCATATTTACTTCATAACTTTATATTTAAAATTGCATTTGGGGTTACGGCATTGTCTGCAAAATGAAGCCTTTTTGTATACATATGCATACATATGAATTAATTTTTTACAAACAAAATTGAATTTTTAAATTTTAAAATAGACATTACATAGAGTTCCTTCCAAAATCATCTGTGAAATATTTCATTTAGATATTGAGGAATTAAATATTTTAAAGCACTCTATTCTCCTCTCTCAACAGCCAAGGGCATAATGAATGCTATGTCTAAAAGAACTACTAGAAGATTCTCTCCAATCCCTTTTTCTCATTCCTGTTTTAAAACCCTGCCTGGTCATTGGCCTCTGCATTCTTTTTCTCTCTCCCCATAACTGGGGCCATGTCATTGTCCTAGTCTTCTAAGAAGAGAGGCTAGGTAGCAGAATATTAGCATGCAAACATTTGTTTTCACCTCCACAAACCTAAGATTCAAGTGATTCAGACAGCTTCTACTCCTCTAGTAAAAGATTCATCCATCAAGTTTGACTGATTCATTTAACTGTTCCTAAATTTTGCCAGGAGGGTTTCTGGATCTTTAATCTCCTACTCTGGGTTCCTGCTTCAAGTCACTTTGGCTTTTTTTTTTTTTTAAAGATTTTATTTATTTATTTGACAGAGAGAGAGAGAAAGAGAGATCACAAGTGGGCAGAGAGAGAGGGGGAAGCAGGCTCCCCGCTGAGCAGAGAGCCCGGTGCGGGGCTCCATCCCAGGACCCTGAGATCATGTCCTGAGCTGAAGGCAGAGGCCTTAACCCACTGAGCCACCCAGGCACCCCAAGTCACTTTGGCTTTTATTCTGTTTCTGATTTTGTCCTTCTGGAAGAGGTCCTGTAAGTTACTTAATACCTATTTGCTGGCAGAATTTAGCCTATAATGCTACACACCAAATTACCCCAAAATTTAGCTTAAAATGACCATGCTATTTTGCTCATGGCTTCTGTAAGTCTAGAATCCATCAAGGGGAAAACATCAGGGATGGTTTGATTCTGCTGCACAATATCTTGATCCTCTGCTGGGGAGATTTAATGACTCCATGTCACTCTATGTCAGACATTGGAACCATTAGATGTCTTCACTCACATGCCTGGCGATGATTCTGGCTGTAATCTGGGACCTCAGCTGAGACTGTCACCTAGAGCACCTACATGTGGTCTCTTGAAGTGTCCTGAGAATCCTCACAACACAGTGGTCTCAGAATATTCAGATTTCTGATATTACATCACTATGTCTGGGAAGCTTCAGGTGGGTTCTCTACTCTGAGTCTTACATTCAACTTATTGGCCAACTACATGCTCATTTGAGATTCTAAGAAAGAATCTGCCTTCAATTCATTTTTTAGCAGAATTCACTCCCTTGCAGTTGTAGGACTGAGAATCCCATTTCTGATGGGGAACTGCACTCATCTCCTGGAGGCTACCTACAGTTCCTTGCCCTAGATCTCCCCTCAGGCCTTCCAACAGACAAAGCATAAGTTAGCATAAGGTCTCCCCAATTCAAATTTCCACCATATTTCAAACCTCCTTAATTTCATACTTTGCTGCTAGTCAGAGAAATCTCTATACTTGAAAGATTTCACGTGATCAGTTCAGACTCAACCAGATAATCTCCCTTGTAATTAACACAAAGCCAAATGATAAAGTACCCTTAATTACATCTGAAAATTTTCCCTTCCCACATAACATAACATAATCAAGAGTAGATTTGATGTCCTCAGGGTTAGGGGAGGGAATCTTGGGGGACCAGTTCAGAATTCTACTGTGGTAGGCAATGTGGAAACTTCATCACCTTTTCTGACACAGAGGTAGTGTTTATGAAGCATAACACATGGCACATTCCACTGGCTAAAAGTGAGTCACTATGGTCAACCCAAAACGGTCAAAGGAATGGAATATTGAACCTACCCCTTAATGAGATTATCAAATTTGCTGCCATGTTTTAAAAGTATCCCTCTGTTTCATGCTTGCCTATAATTATTATTCTTAGTCAGTGTAATTACAATCTAGAAGTGCTACATACATTCCCATGGACACATGACAAAAGTGTTTTTCATCCAGACTTGAGATCAGAAAGGGCTTCCTAAAGGAAGTACATAGATTGACACATGGAAGTCAAGTAGAAGTTTGAAAAGAAAAAAAAAGTGAAGAGAACGTTATTGGCAGAGGGAAGAGAATGTGCATTTGGGAGTAGAAAGAAGATGAGTGTGACAGAAAATCCTGCATTACAGGTAGGGGAGTGGAAGGGAGTAACCGTGAAGATATAGTAGGAACCTGGCCCTAAAGGACTGTAAGCCTTTATATATATAGGAGTGGAAATTAATGAGAAGGATCAGGAAATGTCAATTCCTAAGGTAAAGGACAGAATCATGGGATTTGGGAGTCAATTCCTAGAAGTCTGAATGGGTGACACCAAGACATGAGCAGAAGGCATGTGCAATTGGTGGCTATTCCTCCCCCATCACAAACTGATAAACAGTTTCCACGCCACCTGATTGCTTTATGGATCTTGTCCCAGGGTTCCTACAACCCTGCTCAGCTGTGTGACTGACAGCCACGTATCTAGCACTCTGAATAACAGCTTTGACCACTGGAATGGCCTTCTTTCTAGCATCGCTATCTGCCTCTTACCCCGCATTCCTTGCTTTTTCCAGATCGTGGCATCTTTGCTGTTTTTTTTTTTTTTTTTTTTTTCCTGGCTTCTTGCAGTGAACAAGCGTATTCTGAGATAGGATGTTGAATGACTTGTTATAGTCATGTGGTTGCATTCTGAGCTTCTCTGCCACTTATGCTTTTGGCCATAGACAAATTTCCTTGACATTTAGACATCATTATTGTAATGATCAATAATAATTATGGACACAGATACCACTTCAGCTTTTCACACCTTTTCAAATTATTTTTTTATACTGTATCCCTCTCTGAACTGCACCTTGCCCCACTTCTGTGCACCCAAGGCTGAAACAGCTCTCATCCCTTTACCTAGCTGACCCCCATCACTGTCTGTCTAGGTCTCAGGTTAAATTATATAATTTCCTCACATGTGGTTCCCACACCTCCCCGTAAATCTAAATTTCATCTTTTCTGTAACACTCTTTCATTACACTCCATACTTCCCTTTAAAATTATATACTGTATATTGATTTTTGTTATTATTTGTTTAATGTCTGCCTCACCAGGCCAGTATGACCCCTCACAGGAAGTCTGACTATTACTAACCACTGTATTCCTGGCATTGGATAGGTTTTTAATGAATATTTGCTAAATTGATGTATGATTTATTGGCACAATTGAGGTGAAATAGAGAAGTAGTGGTGAAGGGCTCATAAAAATATGAAAAAGTAGCTTGAGGATATGATTTGTATTGATTTGTAACATAAAGCATAAGTATGTAAGTTAAAAACACTGTTCTTTCTACGTCAATACGATTTCAAGATTTGCTTCATAACCACTGTGCTTCCTTCCTCACCCTCAATTACTGGCATGCATATCAATGTTGTTCATGGAAATTCTAGAGCTGCTCTTGGAATGGATAAACATGCTTGAGCTTCTTCAGTAACATTTGTCAGGTGCTCAGCTGAGCGGAAGAGAGCCGAGCTCCCAGGTATGAGAGTAGCTGATTAAAATTAAGCAAAAAAGAAAGTCACAGTCAAGCCTTTTATCACTTCCTACAATAGTATACAAATACAATAGTATAAAAGTACAAATACAGTGGTATAAAAGAGGCTAAAATGGAAGTAAGTGCCAACTACCCCGTTTCTTTTCTTTTCCCGGTGGGACAGCATACTGGTTGATGGTCAGGTGGATTCTCACAGACCTGTCTTCCTGAGGAGAAAGCTCCAAACTAAAGCTTCCTGAGGAGGAAGCTCCAAACTAAAGCTCCAGTTTTACAGACTTTTTATGAGGTAGAACTAGGAGCCAAGGTTTTCTTCTCCTTTCCCCCATAAGGAGCTTTTGGTAAAGGTACCTGAGGAGGGAAAGGAAGCAGACAGTCTTGAATAAAAATCTGAGTGAAGTCACGAGCTAAAAATCATTCCTCTGGGAAGTGTGTGCACAGGCAGAGGAGTCTGATTCCTTCACTGCAACTCTCCAGAGACAGCAGTGCACCATCAATCTATCTGGCCCGATGTGGAGAAGGCAGTTTTACCCCATGACCCTTGCCATAGAAAACCTTTGTAATTGCCCATGGTCAGGCCTGGAAAACCATACCTAGGTCTTTCTGGCCATGGGCTGGATTCCTCTCATGTCACCCAAACTAGTACAGAGTTTCCCTGGTTGCACATCTTGTCTGTCATTGTGCAGGGAATTGGTTGCAAAGCCTTGGATGTCTGATAGGCACTGAAAACTTATTCTCCAAAACCAGATTCTGATCCTTCCCGACAGACTGTGTTCTTCTTATAATTTTCCTTTTTTCAATAAAACAAATTTCAATTCTTCTAGTTGCTCAACACAGAAGCCCTGAATTTTGACCTTCTCTCATGCCTCAGGGGAAATCCATCATCATGCCCTATCAACTCTTATTCTGAGATTCCTGAAAATGTGATTCCTGCTCCCCATCCCAGTGCTACCCACCCTGGTCCAAGCCAGCATTATCTGTCACCTTTATCAGACATTAACCTTATCAACACGGTCCCTCACTTCTCTCTGCTTCGACATTGTCTTCACATCCTAATCCCCACTAAGCAGCCAGAGTGAATTTTCTTTTTAATATAAATCAAATCATCTAACTTCTCTGCTTACAACTGTCCAGCGGTTCCCCATATCACTCCCAGGAAACTCCAAAGTTGTTCACATGTCTAAGATGCCTTTTTTATACTCTTTTAACATCTGCCTGAATATTCATACCCCACCAAAATCCATATGTTGAAATCCTAACCACACAGAGATGGTAATAGGAGTGGCACCTTTGGGAAGTCAGTAAGTCACGAGTGTTAAGGCCTCATGATTGGGATTACTGCTCTTATAAAAGAGACTTCAGAGACCTTTATTTCTTCTTCTGCCAAGTGAGGATACAGTGAGAAGATGGTCATCTATGAACTGGGAAATGAACCCTAACTCCCAGTGCCTTTCTCTTGGAATTCCTAGACTCCAGAACTGTGAGAAATAAATGTTTGTTGTTTATAAGCCACTCAGTCCATGACAGTTTTGTTATAATGGCCTGAAAAAACAAAGGCATCTTCTCCTACCTATATTCTCCTTGCTCACCCATTTAACCAGAGCTTTGCTCTTTCTTCAACTCCTGGGGGATTTTGCACTGGTGTTCTCTTGTCTGAATGCTTCTTTTGCCCTATGTCCATATGACTGTCCTCTTAATTCAAGTCTCTGAACAAATGCCACCTCATTAAAAAAGTCTTCGGTGGCCATTCTGTGTAAGATATCATCATCATTTATTTACCCTTAATCTCTGTCTTATATTAGATTCCTCCAGAGAAGACCGTGAGACAAAGATGTGGATATAAGTTGAAGAAGAACATGATTGGGCATTTGGGAGCAAAACAGAGGAGAGATGACAGTCAATACAAAGTTTACTAATGAGTAGGCTAATGCTCTGGGAAACTTTGGAACTCAGGAGACTTCACAGAATAAATAGTAGTGGTTTCCCACCTGAGAGGAGATGAAGCTTGGGTATTTAAGCAGCATTCCCATTGAAAAGAATTGTTCCTGGGACATTATATTCTCAGCTTTTTATCTTTTCCATTTGTAGATTCAGTGTACTTAGGCTGCCAGAAAACACCTCAGTGCTCTATTCTCACAGTAGAAAGCTTTTGGATCCATGTGCAAGGAACAAGTATGTACTGATACGTGAGTGGGATTCTGACAATTCATATTATATCCTCTTTTATCACTATTTGATGTCATATATTATTTATTTTTCTCCTTTCTCAAATAAAATATAAACACCTTGAAAAGAAAAACATTATTTTGGTTACTGCTCTATCATCAATCTCTGTCGATGATACAAGTATCTTTACAATTACAAGTATTTGTCAGTTTCTCCCAAATTGTTAGTTGAATGAATAAAATCAAAGTTAGAATCTATATCTTTAGATTCTCAAACTTCATCTCATCCTAATGGGCATTCATTATGCTAGATATTTTCAGGAGATATGAGATATCAAATTGTATGGTTTATATAACAGGAATATAGAAAGATTCTCAGAAATTTTTATTCATTCAGTAACAGAATTCTATAGCCTCTTGATTTCTCTTTTTGTTAAATTTTTTCATAAGGGGAAAAAAACTACTTGGAATTTCAATATCATACACCTTGAAGCATGTCAAATAATGGATGTTTATAAAAAATTTGGTTTATAAACTTTCTGAACATCTGCATATTTAAACAAAGCAGATGCCCTCTACTCTTCTAGATGCCATGTCAGTACAGTTAATGAAATGAATTTAAGAGATTTGTGTGGAGGCAGATGCTCTATTTGAGAGGCATCCTTGAAGGGGAGGCAAATTTGAATCTTGGACCCACCATAACCATGGAATTTGGAAAGTTGATTTCTCTCAAACCTCAATATTAATAGACCTGATGAATTCTAAGCACTGAAGCCAACTCTCCTGGCTTATCTTCTAGAGAAATCTGTTGTCACTAGAGGAGTAGTCTACCATTTTTTTAAAACAACCAACATATATATTTCTCATAGCATAATTATATCAATATCAATCACAAAGAGTAAATGTTCAGTTTTCTCCTTTTTATTTTTTTAAAAATTTTATTTATTTATTTGAGAGAGAAAAAGAGATAGAGTACGAGCAGGAGGATAGAGGGAAAAGCAAGCTCCCTGCTGAACAAGGAGCTCAAAGTGGAGCTTGATCCCAAACCCTGGGATCATGACCCGAGCTGAAGGCAAATCCTTAGTCAACTGAGCCACCCAGGCACCCCTAGTGTCCCCTTTTTTAGATCATCCTATAAATTGAATATCATTGTCTAAGACAGACTATAAGAGTCCTAAAAGTAAATAGATGTGTCTCATTAGTTCATTTATCCATTACCTTCCTTTGAGATTGTGCAAAACAGGGAAGAAATTTGACACATAACAAGTCCTGAATAGATGAAGAGAGCTGCTTAAGTTTTGCAAATTTCTTTCAAATTTCTATGATAAACAGAAAAAAAAAGTTACAAAAGCTAAAACAGTGCTTATAGAGGAAGGATGTTTAGTGGCTTTTATTTGTATTGTGTATGAATAGCTCCCAGAAAATAAAATGTGAAAGAAGAGTCAAAGATTTTTATTCCATCTTTTAATGTACCAAATTCTGGTCAAAGCAAAGTTGAAATGGAAAAAAGTAAATTTAGTTTCAGCTAATAATGTCTTCTCTCTTTTACTTCCACTCCTCCTCTTACTTATCCTCTATATCAAGATAGCTGTAAAAACTCTTTTTTGTAGTTGTGTTTGTCTTGCTCTTCTAAATTTTAACTGTTTTTTCCCCAGATCCTCTTCTGGGGAAATCTTCACTAAATAAGTTTAAATTCTTAAAATAAATGATATAAATGTTAATCAATTATAAATTTGTTTTTTTATTTTTTATTTTTTCCCAAATACTTTTATTTTATTTTTTCTGTGTTACAAGATTCATTGTTCATGTACTACACCCAGTGCTTCATGCAATACATGCCCTCCTCAATACCCACCATCAGGCTCACCCAACCCTCCCCCAAACCCTCAGTTTATTGCTCAGAGTCCACAGTTTCTCATGGTTCCTCTCCCCCTCTGATTTCCCCCAATTCACCCTTCCTTTCCTTGTTGTGATGACATATTCTTCCTTAACAATTTTTTCTTCTCTATCCTAATTAATCTTATCAAGAAATAAATGTGACAGTAATGATCACATATTCTTCCCATCTCCTAGTGATGTGGAGTCTATTTCCCCAAACCTTTAATCTGGGCAGGACTTGTGACTTGCTTTGGACACAGTGTGGTAGAAAGGACCATATATGAATTCATAGTCTAAGCCTCAAGAGTCTTTGCATACCCTCTTTTGGAACTCAGGACACAGAGCAAAGTAATATATACTAGACCACCCTGCTAGAGGGTGGGAGACAAGGTGGAGAGAGGCTTCGGTTGGCCTCTCCATATTACTTTTCCATACAAGGCCATCATAAAACACCCAGCCCAAGGCTAATATCCAGCTGATTATAGCTGCATAAATGACCCCACTGAGACCAGCCAATAATATCCCATAGCAGAAAAACCACTTCACTGAGCCTAGCACAGCAGGCTTATGAGATTTATAGTTGCAGTAGGCAGGAATTCTCACCTGTCTGATATACACATACTTCATTATCCCCGAGATTGTGAATTTAATGGATTTTCCTTATGTAATTAGGTTACATAATATAGCACAGTTGACCTTCAGGTAGAGAGATTATAGTGTGACCCAAACACATGAACCCTTTAAAAGTTTTCTCTAACAACTTTCAGAAGAGCATTCTAGAAAGATTGAAAGCACAAGAGGATTACAACTGAGGGGAACTTCTTCATGGCTGGGTCTGAAGGGGCTGTATGACAAAGATATGAGAGCAACTTCTAGAAATAGAGCGGTAAGCAGCCAGTAGCTAGTAAGACAAGGGGACCTCAGTTCTATAGTCACAAGAAAATGAATTCTGGCAACAACTTGAGGGATCTTGAAAGTGGATCTTTCCTAAGTCAAGCTTACAGTTGGGCACACAGTCATCCAACACCTCTATTCAGCCTAATGAAGCCTTGAGGAGAGATAGAACATGCTGGACTCTTGACACAGAAAATTATAATATTATAATATTGTGTTGTTTTAAGTTGCTAAATTTCTGGTAATTTGTTATGCAGCAATAAAAATTAAGTTGTTTTGGACTGCTAAATTGTGTTGATTTTTTGTTATAAGGCAAACTCTGATGTACAAATTGGATATCTTAAGATTGCAGTAATTGGAGGGTCTGTTGTTGAGTTAGCTGGATCATCACTATGTCTTTGAAGTAGGGCAACATCCTCCTACAAATAATATATTCTCAAATGTTCATACAGATGTACTAATTCTCTTCTCTTACTCTTCTGTTAAGGACACAAATATCTCTTCTTGAATATTTTCTTTTCTCTCAATCATAACAAAACCACAAATAATTAACGTAGTTAATAGTAACAGAAAAGGCGAATAGCTAACCTATTTTTTGTTTTTCTTTTTAACCTTGAACATTTCTCTGAAGGTAACCATAGTAACAGTCATTCGAGCACAATCTGTAGGTCACTTCAAAAGATTCAAGTCACTCATTTGCATATCTGGCTCCTGTCCCCATTAAGCTTCTTGTTACTCATATGTCTTTCAAGTTTCAGCTTAGGACAGTAAATTAAAAATGCAAGTGATCAATAGAAATATGGGTTAATTAATTGCAAAACTATTTCAGAAAAGAGCAAATATTCTATATAATAGTAGCTATTGGCTTTCTATCAAGAGACAGTAGCTAATCATCTACCTACTCTAATGGAAAGGAAATGAAAATCAATAATTTTTAGCTTATCCATGTCTTTTTTCTTGGATTACTGTAGATAATTGAACACAGTGAGACTCAATTGCAAATAAAGTTTAACAAGAATTGTTAAAGCTAATATGTGAGAGATCCTCATAGCAAAGACTCTTCCTACCATGTCCAGTTTTGCCTATTAAGCTTTATAGAACCAAATATCTGGGGACTAAAAATAAAGATAGAGAGAAATTTTAAAGAATGTTATATATTATGTAATTTAGAAGCCAGTCTCAGAATAAATTAACAAAGATAAATTAGGATTATAAAAAAATTCTGGGAAATGTCAAATAATAATATAATTTTTAAAGCTAATAATGCCTTTAAAATACAATCTATTTCTTATCTGAGTCTGAAAAAGTTTCTATTTCTTTTTTCTTTTTTTTTTTAAAGATTTTATTTATTTATTTGACAGAGAGAGAGATCACAAGTAGGCAGAGAGGCAAGCAGAAAGAGGGGGAAGCAGGCTCCCTGCTGAGCAGAAAGCCCAATGTGGGGCTCAATCCCAGGATGCTGAGATCATGACCTGAGCCGAAGACAGAGGCTTTAACCCACTGAGCCACCCAGGCTCCCCTCTTTTTAACTTGAAGTTCACTTTTTATATTTTTTTCACTTTATTTTGAAGTGTAGTTGACCCACAATGCTATATTAGTGTCACAGGTACAACATAGTATTCAACAACTCTATATGCAATGCTATGCTTACTACAGGGTAGCTACCATCACTGACCATACAACACTATTAGAATACTATTGATTATATTTCTTGTGCTGAACCACTCATCCTGCAATTTACTCATCCCATGACTGGAAACCTGTATGTCCCACTCCTCTTCACCTATTTTGCCCATCACTTTTCCCTCCTCCCTTCTGACAACCATCAATATGTTCTCCGTATTTATGGGTCTGTTTCTGAAAAAGTTCCTCTTCTAATGTCTGTTACTCTACCTGGAAATATACCTTTATTCTCAGCTTTCAAGCTGATTTAAAATTTCAAAGCTATGAACCTAATATTTTAAATAGAACTTTTGTTAGCCTAATTATAACTGTTAATATTCCATTAAATACTTAAAATAATAAAGCCAGAGTTAGAATGCAAATTGTTACTTTTTTGTAAGACAATCTATTATTATAAACAAATTTTTTAAAAAGATTTTATTTATTAATTTGACACAGAGAGAGAGATCACAAGTAGGCAGAGAGGCAGGCAGAGAGAGGGGGAAGCAGGCTCTCCGCTGAGCAAAGAGCCCAATGTGGGGCTCAATCCTATGACCCTGAGATCAGAACCCGAGCCAAAGGCGGAGGCTTTAACCCACTGAGCCACCCAGGTGCCCCTATAAACAAATTTTAACTGTAATTCTAACTTACAATGGAGATATCCACCTGTAGACCAATAAGTAAAAATCAAAAGATTACTTTTTAAAGTTAAGTTTACACTGAAAGTAGTTCTGTCATTATATTTGTAGCTGTTTTTATTCAAAATTGAGTCCAAAAAAAGTATTGAAAGATGAACAAAAAAATTGTGAACTCAGATCCAACTCAGAATTTTTTCCTAGTGATATAGTGAAATAATAACTAAACATAGAATGAATCATTAGAAGACATGAGAGTATATATCATTATCTTCAAAATTGGGAAAAATAAGAACTAAGGAAAATTCCCAAATACCTTCAAATTTATGAGATCACTTTTCTTAAATATCAGGTCAGATCAAGAACACACTTTCTGTCATATTGAGGAAACTGACTTCTATCGATTTTCTTGTGACACATGAGAATGCTTCAAATAAAACATCAGAAGTTTAAGGAAGTGCTTTAAGAAAAATTGAGGAGAGAATTCTCATTCTAAAAATGAAATGCCTAGTTAAAGAGACTATGCTAGGAGATCAGCAAAGAGCAGAGTTTGGAAAGTCAAGATGGCAATATACACTGTTGGTAAGCACAGCATTTACAGATAAATTGTAAACATGATCAAATTACTAGCCACCATTTCAATATCCAGATCTATGCATTATCTTAAAAAAAAAAAAAAAATCAGAGTATCTGGACACACTGGTGGTCCAGCATTCTGAGATGACAAAAGTAAGCTGGAACTGAATAACCATTTTGTCATTTAAGAAGGCTATATTCATGTCCATCTGAGTCCTCAAACCCCCTTTTGAGTTATTTTGGTAATTTTTATTTTTTTGTTTCTCCCTAAGATCCATTTGAGTAGGTAACTCTTAAAGAAAAAACCCTGGACCAGAAGTAAAAAGACTTGATTCCTAGCCCAGTTCTTTGGTCTTTCCATCGTGTAATCCTCCTTTTCTATTGTTTTTCTTCTTTCCTTCCTCCCATTATATTTATTCATACATTCAGTAAAAAATGAATTAAGTGCTTGGTACCGTGTATATAGCAATGGGCAAGACACAGCATCTCTTCAATCCAGACTACAGTTTAGCCAGGAATGGCAATTGGTGGGAAGCCAATAAATAATACAAAGTGATGGATGCTACACTAGTGCCTAGTGTTAAGGGTTCAAACAAGAAACAGAAGTCCGTATTTGGTGTTCAGAGAATATGCAACTGAGAAAGAGATGTCTAAATTATGAGCAGGAGTTAGCCAGTCGATAATTTGAGCATTTCCTATAAAAATAAAATTAAATGGGGATCCCTGGGTGGCTCAGTGGGTTAAAGCCTCTGCCTTTGGCTCGGGTCGTGATCTCAGGGTCCTGGGTCAAAGAGCCCTGCATAGGGCTCTTTGCTCAGCAGGGAGCCTGCTTCCCCCTCTCTCTCTGCCTGCCTCTCTGCCTACTTGTGATTTCTCTCTCTGTCAAATAAATAAATAAAACCATAAAAAAATTAGACATAACAGTATGTACAAGTTGTGATGATAAGAGAATGCAAGGCATGTTCAGGATGCATGGGTCACTAAAAGTTCCAACAGGAAGGAAAGAGAGGAAGAAGCCATCATAAAACATTAGACCTTATCCAAGGTACATAGAAATAAACCAGAGACCTTAAGTAGTGTAATAACATGTTAGTTCATGAATAACTGTGTTCATAAAATTCCTAATGAAGCAGTCATTCACTTGCTTTTAGTGTACTTTGTTTTTTTATTGAATAATAACTTTATGGCATACTCTGCAGAACAATATGAACACCACCATTTTAGAATATTCTGTTATTTATAAAATTTATTTCAATTGCCCAGTCTGTCTCTCAAACTCTATTGAATGCTCTTCTTAATTAGAACCTGGGTAGTGTTGGTTTTCAGAACATATACTGTCTAATTATCTGTTAATGACTATCTCTTAAACTACTATAATTTGCTCTAGTCTTTTCTCTCTAAAGTCTAGATTGATGGGCTTCTCTAATGCTGATATTTTCATTTGCTTTCCCCAGTGTTTACTTATATCCTTCTATTTGCATTTTGATTGTTAAAATATGTCTATTGTAGTACAATTGTTACAGAAGAGGACATTATGAGTGTACAGCACATGAAATTTTACAAAGAGAATATCCCATGACCAAAAAATGAAATACTATACATTCTATAGAAGGGGCTATCCATTTTGCTTTTTTCTTCCCACAGTAATTATTCTAACACCTTAGATTAACTTTGACTGTTTTTGAACTTCATATAAATGGAATTGTAGTACAATTAACCCTTGAACAACATGGGTTTGAATTATGCAGTTCCATTTATAGGCAGATTTTTTAAAAAATACAGTACAGTACTGTAAATGTATTTTCTCTTCCTTATGAAATTCTTAATAACATCTTATTTTCTCTATCTTACTTTATTGTAAGAATATAATATATAACACATATAACATACAATATGTGTTAATTGGCTGTTTATATTATCAGTAGGCTTCTGCTCAACAGTAGGTTAGTTAACAGGTTTTGGGGGACTTGAAGTTATAAGTGAATTTTCAACTGTTTGGGAGATTAGTACTCCTAACCCTGGCATTGATGAAGTATCTAATGTGATTTGTTTTGCTGAACATTATACTAATATGAATTGCCCATATAGTAAAGCATCAGTAGCCTGTCCATATGTACCATGATGCTGCATGTCCCATCACTTTGGCTTTAGTTATTTTTTCACAAATAAAGTAGTTATTCCTTCATTAAGATCTTTACATTGCTATTTTCACTCCAATCAGCAATCGTAGTCATTTGAATGGTCTTTCTATTCAGGTCTTTGCCTAAACTCATTCTTTAGTAAGACTTCCCTGAATATAATATCTAAAACATCTTGTCAACCAGCATTACTCTATATTTCCTTTCCCTACTTTTCTTCATAGTATTTTTGGTAGTTAACATTGCATTACATATCTATTTAAATTTTCATTTGTTGATTACTTACTTCCCTAACTAGAATATAAATTTTGTGAAGGCAGGAGAATTTCTGAATTTTCCCTGCTGTATCTACTTCCTATAGATGATTTTTGTACTTTCTCTGAAACCATTGAGATCCTTGCCCCCCAAAATAAATGGAACTGTTAATAGTATGACTCTGATTGTTCACATCTCTTTCTTCGCCAAAACTGTACTCTCTCGTAAGTGGCATCTCCAAAGATCAGATATCAGGATTGCACATCATGTTAAAGCCCAAAACCTCAAGAGGCCAGTTTCTGAAACTAGAGAACCAGAAACCAGAGAGTAGAGATGTACAATAATAATGACTTAAGGTTATGAGTAGTTGAAAAAGTGTATAATGTGGAGGGAAAATAGGGCCAGAGACAATGGTAGAAACTCAATTGGTTCCTCTTTGAGTAAAACTTTGTTTGGCAAAAAGTAATACAATAATTTAATCCATTTGTATTTTATTAGTGATTAGAACAGATATTGGGAGGAGGAGGAAGATTAAAAGGGATGAAGAGATCTGAAAGGAGCTAAAATGGTAGAGTTAGTGAAATGTGAAGGGCAAGAGGAAAAGGTACGAGCATCATATAATAGGGTTACTTTGCCACTGGGAGTATAATTTGCCTTGTGTGGCCTGGCTTGCCAGGTCTGCATTTGATCCTTGAACAACCTAGGGGTTAGGGTGTCAATCTATCTGCACAGTCAAAAATCCAGATATAAGTTTTGACTCCCCAAAAGCCTAACTACTAATAGGCTGTTGTTGACTAGAAACCTTACAAATAACCTAAACTGTCAATTAACACATATTTTGTATATTATGTGCTGTGTTCTTACAATAAAGTAAGCTAGAGAAAAAATATTAAGAAAGTAAGAAAGTCATAAGAAAGAGAAGACACACTTACAGTACTGTACTTTATTGAAAAATATCTGTGTGTAAGTGGTCCCACACAGTTCAAACTCATGTTGTTTAAGGGCCAACAGTATATAAAATTTTTAATAGAGGGTACATACACTGCTTTAGAGTTAGAAAATGTAGATTTAAATCTCTTAACTAATTGGTTTGGTGGTCAAAGCTATATCACGTTTTCTCTTTGGGCCTCATTTATCATGGGTAAAATGAAATTTTGACCTTCAACTTTCTGTGATTCTTTTAAACTTAAAGTGTCTAAAATTCTTGTATGAATACTCAAAGTCAATGCATATTCCCCATTCTATTATTTTCTAGGTGCAAGAAATTCAGTGATATCAAACTCAATATCTTCCACATAAACCTGAAATATTATAGTTTCCCCAGGGGAATCACTAGGCAACGACAGATAGAGCAGGGTGTCATTGGCATAACAGTGATGAATCAGGCTATTCTGTTGGAAAATTGAAGTCCATGATAGATAGATAGTAAGGAATTTACCTGGTGAGCAGACAATCTCTGATGAAAAACAGATTTCCTAGTCAGACATACTACTATTTTGTTTTCTTAAAGTCTTAAAACGCTGCACTTTTCTTGGCATCTCATCCCTTGACTAATTAAGATACACATAAATAGAATGCATAAGTGAAAATGGGTTAAAATATAGTCTTGAAAAATACTATAACTATTTGGCTTGTCTTGTTAAAATTTGTCAGCTTAGAGCCTTCATTTTAAAAGGTCAATATCCTGGGAAAAATAGGCACTTGGATTGGTAAAACTCTTACTAATTAATAGTCCTTTTCTGTAGTGGTTGTGTGTATATGTATATATATATATAAATTAAATAAATTGGACTAAAATATTCATTAAGTATAATAAAATTTATAGACAAAGTTTTTTTTAAATTTTTTCTTTATGACAAAGAACACCAATTGTGGTGGACACATCCATGTATAACCTTCTCTCTTGAGTGTGAGAAGGACCTGTGATTTGGTTTTGACCAACAAAACATGGGGCAAAATGCTGAGATGTCATTCCCTTTTCTAAGTGATGTTATATTACAAAGGTGTCAGCATTTCATTCCTATGATCATATTATGTTATAAATGCATCCATATTAAGAAACTGGAGAGATTCTCTTCCTGGCCTTGATTAAGGGAGCTGCCATGTTGTGAGAAGGCCATGTGGCAAAAATTGTAGGTGGCCTGTAGGTGTTGAGAATAGCCTGCAACTAACCGTCATCAAGAAAATAGGTCCTCAATCCCACAGCCACAAAGAGATGGATGCTGTCTGCAATATGATTGAGCTTAGAAGCAGGTTCTTCCTAAATGAAGCTCCAGATGATCATGCCACCTGGCCAACATCTTGATTAGAGCTTCGTGAGACTCACAGCAAAGGACTCAGCAAAGTCATGCTCAGGCTTCTCACCCACAGAAATTGTGAGATAGCGTGTAGTTTTTAGCTACTAGGTTTGTTGTATTTGGGTGTACACTGATATAAAATTAATATACCCACTACAGTAGTGCTATTTTAAATAATCACACTTCACAGTGTAAGGTAAAAAGAGTTATACAGAAATAGAATATAATGCAGGATGACTGGGTGGCTCAGTCAGTTGGGTGTCTGCCTTTGGCTCAGGTCATGATGCCAAGTTCCTGGGATTGAGTCCCCCATTGGGCTTCTTGCTCTCTAGGGAGCCCGCTTCTCCCTCTGTCTGCTGCTCCCTCTGCTTGAGTTCTCAATCTCTCTCTCTCTCTCTCTCTGACAAATAAAGAAATAAAATCTTTAAAAAAAAAAAGAAATAGAATATAATGCTGACAAGTTGTTTGCACCTGCATCTGAAACCATTTCATTAATCCAACTGATTTTATTGCCTACTTTTTGTCCAAATTGCAATATTTTAGCATGTGATGAGGTATGTCAAAGTAGAAGATATTTGCTTTTAGTCTCAAAGATCTCACAATGTGGTTAGAAAACAGATATTCAATTACAGAAGGAAAACTGATATACCAAAGAGAAAAACTTGGACAGTTGCTACAACAAAATTGAAGTTAGATTGTCATTTACACATAAATATATTATTAGTTGATATAACAGGTTATAATTATATAAATTGTCATCTTAAATGCATGAACTCCAAAAAAAGGTCTACAATGTCCTACCAAAATCCAGTGTACTTTTTTTATTCGAAAGAAGACTCTACATTAAACATGGCAAGAATCCTTTTTGTTTTTTCAAAGATTTTATTTATTTATTTGACAGAGAGAGAGAGAGAGAGATCACAAGTAGGTAGAGAGAGAGGGGGAAGCAGGCTCCCTGCTGAGCAGAGAGCCCGACACGGGGCTCGATCCCAGGACCCTGAGATCATGACCTGAGTCAAAGGCAGAGGCTTTAGCCCACTGAGCCACCCAGGCGTCCCTAAACATGGCAGGAATCGTTAACAGAGTACAGTAGATATGAAAGAATAGCTAATCCCTCTATGTAGCTTGTCCATACCTAATGAAAACAAATCACTTACCCTTTCCACTGGGTTAATTTATCTATCTATATATAAATGTTGGGAAAGGCATGCATGCATCATTTGACCCCTGCTTGGCTACATAAGAATGAGTCTTAGGCTTGAAATACTTCCTTAGAAGAAAAGATAAAGAGCCCACATAGCCCTTGCCAGGCTTACCAAACTATGTAGGATTATCTTTCTCTGTTCTATACTCAATTAATGTTCCTTCATTTTGCTTAATTGTGTGCCTCAGTGATTGTCAGGCAGGTCCTAAGTTTCAGTAGTTCAGACTCCATGGTGTAGAGGTAGGGGTCCTTATGCTGCAGCCCTAGAGAGCACATGTAGGCCAATTGCCCTGTATCAGCTATAGAGAAGGAGGGATGAGGTGGGTGGTGGGGAGCATCTCATCATGAGGTACCAGTGCACACTATTGGAGCTGATCATACTCTCCCTCTTCTCCACGTAGGTAAAGGCGTTGTTCTATCCCATGCTTGGCTGTGTTATATTTTCCTTAGAAACTCAGATACCAAGATACTTGTTAGAATTTCTAATTTGTTCTGGTGCCTGGCATCGTGATCTTTGCTGTCCATGCTGTTGAAGTCTTTTCTTGATATTGATAACTGGCACATAATGTTCTGTTTGACAACAAGAGTATAGGAATACCAGAATTATATTTAGTCTATGAGATACAGTCTTATCATTTTCTAAATAGTGGGTTTGAAAAAGCAATGCCCGATAAATTAAAATTCACACAATGTACTATTCAGAAATTTATAAATCTTAAATTTCAATGTAATGTAGGAATTATATTCTCCAGACATAATGCAAAAATCGTGTAGATATCAACCTTCAAACAAATCAAGGGACAGAAATACATCTTGTTATCTTCACATTGAAATTTCTGGCACAGTGATATACATGTTCAGGCATGCATATAGTTGTAGACAGAAAGGAATATTCAGAATACAGGAAGGATAATGTGATAAATCCCTGTCTCTAGGGCAAATGACATCTGTGGTCTCAGAAGAAAGTGAAGTTGCTCAGTTTTAAGCTATCGGTCAAGTATTAGGAAAGAAGTTCAGTCTTAATTTATAAGCAAACAGGTTGAATAAGAGTGGATTCATAGGTGGAAAAGTTAGCATTGCAGGAATAGGTGATAACATGATTAAAGTGGTTAACCTGATTTTTTTTTTTTTTTTGAAATTTTATTTATTTGACAGAGAAGGAACACAAGCAAGGGGAGAGGGAGAAGCAGGCTTCCCGCGGAGCAGGGAGCCTGATGCAGGGGCTCCAGGCGGGGCTCCCATCGGACTCCATTTCATTTCAATCATGAAAATCTTAGAGAATTTTTTTTAAAGACTTATTCATTTATTTATTTGAGAGAGAGAAAGTGAGAGAAAGCATGAGAGGGGAGAAGGTCAGAAGGAGAAGCAGACTCCCCGCGGAGCCGGCAGCACGACTCGGGACCGATCCAGTGACTCCTGGATCATGACCTGAGATGAAGGCAGCCGCTCAACCAACTGAGCCACCCAGGCACCCCGAAAATCTTAGAGGATTTATTTGAGATGCTCAGTTTGATGAATCAGCCAATAAAAAACGATAGCATGCTCATGGGAATTAAAGTTAAATAAAGATAATGTTATCTAAGGGGAAAATGTATATATGAGATAAATATTTGACCTCTTATATATAGCAATTAAGAAGATGGATTCAAGGCACTTGGGCAGCTGAGTCAGTTAAGCGTCTGCCTTTGGCTGGAGTCATGATCCCACGCTCCTGGAATCAAGCCCCGTATTGGGCTCCTTGTTCAGTGGGGAGCCTGCTTCTCCCTCTTCCTCTGCCCCTTCTCCCCAGTCCTTCTCTCTGCCTCTTTCTTTCTTTCTCTCAAATAAATAAAGTTTGAAAAGAAAATGGGTTCCGAAGTCAGACATTCTAGATTAGAATGCAAGCTCTTTCATTAACTTGTTTTGCCTAATACTACAAGCTTTAATATATGTTCAGTTGTCAAATAGCACAATTAAAATATGTTTGTAAGGATTATTTTAAATAAGGCTTTAAAATTATGCCTAATACTTAATTAGGGCTCAGCAATTATAAACTGCTTTGTTTTTCACAAAATAATTTGAATAGATAGATGATAGATGGAAGGAAGGAAGGAAGGAAGGAAGGAAGGAAGGAAAGGAAGGAAGTGTGGGGAAGGGAGGGAGGAAGGAAGGAAGGAAAAGAAAGAAAAGAAGGAAGGACTTGGATATATAATCTGGATATAAATTATAAACTCTTGTGTTTTCCACATATGTATTCATAATTGTTTTTCAAATATGGGGTTTTCTTGATTTTATAATTTTAAATAGCTTTGATTTCTCTAATGCATAGACATGTATGAGGAAAAAAATACAGGTCACACCAAAAAGCATTACTCTGGATGCCAGACAGATTTTGCTAGAAGATATAAATAGCTTTGAACATTCCCCAAGGTATAGTTTACTTCACATTTAATACTTCACATTTTCCAAGATGAGGCAGTTAATCTAAAATTGTTAAATTTGAGAAACTTAACAAAATCAACAAAAATAAATGAAAAAATCACACCCCCTCACCCTTTTTTGGTAATAATTTTCAAAAGGTGAATGCATATAAACACAACCATTATGACTCTGAAAATATCAGTTCCATTTTATAAATATACAGGCAAGAATCCTGCATCTGTCTTTAACTCAGGCACTCAGCTCAGCTCCTAGACCTTGTGTGTATTCATGCACAGCTCTACCATCACTGCCTTTGGTAGGAAAGTAAGCCACTGCTCTCATATCTGTGCAAATCCCAGAAATTGAATCTTCAAGCCATTGACTTCTGAATTAAAAATCAGTCTGGATCAGAGACTTGGAATGGTCTGCCTGGATTTAAGCTCCAGTTGCACCATAGGAACCAAATATTTCCTTTGCTGTGTTGAAAATTGTGAGTTATGCTCTATGACAAATATCCTTTTGATTAAACACCCACTCACATTTGTCAAGGTTCTGTCAAGTGAAAATTTCAGATTCTAAGGGGACCCTTATCCTCCAATTATTTTGTTCAGAACATTTGGTGTTTTGATTTCTGGGAAAGTTTGCTTTCCTGCAGTATGAATGAGTCTTGCCAAGTACTGAGATGATTAGTACCAACAATAATAATTGAGCCATCATGCAACGGGAACATTTGAATATGGATGGATTCTCAACCCTTGCTTTATAAAAACATCTTCTATGGAAACCAAGGAACCATCACAGCTGTGAAACTGCAATTTTGTTTTATTATTAGAAGTTTCAAGAAAATAAATTCTCAACATAATAATCTAGGGCTGTTTAAAATTGTAAAGAAAATCATGTCACGATTCCTTCTTTTCTTTCTTTACCTTCCTTCCTTCCTTCCACTTAAAGGAATGACTAATTCCAAGTAATAAAGAAAGTATTCAATAAGTCTTTCTTAAATTAATGTTAGCATAATAATAGCTGTACAAAAAAAAAATGAAGTGACCCTTAACTCCACACCAAGGTGAACAAGATAACTTCAGTTTCTCGGTTTATTTGTACTTGGCAACTATTTTCAAGTTATGCTAGTACAATTAGAAACTGAAGAACTGCTTTTGCTCTTGATAGAGTCAGTGATAATTTTTTGTGTACACTCCCAGATGTAATCAGTTTTCATTTCCATTATGTTTAAATGAAATAATGTTTCTTACTATCTTTTCGCAGAATAATACATTTACAAAGGCCAACAATATATTCATATTTACCTATTCATTCCACCCATAAATAGTAACTTATTCTGCCTTTTTGTAAAGACTGTTAGGCACAAGGTACACTGGAGGATGATTCTGTCGTAGCTTTTGCCATTATGGAGATAATATTTTGGTAGATGACATAGAATTAAACACACAAATACAAAATTAACTGTTCTTTTAAAATTATGATAAGTGTATTTTGCAGAAGTAAAAGATACCTTGAGAGTATGAGATAAAAAATTAATATATAATCTTGGGGATCAACAACAGGCTTACTTAAGAAATGATGCTGATTTTTTTTTTTTTTTTTTTGGAGGGGGCCTAGGACCAGAGGAAGCATTCTAGATGACAGGTGCAGATTTTTTTTTTCCCAGGGGCTTAAAGAAGAAAGAGTATAGTCAAATCAAGGAGTTATTGCTTCCATCTAGAAAATGACATAAAAAGGCCACATTGAAATAATAAAGAAGGATGGCTTCTGTCAAGCCAACACCTTTCCATGATAACTCTTGTATGGTTTCAGCAGTGATTCCAATGCTAAGCAAGCAAGAGTCCCTTTTGATATCTCCTTGGATATAGTTTCCGTGGTAACTGATTCACCTTAACTCTAGAGACCACAGTCCCTGCTTCTGTTTTGAGTAAATATAGGCTCTTATCATTTGGTGTCAGATCTGCTAGGACAGCTAACTCTTGACTGATCAGTTCTGTTCTATTCTTTCTAAATAGTAATTTTGAAGATAATCCAAATTTCCCACTTAGTGTCCTACCATAACATGAAACACAAATTATCTAAAAATCACGTCAAAACACTATATTGATAGGTTGGGGTAGGCTTCACACATTTGCAATCTGTGGGCTAAAAACAGGTTGCAAAGATGTTGAATTTGGCCTATACAGTGCTGGCATGCACAATATTAAAAAAAATTTGCTAATATTTAAAAATGAGTAGATTTGGCAGAGACCCAGAAAAGTCAATAATTATTGAAAGAGAAAGACAAAATTTGAGGACTGATACTACATAACTTTAAGACTTAACCATAAAGCTACAATAATCAAGACAGAGTGGTATTAAAAAAAAAAACAAAGAGAAAAAAACAAAAAAGACACATAGTTCAAAGGAATAGAAGAACAGAATATATAGCCTAGAAATAGATCCACATAAAGAGCTCATCTTTGACAAGGGAACAATGGAAATGCAATGGAGCAAGGATAGTCTTTTTAACAAATCATGCTGGAGCAACTGGACATCCACATTAAATAACTAAATAAATAAAATGAATCTATACACAGATTGTACACCCTTCACCATAATTAACTCAAAAATGGATCAGAGACCTAATGTGAAACATAGAAGTATAAATCTCTTAAGAGAAAATAGAGGAGAAAATCTAAATGACCTTAGATATGGCTAGGATTTTTTAGATATGAAACCAAAGGTATCATCTCTGAAAGGAAAACTGATAAGCTGAATTTCTTTAAAATTAAAAATTTCTGTTTTAGAAAAGAAAATGTCAAGAGAATTAGAAGACAAGCCACAGATTGGGAAGAAATATTTGCAAAAGACATATCTGATAAAGAGCTGTTATCCAAAATGTAGAATGATCACTTAAAAATCAACAGTAAACAAATGAATAACACAATTTAAAAATGGGCAAAAGACCTAAATAGACATTTCACCAAAGAAGATATACAGATGATAAATAAGCATGTGAAATGATTTTCAACATAGTATGCCATTAGGAAATTGTAAATTAAAACAACAATGAGTTATCATTACCATCAATTAAAATTACCAAAATCCAAATCACTGATAAAACCAAATGATAGTGAGGATGTGGGCAACAGGAATTCTCATTCATTTATTACCAGTGGAAATGCAAAATTATATATCATTCTGGAAGGCAGTTTAGCGGTTTCTGAAAAAAAGTAAACATACTTTATCATACAATTGAGCAAATAAATGTGTTCCTTGGTATTTACACAAAGAAGTTGAAAATTATTTCTACACAAAAACCTGCACACAGATGCTTATAGCAGCTTTATTTATAATTTCCAAAATTAGAAAGTATCAAGATAGCCTTAAGAAGGTGCATAAATAGGGGGCGCCTGGGTGGCTCAGTGGGTTAAGGCCTCTGCCTTCGGCTCGGGTCGTGATCTCAGGGTCCTGGGATGGAGCCCCACATTGGGCTCTCTGCTCAGCGGGGAGCCTGCTTCTCCCTCTCTCTCTCTGCCTACCTGTGACCTCTCTCCCTGTGAAATAAATAAATAAAATCTTTAAAAAAAAAAGAAGGTGAATGAATAAATGTAACTGTGGTATCCATATAAGGAAATGCTATTTAATGCTACAGAGAAATGAGTTATCAAGACATAATAGGACATGAAGGAAATTTTAATGTGCTTTACTGAGTGAAAGAAGCTAATCTAAAAGGCTACATACTATATGATTCCAACTCTATGACTGCCATTCTTGAAAAGACACAACTATGGAGGCTTTGTTAAGGGGTTAAGTAGAAGGAAGGGATAAAGAGGGAGAGCAGATTTTTAGGGCTGTGAAAACATTCTGTATTTTACTGTAATAATGGATCCATGTTATTACACATCTGAACAAGTATATTCACACAAAGAGTGAATCCTAAAGCAAATTGTGAATTCTTGGTAATCGTGTGTCTATGTAGGTTCATCAGTCGTAAAAAATGAATCACCCTGGCGTAGGATGTTGATAGTAGGAGAGACTGCCTGAGTCCTGGCAGAGGATATATGTGACATTTATGTACCTTCTACTCAATTTTGTTGTGTATCTCTGTTGTTTTAAAAATTAAAGTCTATTTAAGAAATTAACACAAAAAGTAAAAAAGTGGTACTGTCTGTGCCTTTTGGATGGGGACCTTTCTGTCCAGTTCACCACATTCTAACACTCTATTATCCTGGACACTGAGGCTGAACATCAAACGCCATCAGTTCACCTAATTCACTTAACGCATCTATATGAAATCTGCAGGTAATTACATTTGCAAAACTAAGAATAGGGAAACAAGTGTCTCATATACTAACTCTGCTTGTGCTTTTCCCATTCATTAGATGCTATATCAATTGACATTTTCTTCACTTATACCGAGATCCTTATCCTATCCTATTTATGCTTGTAATTCATGTTTATATGACAACTTATGGTTTTCTATGTCCTACAATGTTTCAGTGTAGAAACTTTCACTTTTTTCTGTTCTTGATGTTTTAGTCTTCCAAGATGAAGTTAATTTAAAAAAAATTTTTAAAGATTTTATTTATTTATTTATTTATTTATTTATTTATTTATTTATTTGACAGAGAGGAGAGAGATCACAAGTAGGCTGAGAGGCAGGCAGAGAGAAAGGGGGAGGCAGCAGGCTCCCCGCTAAGCAGAGAGCTCCATGCAGGGCTCGATCCCAGGACCCTGAGATCATGACCCGAGCCAAAGGCAGAGACTCCAACCCACTGAGCCACCCAGGTGGCAAATGAAGTTAATTTTAAATGAGACCTCGAACTATACCATCTTTCCTATTTTTTGACATTCTTCATGTAATAAAATATGGATAAGTCTAATATTGAAAATTCAGTGATTATTTTGACAGTCAAGAGTATTTTTTTGATCATATAAATGATCAGACAGAAGTATAATAATGCATTGTTTAGGATTAACGAGTTGGTGGCCAGGATCAAAGGTCTGGGATCAAACCTAAAATTCTGAGGTCAGAATTTCACTGCAATGGAAGGTAAAGTGAAGATTTACTGCATTACAAAAGAACAATCTGTTCTTCTCGATTTTCTCTAATTGATTAAATAATGAGACATATGGTCCTTCTTATTATGAAGGTTTTTATGAAATATTTTCTTTCTTGCTTAAGAGAGGAAAAAGAAGAGGAAATCTTTATGAATATGAATGTAATTAAGTTGAAGCATACCATTACATTGCACTTGTTTTGCATTTTGTTATAATCTTAAACATATTAAATTATTAATATTAAATAATTAAATAATTAAACATTAACCTAACACATAAATAGCTTTGTCTTAATAAGCAATGGACTATAATTATAACAACATAATTTGCATACAAATGTGAATTATGGAATGGTAACTACAAATCTAATCTACCCATTAGTGGCTCTGATAATCACTGATGTCAAATATTAGTAGTATTTTTTAAATTAGCTTTTCAAAAAGGAAATTATTAAAAATATTATTATTACTACTACTTCACTACTATTACCCTGACTTCTATTTTTCACTAACTGCTATATTACATTATGTTCCAAGATTGATGTAAAAAGTTTTATAAATATTATCTAATGTGCCTGCAAACTGGAGTGATATGTCATGTTTGAAAAAGTTGCCTATCATGCAAATTAAGGCTAAACCTAAAATTTGCTAAGGGTTTTATCACATGATTTTTAAAAGGAGTTTCAAGATACGTTCTTGAAACTTAAAAAAGAGTTTCAGATAGTTTAGATTCTTTAATGTTCTTATATTAAAAAACTGCACTGAAACTAGTTTTATAATATATTCTAGGCATAAGAACATGACTCTAAGCTAGGAAAAAAGGCTAAATTGTAGTTAATTTTTTTAAAATGGCAGATCACATAATTTTTTCAATTATTTTAATAATGTCATGGTTTTTTGAAATATTTACTCCCAATTGTACTTCAGTGAGCACACTTGCAAAATGATCAGATAAACAAAGGTAAAGTTTTGCCTATTTTCGGAGATTAAACTCTTAAATTCTATCCTTTATATCAAAGTTCCCAAGGACAATCTTGTTGCATATGCAAAACTGTTTTCTTATGGGAAATAAAAAGTAACAAAAAGAAATCACTTTGAAGACTTCACCCATTTGTGTAACTTGCTTTTGAGTTCTTACTTCCTTTGCATGTCTAAAAGTTTATAAGAACTGATATACTATGAAGCAATCCTTTTGGGATATAAGTAAATCCTCTAGCTCAGCACAACCCCAGTGAAAATTCTGGACTGTTAGATATATGTGATTCTTTTGTTCTTTCTTCTCAGCAGTTATCCCTACTGATACAGTCAGTGTTTCATCTCAGCATGAAACAACATCAGATAACTGCACTCTGAAAAGTAGATAAAATGAGGACTCTCAAATGAGAATGAATTAGAAATGTCCCCACAGTAGCGGCAAGGACTTAAAAACATGAAACTGACAAATGTACTACAGAGGGGGTTTACAAAGAGTTTTCCACTCCAACTTCTTATTCTTCACAGAGATGATTAGTACTGGAAAGTGTCAGACAGCAAATGATAAAGTTGGCCGTGACAGATTTATGATACAAAGCAAAACCAACTGTCTAGATGATATCCATCTGATGACAGCTTTTAAATATATAAACAAATAAGCAAATTGAAAAGTTTCCATCTCTTTGGGTGGGTGGGTTTAGGAGGGGGTCTTCTTTTATTTCTCTATGATACCAAGAATTTACAGAGGAATATCAATTTCAAATACCCAGGGAAGAAGTCACACGAGTATTTCACAACATATAAAACCTTCTCTGTTCAATATTTATTTATATAAAAAATTAAAATATTTTCTTGGGGAATATCTAATTTATTATGGGTTTCTTTTTCTTTCCAGCTCCACGTAGATGTACTTCACATACAACATTGTATAAATTAATGTATATATGTCATATGTCTCTTTTAAACACCTTGTTATTCTTCCTCTTGAACTGTAACTTACTCATTTTAACCCTTTGGTGTAAAGGGAAAAGTCATTGAAAATCAGAGAAACTTTTTTGAGTATTTTTTTATAGCTCATTTTTTTTCTTTCCTTCTGGTAGTACTATACTATTATTATTCATTCTTGTCTGTTTCAACAGTTTGAGAAGATGCAAACCTTTATGTTTCAGCAGCACTCAACCTGTTAATATAAAAGATTTTATCCATAAAGCAAAAGTAATTTTCTAATTCAGTTTCATTTGTAATAGGGTTGAAAACTTTGGGTTCTATCATTACGAATATGGTTGAATAGCATAACATATCTCAGTTCAGAAATGTCTTTTATTAAGTTCCTTCTCTGGATCAGACACTCTGCTAATCTGGAGGAATAGCACACAGACACACACACACACGCACATGCACACACACACACATGCAGTTTATGCTTTCCCAGAGCTTTTTGGGGGAATTATATAAAACAACCCTTATTGCAATTAAAAATAAAAATTAATAATAAAAAAACACGCAGTATTTTGGGATCCTAGTATATATTAGTCAGTAACCTAGTATAAGGCAAAAGAGAGGACATCATACAGAATGTGAAGAATAAACCAATACACAAATGATTTATTAAACGAGTTCACAAATTAAGGATGGGGAAATCATGGGGGCCTGGGTGGCTCAGTGGGTTAAGCCTCTGTCTTTGGCTCAGGTCATGAACTCGGGGTCCTGGGAATAAGCCCCTCATTGGGCTCTCTGCTCAGTGGGGAGCTGCTCCCTTCTCTCTCTCTGCCTGCCTCTCTGTCTGCTTGTGATCTCTCTGTGTCAAATAAATAAATAAAATCTTAAAAAAAAAAGAATGAGGAAATCAAATAAGGATCTCTCAAATCAAGTCATTGTTAAAAATTATATATAGTACAAATATACTCATATATTGTATCATATTACATTATTTTATATAATCTAATCCTCTAAACATGGTACGCCAAGAAATAATCTGAATATTCTAAATCACTTTATCACAATGATTTATTTAGCAACTACCACAGACTCCATACCACATTCTCTACTTAGTATTTTATGACTCACTGCAATGTTATAAAATAGATTTTTCCTTCCTTCTAGAGAAGATTAAAGTGAAGATGCTCAGCAGCATTAAAATCAAATGTCTCACAACAGTAGAGCCAGGACCCCTCTGGTTATGTATAACTTCAATTCAGAATGTTAAGCACTATATACACTTTCGTGTTCTTTATTTTCACTAGGTAGATACACAGGTCCAAGCATCCTATAGTCCCTAACAATTATAAACTTATTTACTATGTCTTCAGATTTTTTTGAAACTACCTAGACCACTTTTAATTGGACTTCTGTCCCCAGAAACTTGACTAGGTAGCCTTGCCATTATGGGATTTCTTCCAGATTACTTGACAGATATTAATTGAGGAACTGTTTGATCAGCTCTGACACACTTGTTTCTGAAGTACTACTCAAGATTTTTTTTCACATAAGCTAATTCATAGTTCTTATAGCTAGCAAAAACTTTTAAAATATATACACCTGATACCAAAGTAAGGGATCAGGCTAATGAACTTTGGTGCAATTTACAGATGTAACCTTTTGGAATCTACCCCTGCTAGAATAAGTATATTCATATAAATTTCTTGTTTTCAGGTTGCAAAGTGATTCTCATAGCACCTATTTAAGTTAATAAATTGCTTTAATGTTAGGAGTAGATATCAAAGAGAGTGAAATGATAGTTTGCCAAAGGTCTCCATACTATAACAAATTCAAGTAAATCCCTACTTTATTCTTGTTAAAACAATAAGCTATGACAAGTTTTCATTAATTTTAAAAGCTCATGCTTTCATGTGGTTTAACTGAATTTCAGTGAGGGGATTAAAAAAAAGGAAACAAAAACAATGCATTGCCTATTACTTTCTATTTATTACCTGGTTTTAATTCTCAAACAGTGCTCTCCTCAAACATTCTTTTTTTAACAGGAAGACTATACATTAGAAAAGCTAAATTGCCTTAAGTCACAAACTGGAGCCAAGTCTCAAAGTGACCTGGAAAATTTAGTTTAATTTAATTGATATATAAGCTAGAAGTATGATAAAAAATACATTATGGAGCACTTTTTGAAATTCTTATTATATTTGTTACGTGTGTGGCAGACCAGATTTCATCTAATTTTGTTCAAAAGTCAAAAATGTTTTATAAGGAATCTTGTTTGGGGGGGTTAAATACAAAGCTCAGCCTATGTTGGCAGATTCCTTTGCTAAAGCTAAAAAGCTCAAATCTTGATTTTACTCTTTTTAAGATTTCTACCTCTTCATCTAAACACAATATTTTTAAGGTTTGTAGACAGGCCCATAAAAGTGAACAAGAAAAGGGGATTATTATTTTATAGCTGTTGTAAATAGAGTTTGGGGGAATAGTGAATACCTGCCTCAAGAAATCTTATAGACTTTGCCCATTTTTTATAAAGATTGATTCTTTTCCTCTCTCTCTCTCTTTCTCCCTCCCACCACCCCTCCCTTTCTCTCTTTCTCCTTTTTCTCATGTACACATGCAGACTCTGCTGGTAACGAATATTTTATGTGGTGAATGGAAATATCTTAGGGAAGATATAAGTTGCATTAATAGTTTGCCATTCACATTAACAGGAAAACGATGTCTTACATGAAATGTAAGACATTAAGATGAATTATAAGATAATTGCAAGAAAGACAAGAGGACACTTTCATGCATTTATTAAAATGGATCTTAAAAAAACCATTACACACTTTATAGAGGACCCTGATGTTACCCTTTCCTCCTTCTAGCTCCAGCTCAGCTGTTCGGATTCTGCAAGATGTGTTGTGAAAGACTTCCACATCTTCTCTGGAGCCTGAGAGCTCTGTCCGAAAACATATTAAATATCTCCAACTTTTTAATGAAATAAAAAAAAAAAACCTTCAATTTTTAAAATAAAATGATTTAAGTAGGTATTTACTTGTACATCAACCAAAAGTAAAAAATCGTAAATATACCCACGGAAACTGAGGACTGTTGAATGTGGTTCTGCTATCCCTCTGGATTGGACTCACAAGCTTTCTCATTGCATGCCGGGAAATGTTGTCCTTGGAGTTTTTCCTGATCCACAAGAGACACCTTCTTTTGTAATGCATACCTGTAAACCATGTCTGAATAGTGATTCTCTCCCTGCTTTGCTTCTTTATCTTGGAATTTTATTATTCTCTGTGTTTATTGATGTTTACCATCTCGATATATTTATAAAATCAATCTCTTGTCCTATTATATATTGAGATTGCAATGGATAGTAATGGTAATTGCCCCCTCTCTTTGAGATCTCAGTGTCTGCTAGTAGTCTAGCTTTCCAAGAACTATCTTTGATTTATAAATATGTCCTTCTCCAAAGAGTGGTATTTTCTCATTACTGTTTTTGCCCATGAAGTAGTGCAATCAATTTCTGACGTTAATACTAACAATAAAGACAACATAAAACACAAAACGTATAACCTTTTCAGAAAGTGATTTGACAAAATTGTGGAGTCTTAAAAATTTTATGTATTTTGACTATTAGTAAATTATCCCAAGGAAATCAAATTAGAGGAAAAGAATAATACCTGAAGATATCCATTACAAATTTATCCCCAAGAGTAAACATTTGGAAGCAGCTTATTGCTGACCAATACATGTTACATCAATTAAAGAAAGGTACATTATGTCAATTAAATGCATTTGATGTGTTTACTTAAATGATATCGATGAAGACAATGAAACAATACAAAAAATATTTGTACTATGATAGCTTCCGCACAAAACCATAAACTCATGTGTACAGACACAAATCCATATAGGAATAGTGAAATCTGTAATGGAATACTGGAAAAAGTGGATAGTTGGTTTATTAGAGTGTAATTGTGACTAATCATTTTTATTTGAATTTCTGTTGGTATAATGCCATTTATGTATATTGGGTAGAACAATTAATGGTCATAATTTGGGTACATAACTTTTGAGAAGCATTTATTAAGCAAATTGTAACATGTAGTGTACACAAGTTAAACACTAACTATAAAGTTTATCATCAAAAACATACAATTATAGCAAACATATAGTATAACCAACCAAATCTTAATCATTGCAGTTAGTTATGAAATGCATTCACTATAAAATATCAGAAGCTGTAGTAGTTTATTCATAGTGCATGTTATTAATGAGTGCATTTTTTTTTATCCACCATCTTTGTTCATTTCACATTTGACTAAATTCAAAACTATTTTATTTTCTTTTTCAAGTTGTTTGGTAATAAAAAAAAAAGTCTAAGTAGATTTGGTAGTGAAATATCACAGTAGAATTTCTAAATCTCTTTTGTCATGTACTACTTTGAAAAAAAATCACATATTCACATAAAAAGAAAATGGAGCATGAAATTTTATATATAGAACTTCCTTATATGTCTTGACCATCTCCATGAGTTTTTATAGACCTCCATAGACCCTATCTTAGTCCATTAAGGCTGCTATAACAAAAATAACATATACTGGGTAATTTAAACAGCAAACATCAATTTCTCTCAGTTCTTAAGTTTGATAAAGTCACCAGCAGATCTGGTGTCTGATGAAGGCCTGCTTCCTGGTTCAGAGATAGCTATTTTTTCACTGTATCCTTGCTTGCATGGTAGAAGGAGTAGCTCTTTGGAGTCTCTCTCTTTTTTAAAAATTAACACATAATGTATTATTTGTTTCAGGGGTACAGGTCTGTGAATCGTTAGTCTTACACAATTCACAGCACTCACCATAACACATACCCTCCCCAATGTCCATCACTCAGCCACTCCATCCCTTCCCTCCTCTTCCCTTCCAGTAACACTCTGTTTGTTTCCTGAGAATGAGTCTCTTATGATTTGTCTCCCTCTCTGGTTTTTATAATGGCACAAATTTCATTTTCAGGGCTCTACCCTTATGACCTAATCATCTCCCCAAAGTCCCACCTTCTAATACCATTGCCCTGGGATTAGAATTTCAACATATGAATTTAAGAGGAACACAAATACTCAATCCATAGGAGACCATGAGTCAAGTTCACTTACCCTAGACACAGAAACTGAAATACATAGAATTATACAAATGTTCCCTGAATGTCTGCTATGGGCCAAAATCTATTTCAGATTCTGGTTATTCAATGAGCAAGGCAGATGAAATGCTTGCCTTATGAATCTTACATTTTATTTATGGGACAGATAATGAGGAAAAGCACAAGTAAATAATGAAAATATGAAAAATAAAATTTTAAGACTTATAGAGTTGGTTCTTTTTCGCTCTTAGAATTAATAAGCTAAAATAATATAAAGTAATGATTTTACATTAAGCAGTACGGTTATTATAGTCTAAAAATCATTCTAAGGGTTTAAAATATCTTTTTAACTTGTGGAAATGTATTTATCAGTTATTTCAAACAGAATTGAAGATTGTAAACTTAAAAAGGTCTATGGAATGAATATAGAAAAGAAATCCTCAAAAATTGTTTCATATAGCATTAACTTGAAAATGTCTTAAATTATTACAACTGAACATTGTGAATCATTAATATATATATCACAATTTGGAGTGAACATAAGTTGAATTACCCACCTTACTACTTGATTGACATTTTGCTACTTCTTCTTTTTTTGGTTATGCAAATACTTTCATATAAGTTTATAATAGTCTTATATCTAACCCTATCTTTGAATTTATTGTGGAGAACTACCATATTTTGATAAACACAAAATATAATCTCTGTCCACAGGTTTATATAAAATACTGTCTCGTGCTTGTGTACAAGTGTATTGAGTAATGATATGTTGTAGCTGAATTTTTAATATGACTTTAAAATAAAATGCATACACAGTGGTACCACACAACTCCTACACAGGAACTCAGAAGAAGGACCAGTCCATCTTGGTGGTTCTGTGTATGGATTTGGGGGCAAACTTCCTGAACTCAAAATCTGACTCGGCCATTTAATTCCTAAGCAAGTTTGAGCAGAATTTGTATATCTCAGTTTTCTCATGTATAATGTGGATAAAATGCTAATGTCTACCTCACAAGGTATTAATAGGTTAATATTTCTAAAACACTGAAGATAGTATATGATGTAAAGTAAATGCTACCTAAGTTTTAATGATAGTGATGGTTAATTTTATGTGTCAACTTGAGTGGGCTGAAGAATGCCCAGATAGCTAGTAAGATAATATTTTGGGGTGTGTCTATGAGGGTGTTTCTGAAAAAGACTAGCGGTTAGTGCATGAAGACAAAAACAGAACAGAAAGGCAGAAAAATAGGAAATTCTCTATCTTCTTGGATTGGGATGTCCATCTTCTTCTACCCACAAACATAGGACCTCCTGCCTTCAAACTCTGGGACTTAGAACAACTGCCTCCCGCCTTCCTTCACCCCCTTCTCAGGTCTTCCACCTGGACTAGATCCCCTCCCCACTCCCATAAGCTAGGGTGCCTGGGTGGTTCAGTCACTGTCTGACTTCGGCTCAGGTCATGATCCCAAGGTCCTGGGATCAAGCCCCGCATCAGACTCCCTGCTCAGTGGGAAGCCTGCTTCTCCCTCTCCCGCTTCCCCTGCTTGTATTCCCTCTCTCACTGTCTCTCTCTGTCAAATAAATAAATAAAAATCTTAAAAAAAAAAAGAAAGAAAAAAGAAACCATAAGCTTCCATAGTTCTCAAACTTTCAAACTTGGGTTGAATCACACCAAGAGATTTCCAGTACTTGTATCTTGCAGACAGCGGATTGTGGGACTTCTTGGCCTCCATAACCATAGGGGTCAATTCCTGTAATGAGTCTCCTCTTGCACATCTCTACATGGCCTATCGACTCTAGATCTTTGGAGAACCTAATATGAACAAGATTATTTTTTTAATTCATTGTATCTGATCAAACTTCCAAGGGCAATAATACATAATACTTTGTCAAAGTTCTGTGTATAATAGAGAATACTGGGAAACAAGCCTGGGGAAATAAGCCAGGGTCAGATCAAATTTAGTTAGAATACTTAAAAATTAAGTAGAAATTTACTATGTCATACATATTCTGTAACTCAGTTACTACATAGAAAAGGCAACTATAGATGTTACTTACTTGTACAAAAGAAGAAAAATAACAATTTTCATAGAAAAAAATAATTGGGCCACCTTGTGAAGGCCAAAGACTAGAAAATCAAAACAAGGCTCTTTGAACCTAGGCAAATGATGAAAATATGAACAGGACAAAGGCTTGATAGAAAGGGTGATAGCAAAGACATTTCAAGACAGCATGGTGAGAATGTAATGTATTATAGTTTTTGGTTTTCTTTGGTTTTTTGTTGTTGTTGTTGTTGTTGTTTGTTTGTTTGTTTTTTGCATTCTCAGTCCTGGAGAAGAGTGCATAATACATGTTCATTAAATTTTAGTTGCCATAATGGGTTCTGAGCATTGACTATCAGAGACAAGAGAAGAAAAAGATTATACATAGATCTATAGTTTCCTTATGGGTATCTAGAGAGCCAATGAGATCATTGATTCTGAACATAGGTAAGGGAAAAGGCTTTGCAAGAGGAATGAGAAGTGAAGCAACTGAGTTAGGTAAGTTCGAAGCCTCATAAATCAACATATCACAGGTGGTGCCTTTACTGTAAGTAGCTCTCTTTTGATGAGCTAAATTAACTTAACAATATGCTGGTGATGTACATCTTCTAGTAGTTTGCTTTTTTACTAGACAAAATGGGTATATTTATTAACTAATTTTAATTTAATGAGTTCCTATTTTAATGGAATATAGTACCAAGTGCTATAAAAACCTATCCTGCTTCTGATGGGAAAAGAAAATTAGAGAGCAGAGAAAATCAGGAAGAAAATTTCTTTTCAGAACTATGCCTTCAATAATAGTTGGGGAGAATAGGAAGATCAGAGGGGAATAGAGGGGAAGAAGACCAGACGGGCTTCAAGAGGCCAAGTTTTAAATGCAGCATAAACTAGGATTATAATGAGGATAATAGAATTTTGTAGTGTCTGCATTTATTTTTGTAGTGTGTTTTTTTTTTCTGTTTTCTCCTTAAATTAAATAAAAGACAGAATTTCACTTTGATCCACTAAAAAGCTAATGATCATAATTTAGATGCTAGTGTAGGGCAATAGCTATTTATACAAATTATTACCCTAAGCACCTGCTCCAATTTTTTATGTATTATGCTAACAGTGTTTTTTGTCTTAATTAAAAATGTTAATTAGTGGTGATATAAACAGCAAAAGAAAAGCTGGTAACATATGCACAAGAATTCTACAATATGTGCATAACTTTTTTCTAACTAAGCATGAAAGCAATCTAAAACATTTATGAACAGTTGCAAATTTTCAAGTAAACCTGAGATAATTCTCTGAACATCAGTTTAGGTTAACATATGATTGTTCTCTCCTTTCACATATTTTGCTTTGAGCCTAATTATTATACACTGCTGTCTTCATTTAAATGTTCTACATTTGGATTCCTAACATGCTTTTCCAGCATATTTTTGCACTTTGAATTTTGCCAACCTTGTCAACTCATGCAAACACCACTTTCTAAATATTTAGAAATTTTCCCTTTAAAAAGCCACCATTCACATATTGGCAGGTGCCTGCATTACCCATTAATAAGGAATGGGAGAAAGTGAAGTAGGAGGCTGATGATCTCTAAAGGAATAAATTATCTTTTTTTCATTGTCCTTTAAGGAAAAAATTCACAAGGTAAGAAGCATTGTGATTTTCTATGCAGTTCACCTAGGGTTAGCATGATCATAGTGAAAAAATGAATTTGATTTCTAATATTGCCCTTCAAATATCTTAAAACATATTTCCTCCAACAGGCCATCATATCAGGACATTTCTGGCTTCTTTGTCATCATATCAATCCCCTCCCCACTCCCACGCCCCCCAAAACTGAGCAATTCAGTGTAAATACACACACACCTATATACATACATACATACAGGAAGGGTAATGAAATGTTTTGTCTACATAATGCCCAACATATATGTATTTGATATGTCTTTCAAATGAAGAAATTAAAGTATTTCCTTTATTTTCCTTACAAAGTTTGTGCCTTCTAGTATTGATTAAAAGTTTAATAACCGAAATAATGAATATGCTAATCCAATGCCATTGTTTAAGCACCTTTCCCTCTTTTTCAAAATCAATCAGTTCAAAATACGTTAAGTTAAATACATTAAGCTAAATGAAGAACTTAATATATGGGCTCTTTTAGAAACAGAAATAACCCACGTATCTTTTTGAAGACAATGCTCTATAATAAAAAGCTCATTGAAATTTATGAGATCAAGTCTTCAGTCCTCTGGTCTTGTGATAAGTTTCTTCTTTCTCACTTATTTCTGCTTGAATATTATATTCTTACAGAGCCTTTCCTCAAAACCTGGCCCCAAGTGTCTCCTTCTAGCTATTCAGACACAGCCAAGCCTGGCACAAATTTGCTATCGTATCACACTGGTTCTATTTTCTTTGTAGCCTTTTAAGATTTATGAAATTACTCTATTATTCTGTTGACTAGCCTATTAAAATAACAGATCCATGAGAACAGAGACATTGTCTGTTCTTTTTTCTTCTGTTTTCAGTTCATAGAACAATGCCTAGCCCTGATTGAGTGATTTTGCTTAGTGACGGAACTGTCTGTAAGTATTGATGAAGAAACAGAAACTGACCTGGTAGTGAAGCTGGATAGATTCATCTTGACCTTGTTTATTCACACAGATTTAGATTAATGACAAATTAAAAGAGAGCTCCAGAATACTAAAGTCCTTTATTCCTGGCTACATTCTTTTTTTCTAATTATGTGAAATAATACATCATCTTCACATCACTTATATCATTGGTTTAAACAAAGCTGAGAGTGATGCCAACTTTTGGAATCATGAGTCCAAAAAGCTTTGAACAGGTACAGTAAGGAACTGAAAATAACAAGATGACATGAAATAGGAAAAGGGACTTAACTGGCTTTATATTTGAAGACCTAATGCAGAAACCGGCAAATTTGGAGAGCATTATATGTCTAATTTAAACTTCTATATAACTTCCATATAATTAAAACATATTTATTGTTATTTATTATTTATTTTATGTATTTTATAATATATTTTATGTTACTTATTATAATACATTATACACAATTCAAATTTAAATACATATCTAATATAACATTCTTTCACTCACAAGGAGAGAGAGTGGGATGGAGAGAACATTTGAAATGTTAAAGATACCATTTAGACGACAAATGTAGCTGGATTGTAGGAAAGCATATTCTGGCTTTAAAGAATGTTAACATTGTACCTCAAATTCATTATGCAAAATAGAAAACTTGAAAATATGGGAAGATGCCTTATTTTTCCACTTCCATCTCTATCCTGACTGGAGTTATTTGTATTAGGTTGATGTGGGAAAAAGACATCCTTTTTCTTTTTCATCCGATTTTTTTTTTTTCGGTAAATCGGTACTATTTCCTCTCACATCCCATGAGATTAAGCACCTAGGTACAGATTCCTTTGTTTTCTACATTTAAAAAAAATATTTTGTAAGGAAATGGTAAGAAAAAGTACGTATATTTTGGGAAGGGTGGTGTATTCTTAGTTGTGTAAGGCTTTCTGGGACATATGACTGCCATATTGTATTTTCTGTTTATCACACTTTTTATGGTACTATGGAGCAAGGAAGTGGAAATATAAGAAAGAAGAAACGACAGTACAGAATTTGAACGTGAATAATGGACGTTTATCTTAGTTATGAAACGGTTTATCCTAGTTATGAAACTGTAATTTGAAAATCAGATAAGTAGGCAACTAACTTGCAGATTGACTCTGAAGGAGGATTATGGCCAGCGAACATAACTATATGACATTTACAAAAGTCACAGAACAAAGCTTCCTATCAGGAAGACATTTAATGTATTAAATTATGGAATGCAAGTTTCTCCTTAAGAATTAAATGTTATGGTGTTATCTCTCATGCTTTTTTCTCTCTGTTTTTCACTAAGCACTATATGTCTGCAATCTATCCATTATCCTGTGTATACATCTAAGTCATAACTTCTAACTTTATAACACTCCATGGTGTCATCTGCCACGTTTTATCTATCTGCACTCCAGATGATGGACAGTCAATTTGTTTCCAACTCCTTTCCCTGGCTAAGAACACTGTTGCAATGAATAACCTTGCACATGTTCCCATATGGAGCTTTCTAGAATGACTGCCAATCCCTACTATCTTACCAATAGTGAGACTCACATCCCCACTAACACATGGTATTTTCTAGCTTTTTGATTATTGCCAGTCCAATAGGCAAAGCCATATCTTATTGTTACTCTAATTTTCCTTCTTCTGCTTAGTAATGATTATGAATATTTTTTATATATTCGTTAGCTGTGGTAGTTTCTTCTGCAAACTGAGTTTTTATTTCATTACAAATGTTTTCTACTTTTACCTTTCCTTTGTTGATTTGCAGGAGTTCTCATCTTATTCTAGATGTGAATTTCTTGTCATTTCTAGACATCTAGATTGTACTTTCATATTCTGTTATGTATCTTTTAATTTTCACTATGCTCCAGCTCCATGAACAGACAATAAATTTTGATATAATCTGTTAGTCATTTTTGGCTTTATTTTTGTGTTTTTAAAGTTTCATTTAAGAATCTATTTCCTACTCCAGGACAAAAGGTATTGTGCATGCCTAATTATGCATTAAGTTTTTAATCTAACTAGAATCCATTTTTATGTGTACTCTTAGAAAGGAATCTAATATTACTCTCCTTTGTATACTAATCCAGTTTTCTACCACAATATACTAAACTTTCTGAAATTTCCTTAATATATAGTGCTAGTATCCACCTAATAGTATAAATTTTGCTATGACTCTGCCTGCTCTCTAATTTTTTCAATGGTCTATGTCTCTCTTTTTAAGTAAATACAGTTTATTACTGTTGCTGTTAATATCATGATTGTGACTTTGAGGTACGAAAGTATGATTTTTGTCTCTCTGGTCAAGTCTCCGTCTTTATTCTTTTATTTTACAAATTTGACTTAGTTACTCATTGTATTATATTTCTATGTATATAAGAGTAAGTTTATAAAGAGTCTTAAAAATAAAATTGTTATTGTGATGAAAATTGAAGTTATGGATTATTTTGTGTAGATAAAGCATCTTTTATATTATTAAGTTATCTCCTGTAAGAGAGTAGATTATCTCTCCATTTATCTAGCTCAATGACAATTTTGTCCCCTGGGGGACATTTGGTAATATCTGGATATATTATTTATTTAATATTTTGGTTGCTACAACTGGGAGATGCCACTGATATCCAGGCAAGGGTGAAAAAGTTTCCACGATGCACAGGACAGTCTTCTATGACAAAGAATTATCTGCTCCAAAAATGTCAATAATGCGGAGGTGGAGAAACCCAGATTTAGACAATTTACCTTCCCTTTGTTAGAGTTTTAAGGTTTTTTTCATAGAGTGCCAATTAATTCTAGTAACATAGTTCCTAGATATTTTATATTTTTAGTTTCTCTTATGTATCTTACCTTACGCTCATTTGTATTTCCCACATTATTATTACTGCTATTAGAGAAATGAACTTTTCATTTAATCTTACTAAATAGTTCATTTTAATCTTACTAAAACTTTAATTACTTCTAATAGCTCATTGATTCTATTGGATTTTCTAGGGAAATTATTCTATCATGTGTCTGTGTGTGTTTTTTTTAAGATTTTATTTATTTATTTGATAGAGAGGAGAGAGATCACAAGTAGGCAGAGAGGCAGGCAGAGGGAGAAGGGGAAGCAAGCTCCCTGGTGAGCAGAAAGCCCGATGCAGGGCTCAATCCCAGGACCCTGAGATCCTGTTCTGAGCCAAAGGCAGAGGCTTTAACCCACTGAGCCACCCAGGTGCCCCTATTCTATCATGTTTAAATAAATTAAACTTCTATTTTGCTTCTTTATGAGTAAGATTATCTACGACCTTGATTACAATGTAGCAGGAGAAGTAATATTGGACACTCTTAGTCCTAATGCTAAAGGAATGTATAAAGTGTCCTTATTAAGTACAGTATTTGTTATAGAGTTTGGTAAATAAAGTCAACTTTTACATATTTAAGAAGTCTCTATTCTTCTACTAAGCATTTTTATCACAAATAGGTAACGGACCTATTTGTGTTGTTGTATTTTTCTGAAATAACTTATAAAACAATATGGATTTCCTCAATCTGTGAAGGTTACCAAATATAGTAATATATATTTTTTTTCCTGTTACATATTTTCACAATCCTGGAATTAAGCCTCTTTAACCAGGAAGTACTTATCATATGCATTATTAGAATAAGTTACTTAATAATTAGCTTTGAATTTTGATATCTACATTTCTCAGTGGAACTAGCTTGCAATTATTTCTGTTTATTTGTTTGTTTTGTCTGGATGTGGTTTTGGAAACATGTTCATAAGAGCTTTACTAAATTAATTGATAGGTGAGATAATTTAAAAAAATATTTTTGTACAACTTGATTAAAAAACGCATTAACTATTCCTTGAAGGTTGGTTAAATATAACTCTTAAAACTATGTATGTTTGAAATTTTTGAAGGGAGTTCTTAGGTATTTATTTTATTTTCTCTAATATTTATATTCTTTCATGCTACATTTCTATTATTCAGTTCTAAATATTTACAGTTTTAACTCTACTGTTTTTGTAGTGTGTTATTTTATTACCAAACCATAGCCTTTAGAGTTATTCTGTCACTAACTTCTAATTTTGTTATCTTATGGCATTCAACAACAGTCACATAATCACCACTCTGACAGAACATGCTGCCTGCTATGGAGACAAACGTCCTAAGAACAGGGGCTGTATAGGTTAGTTCAAGAAGTCCTGTTTGTATATAGACCATTAATCCAAGACCTAGAGGCTAGAAATTACACATGTGAAGTCAGGTTAAGGACCATTATATGCATAGGCAACAACGAGTCATTTAGCTGGGAAAAGTGAATTTTTCTTTGAAGAACTCGAAGACTAAATATTTTTTTCAGACTAAATAGTAATCACTGAACAAAGGGAAGAAAGGAATGAGATGAAATTGAAAAGACATTAACTCCATCTTGTAGTTCATAATATATTTGTATGTACTGCAGTAGAAGCCACTGAAGAGTTTGGGGCTAACAAAGATATAAAATGCTTTGTATTTCAAAAACTTTGTTTTGCCTGCTGTTTTGTGGTAGCCATGGGATGCACTGCCCAGATCAGCCTTCAGGAAAGAGTCCCAGCTGTGTGGATTAGTAAGCAAACAGCCTCCACTAGTCAGCTTCTTCAGGGTCTGCTTGGGGAATAGAGAGCTGCCTCATTTGAGGTTGTACCCTTCCACGTACCATTCTGTAGCCCAGGGTAGAAAGCCCTAGATATTTCAGCCAACAAAGGAGAATCTCCATGTGCAATATTCTGCTGGCTGATTGAATTTAAATAAAGAGAGAAAGAGAGAGAGAAAACTTCTTCTGATCATGTCAGGTGTTTGTGGTCCTATACCTCAGTTCAACTTCTTCCTAGATCAATCCTGCATTCTACCGCTCCTTTGCAGTGGTACTGATCTCTTATGAACACTTTATATCCCAAACTCTGTCTGAGTCTGCCAGAGGAAAAACAATCTGCAGCGTGTTTGGATAATGGATTATAGAGGGCAACAGTGTCTGTTAGGAGATCATTGTGACAGTCTTGGCTAGAAAAGGTGGAGACAGATATGTACTAAAAATCTACTTTAGTGAAATTTACAGTTCTCAATTCCAAAAGTTGATATTTGGCTGAAAAAAGAAAACTGACTCAAATTGCTAACCTGTGTTTAACTAAATGACAATTTTTATCTTGAGTTTTTGCTCAGAACTGGTGGTTTACATCTCCACAATTCAAGTGTTCTGTTTCAGGTAGGATGTTATTTATGTGATGCCTTAGGTCTCACTCTAGTTTGATCTCTTTAAAGACAAAGTTGAATATCCTTAATGTTTGATTTGATGCCAAAATAGTTTCTGTCTTCCACAGTTCTCTCTTTTGCAAAATACATCATGTTAACGATTCTGTTTACATTGACTTACCATTGCTCTACCAAGGAAGAAAAAATTTCCATAGTTACTGACATTTAATTATTTTCCTCTATAAATAAGCAATAGATGACTCATAATTGCTTCCTTTCTTAATTTAACAATATTATGTTATTATATATTCTTGTTCTCAGAGCATATTAAATCCCGTTAAAACTAACGCTTATGTTTCTAGCACTGTAAGCCTTTTATGAAATCCGGATACCAATGTTATAATGGTCTATGATAGACTTAAGCTTATAGATACTTTACTTGAAAATATTTTATGAAAAAAATCAATTCATTGATAAAAGTCCTGTCAAGATTAGTAATTGGCCAGAAAAAAAAAATGCTTCTGAATATCAAAAACAGTGGAAGTAAACTATGATCTCATGCAGATCAAGGCAGCCTGATGATGCAATCTCTGTATTTTGCAAAACATTCTGATAATTTTACCATAGTATAATGTCATGGTCATGGCCTTCAAAAGTGACTTCCTAGAATTACTGTTATTAAGCTTACAAAAGTCAGTTGATGCAATAATCTGCAATAGTCTCTAGCTTCTATAAATATAAGAATGTGGAGGAGTTATGTCATAGAATGAGCCCAATAAACTTAACCCCAAATCAATAAATATCTATCATTTTTCCATTGAAATAGCAGTCTTAATTAAAATGATAGTGATCCAATAACTTTGAACAATGGCGAATAGGGTAGAACTCTAAAGAAAATTTCAAAACACTGTGGAATTACTATCTTCATGAGTATACTCCATTAAGGAATATGAAATATATTTGTAAACAATTATGATATTAGGTAAATGGTTACAGACAATCTAAGAGAGTTTCTAATAACTACAGAAAAGCAAAATTGGCTCTGCCAGACGTTGGGATTATTTTTTAGCTACTTAACAAAGACAACTTATTAAACACTGTGGTATGAAAATGACTCTACCAAATAGACCTGTTCCATAGTGGAAAGTCATTGCTAAAAAGGACTGCCTAGCCAGAGACTGCATTTTCAAACTGCTTATACCATGTGGGGCCATGTTTCTGAGTCTTGGCCAATGGAGTATGGAAAGAATTGATCTCTAAGTCAAGGTGGAACCTATAAAACCATTGTCTGACCCTCCAGTGTCTCACTCTTCATTGCTGCTGGCCAAAATCTAATGCTGAAGGTTTTCTTGGAAGTAACAATTTTGAGATGGCAGAGAAATAGTTTCTTGAGTATTTGAGTGATAATGTGGAACAGTTTAGTAAATCATATTATAGAAACTAATAAAAGCTTACTGATTATTAAGATTAAGGTCAAGATACATCATCTAGTAGTTCTACTTGTTTATGAATATATGTGTACAATTATGAACATCGTACCAGGAATATAAATATATATGTGTATACACACACACGTGTATGTAATATCTGATATCTTCTTCAACTCTCCTCAAACTAATATTTTTTGTGAAAAGCACATAAGATGAAATCCTGCAGAGATCTTTAACATATTTTGGAGTGAGAACAAGTCACTTTTTTGCACTTGCTTTTATCTTCCTCTGGTTTTCATCCACTTTTCCATCCCCTACTAGACATCTTGCTAATCCAGAAAATTAGAGCCACTTCAAAATAAAAAACTTATTTACCTCTATATTCTCTTCAATGGCTAGCATAGTAACTGATACCTAGTAGTTCAATAAATGCTTTAACTAAAGAAATGTAAGTGTGAATAAATAAACAAATAAATAATGAATTAATTTTGATTATCTTTCTAGTTGCATCCTAAGGATTGGATCATAGAAATGTTCCAGAAACCTAGCGCTCTTTTTCATGTTGACAGAAGGGAGGTGTGGTTCAAAGTGTGAACTCTTTTTTTTTTAATTATTACTTTTTTATTATTTATTTTCTCACCATAGCACATAGCCTCCCCAAAGTCCATCACCTAGCCACCCAAAGTATGAACTCTTTAAGGAGACCCAATGATTTCATTCTTTGCTTCAACCACTTTTTGTTTAAGCAGGAATCCACTGTATTTTCTTTTCTTTCTTTTTTTTTAAGATTTTATTTACTTATTTGACAGAGAGAAAGAGATCACAAGTAGGCAGAGAGGCAGGCAGAAAGAGAGAGGGGGAAGCAGGCTTCCTGCTGAGCAGAGAGCCTGATGCAGGGTCCATCCCAAGATCCCGAGATCATGACGTGAGCTGAAGGCAGAGGCTTAATCCACTGAGCCACCCAAGTGCCCCTCTTTTTTTTTTTTTTATTGTGTTATGTTAGTCACCATACAGTACATTAGTTTTTGAAGTAATGTTTCAAGATTCATTGTTTATATGTACCACCCAGTGCTCCATGCAATACGTGCCTTCCTTAATACCCATCATGGGGCCAACCCTTCCTGCCATCCACCTCCCCTCTAAAACCCTCAGTTCGTTTCTCAGAGTCCACAGTCTCTCATGGTTATAATGGCCACTTTTTATCTTATAATCTTATCTTTCTGCCTCTAACAACGTTAAAGGCAAGAAGAACTTAGGTATAAGCAGTCCAGCAAGCTCAGCCCACGGCTTAGAGACATAGAAGAGCTGCTAGTGTTCACTGTTTTTTTAACTTGTCAGAAGAGCAAGCACAACTGTTTTGTATACTTGCTATCAGTCAGTTATAATATCCTCATAACAATATGCTGCTATGTTTTTCAATTAGGGCAAGTAGTTTTCATAGGGCTTTGGTATGTAACGTTTATAACACAATCATGTATGTGGATTACACACAAAGTAAAATTGCAGTGGACCAGCCCAGACCAGGGGTCAGCAAATCTTTTCTCTAAAGGACTAGATAGAAAATATTTTAGACTTTGTGTATCATAATGGCTCCATCACAGCTACTCAGCAATGCCAGTATAGTGCAAAAGTAGCCAGAGAAAATATATAAATGAATGGGGTTTGCTATGTTTCAGTGAAACGTTATTTATGAAAACTAGCATTAAGTTGGACTTGGCTTATGGCCGTAATTTGCCAACCATGCTCTAGACAATTTTTTTTTTAAATTATGAAATGGTAATTGTTTGGTATGATGTACGGGTGATAAAATGTCACTGATCCTGAGGGGCAAATATGTTAGGTTTAATTAGTGAAAATAGATTTTGTTGTTTCAGGACTTTAAGGAAAGCTTTTATTCACAATATCTTCTGACAAAAATAAAATGAGAACACTGGAGAGTTTTACTCTATCAAGATCATAGGAGTGAGGTAATCAAATAACACTTATGACATCCTATACAATGGAGCATAGAGTCCAGTTGAGAATACTTTGTTCCAGCTTCAATCTTGTTTGTCCTAATTACAAACCCTTTTACACGTGTTAATACTATTATAGTGAGGAAAGCTTCAGGCAAACGAAGTAAGCATTAATTAAAGACAGAGAAACGCATGGTTCGACAAATTCTACCTCGGGGAAGCTCTGTGGATTTGTTTGAAGGGGTTATTGGAGTGGAGAAAGTGTATCATAAAAAGATAACAAGTTGTAAATAAAAGACACTGAACTTAGCATGGAAGTTTACAAATATCTATGGCAAACCTGTGGGTCTACTCTAGGAATGGCCCTCAAATGGCCAGTTTAAACTGGGTAGCAATGCATTTACTTTGCCTCAGCTGTTCTCCTGAGAGAATTCCCCAGGAATGTCTCATTCTCTCAGTTTGGTGGCTTTTGTAAATTAGCTTATTGAAATATCAGCCATAGTGGAAGCACGCTACCCTGTTTTTCGCCCTGCCTATGGCTTCTATCAGGGAAGTCAAGTCATCCCAATGAATAGAAAAGAGGTTGAACATCAAATCAACAGTAAATAATTAGTTTAACATTTACAGTTGTAAATCTCTCCTTGTCATCTAGCTACTCTGCACTAATCTGAGATGGAAAGTCACTAGGATAAAAACCCAAAGAAAATAAATTGCTGAACGGGTTAGGTTTTTGATTAATGAGATTCAGCGCTATTAATATATGTCTTCTTGAGTGCCCATGCTACCTTTTCTTTCAACAGACACTATAAAGCTCTTGGCTGCTAAGTTTTGCTTTTATATAGTGATAATTGAAAAATATGCATTTCAGGTCAGAGTCTTCTTCGTAACCTATCATGAATCTTGAAGGCATGGATAACATTATTTTACACAGAAATAATGTTATTTCTCGTTTCAAAACTCCATGTTGAACCAAAATCTCATTGAGCAAGTGGCATGGTAGGAAAAGTACAGCACTGAGAATCATAAAAATATTTTCTTCCCCATCTCTCCCTTTTATAGTGGAATTTTGTGCAAATCCAGTAACTCTTCGGGAACCAAGTCTCTCATTTAAGTCAGCCAGCATTTCATGGTGTGCCCTACATCCTTGACAATGTGCCCTAGTCACTGCCTTTAAGAAACTTAGCATCAAGTAAAGGACATAAATATGAGTGATATTCTTAAATTATTATCCAACTCTGATGATTTCCTAGGGTCTTGCAGTATATCCTCTTTCTCTCCTTTTTTTCTGCTTTTGCAATGAAAATGGCACTCACATTTATTTTATGAATCTTAAAAGTGCTATCCTAAGAAAAAAAAGAATTCTGATGAGTTCATGTTAGAAAGAAAGATATTATTTTGAAAGAAAAATCATGATGTAGCTGGCACTTCACATACGAGTAGATATAACAAATGTGGTGCCTTCAACCCCAAGAATGGGATCATTATGGCAAAAATTCAACATTAAGTAAAATGCAAAATGAAAATCCACCATGAAAATCAGGTCAAAAGGGATAAATTTACATTTACAGAAATAAGATCTTATTTTTTTTGGCATAAATACATATGTATGAGAAAATTATAAAAATTTTGCTAAGCTGTTATCTATTATTATGAAATATGTTTTCTATCTGAAATGATCTTTAAAAAACAATATATGGAAATATCTATAAAACCAAGCTTTGCAACTGTGTATGTTTTAATTCACTGTTATGGTTAGGAAGATGAAGTGTTCTATCAGTTATTTTAGAGGAGAAATTATATAAGTCATACAAAATGATTTTTTCCAAAGTCAGATATGTATATGCTAAGTATCCCCAAAATAAGCACATGATGTTCCTGGCTAGCTCTAAATTCTTATCTCCCACCTTCAATATAGCACAGACCCTGAAGAACTAAAAACACACACGTCCTAAATATGAATGACTCTTATTGCTGTAGGTTTTTGTTGTTGTTACTGTTTTAAGGAATGAGCTTCTATTCTGAATTGAGACTTCATATTCCATAATATGGAAATAAATTTGGAAGTAGAGTTTTCATGAGAAACATTGAGTTACTTCAAGGCAATTGTGTATGAAATGGGATTCCCTTATGTCTGCTTATGGGCTCACACATATAGTGTGTAGACTTGCATAGATATTTGAATTCAACGGCACCGATGTATTCCAACCTGTGATGTTCTGGTATCAGGTCAAAATAGGATGTTTGGAGATTCAGTATAAAATATAACATGGCCTTTCAACTCATAAAATTAATATACAAATATAGTTACAAAATTATATAGTTCCCCTCCAAAAACTCTATATATTTATATCTTATTATTTTTGAAAAGATATACTGTAATGGAAAATGTATGCATGTGAAAAATATGGATGGTTTAATGGATAAGAAGAGGATGATATTGTGGTAAGTTGGATTTCACATCTACTAATAATCTTTAAACAGAAATAGAAAAGTTTTATTAGCTAATTGCCTATAGAATGATCCTGTTCATGTGGATAAAAGTTGAAGTCAGAGAGTTTTATTTCCTGGAGTGAAAAATACTCATTTACTTGATTGATTATAATAATAATAATTCATTCATTCATTTCTACATTATTATGTGGTTCCTTAAACCATTTTCTTCATGCTTTGAAAGTTGCATTCAGAAACACAAGAATCTTAATTTCTCACTTTAAGTGCCTATGACTCCCCAAAATATTACCTATTATATAGCATACTTATAAAATTGCCATTCATGAAAAATTTTTAGAAAACTTGTTAGAATCTGCCAGGAGGGAAAGAGAGAAGGCATTTTTGCAGCTAGAGAAAGTCCCAACACGGCAAGAGAAAGAGACACTTAATATAGATCAGTATTGAATTGGGTAAAGGTAGGATTAAATCTCCTTGGGTTTAAAACTAAAGAACACGTTGTACCTCAATTTATTAAGAGATTCCTATACCCCAAGAATCCTGTTAGAATGTTTACATAATTTCACTTAATCCACAAAGCCATGTGGATGATCATTTTACCCATTTTGCAGACAAGTAAAGCAAGATTTAACAAACTCAATAAGCTTAACTAAGGCCTCATAACCAATAAGTGACAGAGCTGAACTTTGATTTCCAGATGATCCTGACAGTAAAGCTAATGTTCACAAAGATCCCCTATTCATTGATTAGTCTCCCACATTGTTGGACAAATACAGGAGGTTAAACATCTGGTGAAAGCAATTTATGCCTTTTCATTGTATGGAGAAGTGGGTGGGTGGCATATATCATGTTCTAGGATAGAACTGCCTCTGAGAAGGATGCAGAGAAATAACTGAGTGCAAATTTTTCTGTACAAAATTTAACATCGTTTTCTGAAAGGAGAAAATCTCAACTCAAATACAGGTGTGAGAGTTTCCCAACCTGTTTGATGAAGCTGTGTTCTTAATCAAGAGTGTTGAGGGAGTGGTTAAACCGCAAGCCAGTTGGAACAGTGTCTAAACAGGTGCAGCAGAAATAGCCTGAAAATGAACATGACTCATTTCAGAAGTTTTTGATTATCCTGAATGCAGGTCCTTTCCAAAGTAGATTTTTTTTTTTATTCAAATTCTTTGTGTTGCTATAGTTTGCCATATATATAAACACTGCAAATGGCACATAGAAAAAAGGTCAATTTAGTGGAACTGGAGTCATTTCACTTGCTTACCAATTATTTCAGATAAAATCTTGGAAAGATAAAAGGAAGTTTTCATCTATGGCACAAGTGTATGTCCTATATCCACCCTTATGATCTTTTTGGAGCTATTTGTCCCTAGAATGTAATAGGGTTAGTATCTAAAAGTAAATTAAAATTGCCAATAGCATTCTCATTTTTAAATATAAATGTCTGGGTCAACCCATTATCCATCTGAATAGGAAATTTGGGTCCTTGTACAAGACACCACAGTGTTTGTTCTTTTGAAAGGAATAACATTTCTCTGATGTCAGTGATACTCTCTGACTCCTGCAGTCTTAAAATAGGATATTATTCATCCTATTTCCTGTTCATGATTTTAACAATGATAAGCCACTGCAAATTGATCAGCCACTAGAATGAGAAGCGAGAGAAGAAATTTCTGCCAAAGGAACATTACCTCTCACAGTATGCTTCAAACACACTACACCCTGAAAGTATTTCCTGGCGGGAATTTAAAAACAACTCATGGAGAAAGATTTAGCTAGTCTGATTGATTTAGGACACTTTAAGTATTGCACCCCAGACACTCCACACTCCCTAAATTACCATGTATGCCCAGAGAATGATTAAATAAATTGCCCTGATTTTCTTTTCAATCTCAATTCACAATGTTAAAACACGTGTGAGATGCTGGCGGCCCATGCCACACACAAGGAAAAAACATCTGTTAAACTAGAATCAAAAAAGAAACATAGAGTAGAAAATTTGTATTTTTATACATTTCACACTTTGTTAACTTGAGCTGCCAAGGATCAATAAACTACCCCCCAAGAAAAAAATGTTTTGAACATAAATGTGAGTGGGTAGATAGAGTTCTTGAGAATTACCATAACCCAACAAGGGAAATAGCTATGAACCAATAAAAGCATGTTTTAAAGTAGCTTTCTGAGGACATATTAGTAAATCATGAGAATCATATTACTTCCTTCCAGGATTATTATTGTATTTTTTTGCTGTTTTTCACATGATCGTACTTTCAAGAATTTTTAAGCAATATAAGCGACTCCATTAATCTTACATGAAAAATCTGAGCAATTGGCATGACATACAAAGATACTCCTCTCAATCTGCTTGAATGGGTTGGTGGAAAGAGCTTGCATCTTGAAGTCAGACAGGCTTAGGTTTAAATTTAGTGCTGATATTTAATGAAAATTGATTTTGAAAAAGTGACTTAAAGTTTTTGGGTCTCAGGGTCCTTATATAGGACAGACTACAAAAGCCTCTGCATAGGATTCCTGTAGAGAACACATCTCACACACATTTGGTGTCTCTTTAAAATTGTTTATTTTTCCTTACCACCACTGCCCCACTCCCTGATTTTTGAGTCTAGTGTAGTTTCAATTCCTAGTCTCTAATGTTCTTGCTCTCTACCTTCCAACAAATAACTAACAACATTTTCATGAACATGTTAAATGTTTTTATATCTCTCTATAGTTATTCTGCTTTGTTCCTTGGGGGAAATAGCCTTCACTACTTAGTAACACTTTTCCCATTGCCAATCTCAAATGCCAGCTCTTCAATGAAATCTGTCTTGAATGCTGCAAATATAAGTCATCTTTCCTTTGAATTAGTCTCATGGCATTTTAAAACACCTCGATTAATATACTATTTATGGTACTATAAAAAAGTGTTTTATTTTTATTCCCTAACTTCCAGTTATAATGTGAATATTAAACCTAGGAATAAGATTTTAATTATTTTTTTATCATTACTAACAAAAATAACTTTATACTAAGAAGAAACTCTATTTTTTAAGCCTGTTGACTCAATGATCAAGTTATTGAGAATGAACTGATTATTTAGAACAATTGATTACCCATAATTTGTGTGGATCTTAAATTCTATGATATTTGTCAATACAGTTGACCCATGAAAAACATGAGTTTGAACTGCATGGGTCCACCTACATATGGACATTTTTCAATAAATATAATACACCATTATAAGTGTATAGTATCTTCCTTATGACTTTCTTAATAACATTTCATTTACGCTAGCATACTTTATTGTAAAAATACAATATAAAACACACACAACATATTTATTAATCTGTTTATGTTCCTGGTAAGTGGTAACTCAACTTAGGCTATTAGTAGTCAAATTTTGGGGGAGTCAGATATTATATGTGTATTTTCCACTGCAAGGGGGGTTTTGAAGTCTCTAACTTCTGCATTTTTAAGGGCTAAGTATAATTCTTTTATAATGAAACATTGTAGAAAAATGTAAAAAAAAAATGAACTAATAAAGCTTGATCATAGATTTTCTTTGTTTAATGGTGAAAATCTAGTTCTTAGTTTTGAATAAAATATGAATACTATAATTTCCTATAAATAGTATGAATAGCTAATTAATTTATATCTAAAACTTTTTTCAGTTTTTTATCTTCTTTTGAGTATTCTTACAAGTAATTAGAACATCTTAGTTTGTGTTTTTGCTTCTAATGTTACTTAGCATCCTTTGTATCGGAAAAGCTCTCAGTCAGGATCTGAGAGACAATCTTTGGTCCTAATAACTAAGAGTAAAGGGTTAACAAAAACCTTTGCTCTGCCCAGGCACTTGTCCTTTGGTTAATTTTCTAAATCCTGGAAACAGAAAAAGATGTGTGTCAATTATATTATTCTGTACTGTTGCTTATGTTAAAAATTACACTTGCACTAGGAGAACTATAAACTGCCTGAGCCTCCTTGTTTTGCATTTCTCTGAGGGTGGGTGGTGACCCCTGTAAATGGGTCCCTCCATTGTAGAACATTGGTAGCTATGTCTATAAAGTTGTTCTAAGACATATCACCCTTTCTAGTGCATGAGATGTTTAAGTCAAAGGAGTTTTCATATCCACCTGTGGATTTTTAACTTTTGCACTCATCCATGGCCCATGGAGAAGGTAACGCTGAAACTGGACTATGCCTTCCTATAGACAACGATGAGGATCATTCAGGGTGCATTTGATGTTGCTCCTTTGGCTAGCTCTAGTTCCTATCATGTGTTCTTCTGAGTTGTGGTCTTCTGATTTTGAAATTTATAGTAGCTCTAATGACTAGCACATCACATATTTGTAACTATCACCAGCACATTTTAATCAAATGATTTAGCAAACCCTGAACCAAAAATAGAGGTTTTAGTTATATAATTGATTTCTCATTGTAGAATTACTTTTAGATTTTATATTTTCCTTTATTTTTTTTTTAAAGATTTATTTATTTTTTATTTATTTATTTATTAGAGAGCGAGAGACTGAGAATGAGAGGGGAGAAGGTCAGAGGGAGAAGCAGACTTCCTGCAGAGTCGGGAGTCCGATATGGGACTCGATCCCAGGACTCCGGGATCATGACCCGAGCCGAAGGCAGTCGCTCAACCAACTGAGCCACCCAGGCGCCCTATATTTTCCTTTAAATTATAAGTATTACTTTCATTGTTGAAGAATTTAACATGGTAACACTTTTTAAATGTGTCCTCAATTTGGATGCCTGTTAGCTCAGTATCTACTCTTGTGGTTTCTATTCCTGTGAAAGCTTCTGATATATTTTCCAAATTTGGTTATTCAAATGACATGTAAAAGAAAAACACAATGCTTAAAATATAGTAATTATTTTTATCTGAAAAACTTAATTTTATTTTCAGTGCTTAAAATATATTTCTCAAAATGTATTTTATATTATTACAAATTATTTTGATAACATTAAGTAAAAGCATTAAGTCATGGGCTTTTTGTGTTGATCAAATCAGTTAGCAAACCCTTAAACAAAAATAGAGGGTTTAGTTATATAACTGATTTCCAATTCAATAATTTATTTTGTTTTTATATTTTCTCATTATTCCAAAAGTATTATATGTAAAAATTAATAAATTTGCTTATATTTGCAGGACAAATTATTTCTATTGCTTTATAAATATAATATTCCTCTGACCATGGTAAGCTACATTTTTCTTTTGAAGAAAATCTATGTGTTAATTGCCAAAGTATGACTCAGTAGGAGAAAATGTTTCCACTGCTTTATTTTTCTAACAAATGAAGTTGAGTAATCAAAGTGTTTGCTCTTCTTGGTGGGAGATGGAGGACATTAATTGTTTCTTCTAAGAAGTATATATTATTATTCAACACCAATAAAAATGCAAAATGTTTTGAGACTCCTGGTAATAGAAGGTCTATGATATTTTAAGTTCAAAATTAGTGCTTCTAAAGTCTTTCCACTGTAATAAATACTATTATAATGTTTGTACAGTGATTTATGTTTTTCTCATTTTTTCAATAATGAACTCTTTAAAGTTCTTTCTTGATAATTTTCCAATAAGGAGCTATTTAAAATGGAAGTTTTAATTTCTTCCCCTTCTAATAATGAGATTATAACACTAGAGCAATAGAATAACTGATCTCCTTAGGCCCAATTACATTTGTTGAGTGCTGAATGTTTATGATGGTAATTCTATTTGTCATGCAGGAGCAAAGGGAGGTCACACAACCAACCTGTGAGGAGGGTCTTATAATCATGCAGATAAGGAAATCAAAGATTTCATAGAGTCAGTAATTTGTGCTGGATCACGTGATTCATTTAGGCAGGGAATGAATATTTGAACCCAGGTAGTTTTATGATAAAACTACAGTTATATTTTTCAATGAATTCACACCATGTGAATGAATCGTTGGATTTAAAAAATAAACGTATTTAAACATGAACACCGTTGCCAATCCTAACTACTTGTTTGGGGTAAAATTTTATGTATTTATTTCACAGTGAGAGAGAGAGAGAGAGAGAGCGCGCACAAGCAGGGGGAGCAGCAGAGGCAGAAAGAGAAGCAGAGGCAGAGGGAGAAGCAGGCTTTCTGCTGAGCAAGGAGCCCAATGCAGAGCTCAATTCCAGGACCCTGGGATCACGACTTGAGCCACAGGCAGACATTTAACCCACTGAGTCACCCAGGCACCCCAATCCTAACTACTTTCAAATAAAGTTTATGTATATTCACAATGCTGTGAAACATATCTCCAGAATTTTTTCTCCTTATGAATCTGAAATTTTATACCCACTAAATAATTGCCAAATAACACTATGTAAGTTTAAATATACAAATTGATGATTTTATATATATATAAAATATATACATATATAATATATATTATATATATAAAATATATAATATATAATATAATATAATATATATCATATATAAATATTATCATAAGGTTTGTTAACATATCCTTCACTTCATATAATGCTTTTGTGTCTGTATAGTGGGAACATTTAAGAGCTACTCTCTTAGCAAACTTCAAGTATATAACACAGTATTGTTACTATAGTGGCCATGCTGTGCCTTAGATCTCCTTTATTTATCTTATAACTGAAAGTTTGTATCCTTTGACCAATAGCTCCTCAACCCCCATCCTCTAGCCCTTGGCAACAACTAATCTATTCTCTGTTTCTGTGAGTTTGAGTTTTTTAGATTCCACATAAAATAAGATCATACAGTACTTTTCTTTCTCTGACTCATTTCACTTAGCATAATACTTTCACAGCTCATCCATGTTGTCACAAACAGCAGCATTTTCTCCTTTTTTATGTCTGATTTCTGTTTTTACAGTTTTTATCCCTTTGCTGATATTCTCATTTTATGCATGCATTGTTTCGTTGATCTCATTTAGTTATGTATCTGTTTTCTCTTTTGGCTCATGGGGCATTTTTGTGACAGTTATCTTAAATTCTTATACAGGAAGCTCATAGATCTGTGTTTCTTTAGAGTCTGTTTCCAGGGTTTTATTTTGCTCCTTTGATTAGGTCATGTTTCCTTGTTTTTTTGAATACGGCACAATTTTTTTTTTTTTTTCTGGGAGTTGGGTATTTAAAAAAAATTACCGTTCTCTCAAGTCTCTAAGTCCTGACTTTGTGCAGGGAAAGCCTTTGCCTGGCAGGAGGTTCTGTGACCTCTCAAACCTTTTCTGGTCCCCAGCCCCCCAACCCTTTCCCCATTTTCGTCTGCAGAACCATAGCTTTAATGTGTATCGGTGCTCACCTGTTTCCAGCAGTTTGCAAACTCGGCCACGATTCTGTCAGGGTTCTGTGTCAGATTGGAAAGAAACCACTGCCTAGAGCAGCCCTGAGACAAGTTGCAACATTAGATACATAGTCAACTCTTCTGTTTCCATCCTAAAGGAGGATCACTAGTATGGATAGTTTCAGTCAGAGTTGCTCAGCAAATGAGCAGAGCAAATAGCTCTGCAAATAGCAGAGCCAAAGCTACATAAGGAAAGGGGCAGAAATGACGTGCCAAATGCAGATAATATTCCTACCCTTTCACTGGATTCCTTTCTTGGTTTTAGAATGGCCTGGGTGCTGTAGCTTCTCACTTGGTCATTAGAGTTCTTCCAGAAGTGTTCTGGTCCACAAATTGTCAATTTGGTGTCTTCATGGGTGAAGAAGGTAGTCATGGCAAATACCTTTTGTTTTGAGGGCTTTTTGTTCAATCTGATTTTTAATATGATTGTGTTAATATAAAAAATTAATCGTGTACCTAGACTAGTTTAAAAGGATGTTTTATTTATGAACTTTTTATTTTCCTCTATTGGGCCTACATAGTTTTCTCATTTTTGTTATAAATACAATCAATACATTGTCATTCTCAAGGAGTATCATTTGGTATATTAATAACTTGCAAAGAGTCTCATCTCAACAAGTTAAATATATGAGACATTATGATCTAGCAGGACAATAAATATAAGGCATAATCTACTAATTTTATAGGTTTTTTTCCCCCAAATTAATCAGTTGTCAGAATACTGAAAGTAGAGACGGAATTCAGTGCTAAACAAGAATCACATATTTAATCCCTCCATTTGTGTGTTAGTACTGTGAATATATTAATAAATTTCCAACATGAAAAGAATGGGAAGAAAATATTTGGACATCAAGTTAGACCTGTGAATTCAGTTGAATTTGGCAAAACTCTTAACCAAATTTATGAAACTTTAAGAATTTCTACTTGTTTGGCTGAGGTTGTCTTAGTTAAAGATATTTCTGTGATATATGAAATTCTGAATACAAATTCTATGATTGTTATTATTACTATTAGTATACCCTTCTATCTCTCCTTAAAATAATTTATTAATCAAACTGTTTTTAATATAGTATTTGGAACCTTATTTATGTTAGGAAAAGATATAAAATTGCAAAAGTATAGTTTCTGTTCACAATGGAAATTTCACTGAGTTCATCCCATCTGCTAAAGTACAATAACTTGATGTTTTAGTCTACTTTTATTTTATTTATTTATTTATTTATTTATTTATTATCATTCCTAGACAATTTCTACCAGGTTTTGTTTGTTATTGAAAATTTCTTATGTACGCTCATGAACTTATAAAATGTGAGTGCCACCAAATGGAGACAAATGTGCTAAGTCAGTGAATGCATGTGGCCCGTCATGAAGGTGTCATGGAGAGGTCTATGAGAAATCCAGTTCTGGTCATCCTTTCACTTTCCTTTTTGAAGTAACTAATCCTGTACACTAATCAAAAGAGGAATCGGTCTTTTATTTTTCATATTCTTTTCTACAGCTTCTGCAGGCCCTTTTCTGTTCTGGCGAACTGGATTACATTTTCACTACTCCAGACATGCTAATAACTACTGCTTTTTCATGTATATGATGCAATAAAAATTGGACTTCAGATTTCCTCTTTCACAGCAAAGTAGAATGGCTTGCATTCCAAATACTGCTGACTTATTTTGTATAGCTGAGACTAAATTTTGTTACTTTTCTCAATTTCTTCCAGACACTGGAAGACTGATTGCCTTCATTTAGAGAGCACATTTTCTGGTTCCATTAACTTTGGTGAGGAAATGATGTAGGAGGTAGACTGTTAGATGCTAATAGATTTAGATCATAGTACCCAAACATATGAAACAATTTTTAGAAAATAGTGATGTTTATTGGAACTTTATGAGTCATTTTAAGTCCTTTCCAGATTCAAGGATGTTATAACTAATTTTAGTATAATACATATTTGTGAGTAAGCTAAGTAAGGATACTGTGTCAGAGGTGGCATTATCCCTCTCTTTAGTTCTGTATTTGTAGTTGAAAGTGACTGCAGTGTCCCATAACAAGAACATCTAATTTATACCCTTCTGGAAGAATAGGTAGGTTTCCTTAGGACAAAGTTAGCAAAACCCAAACTATTGTATATTGAGTGGTTCTTAATCAGTGTTTTGCATAAAAGGATGAAGTGTCATATTGAACCTCATCAGTTTAAATTCCAAAGCTTCATTACCATTTAAAGTTGTATTATTTTCAATATATAAGTAGTTAGAAAATTAATTATTTCAAGTGATAATAACAAATATAAAACTGAATGTCTATTTTTCTTTACTTACTTTTTGTTCTCCCATTATAGATTTGTTGTCACTTACTGCATTCTACCTTTCCTGTTTATACATGTCTCATGAACTTATTTTGAAAACCTTTTATTATAAAAAATTTACATATATGCATAAATAGAGAGCATTATAAATGAGCTTAAATATACTCATCACTCATCAATCATCAATTTAAAACCAACTTTGTTTCATCTCTACCCTCACCAAATTTGTTTAAAGCAAATTCTCAGACTTTGTATCATTTTACTTGTAAATATTGCAAGACACATGTTTATGATCTGTACATTAATTTTAAAAATATAATGAAAATGACATTATTAAACCTTCGATATAATAAGAATTATTTGATATTATCAAATAAGCAGTCAGTAGTCTAATTTTTCTAATTGTTCTATAAATGCTTTTTTAAAAAAATTTTGGTTTGTTTGAATCAGGATGAATAGGTACATTGGATACATCAGTACATTGAATTTTGTTGTTATATCTCTAAAATCTCTTAATCTACAGATAAATAACCTTCTTTTGGTTTTCCTTGCAATCTGCCCGTTAATGGAACTAGATCATTTATCCTGTACAGTTTAGTATATTCTGGGTTTCACAGATTCTTTTCCCATAATGTCACCTAACATGTTCTCCTGCTATTATTATCTTTCTGTAAAATCGTAAGTAGTTATATCTACTTGATCTGATTCAGCTGGATTTATTTTGAGGAGGAAATAATACTTTCAAATGTTGTATTGTACTGACATCAGGAGGCACATAATGTCCAGTTGTCTCTTTGTATGGTGTTAGTGGCTACTGTGGTCATTATTTACACCCATTATTTCTCTAGGGGTTTTAAATGGTCATATTCTAATTTTAGCATTTTCCCTTCATTTATAAGTTCAAATATACATATAAAAATAAAAAAATTTTCTATCATCAAGTATTTGGCTATGCTTGATGTATGGACAGTAGAGAAGAGGCAAAGAAATGTTTAATTTCCCCATTTTTCCTTGTTTATCAATTTAGAATAATAATTTGGTGACTTTGTACCCTTTAATGGTAACAAGTTAGTTTAACTTTAGTCTTTATTATTTTTTTTAAAGATTTTATTTATTTGAGAGAGAGAATGAAGAGGGAGAGTGGCAGAGGGAGAGGAAGAAGCAGACTCCCTGCTAAGCAGGGAGCCTAATGCGATGCAGGGCTCTATCCAAGGATGCTGAGATCATGACCTGAGTTGAAGGCAGACACTTAACCGAATGAGACACTCAGGTACTCCAATTAGTTGAATTTTAACCGGCACTATGAAATCATGGATTTTAATTTATTTTATGTGTTTCAATTAATTTTAGTCATTATCTTATTGATATTTATTAGAATGTATCATTTGTTTGCAACTTTTCATTCTTTCTCAGTTGGTATCTTGATTCTTCCCTGCCTTCTCTTTCTCTTTCTGGACTTGAGGTTTAGACTCCTAACCTACTGTGGCCAATGGAATGTGAGTATGTTTGACATATACTATATTCTAGCATAAGCTTTTAGAGGTAATGGAAGTTTTTGCCACATGTTTTTTTTTTTTTTTTTCTCTGTTCTCATTCTTCATGGGCTAGAATGACTAGAGAAACATTTTTTTGTTTTATGTACTTATATTCTATGATCTCTCCACCCCCATGGGGTGTATCTGCCAGCATGCATTCTGACTAAGTTCCATACTATACCAAATCACAGTCTTCTATCTGGAACAGCTATGTTCCTTTAAACATCATTAATATTGGAGGTCTAGAGTAGGGAAGAATGGGTAACAGTATTTGTAGTAGCATAGGCAAGTAAGTGTGTTTGCCCCAGGGCATTAACTGGTAGGAAGCATTTCTACTTACTAATACATCTTGAAGATCAATCTACATGGGTATGCAAAGCTAGTATTCCAGTATAAATATGTATGTATAATATATTTAATAATTTCTGATAAATCTCTTGGAATTCATTATTACAAACAATATTTCAATAGACAACTTTGGGCTGTTAGCATGTCATATTATATATGTTATATATATTATCATATTTATACATATAAATATATATTATTTTTATTATATTATTATTTTATTATATATTATATATAATCAAATTTTGAATACTATAGTTTGAAGGTTAATTCAAAAAAATCTTTACAGAAATTTTGCAGATATATATATTTAGCAACAACATATGACATCAGCCTTTCTCTTAATTTGTTATTTTAACTTTATATGTATAACTATGGCTCTGTTTAACCATCTTCTTATACATATATAGGGCATTTTTATTTATTTTGTAACCAGCCACCTTCTATCTTAGAAGATTCATATTTTGTTATTTCATTGTAGGGTTTGTTTTGGTATATTTTAAAGAAAATGTGGAAATTTCAAAGGAAAAAATTAGATGAAAATAGAGATGTAATTTCTTATAAATCGTCTTGCACTATTAGATATCAATGTTTCATAAAACTACAGTAATAAGATCTTCAGCATCAAGAGAGACAATAAATAATATAAAGCTCAGATACAAATTAAAAGTATAGTTAAACAGTTAAATGTGCTGAAGTTGCCTTCTGAACTAGTGAGAGAAAACTGAAGTATTAAATTAATATTGAAAGAAAGAGATGCACATAAAAACATAATGAAAATAGAATTAAATATTAGTAAACTTTATATCCAATTTAACTTTGGAGAATATCTAATTATAATATGAAATTAAGAAACCCAAAAATAAAGGACAGTTTTGATCAGTCTACAGATTCTTGCCCACCAATATACAATTATATTCCAGTAGTTTCTATTATAGTAACAAAGTAACAGCACTTCACTGACTTTAACCATTTTCATCTTTCATGACCTTTCTTTCATTTTTCATAAATGGCCTCATCCTTCTTCCCTCCACAGAAAAGGTTTTTCACTTATATGCACTTTTGGTCTTTACTCCCTTCCTTTTGCTTAATGATTTACAACCATTGAGGTTTTCTTAATACCATAGCACTGAAAATGTTCTTTTTTAAATCACTTTATTTTTTCACCATGATATGTGTACTTTTTAATCCCATCCTTTATTTCACTCAATACCTCCCCAATTCCCCTCTGTCAATCATCTATTTGTTCTCTATACTTAAAAGGCTGTTTCTGGGTTTCTCATTCTCTCTCTCTTTTGCCTTTGCTCATTTGTTTCTTAAATTCTACATATGAATTAAATCATATGGTATTTGTCCTTGACTTATTTCATTTAGCATTATATTCTCTAGTTCTATTCGTGTTGTCACAAATGGCAAGATTTCATTACTTTTATGTCCGGGTAATATTCCACTGTATATATCAACTGCAACTTCTTTATCCGTTCATCTATCAGTGGATACTTGGGTTACTTCCAAGGTTTATCTACTGTAAATAATGTTTCTATAAATGTAGGGGTGCATGGATCACTTTGAATTAGTGTTCTTGGGTTTCTTTCACCCATAGGGTGATTACTGAATCCCAAGGTAGTTCTACTTTTAATTTTTTTAAAGAACTTCTATATTGTTTTCCAGAGTAGCTGTACCAGTTTCCATTCCCACCAACAGTGTAAGAGTGTTCCTTTTTCTCCACATCCTCACCAACACTTGTTTCTTATGTTTTTGATTTTAGAAATTTTGGCAGGTGTGAGGTGATACCTTACTATAGTTTTGATGATGAGTGATGTTGAGCAAATTTTCATGTGTCTATTGGTCACTTGGATGTCTTCTTTGGAGAAATGTTTGTTCAATATGTCTTCTGCCCATTTTTCAATTGGATTATGTGTTCTTTACAAGGTTTCCAATAACAATTATCTGACAAATGCAAAGGACACTTGTCTGTCTCCGGTTCACTCAGTCTCTCAGTTTCTGAGCATTATTTCATAATTTTTTCTAAAAATGTTTTGGCTTCAACAACACTATACTCAACAGAATTATTTTCCGGGCTTCAGCATGCACTTTTCAGTCTCTTTTTTTCCCTCTTTCCTGTATGTGAGCTTCAAATACTGCGGGCCCTCGGGAATCAGCATTGGTCCAATTTGCTAATGAACTTTTTCCCAGGTAGTAGATTCTATTTCCATAGTTTAATATGAAATCCATATGCTAAAGACTTCCTAACTCAGCTCTGCACTTGGCCTCTCCCTTAAACTCAAAATTTTATACCTCACTCCTCACTTGATATTTGCATGTCTAGAAAAGATTTCAAAACTTATCATGGCTAGATAAGAAGTCTTCATTTTATGCTCTGAAGTCTGTTGTAACCCAACACATTTCAGTAAAAAAGAAAAAAAAAATAGATACCACTGTCCCAATAGCTTAAGACATAGACTAGTTTCCACCTTTGATTCTTTACTGTCCCTTGTCTTCTATATGTAATACATTTGCAAAGACTATTATATGAAAATACAGAAAATATATCTTGATTATCTTTGCTTTTCCTCATTTCTGCTGTCAACATCATCCCACATCTGAAAATTGCTGCTAAAAGATCCCCTATACATTTTCTAGAGAATTGTCTTTAACTAATCGGGATAGCTCAATCAAAAGATGTCTGGGAGATTTTGCCAATAATGGCCAGTGATTTACTGATATGAGATATAGTTATAACCCCATGCCTCAGGGAATGTAGAGATCAAAGAGCAATTCATAAGCCAGAGCTACCTGTAGGATCATAAAAGGTTAAAGTACCCCTGAAACCACTTCTTTGCCTAGCTTCTTTCCCTGTCCAATCTTGCTTCACAAATGTTCTTACAGTTTTCTCTAAAATGTGCTCCCTTAATAGGGAGCTAAAAACAGTTTAGAAACTGTTTCTAAAGAAACTGACTTGGAGATCAACTTTGACAACATGGTCAAATCAAGTTCAAAATGACATGAGAACACAAAACTGGGAATAGTTGTTTTCTATGTTTGCTTGCTTTTTTGCTGTTTTGTTTTGTTTTGTCAAAGATGCTAGATATTTGACTCAGTTCTTTATTTAGTCAAATTAAAGGTATTATGTGAAAGAAATAATGTTTTAAAAGTAACAAAGGCCTAAAAACTACCACATTTGGGGAAAAGAAGTTGAGTTTAGTGGGTCTGGGAGCAATGTGACAGTAAACAGTGGAAGATGTGACATAGAAGTGAAGTTAAAGGCAAGCTTGTGAAGCTGCATGAAGCAGCAACTTGGAAATTGTTTAAACTGTTATTGACATGATTAAATGTGTAAATTAGAATGCTACTTCGTTGTTCCTTTCTACTCTGGTTAGGGAGTTTCCAGAAATATTGACATCCTAATTCAGAAACAACCTTGCCCTGAAATCGCCATTGGCAATATCATTAAAACTCTTGGTTCTGACATTTCTATCTCATGTTTAATTTGGATTTGTTCACTCCAGCCCTCATCTCATTCATATATATATATATATATATATATATATATATATATATATATATATATATATAATGGTTTCTCTTTGAGGAAGAGGCTTTGTTGTTTTAAGTTTTTATTGTTTTGTTTGGTTTTTAAATAGTATTCTCAACGTCTCACATCTGAAACCTTGCATACTAAACAATAAATAGTAAATGTTTCTGGTTTTGTGAATATTTTGAGTATTTCAAATAATAGCACCATCTTTAAGTGAATGCGATAAAATAGTTTTTAAACTATCCCAACAATATATTTTAAAAATAAAAAAATATCGGAGTAAAAATTAAAGAAAGAAATGATCTTCATGGTCTTTCTAACAGAATTATACCTGTCACACACACACACACAAAGTCATTTTTCCTAATCTTTCCTAACCTTTGAAGTAGAAGCCTAAGTATTTTTCACATTGATTTTGCATTAGGGACTTCAAGTTCCAAACTTGTAATCAGCTCTCCGGAGTGAGAATTAAAAGTCTCTAAGAAGTTTATCAGCACAGCTGAGAACTTTATTCAGGCTTGACTCGTGTTTAATCCTGAAGATGCCATAAGTTACTTCTATCTAGTAACCTTATTATTTTCCTTAATAAGGATCTTTCAACTGATCTATAAAATGAAACAAAGATGATGTCTGCATGTGCCCTACATTTTCCTGACAACTCATTTAATATATCTCACCACTTCTGCTATTACCATCAATAATTACTTGAAATGCATACCTTGCATGTGTTTAGATTGCCTTGAGTGTTGTCTACCAATCAGCTCTAAGGCAAGTGCCTCTGCTCCAAAGACATAGGGCATGTGTTTGTGTGCACATATGTGTGTGTCCACAGTGTGGTAGTGATTATGGTTAATTTTATTGTTGAAGTGCATTAACAGTAGGAAAAAAATTGGTCTAAACTAGTTCAAAGCAGAGATAAAAAAATTAGTGTATAGAGAAGCATTTTTACCATAGAAAAAAATATAAGAAAAATTATGGATAATTAGAATTGAGAGTAGGTAAAATGCTGAAGAAAATGTGTTATTCTGGTTTATGATCACTTTTGTCTTCTTCTTCACAAGCCCTTAACTTCCCTCTCCATTCACTGACTCATCCCATACCTTGGGCCTTACTTGTCAAAAGAGAGCAACGAACTAACTAAATAAATAAATAACCTACCTACTGGCAGTTAATATATTTGTTTTATTTCAGATTTATTATAAAAACAGATACATGAAAAAGTCTGACAGGAATTATACGTTCTGGAGAAACTTGGAAGAAATGGGGTTACATACTGATCTTGAAAGAACAGCAAAGGAACTGAAGTGTAGATGCCTTTTTTTTTTTTTTTACTGGAATATAAAAAGGTTCACATATCTCAGTAGTTGCCCTCAGTATTTGTTTCCCTTTTCAATAAAATTATTTGTTGATTATGGTAAACTTATATCATCAGTAAAGGATAAATGATGTTCAGGATGGATTTCAATTCACATTATACATTTATAAGTATCTATTGCTAATTTATAAGTATCTATTGCTTATAAATACATTTATAAGTATCTATTGCTAATTTTTTATGACATTTCTTAGAGGAAGCATTATTTATCTGCAAGTTTAAAGACCAAGAATACTTCATTTTCTTAGAAAAACATCATATATTTAATAGTTTTAGCATATAAGTAATTTTTCCATGTGTTTATTCTTCAGTGGAATGAAATTAGAAAAAGTAGAAGCATGCAAGAGAAAGAAATTATGTATTGCAGTATATATAACAGGATTAAAATTTTCACTTTTTGAAAGAACATTTTCCCTAATGTTGTAAGCTTGTCTGAATCACAAAATACAGTATCAACATTTTCACAAATACTATACATGGTAACTAATTTAATGTATTATTTTGCTAGAGATGCAGACAACCTACTACAAACGAGTGACTTAGGCAGCAAATACGTATTGTCTCACAATTTTGGAGGATAGAAGTCCAAGATCAAGGAGTAGGTAGGGTTGGTCCTTCTGACATCTGTGAGGGAAGAATCCGTAACAGATGTCTCTCCTTGGTCGCTAGTTGGCTAGATTTTTTTAGTCTCTTCACATCAGTTTTCCCTGTTTGTGTGCCTGTCTCTAAATCGCCCCCACCTTTTTTAAAGATTTCATTTATTTATTTGACAGAGAGATAGAGAGAGAGCACAAGTAAGCAGAATGGCAGGCAAAGGGAGAGAGAGAGAGAGAAGCAGGCTCTCTGCCGAACAGGGAGCCGGATGCGGGGCTTGATCCTAGGACCCTGGAATCATGACCTGATCCCAGGACCTTGGAATCATGACCTCAGCCAAAGGCAGCTGCTTAACCAACTGAGCTACCCAGGCGTCCCATAAACTACCCCTTTTTATTAAAATACCAGTCATATGGGATTGGAGCCTATCCTAATGACCTCATTTTAACTTGATTAGGTCTGTAAAGATCTTATCTCTACTTATCTCTAAATCACATCACATGGTGAGACACAGAGATAATATCAACATATAAATGGGAGGGGGCACAATTAGTAACTCTAATATTTTACGTAATTAAGGTGATGTGTTATAGAAGTCATGCTTTCTTTTAAACAAATTTTATTTTTAGCAGTATAAATATGCAATACTCTATGATGTTATAAAATAGAGTTTCTAAAATATGATTAAGAGAAAGCGAGATAAAATAGGCAAATTTGAGAAATCTAGGAGTAAAAATCCTGCTGAGAAAACTTATGATTTATACTTTCAAAATCCCATTTTCACTGGTTAAAGAAATTATAATTTCTGTTTATGAATCTGTTCCAAGAAGAAAAGAAAAGAAATAATTAAAACAATTATTTTTGAATATTCACCTTGATTTGGTTTGGTAGCTATTTTTTTTAAAGGGCTAACATAGTTTTAAATATATGCACTTTTAAACTATCATATAAATGTCAAATTAAAGTTTTGTTACTGATGTTTAATTTTGAGAAGTGATATTTATTCTGACAAATCATTGAATGTCTCAAATTGTATCACAATAATTCTGATACCAACTCTCTTAATTCATTTTTAAAACTGTTTATAGTTAAATATTTTAAAAATAAAATCAAAATAACTTGAATAGTTTGGTGTTTTACTATAAATATTACATGTCCAAAGTCATAGTTTTTTTTATAGTTATATATTATGCATTCACTAGTCTTATCATTCATGTTTAATTGGAAATTGTAAACATGGTTTTTTTTCCTGTCAGTGAAATTTGCTTTATATCTTACAAATCAAATGTTTGGTCTGACAACGAAAAATAATGCTTGACAAGGAATGTCACATAGATATGCCATTAAATGAGACATTATGTAATTCAACCTTGATGAAGGGCTTTATGCAAAATTCATAACTTCCATTTGAGTCAAGCACTTGTATATTCATTCTTCAGATAAGTACCACCTTGAGCAGTCTATTTTTTACAGCTATGATCTCTGACCTATTTCTCATCTTTTTAAATGATGGTGATAGAAAATGCCTCCCAAATACTTAAAAACATTTTATCCTCAGTGACATTTTATAACCAGTTCACCATTGAACAGTTGTTAAGTAGATGAGATGGAGGTATATAGGAAACTAAAAATAGTAGAATCTAGGGTCAGATTTGCATGAAGTTTAATCCAATTCAATCACAGCAGCACCACCTATTGGTGATATTTTTCAGTGTAAATTTTAAATAATAGTGCTTGTGTTATAATATATTGTGAATTAATTTTTATATGTTTTCCTTATAGTCAATTCATAGATTATCGCTTAAACAAGATAATAATTACCAAGTGCATTCCTTTTTATGATAATGTCTCTCTAACTGTTTCTTTCTGCATATGACCTTCAGTTGTATATTCTGGAAGTACTCAGAGTGTATTCTTCCTCACTGAATATACTGGAGATGCACATTTCAGCGTGGACTCTGGCAAAGGATTTTATTTTCCTTAAGATAACATCATACATGCATTGCCCTAGTTTTGAGAGACTAGGTAATTCAATTTTAGAATTAGAATTAGAGTTTTCTTATTTAAAAAAAATTATTTCTTTTCAGGTCTAAAGTCACTGCTATCTCTTAGGATGTTAGGTCTGTTATATTAAGCACTACCCTTTCTATAAAAAGAAGTAGAAGTGAATGTAGTTGCTTTCATAGGGAACAGTACCACTGACTTTTATTTTATCAGAACATATTTTAACTGACATACGAGGGTTAAGAATCTTTCTTAGATGCCCAATTATGATAAATTATAGGACAAAACATTATTAAGTATTAAGAAATGGGCGCCTGGGTGGCTCAATCGGTTAACTGTGTACCTTCGTACCAGTGGTCCTGGGTAGGACCGAAGCCGGCATCGGGCTTCCTGCTCAGCGGGCCCCCTGCTTCTTCCTCTTCCGCTCCCCCTGCTTGTGTTCCCTCTCTCTCCGTCTGTCTCTGTCAAATAAATAAATAAAATCTTAAAAGCATTGAAGATATTACCAACTGTATAAAATACATATAAAGGTTGCTGGACATTTTGTGGCACAGAAAGCAGGACTGGCGCATTCTCACACAAGGAAGAAAGTAGGAAAATATATTCAATGGCATTCTGTGAGAGAACTCCAATATGTCATCTAATAGTTACAGGCCTTTGGGTGGAGCCCCTAAGACTATTTCACACAATCTCTGTTAGGAAGATTGGGTTTAATTTAGTACTCACAGGTTGATTTCATAAACCTACATGCATTGATAGAGATTCGTAAATAAAATTTTTACCTTTTCTGGAATGTTCAAAGTCCCCTAAAATAGAAACGTTTTATTTCATAATTAAAGAATAAAAGGTCTATGCTGTAAAAAAAAAAAAAAAAAAAAAGCACTTAACATTTTAGAATTTAAACTGACGTGTCATCAGAAAATAAGTACTAGCAACTGTTTTTCAAATCATTTCCACTTTTGGTAAGAAAAAGAAAAATTTAAAAAAAAAGAAAAACGAATAAAGTGGCTATAGAGGTAGATACTGCCTAAAATGCAAAAGCATGCATTAAAACATTTGAAAGTTATCGAGAGTGATAGCTAAATACGAAAGGCTTGGCTTAGTCCAAAAGCCAGAAAAAAAATAAAGTAATATTTTTAAGTTGCTGCAAATGCAAATGCATTCGACAAAATTTATGAATGTTTCATTCATTATATATTTATAACCCACAGTTCTTAGTTACCTGAGGAGCACTCATTATGAAAGTTCTCTAATACTGGATATTTTCAACAAAGGGAAAACAAAATGACCCAGTGTTATAGACTGAACTGTGTCCCCCTAAAAGTCACCTGGTGAATCTCTAATTCTCGATGTAACATTATTTGGAGACAGGGCTTTTAAGGAGGTATTTAAGGTTAAGTGAAGTCATAAGAGTGGGACCCTCATCCAGCAGGTTCTAGTATAAGAAAAGAAAGAGACATCAGAAAGCTCTTTCTGGTAGAGCCCACAGGCAAGGCCATAGGAGGACCAGTGAGAAAGTGGCTGTGTTCAAGCCAGGAAGAAAGGTCTCACTAGGAACCAACCTGGAGGGCACTTTGATCTTAGATTCTAGCCCCCAAAATTGTGAGAAAATAGATTTCTATTGTTCAAGCCACCAAGTCTATGATATTTTGTTATAGAAACACTAGCAGACTAGTAAGCCCACTGCACCCACTCACTCCCCAGTGAATTACTCTTTCAGAATTTGCATTTGTGGGGCCACCTGGGTGGCTCAGTGGGTTAAAGCCTCTGCCTTCAGCTCCGGTCTTGGTCTCAGGGTCCTGGGATTGAGCCCCGCATCAGGCTCTCTGCTCGGCAGAGAGCCTGCTTCCCCCTCTCTCTCTGCCTGCCTCTCTGCTTACTTGTGATCTCTCTCTCTGTCAAATAAATAGATAAAAATCTTAAAAAAAAAAATTTGCAATTGTGGAAGGTGCAAACACATTAAGTTAATCATGCATTTCACTTCACTGTTGTGTGTTGGTCCTGATTCCTTTCTCTCATATCTTATTCCACACGTGCAGTCGCATTTCCCCCATCCTGCAGTATATCTTTAGATACACACACACACACACGTATTTATGTGTGTGTGTGTGTATGATTTATATTAGTGTGTGGGTACGTGTGTGTGAGTGTATACATATATATACATCTCTATATAGATGCATATATATAGTTTGTATTAGTTAGCCCTCACTGCATAGCACATTATCCTAAATTTTTATGACTTCAGACAACCTACAGTTACAATTTCAGATTTTCTGTGGGTCAAAAATCCAAGCACAACTTAGTTGGGTTCTCTGCTTCATAGTTTATAATCAAGGTTTCAGCCCAAGGCCTCCAATCTCATCTGAAATCTTGACTGGGGAAGGATCTGCTTCTAAGTTTACTTATATTTTTGGTGGCGGAATTCAGTTCCTCAAGGTTTATTGGATTAAGGGCTTTAGTGCCTCATTAGCTGTTGGCTGGAGGCCACCTTCAGTTTCTTTTAGGGGCGGGGAAGGGGGGCCTTAAATTTAGTAGCTTGCTTTCTCGGAGTGTGCAAGCTATAGGGAAAGAATGCCAGCAGGGTAGAAGTGCCGGTCTTTTATAATCTGATCACAGAAGTGACATCTCTTCCCTTGTGCTCTATTGTATTTTCTATAAGCACTGGATTCTGACTGAACAAGGGGAGTGGGTTACACAAGAATGTGATTCTCAGGAGGAGGAGATGTTTGAAAGCCACATAAGAAACCGGGGTTATACTGATTCATATTATACGTATATGTATATTTTTTTCAAAAAATGTGTACTGTTGTCTGAGGGTATGCAGTTTTAGTCTTCATAAATAACATAGTGATGTAGATATGGGGTTATTTCTTCCATTCCACCTCATTTGATGCATACCTATATCCCAACTTCTGCAATATAGCTCTCTTTCACTATCTCTGTGTCTGTCTTGTCTGTCTCTCACCAAACCACACACACACACACACACACACACACACACACACACACACACCCTCCTGGATATACACTTCTGTTGTTCTCACCATTTTTATTTCAGTGCACATTTTTATGATATATGTTGTTGTGCATATCTATTTGATTATTGACTACTGCATAGCGTTGTGCCCTTAATATAAGGTACTATCTAACACATAATAGATGTTTTATAAAATTTACAAATTGATAAAAAATTATCATGTTTTATTATTTTTTTGGACTCCTTTGATGCTAGATACCCAAAGTAACCGATTTCCTACGATCAGAAAAAGTTTCAAAATTTTGGAATTTTCAGAATTTTGTATTGAATGTGTACAGAAAAAAAATTCTTGATTACATTTCTGATATGAAATTAAAGTTCCATATTCATGCTGGTGACCGATAATGACAATCACTGATAATGCCAAATTTTGAAAGCTGATCTGTTTTCTGACGAGAGCACTAAAATCTCCAATTTCTTACTGGAAGTCTTGCCTGAATAGCGCACTACCAGTTCATAATGGAAACATACATATACAGACACAATGGTCCATGTACATGTACATTCATGCACATCTTAATGTATTCTTTTTTGTGCTTGATTATCACAGTAGTTTGCTAAACTGAATCTGCTTCTCTATGTATATATCCAATCAAATTCAGATATGCTATTTATTTATTTATTTTCACAAATGGGCAATAGGACCAAGGATTTCAGACAAATCACTTTGAAGGAATGAAAAGTATTGACAAAAAGTTATCTGAAAAGTCATAGTTAAGAGAAGAACTAGTTAGGTTTAAAGACTGACAAATTTAAAAAAAAATGACAAATTTTAATAATGTACTGTATGGTAACCAACATAACATAATAATAAAAAAATAAATACTGACAAATTATATATGGGCTTATGGATTATGGTTAATAATAAAAAAAAATAGAGTGTGATATATCTGCCTGGGTCATTTGAGGGCACATTCCCAAGTTTGAACGTCATCTTTAGACAGACATTTACTTTTCCATGCATTTTCTCTTCTATTCAGTGTTGGGAAGAAAAGTTATATTGCAGGAGACAACTGTTTTATTGGGACCTTCATTCAAGAATGAGAATTAATGACTCTAGGCTGCCTCCTAATTTATTACCTAGGACTTTCAGAATTGGATATTTCTAAAAAAAGAAACAGGCATATTTTTTCAACCAAACACTTCCTCATAAAATAAAATTTTCTGTCATGATACTTTGTTCCAAAGTATACAATTTCTTAATTCCCAGTGTTAAGTCAGACAAAGATATCACATTCTGCCAGTTGGAAGTTACGTTGTGTGCTCTAATTCCTGTTGAATAGGACAAAAATATTGACAATTACAGGTATCTTGTCTTAACCCTCAGTTGGGGCCGTTTTATGAAATTGCTAAAAACAATCTTTGTGTTTTTAATATTACTTTTAATTCTTGAGTCATCTGAGAATGCAACTTTTTCTTTCCTTGGAGAAATAGATCTAACGTGAGTAGTTACACCATTTCTTTTAACCTGTGTATTTTGGATCCAACTGCATTGAATAGATTTTTCTTTCCCAAATAAGGCTCTTTCTGGTGTTCAATCTTTCTCAATAGTAAAGAGTAATGTTGAAAATTTTTTGAAATCAAGTCAATTTTTTCCCAAACATTAAATCTTGAAGTAAATTTTTGTCTCTTTTTCAAATGAGTAATACAATTCAAGTATACTTGAATTTCAAACTTCTAATTCAAGTCATTTTAGATGAGTATATTTTACCAAACACCCTATATAATAAGCACAAACTGTCAAATCCCTATAATTTTGAGGCAATTTCCATATGTTCATGTAGGCTAATTGGTAATTATATCTAAATTGGGGATCTTGGAAATGTTGCTTATTCTCGAGGAAAAATTATCTTTAATTTTCCTCAATAACCTTTTTTCCCTCTTAGATATTTTATAATGCATTTACACTATACGCAAGACTGGTTTGGTCTCTTTAGTAATGTGCTTGGGACACAATAAGTTAAATTCTTCGTAATAGTAACAGTCAACGTAATAAACATTTTGTGGTCTTTAAATGATTCTTTTTTCTTGATCTTTAAATTAAAGTTGCAAAAATCATGTAAAATATGTCTGACCAAGGAGACCCTCCAGAAAATAAAATCTGTAAGATAGTTTTATGTTTATACATAAACATTAGATGTAAGAAATTAGATGTAAGAAATGGTTGCAGTAGTATAAATGCCCTCCAGCCAAAGACCACTGGGAACACACCTATAGTTGAAACTTCGGGTTTATTACTCATTGCATATAAGGGAGGAAAGGCTTACATGAGAGTTTCTTTGTACTTAAGTTCTACCACTCTTCCTCATTCAGCTCAAGTCTCCCCCTAGGTGGAGGTCCTAAAAGGGGCAATGTAATGAAATTCTCACCAATTGTGTAACCTTAGGCCTTTGTTCTATCAGAGTCTATATTTCTTCATCTGTAGAATGGATCTAAAGTTCCTTACACAGTGGCAGACCAATAGATGAAAGCATTCATAAGGCGGATTCATTGAGCAGTGTCTGCTTCTCGATGACACTCGGATCCCCCCCTCCACCAAACTCCAGACCCCAAACGAGAGCATCTTCCTAGGCCTCCAAATCCCATATCACAAAGAAAAAAAAAGCTTGACAGCTGCAGGTTGGGGACATGGATGTGCTAAGGTCTGGGGCTGACTTCATTCCTGGCTCAACTGTTTGTGTATTCAGCTGGCTCTGGTCATCGGTCTTTGTAAGTGATAGGGTTTTTCTTTGGGTAAACCTGGGGCTCTGTCTTAGACTAAATGATGCCTTCAGTGTGATTGCAAGAATTATGAGACATCTCAGTAAGAAAAGTTGAAAAGAGTTCACTACATTTTGGTTTTGTTGGATGACTTGAGAAAAAGTGTATGGAATTGGATCTTTGCTCTAGATTAGCTGGTATTGGGAAGCAGGGAAAATCTGCAATTTGATATCTTAATAAATCTTACCTAGAAGGAGGAAAAGCTAAAGCTGTAATTGAAAAGAAACAGGAGTCACTCAAAATAGCTGGGAAGGAGGGATGTTTGTTCCTCTTGTCTATATTCACACAGAACAATGGAAAGGCCTTGTGAGTGTGTCTTGATGCTAATAATTATAGAGAGACCTAGTCTGATGTTGATGTTGTATGAAATTGTGTTCAACAGGTAGACACCAAAACCTAGCTGTGAGTACCAGGCCAACTCATAGCAACACCAAGTTCTAGCTGGCAATACCAAGCCAACTTCTAGACATTAGGGATCCTTGTCTCTCTCAGTAGTTACAATCACAATGCATTTTTAGCCTTTTGTATAATAAGATCAGCCATTTTTACTATAACCTAGAGATAAAATGAAGAGAAAGTACTCATTTTGTGAACTCCTGACTTTCATCCTATGGGGACTATACTGACTTTCTTTCTGTCCCTCTGCAAGGACTAACATCTTCCCACCTTAAGCCTTTTTTATTATAACTACACACAATGCTCAAATCGTATGCTTATACCTACTATTCAAGTCTTAGTGTAAATATCTCAAAAATAACTTCCTTCATCACGTCATTGAAATGGCCCCAATTCTTCTTTTCCATACAATACTCTCTGTATTTTCATTATATTTACCAACCCAAGAAAATATCTTATTTATTTCATTTATACGTAATTGTCTCTCTAGTAGGTCTACTTTCCCCAAAAAGATAAATTTAGTTCAGAGACCATGTGGATTGTGTTCACTACTCTCTCCCTTGGTACATCACGGGTTTTCATGAAATATTTTTAATAAATTAATATGGAAAGCAGATTTAATTGTTAAGGCTTGTGTCATTTAATGACCTCACTGTTATATACTCTTACAAAGAGGAAGTTTTCCTAGTGAGAAAGTTATCATTGTGTAGCAAATGAATCTAAAGATCTTACCATCCTAACTAGAATCTTCAGAAAAAATCTCTTATTTCCCAGGAAATAGTGGGCAGAGAAGAGAGGATCACTGAAGCCGTATCATGCGAGCATCATTTGAAGCACTCTCCTATCCTCTCTTCCTTCTCTTCCAGGGTTATGTACCTGAAGCAATTAAAATGTTTTGATTTCATACTTAAAAGGAAGGGTTATTCTCATGGCACTCTCATAATTGTATGCTGGTTTTCTACCTAGGACCACTCACAAGCAGACGTAAGAAACTAATTTAGCTGATTGTAGATAATGCATTCTAACAAATGACATTCTATGACAAACTGACCTGCTCAATCCTACTCCGGGCAGCACAAACTTGCATATAAGCAAAGATAACGAGACTAAAGAACATCATTCTTATGTTCATTCTTATGTGCCAGAAAGAGCCAGCTTCCCTTTTGTTGCCAAGGTTAGACAGACTGTTAGGATCCTGGCACAAGACAATCTCAGGGATTTTCTAAAGACACAATCTGTTACAGAAGAAAAGCAAAATGATAAAAATTTACTTTTTCTGTGACTATTTAGCTAGCAAGTTGACCATTATCATGATATTGCAGTTATATGATAGGTGTATTTTACCCAGGTCCTAACATTAGGATCTACCCCCAATCCATAGTTTGCTGCTTCCTTGAAGATCATGCTGCAATCGGGTCCTGTTGAAGGACAATGTCCCAGGGCATTTCTGCAAGTCCAGTATCAGCTTCTGTTTGGAACCAGCTTCTCCAGATGATTTACCTAACAAGCAGCCTTGGAATATATAGACTAGGTAACCCTCTGGGGCAGAAGGCAGATTTGGTTCCTGACCAGGGTGGTAAAGATAATGTCTTTCTTTGGGATAATGATTGGACAGAACTGCAGTTGTTCTTTTAACAGTATTGGGTTTCTAAGCTCAGCATTCTTTGACTGTGAAACACACCTACTGTGGATGTAACATCTACCAGCACCTGTTTCCACACGATTTCTGTGGGACTTGGGGAAGAGGGCAAAGGGACCCACTGCAGGCAGGAAGTTTATGCACTCCACTCCTCCATGAGTAGTAATAGAGTCCTTTGTCCTAGGCTCAGTAAACTCATGTCTTCTGCCACCATTTATGAAAATGTCACAGGTTAATTTAACAGCTTGCAAAAAGGATAAAATACCAGACAGTCCACAGTTCTTGATGGTCCTTGTCATGTTTGAAAGCTGCGACAGGCAGTCAAGATAAAAACAAATGCATAATGCCTAGTCAGAGATACGTGTTTTAGCTCTAAATTGGTCATTCCTTTTGTTATATCTAGACTTCTTTTTATTACCTATAAAAGTGAACATAGTACTGGTCATTTATACTGCTTCAGTGTAGGTAAGATGAGTTGGCTATTGTGCATAATTCTACACAATTTTAGCTATAATTTTATCCCTTTTTCTCATTCAAGTAGATATAGAAAAGTGGGAGATTAAATAAGAAAATTTATTCGTGACAATCTAGAATTATTTCTATTTGTACAATTAAAATTAAATTAAATTAAACAAAATCCAATATTTTAATGATTTCTAAGTACAGATTACTTGTGACTGAACTTGTAATCTGCTATGATACATCCCACAATAGTTTCATTGAAAATACATAGATGGGGAAATATCTAAGGTTTCTGCCAAAAGTGTAACTTCTCTGTGCACCAGTTGATGCTAGAATACACAAACGTATCTTTTCCACAGGGCAGAGGCAAGTGCATGTCTCCTTGTACTTAATTTTCTACCAATAAGGAACTTCATCACAAGGGCGGATCTGTTTTATTTTGTAGTTATTGTGAGTTATTTAAGCCACCATGCTTTAAAATATATATATTATATATATATAATATATATATGGAAGAGTCAAATAACTGGTGATGAGACAGAGCCTCATTAATATTCCACATCTTTTTATGAATAGTAATTTCTTAAAGAGATAACTGAGTGGTCTCAACTGTGTGATCTCAATAGTTATGGATGGAATCTGGAGCTCTTCTTCTGTGACTGAAGACTAAAAAGGATAAAAATTTTAAGTTAGTCTTTAGATGAATGAGGGTGTAAAAACACAGTGAATGGTACACAAAGAAGTCGGCTGAATATGGCTTAATGTTGGCAGTACGGCCATGCATTACGATTTTCTTTAATGTGGGTGTCACTATGTCAGCTGTAATTTTTGGAATAATAAGAATATGGGGAAAAAAGATAATGAAAGCTGAGGTTTGGAAAAAAAAAACAGTTCCTCAATTTGAAATGCTATCCCTACATGAAAATTTATTCCTTGAAAAGTGATTATATCTTTTAAAAAATAGTTAGCTATAACATTCATTTACAGAATTTATGTCAAGTTATGAAGAATATAAATTTGTTTCATTTAAAAGAAATTGTAAAGCTATGCTATTTAGTCAACATAAAGTTCCCAATAATGAAATATGCCTGCTGAAATAGCAAATCTGTAGTAAACGCAATGTCAGAATAAAATAGGAAGTTTAATTCTTGCTCCAATAGGTCTGACACAAAAATGAAACTTGTGGTGATCTACAATATACAGTAGAAAATGTCAATATCCCCTTTGCAAATAAATACAGTTTAACATATTTTAAAACATTCAAAGTTTCTAATGCATCAAACATAACTCTACAAGGATGCCCATCACTAAAATTGGGGCCAAAATGTAACCATGTGGTTGTGTGTGAGAGTGGGTGAGTGTGTGTATAAAGCTGAAGTACAGAAAAAAAATTCTATTTTAAAACTCTACAAATTCAAACTCAAAATAAAATGATTATTTATTAATATAAAACTTTTTTTTTTCAATTACGATTTAACCAGTGTTTTAAATATTCTGGGAGCAATGGTTTCCCGATATCGGCTTTGCCACTCACCAGAAGATAGCAAGAACCAGAAGTTGCACTGGGTCCCGTGTAACCCAAGACTGGTTATCAAGTTTCCCTTCATTCTTTGAAAATCTTCTTTTTGGTGATTAGAAGTTCTCAACTCTGGGGCAAACCAGAATGTTGCTCACACTAGCGATTAACCACTTCTAAATTGTGATCTTTGACTAGAATATGCTTCCTAGACTTTCATTTTTATCATAAATCATCAAACCACTGCAAACCAGTAGTAGTTCTTCATATCCCCACCACCTGTATTTTCATAGACTTTAGCTTATAAATCCTGTGAACACTTGTTTAATTCTTATGTTTCTATATCTAGCTCTCCATCTGGCTGAATTTGGGTACCATGTCATAATCTTTTGAACTCCAGAGTGTTTTGCTTCTTAAAAATGTTCCACAAATGTTTAATACAAGGAATTCATTCATTCATTCTAGAAATACATTCACATTTTAAATATATGTATTCAGAGCTCTTCTTATAAAAGCATTTTTGCAAGAGTTGGTGGAGCTAGTCATATGATCCATGACGGTGCAAAGCTCTGGCATAGCAAGCCATTTTTACCTTTACATTTTTAGAATACTGGTTATATCTGAGTTCTATACTTTTAACTAGTAAGAAAAATATATGTAGATGTGTGATGACCTAAGAATCCATAAATACCATTATATAGTAATGTATATGGGATGAATGCTACCATTTTAAGTATTCTATCTACATAGTGTGTATTACTATATAGTACATTCTATCTACATAGTATGTATTACTATATAGTACATTCTATCTATATAGTACATTCTATCTACATAGTACGTACTACTATGTAGTACATTCTGTCTACATAGTATCTATTACTATGACGAATTGCATCATGAAATAGATTAAGCATTAACTTCTAGAAAGAAGTATAGTTTCCTGTGAAGCATTTGGGGCAAACAAATTTATTTGAATGAGAGCATCCATTTTTTTTTCTTTTTTCCCCAAACAGGACCAGAAAACACACACAGAAATATGGACATCCCCTATAAAGCACAAAACAAAATGAAATAATGAGTCATTCACACGGCCTTGTAAGCTAGGTAATATAAAAACAAACAAAAATCAATAATTGAAGGTGGGGGACTGAATGAATTAGGAACAGTTTCCATATTTTTAAGTACAAGTTTCCACAAAAGATATTTTCCTAATGTAATTTTTCTTAATGTCATAATTTACATTAGGAAAGTAATTCCTCCTCCTTTGGTTTGTTTTACATTTATCAAATTGATTCAGTAAGCTCCGAATACCTACTATCCGCTCTACTATAATATGAAGATAAGTAAGTAGCCTATTTCAATAACACAGAGCTATAATAAAAATATGCACTTGTGAGGTACTTGCATCGTGTTCAAGGACCAAACGCATGATGAGTTACATAATTTCTATACACTTAGGCACAGCTTTTGAGATAACTGCTGTATTCTTTATATTGTTAGAGAAACTGGAGCATAGAAACTTGAGTAACCTAAAAAAGTTTACATAGCTTTTAAGTGGCTGAGCCACAATTTGACCCATATAGTTGAGTTTCAGAGCCTGCTTATACTTTTAATCACAATATCATGTTGTTATGAGCTAACAGGAATATATAATAAATATTATTATTTCCATATGAGAAGAGTATAAAATAGATCACTATAAAATAGATAACTATATATACATATATATATAGTTGATTTTAAACATAGAGAATATACAGAAATGCTGGCCTAGTTTGTCTTTCCTCTTTCTTTCTTTCTCTCTTTCTTTCTTTCTCTCTTTCTTTCTTTCTTTCTTCTTTCTTTCTTCCTTTCTTCTTTCTTTCCTTCTTTCTTTCTTCTCTTTCTCTCTTTCTTTCTTTTTCTTTCTTTGATCAGTTTTTCTAATTTTTCAAGAAAAGGTAGAAATACATGTTTTTATATCTTTCTTTAATTGTATGAAATTAATTAAAACTTATAAGGTATCTCAAATGCTGCTATAGAATTTTTCTGTGATCCAGAGACAGCCCACAAAGAACTAGCCTGTGTCTTCTGCCATAGAAAGCAACAGCATATATGTATTACTATGTTGGTAGAAGGGGCAGAGGTCATAGTGAGGTGGGTCACATCTACTGAGCTTAGAAAGATGTCTAGAATGACACTTGCAAGGTGGAGTACAGCAAAAAGAAATGCTAGAGAGGCCTCTAGAAGTAATTTCATATAGGTACTTTATGTTCTGCACCAGAGAAAATGTGCACTACTCTAGAAATAAGGATAATCATCAACCTGAATTTTGGAAGGATTAACCCAGTAACAGGATGAAGAATGTACTTGAAGAAGCTGAGACAAAAAACTAGGAAATTAGTTTTGAAATTCTTGCAATGGGGTGCCTGGGTGACTCAGTCAGTTAAATGACTGACTTTTGATTTTAGCTTAGGTCATGATCTCAGGGTTGTGACATTGAGCCTCATGATGGGCTCCATCTTAAGATTCTCTCTCTCCTTCTTCCCTCTGCTCTACTCCTCTTGCCTCTTCACTCTATCTAAAAAAAAAAGATTATCCAATGGTCTTAAAAGAAATGGTGACATGAACTAAAGCAGTATCTTAAAAGAACTTAGCAATAGGAAGTTTGCTTAATCAAAATTAGAGGTTTTTTTACATTAAAAATTTTTATGCTTCAAAGCATAACATCAGGAAATAAAAAGAACCTACAAAATGGAGGACATATTTGAAAATAATCTGATAAGGGACGTGTATCTAACATATTTAAAGAATTCTTAGAGTTGTACCAGTTAACTCAGTTAATAGCTCAATTAAAAATGAACAAAGATCTGAATAGACGTATCTCTAGAGAAAATGGGCAATAAGCACATAAAAAGATGCTCATCACCAAGGGAAATGCAAATCAAAGGCATGATGATATAATACTTCACAAATAGGACGGCTACAGTAATAAAAACAATGAAAGTGTCAAGGTTGATATGGAAAAATTAGAATCCTCCTATATTTCTGGTGGAAAAGTAAAATGGTGAAACCACTTTGGAAAATAATCTGGCACCTCCTCAAATGTAAATATAGAATTCCTAGGTATGTATCCAAGAGAAATGAAAGCATGTATCTTCACAAAAAATTGTCCAGGGATATTTATAGCAGCATTTTTCACAACAGTCAAAAGTGAAAATACCCAAATGTTCATTAGTTGATAAATGGATAAATAGGATGTAGTATATTCAACAATGGAATATTAGCTCAGTCATAAATAGGAATGAAGTAATGACACTATAAAAGAACCTGGAGACATAATTCTAAATGAAAGAAGTCAGTCACAATAAAACCACATATTATATGATTTAATTTTGTTTATAAAAAATGTTCAAATATACAAATCTAGAGAGACAAAATAAATTAGTCATTGCTGATGACTGAGGGTAAAGGGGATGGGAAGTGACTGCTAAACACGTACAGGATTTCTTTTGAGGATAAGGAAAATGACCTAAAATTGATTGTGGGAATGATTCCACAATTTTGTGACTATATTAAAAACCAAGTATACTTTGTGTACATGAATATACATGAGTTGTGTACTTTGGAGAGGAGGAATACAATGTATGTGAATTATATCTCACTGAAGCCCTAAATAAATTAATAAAATTGTCTTTGAGAGTTGTTAGGGAGATTAAATCTGCTGGAGGTGAATAAATCAGGGATTATAGATACTGAAAGACAAAGGAGTCTAACATGACTTCTAACTTATTGGTGAGTATTGAATGGAGGTACAACTCTAAGACAGGGAACATAGGAAAGAGGAGCAAGAAAGAGCTGGGCATGATTTTTCTTGGTCCTCATTGATCCCTAAATTTCTAAAAGGACTGTCTTTGCATAATCTTTTGCATATTTTCTTATAGCTAGTGTTTTGCTTTGGATTCCAGTTTATAAGCTCTGATAACCAGGATCAAAGCTTGGGTACTTAAGGTGATGTTTGTTTGGCTCTTAGGGTTAGTCACAAGATGTGGCACTGTCATTTAAAATGTGTACGATAAGTAGAATTGTGGAAATATCATCTACAGACTACTTAGACTACAGCCAAATTGTTCAGTAATTTAAGTCATGATTTCTGATAGACACAACAGTAAAATATTTCACTCAACCTTTAAAACACGTAAGCTGGAATTTTAACGAAGACATAGTTAGACTCATATTTCTTTTCAAGTGCCCTGACATTATAGCCCTTCTGCTTTCAACATTTAATTCTACTGCTACCGCTTGAAATCTCGCTAAATCACCTTCAATTGTTTGTCCTCTTCTTCCCCTTCAGTTGAATATAGAAACAGCAGTTATGAGCTTTCTCTTGAGATTGTTCATGAAAAGGATCTACAGATGAAAAGGACTCTTGTTGTTCCATAATTCTTTTTTTAGCAAAGTTTTGTAACTGTTAAAGTAAAACTTTCAATGTAGTTCTGTTATAGATCAGTGAAATTGATCATTTTTCCCTTCCCTTAGTGGTTACATGTTTCCCAATGACATATGGAAGGTGAGTTAAATTGCCTTTAAAGACATTTAACTTTAATATATCAGGCTTTACTTCGAAGAAAAAGTATCATACTAGTTGAAAGAAAATTCTAGGGAGAAGAAAAATAATAGAGTCACTAGATAATTTTTAAATATAATTTCACAAATGAAGGTTATTCAGACGTTGGCGGATAATTAACTTAGACTGTAACACTTACACATAAAAATTTCCTTCCCACAAGCCACCTAAGTGCTATTCTGATGACATACAGTTAGCAGAACAGGTACCAGAAAGAAGTTTAAGACAAATCAGAAAATAAGTTATTTGGCTTAAATAAATGAGCTTGCTGCTTTTGCCATTATTTCCAGATATAAATAAACTCTTCATTTTCCACATTAGTTTTTCCCCAGACCACATGAAATAGTGAAAAGATTAGTAAGCTACATCCCAAGTGTAGTTAGAAAAAATATTCTAAAAAATAATAAGACTATCTCCTTAGATATAGCACTTCTTATTTGCAATCTGCGATGTGGTCCACTACAATTTCTCATCTGTATATTTGAGATTGCAGTGTAATAGTCAAGATAGCTTGCAACTGATTTGGCTACTATACATAGTATAAGCTTGGTGGTTAAGTCCATATATGTTGAAGTCAAATAATCTTGGTCTGAAGTCAATAAATATATGATCTGAGGCAAGATATTAACCTCCCTCCTTCATATCCTTATATTTAAAATACTGATAATAATTTTATCTCTCTGTAAGTTCTCGCAGGATTGAATAACATAGCTCAGTGGTTAGAAAACAGTGTTTATTTAGTAATAGTGTTATTTTAGTTTTAATCTAAGTATCGTTTATGCATATGTTTTATAATGGTGATGAGAAATAGTAAACATATCAGTTTTAATTGATATAAAAGTAATGTGTTAAAACTGTGAATTCAGTTTAACTAGTAGAGGTTGGAAGACTTTGAGGAAAAACTCATAAAATAATGAAGACAAGACCACAGGATATTTACATCGTTAAAGCCATAATAAGACTGATTCACTAAATGTAAACAATGCCATTAAAGACATTGCAATTTGTATTCTATGTGCATTGGAAAACATCATGAAACCACTATGTATTTCTCAGCCAGGTAATTCAAGGATAAGTCTATGGAAGAATTGTGATTTACTGATGTTTGGACCCCATCATCATGTTCATGATATAATAGTGAGAAAAGTTTCATACCAATGAAACAACGAGTTTTGAGAGTCAAATCCACGTGTGGTTTAGCTATCACTACTCATGAAAAATAATAGATAGTTTGGGGTTTTGAGAAGTAGACAATGGTTGTGATCATAAAAGATAACTTTGTGTACCAACCAAAGGAAATGGTAGTTAGAACCATGTAGAAATTGGGCATACATAGTGCATCTTATACTTATCAAGGTGTTTATGGTACAAAAAATTAGACAGATATAATAGTCAGTGTTAGCTTTTGCCAATTTCTTCTTTTTCCTGGAAAGTGAGCTTACATAATCTCAGCCTCTCTCAATTAGATGTGGCCATATCACTGAGTTCTAACACATACCATGTGAGCAAAAATAATGTGCCACAGTATCACTCCTAGTTCTGGTCAAAAATAAACAAACACACAAATAAAAATAATTTCACATGCTATTTTTTTTATACTTCTTGCTTTTGCTTGGCTAATGTGAATGCCAACACTGAACTTGAAAGTCATATATCCAAGATGCTAGAATCACAAAAGTCTGTGTCCCTACAGGACTTTGTGCTTCAGATTTCCTCCCTTTCCCTGAGTACATCTTGGAATGTATTATGTGAAAGACATATAACCTTCTACCATAATTGAGCTGTAACACATGCATAGATCAATTTGAACAGCTAGCCTCACACTACTAACACACTGGTGTTGCAAGAGGATCACCTTGTTTGTTCTACTTGAAGGTCATTATTGCAAGGAAGGCAATCCCAAGACTCAGTGTCTTTGGACCTTGTTTTCAATTAAATTATCCTTGTAAATTGTCCAGGAATCCAAATATTTTTGCAGTTGTCTTCTTAATACCTTTTTTCTGTTTTGACTGTCATCAAGGAGGGAGAAATCCATCCAATGAAGTTAGTCAAAAGAAAAATATTTTGCAAGTAACCCTTGACATTGACTTGCTGGTTGAATAATAGTCTTTTTCTTCCTTGTCTTTTTGAAATTACGGAATCATTTTTGACATTTATTGTGTGTATAGCAAAGTACTTTTATGTGTAAACTGGAGTCATTACCCAAAGCTGTTTGATTTGTTACAGCCTTTCTTCACCTGATGGATTTTTATGAACGAAGTTTTGGATTGTTAATTCCAATTGCTATAGTATTTCACTATGTGAATATATCAAAAGTTCTTTGTTCATTTAATTGTTTATTGGCCTTTGGATTTTCACATATTTGTGGTATCACAAATAATGCATCAATAAATATTATTGTCCATGTTTTTGGGTAAACATATGGGTATGATATTATTGACTATACACTTAGGGGTAGAATCTCTGTCTCATAGGGTATGCCATCATTCAGCTTTAGCATATACTTTGAAAATAGTTGTACCAATTTACAGTCTCACTAACAGGGAATAAGGGTCTCCTCAATCCCTTTTCTCATCAATCACTATTATTTTCCATCTTTTCCATTTTTACCTTCTGGTGGATGAATAGATGTCATAGTGGCTTCTATTTCGCATTCATTTATGAACATCTTTTGACATGCTTTTGACCATGTGGTTATCTTCTATATGAAGGGTCTGTTCAAGTCATTTGCCCATTTTTTTTATTAAGTTGTCTTCTTTATATATTTGATGGGCAGACATTAATTATATATTCTGGATAAATGTCTTTTGTTCTAAATATGCATTGCAAATATCTCTTCCCACTCTGTGGGTTGCCTTTTAATTCTCTCAGCAGTGTGTTTTGATGAATAGAAGTTATTAATTTTAATACAGTCAAATTTATTCAATTTTTCTATTATGGTTAGTACCTATTTGTGATATAATTTATTTAAATCTAATGACTCAATATTTATATATTTTATTAGTACAATTTTGCTCTAACTGTAGATAAAGTGAATTGAGGGATAAATTAGCATCTCATAGGTTCACGCGTCTATTGTGTTCAACATCTAAGTTTTTCAATAGAAAAAAAAAATCACAAAACTGTCAAACTCTATAATAAAATTCATTTTATTCTATTTTTATCTTGAGAGACAAAATAGAAATCTTCAAAAGGCCTTCAAAAGTGCACTTGATTATATATAAGGGAAATGGAATTTTCAACTTAAAAGTGAAGTATATGAAATTAATAAGTGCTTGAAAATTTTCAATTTTAGCTAAAACTTACCCATATATGTGATAAAATAGCTTTTACACAACCGTATATTTATACATATCCATATGTTTATCCAGATTGAGATATATATATATCTTGAGAGAGAGAAAAAGAGAGCAATCACTTGTTCAATATTTATGGTTTGGTGATCATGTAATAATTTCTGTGTTTTGGTATGCATTACCTTATGTAGTCTTTATTTGTTATTGACTAGTTGTGCAATATTAAATCATGCAAAAATCTTGCCAATAAATTCATTGTCAGTATATTGGGGTCATTATATCTGTTCCAACCACATAATAGGGCTTGATGAATATTTGAATCATATAGAATAGGATTTAGAAAACCAAAAGTTTCTATAAAGATGGTAAGTTACATGTATGTATAAGGAATATGAAAGATTCATCTCTATGAAGATAAATTAAATGGATAACTCTGATGAATAAGCAAATGGATATATTCACCTGATATTTGTCTATGTTCAATTTTTCCCATGATGATTTCTGTTAGTATATTGAATGTGACAAAACTTTCTGATCTCAGAATCAAAAAATCTAAAGACAAAAATGTCCTAATGCATTACAAAGTGTTTGTTTTTTTAATTAAGCTTTAATTTAAATAAATTCTTTCAGTTTCAAGTGGCAGGAATATAACTCTATTTGAATGATACATTAGTTTCCACTATCAGAATATATAATATTAGAAAACTAAGCATGGTTAAATGAGGTTGGCCCTAAAAGCTCCAATAATTAGTCGATATTAATCAATATTCAGTTTCTTTCCTTGTGTGCTTTTTTCTTTTTTTTTTTTTCTTTTTGCTTGTTTTATCTTCTGGCAGCTCTGGTTACATATAAACATCTACATTGTCCTCAGTGAAAATAATTTGGTAAAGAAATCCCTCTTTTCTGAGAAATCCAGGAAGGCTTTTACTGGCCTCACTTTGTTTGAGCCCATTATTAAACCAATCACTGTGGCCACAACAATGCACTATTCTACTTAGACAAATTTAATGTCTGTGCTTTCCCCAAACCCAGGAGTGGAGTGGATCTTACCAGAACTGCATGGAAATCTGCAGGTGGGCAAGGTGGAAACCCAAGGAAGAGTTGCAATTGGAATAGGAGGGAGTCTCCTAGCAGAATTCCGTCTTTGTCAAGGGAGGTCAGTCTTTTTCTAAAGCCTTCAACTGATTGAATGAGGTTTGCAGACATTATGGAGAACAATCTGTTTACTCATAGTCTACTGATTTACATGTTAATCCCATCCAAAATACAGCTTCATAGACATCTAGGATAGTGTTTTACTATTTGGATACTGTGATCTAGCCAAGTTGCCATAAAATTAACAGTTATAACCACTAATTAGCTTTGTACCTTACAAGGAAAATTTATCTTACTTAGCTTCAGTCTCATTTCCTGTAAAATGGACTTAATATAATCTACTTGTAGGACTATTAGAAAAATTACATATAACAAAATGTCCCATTTGTAAAATGCTTGACACAGACTAAATATTCAATAAACTCTAGATATTATTAGATATTATTAGATTTGAATTTATATAGTGTTATTTTTATTAGATAATCTAATGCCATAATTTTTTTATGTGCATTAGGTAATGGTTACATTTACAGATTTCATCTTTCTATGGTCTCTATCCTAAGACAGAATCTTGGATAAAAAAAAAAAAAGATTGGTGACAAAAGCACAAATGGTAGAAGTTGTGAGATTGAGCCCCACATCAGGCTCTGATAAGGGTGGAGCCTGCTTAAGATTTTCTCTCTCCCTTTACTCCTCTTTAAAAAGCTAAAGTACAATCCTAGTGTTATGTATGGTCATAGACTATGAACTGACCACAGCAGAATTTACTATCTTCAGCATTTAAGTAAATGAACAGTGTGGGTGCCTGGGTAGCTCTGCCAGCCAGATTGATTAAGCATCTACCTTTGGCTCAAGTCATAATCCCAGGGTCCTGGGACTGAGTCTTTCGTCAGGCTCCCTGCTCATTTGGGGAGCCTACTTCTCCCTGTCCCTCTGCTTCTCCCTCCCAACCCCCTGCCCATGCTCTTATGTTCTCTCTCTCATCTCTCTCAAATAAATAAATAAATAAATAAATAAATAAATAAATAAATAAATAAATAAAATTTAAAAAACAAAAATGAACAATGAAATAAAAATTAGTTAAGGACAAAGGAAAAAAAATAAAAACAGATTAAAATGGCAACTGTGAAATGTATTGATTATAATGAGAAAGGTGAGAAATTATTCAAAGGAAATAACAGAAAATTATGTAAAATTAAATAATAATGTCATAATTTATTTAGTTGATTAATATTTTCTAGTATTCTATGACAATGTTTTCTTAATAGTACATATATTCAGTTTGCAAATATTTATCAATTACTTTATTTTTAACATTCAAGCTTCAAAAAGGCAAAGATTAAGCAACAAAGCATCATGCCCTTGAGTGCTGACATCACTCTGATACAGACCTGGTGAGTTACCTGACTTGTTTTTTTAAGTCAGGTAAAGTCAGTGATAAGGTTAAACTTATCAGTTTATCAGTGATAAGGTTAAACTTATCACCTTATCAGTGATAAGGTTAAAACTTGTAAAGCAACACATAAACCACTCCACCATGTTTTTCTTTACATGACCAGACAGGCAAACTTTCTATAAGTTACAACAAACTGAAGGCTATCTTTCCCTCTTAGCACAGCCAGAGGCGGGATAATGAAAGGACAGAACACTAAAGGCATTTCTGTCCTGAGGCAGTTTTAGGCCTTCACGGCTAAAGACCAGACTTTACTGAAGCCCCAAGGAAAGAATGTTTGCAAAAACAGCCCTTCACACATAATTTGGTACTTATTTCCCGGTTCCATTTGTTACAAAACATTTTCTTCTTCATGGAATATAGATATGCTCCTTTTGTGAAGTTTGGCTACTTAATTTTCAGTATTTGAAAGCATCTGAAGTCTTTGCAAAGAGTAGAAATTGCCCATATAGGAAATTTTTGCATCAACTTTTATAATTGTTCATCATCATGAATACTTCATTCCAACACGGAGTTCTTGAACATTTATTCGGCCTGATGCTACTACTTTCACTTTAATTGACTCTTCTTCTTCCCTTTGCTGAGGGAGGGATCCCCCCCAACCCCGCCGCCCCCACATCCCAGAGTTGTTAGGACGGCCAACTGCAGGATGCCTGCCCAACACTGAACAGACAAGATCAACAGCATTTATTTATCACATATACTTACAGGCCACGGGAGGAGGACATTGAAGGCCACAAAAGACACGAATGTTTCCGTCAGAGAAGCAAATGGCCAGAGGCTGTAGGAGGCAGACTTTGTAGTACCAGGAGGAAGAGGTGACTCCTACTTTCCATGCAGGATATGATTAGCTTTTTAGAATAAGTTTACAGACTGGCAGGGAACGGAAACCCTTAATTTAGGAATAAGCTAGAACTGTACCTGATTAGGAGGCTTGTTTGGCTGGGGGAACTTATCCTTAGGAGGAGAGTGGAGAAGAACCTTGCACAAATGCCATCCCGGTTCCATCTGATGTCAAAGCGGCACACACTACCAGGTCTTCATTTTAGGTTCTAAGCCACAGCTTCAGGTTTGACCTCATTTTTTTTATTAATTTGTATCCCATGGCAAGGACAATCAAAAGTTATCATTTTTAAATCCTATGTATAATCGTGACATTTCACACTGTCTACCTTCAGTCGAATGGAGGCTGCAATCGTGTTTGTCTAACGTGTCGATAAACTGTTTTCATTTGATAGTTTTAGTTGGCACATATTCTTTCCCGTTAGCTGCACTCACCATGTTTCTCTAAAAAGAAATGCTGTGCCTGTTTTCTTCATGGGGTGCTCTCTGGCATTTGAATTTGGGACTCTTGGTACCACTTAGGAACTTTGGACCCACACAGTCAATTTCTCATCATAGTCTATCAGTCAAAACAGAAAAAATCACCAGAGTTATTTTTACAACGGCTCAAGTTTCTTAGAGATAGTTCCCAAGTAATTAGAGAGGAAATGCATAGAACACAGCAGTGTTTCCTAAATGCGTTGAATGGAGTGCGGCATAATTTTTTGAAGCCCTCTGTCTTTTCAAAATGGGGTGGTGGGGGGACACAAAGAAATCTTGCATCCTTTTTAGAAGAAAAGAAGAAGAAAAAAAACACTGGGTTCACTTAAAAGTTAATAATGAGGGTGGCTTTTCAAGTCCAATAATTATTTTAATTAGTTCTTATTAGGAACAAGTTTTTATGCTCTCAAAGATAATTGAGGGACATAAAGGCACTCACATTCTTGGAAGAGTCAAAAGTGAGAAAAAGAAGAATGAAAGAAACAAAAATAGACAAAACAAAGACTAAAAGCAAAGAGTAATAATGTAACAAATAAAGAAGTGTTAGAAGGCACAGAATGAATCAGGTTTTGATACGTTTTCCCTGCTCTACCACTAAGTTAAATGGCAATCTTTCAAATGCAAATGTGACTTTGTCCCCATCATTTTGTATCTTAAATTAAGTCCCAAGGATATGGAAGGTGTTCCTTTTTTCTGGGAATACATTCAAAAGTCACTACTAAGCTGTCATACAATATTTTGTGAATTCCAGGGTGCTCATTTTTTGCACTTAACATCTATGAAATTCAGGACCTGTGGCATTCACAACCATTCAGGCAGCGGTGGAGATGGGGCTGTCATTGGCAAAGCAGGTGCTTACAAATCGAGACTCACAGGGTGGCTTCTACCAGTTTGGAAGAATCCTGAAGAAAATGGTGGAAAGATTCATGCCAGAAATCCAACTTCATAGATGCTTTGATAGCACAGAAGATGATGCTTTGGGGAAAAGCTTTAACATTGGCCACTGTGAGATTTCAGATGAGTCAGAAATAGCAAACTGAGTGAGCAGATGTTTTTGGAATACGTCAACCATTTATTTTACATGTGCTCCAATTCGATAAATGATAAAAACATAAATCACATGAATCTGAAAAAGTGTGTTTAACAAACAGAAAATAGAAGTTCAAAAGATAATAAAGCATCTTGTAATGTTTTAATTCCAGTGTTTAATCCCATTTTTTATTTTACCTAAAATACCTAAAATTTAGTATCTAAAATAATGGTGAATCACAAAATCATTTTTTTCTTATATTTAAGAAATATATTTATTTATTTATATTATTTCTTATATAAAAGCTGGTTCTTTGAACCTTCCCTTGTAACTATCATCCTTTTTCCAGGTCAAGAGTAAAATGGTCAGACCACATGGATGACTAGAGAATGATAAGAAGAGTCAACCAAGCTTTTGAAGCATATATTTTTCATACTGTGAAGCATAGATGTAAATAAGACATTTTCAGAATACCTGCACTTACTGTATATTGTTTAATAACAAAAAATTCAATTGTGTAAATTTAAAAATCAAATTGTCTTTATTCAAATCACGAAGCATCCCATCTAGTAAATAGAAGGGAATTCTGAGGAACTGTATCAGCAGAACTTTATCAGCAGAAGGGTATAGAAAAAGGAAGTATCTAACAAAAAGTGGATTGTTTCAGGGAAGGCTACTTTCCTCTGGGCTAAAGGGGGAAAAGTCTATCAGGTAGATTACTTCACTAGTGCTGATCTCATCATCCAGATTGACTGGTTAAAGGTAATATCACCCAGAGAGGTTGAAACTGCAGTTAGATTAGGTATTAAGTCATGGTTTGCTGATGTGGATTTAGTACAAATGATTCCATTTTTGATCTATTGTTTCTTTTTTTTTTCTTTAATGGTATGTAGAAATTTTTCTTTTCCTTTTTTAAGCATTTATTTATTTATTTTAAAGACAGAGAAAGAGAGAGGAGAAAGAGTAGGCAGAAGGAGAGAGAGATTCCTCACATAAGCAGAATCTGTGCTGAGCATAGAGCCAACAAGGGGCTCAATCTCACAACCTTGAGATCAAGATCTGAACTGAAACCAAGGCTCAGATGCTTCACTAACTGGGCCACCCAGTGCCTCTGTAGAAATTTTTCTTATATATACTCTGGGGAAAATTCATGTTTTAAATGTTTGCAAATAAGTAGACAAGTATTGCACTCTTTCTTTGTGTCTTTGTTTCCTTCTGTCTTTCTTTGCTTAAGTGAACATGTCTTCTTCTCTGGCTAGTTTTTGTTTATTTGTTTTGTTTTGTTTTTAATTGCATTCAAGATGTGTTTTGTTTCATTGTTGATAGCTTAAGGAATGGTTGAAACATTAGTGATTATAATGAAAAGAATATATTTTTAATACTTCTAACATATTCTCCAAATCACAAAAGAATTTGAGGTTTGCTTTTGAGATAAACAACATAAAATCAACACCCTTAAACCTTCAGAACTTTTCTTCTCCACTAAGACTGGAAGAAACTTTCTGAATCCTTGGAGTTTTAGTTTTTCAAATTAAACTAACATGGCTTGAAAAAAATGCCAAGTAAAAAAGATACTTGTCTTCAGGAAAACAAAATTTTCTTTTTCTCTACTGCCCATATATTTACAAATTAAAGCAAAAATTCAAAGAAATCTTTCCCCATGATGAGGAATAAATGCTGAAATTTTGCAGATATGAAAACCATGTGCAAGAGATGCCGAAGGACTTGCGAAATTTCCTCTGAAGACTTCACCTTCACAAGATCTTGTGCCCTGTAGCAATTTCTCCCCAGTACCTCTTGCACATTTACCCCACCCCACCCCAACTCTTTCTCTTCACCACTCTTGATAAATACTGCTCATATTGTGACTACTAGTCTTCAAGAATAATAATTCTCTTCCCATTCTTGGAACCAGGTGAGCATTAAGAGAAGTCTCTTGCTAAAACACCATATTACCTCTCCTTCCTCAAGTCTGAGCTCTTCTTCAGAGACTTTTCACATCCAGCATTTGACAATAAAGGCTTAACGCTAACAGTGTCCTAGTTGATTTTCTTCCACACTTATTTTAATTATTGACTAATGCAAATTTTACCATTTAAATTTAAATTTAAATGAATTTACAGATGATAATGAGTGTAAAACATTGAGCCCAGTGAATGGCACATAGTAATCATGATTATCAGCATGATTGAATAAACTGTGCTTTATAGGGAGTCAAACAGTAAGTAATTTTTTGCCCTTTCTTATGGCTGCTTTATTCCCCTTGCTGACCATCTTCTTCCATCTTACTGTTATCCAACAATCTACCACAGCTACTAATTAGGGAAATGGAAGATAAGCACTGGTATGCTGCTTTGGTCAACTACTCCATCCCAGGGACTCCCAAAGGAGCTGGACAAATTAAATACATAGCTTCTGCCTGGGTTTGCCACCCCTGTTACCCAACAGCTCAGATAAACTCATCTCAAGAGAAGCTGTAACTCAAAAGAAGAAGATTTGAAAATGAGAGAGGGAGAAATTGATTTTAGGTGTTGGTAGCCAGAGGGATGGCAAACTCAAGCCTCAACAACAGACCTCTCCCCACCAAGATGGACACCTAGAGTTTTATAGAGAGAGGTTGGGGGGGTACGTGCAAGACAGCAGGCAGAGAGTGTGTGATCACAGCTGGGAGACACGTGTTCAGCCAATGATCATAAACATTGCTATCAGGGCTCTTTTTATCTGGTGGTTGGGGTGTTCTGGTCATTGCCAATGCCTCAAGAAAACAGGGTAAGAAATGACCACTGGGTCTATAGTTGAGCAAGAGGGTTTGCTGATACTAGTCCACTCAACTCCACTGCTACTCCTTCAATCTCTGGCATATTCAGACCTTTTCCAATTACTCTCAGATAATTAAAAAAAAAAAAATCTCTTTACCAGGCACAATTTTCAGTCCAATGAAATATAAAAACTTCAAAATCTACCCTCATACTTAACCCTCTTATAGTTTGAGCCAAATTCAGCCTGAACAAACTATAGCTAGGAGGAAAGCAAAGTTAGCTCCACCCCTTCTCTATTTCTCAATTCACTTTCTCTTTCTCTCACATAGCTGTTTGAAGTAACTCCTGAGCAAGAGTTGAGCAAACGGAAAAGGAATAAGAGATAGAAACATTCTTACTGGACTGCTACAGTTGTCATCTACGTATGGTTAATACCCAAATACTCATATTTTCTTTCAAGGGGAGTTTGTATTATTACACACACACACACACACACGCACACTCAGTGCTGAGGATTTCTCGCCTGTGGCCCCTTTGGCACTGGGAATACCATCTTACCTGATGCCTTAAACCTGTCAGCTCTGTATCAATTGCTCCACTTCAAGTTACTTTCTGGTGAGGTCACAAAGAATCATAAATCTGTCTTGAATGGGATTTCTTTTTTTTTTCTTCCCAAAGTATCCCATGATAAATTCTGTCATGTATTTGTTGCTTGTCCTGGCATAATCTGTTAAGTGCAGCTTTTCCCTAATGTAATGTTATCTGTCTTTGCTCTGTTGTATCTGGCTGACTTAACTAATTTACTTGGTTGAAACTTTTTCTTGGTATATATCAAATGCCACTCCCTGTTTTCTCAAACTCTACAAAGGGCTCAACAATGCACTTCAGTACTTAAAAAATTCTATCAGCTTCTTCAGTCTTCTGGTGAATATTCAACTTTACTTAGGTAGGTACTTAGGTACCTAGGTATCTTTACCTAGGTTTAGGTAAAGAATATTGCTAGGAAAAGCAGTTTTATATAATCTTTAGCCTGTTTTCCATAGATATTCATTCAATCACCTAATTTTAGGATGTGTGAGTATCTGGCAGCAACTGAATTATTCTGATTTTTGCAGGACATGGCAAAAAATATGAAACATCAAAATGCTCTGATTTAACTTATCTTTCTATCATCTATCTATCTATCATCTATATAGTGATGTGTGTGTGTGTGTGTGTGTGTGTGTGTGTGTGTCAAGGTGGAAAGGAAAAAAGGAAGAAGAGAAAGAGGAAGAGAATAAGAAAGAAGAGGAAGAGGCAGTAGGGAAAGGGCAAGGGAGTAATAAGGACAAGGAGCAGAAATAGGAAAAAAAAAAGTGATGATGATTTTTGCAGGTTCCTAATAATGAATGCCCTTCAATCCCTCTTCACTTAGAGTTTTATTCTTTTCTCAAGAAACTTGGAAAATATTTGTCACAGTGCAAATCAAGCAAAATTATATTAGAAAAATCAGTCTTCACAGGGGTGAGCTGATCAAAGAATCATCCAGTTACACTGCTAATGGAATCTGGAAAAATGACAGAATTAGCAACTCAAATCTCCTGACACCACCCCCCCCAACAAGATTCAAGATATTTTAGTTTATTTTGCTCTACTATGAGTACCTGCTAGAGACATTCTTCAACTAGGAATTTGGAATTTCATGATCAAACAAATGGAAGATACAAGATGCTGGCTAACAATGCTAAGAAGTTAATGGGAAATCTGCAGGCTCTAGGAGGAAATGCCAAGTGCCATCTAGGCAAGAGGTCAGTAATGGAACTAAATAATGAGCAAAAGAACAGATTACTACTGCAGTACCAAAACCTCTTCACAACTGATCACTAGGAATTATTCATACAAAGTCATTGTAAAACATAAGGATAATGCATAATTGTTGAAGAAAAAAATATGTGTCCCAGACAACTACCAATAGAGTATTAGTAACTATGAGCTTTTCACAGCATTTGGTACTGAGGATATTCAAGATAAATAAGATCTATAACATGACCTCTAGGAATTATAGTAAAATTGAGGTAAATAATTAATATGATATAGTAGTTAATAGATTCTTTTAATGGTATTTTTGTTATTGTTTTGTTTGTTTTTGTTTTTAAGTATTGGTTTTGTATTAGTAACTGTTTTAAGTTTGGTGTGCCATGTGGCTACTCTATGTCTATGCTTTTTCTTCTGTAAAATGTAGATAAGAGTAACTTCCTTATAGTGCCTGTGTGTGTGTCAATCCATTAAATGAAAATTTATGATCAATGAGCTTTTTCTTAGGATTGCTCAATAAATGTAAATTGTTGCTGATTTGTTGGTAGTATTGTCACTGTTACTATCCCATAATCGTTTTATGTGGTGATAAACTGTATCCATTTCTGGGGTAACAAAAATAAAATGAAGAGGAACCCAGAAAAGTGGGGTTCAACACAAAGTATATGCTGATTTTCTTGATTTGGTGTCTAAGCAGGCCAAGAGAAAAGAAAAGAAAGGAAAAGAAAATAAAAGAAAAGGAAAGGAAAGAAAAGAAAGAAAAGAAAAAGAAGAAAAGAAGAGTAAAGAAAGGAAACTTTCTGTGTCTGTGTGTGCCCACTGATGACTATTTGTTAAATTAATTTTAAGGGAATATACTTAATTTTAAGAGAATATACTTAATTTTAAGAGAAAATACTAACTTACATTTCCTCCGTTTTCTGACATCTACTGAAATACTAATCCCAATGAACATCTTGCTAGAAGCTGGGAATAGAATTATAAACACAGCGCCAATTTACTTCTGATTTTATTCCATATCAACCGATGTGAGAACAAAATCATACTCAAATCAACGAGCTTATCTGATTGCATCCAGCCTGCATAGAACACGGACACCATTTGCTTTTATTTTGAACTTCTAGAGTGAAAAAGAAGGAAGAATTTCACCAGAATGATAATCTCTAGGACTCCTCCAGATTATTTCATACACCAGGACATCTTAGATACACTACTGTTAACATTGGCTAATCTGATGAATTGGAGAATCCTTACTGCAACAATTCCTTGAGGCTAATGAGATTTAACCTTGCAAAAAGTGTCTGTCAAGACACTGCATCCCCTTTCTTTCTTTCTTTCTTTCTTTCTTTCTTTCTTTCTTTCTTTCTTTCTTTCTCTTTCTTCTTTCTTTTCTTCTTTCTCTTCTTTCTTTCTTCTTTCTTTCTTTCTTTCTTTCTTTCTTTCTTTTTCTTTCAAGATTTTATTTATTTCTTTGACAGAGAGATAGAGAGCACACAAGTAGGCAGAGCAGCAGGCAGAGGGAGAGGAAGAAGCAGGCTCTCCACTGAGCAGGGAGCCCGATGCTGGACTCAATCCCATGACCCTGGCATTATGACCTGAGCCGAAGGCAGCCCCTTAACCGACTGAGCCACCCAACCACCCTGCGTCCTATTTCTAAGCACTTGCTTTAACATTTACTCTGAGAAGAGCATAGAACTTGCATTATGTTATATATTTTTCAGTATTAGATTTTTATCTATATTACTATTGTACTGAATTCAAAATAATTAGTTGTGCATTTACACAAGAAAATACTTCAGATTGCGTGATAAGAAGAAAGTCCATGCACATTTACTTTTCCTTTTAAATTAAACATTTTAGTGCCTCTTAGTATGTATGAAAAGTTGATGAGTCATCCTAATGGTTTCACATTTTATGCACATTGACCAATACTCATCTGACATAGGTGATTAGTTTACTTGAGTAATATGGATAACAACGCTCTGTGGAACTAGAAAAGGTGAACAAAAGTGTATTTCTTATAAATAAATTACTTAGTTATGTATTATTTATGTTACACAAATTTAAACAATGTATAATACATGAGGAGAAATTTACTATATTTGGAGCAAAAATAACTGAACAATCTCTCAGGACCTTTATTAATATTTCAATATCAGTATTATTCTGTTGTATAATTGATTTTTGGAGAATATTTTGCATATGTTTTCTGAAATCTAATGACTGAAGCTCAAAACCATTAGAGTATGCATGAGTTTGATATCCCTTGTTTTGGGCACAAGCTTCAGTCTAAAGCCAAGGTGAGAGCTGTTGCCAACCTAGGAGAAAGTTTCAATGACTTTGAAAATGAACCCCTTTCAGAATCTCTCTGCCCAGGTTTACCTCATGTTCACGACCAAATGTATGAATACAAAGAAGGATCACAGACTGCTAACATCCCTTGTATTCCAAGGCTTAGGACCTTTTCTTTTTACTTTTTTTTTTCCCTTGGTGTGGGGAAAGGAGAAGAGGAGCCAATTTCAATTTCTCATACATGAGACTCTTGGATTAATTTTATGGCAAAAATGGACATACTTTCAATGATGTGGCTTTGATTAATAATCTGGGATATTTAATCTATAAACAATCCTAAGAAATTGTGTGTTTCCTTAAACCAATATTTTGATTTCTCTTTTGAAAAAGCACTGAATGCGCTCCAAACTTTTGTGAAGTGAAGCTGAAATGCTTTACATGTGAAAAGGAGTTTAATTAATACCCTTGACAAGAACATCTAAGGACAATAATATGTTAGACTCATAATGTATGAGAGACACTATGCTAGGTTTTTAACAGACATAAAAGGAAAAATATGTATACACTCTTAACAAGATAGAGATAATAAAAAATATTAGAAAAGTCTTACAAAGTGGAAAATTGTTATAGACATTCATTGTTCCTGGGTTGCCTCTAAGAATCCTCAGAACAAACCTATAAGATATATATTTCTATTATTGTTAATATTATTAATAATAGTATTATTACTATAATACTTTTACAGACAGATGGGAAATCTGAGACAGAGCAGCAAAGGCTCTTCACTTGAGATTTGTATATCAGCAACTTTGTTCAAGCTACTTATTTATCTACTCTGCAATGTGACTTCTAATATCATAGTGAAGTAAGGAAGCAGAAGGCACTCCATTTTGGAAAGGCTCCATCTCTGCTGTTTTTCTGTTAGGCCCCATTTACTTATGTTCCCTATTTTGCCTCTGAATAAGCCAAAGAAGCTAAGTACCCACATCAAACCAAACATGTTTCAGGAAGGAACCTCAGCTGACACTGGCATTAATACCCCTATGTTTGGTGACCTATGGAACAACACTTACTATTATTCACCTGACACTCACCTTTGATTGGACCCTACCTTCAATTCCTGGAGGAGCATATACCCTAGACCTTTATGAATATAAACACCTAGCCCCAAACAAACAAGAGACCCACTCTCTTTTCCTTTCCTAATCTCCAATAGATTTTGTCTGCTATTCTGTCACTTACCCTGTTCAGTGAACTCTATTTTCATGTTCTCCAGCCTGTGTTTGATTTCAGTCTTGCATGAAACCGAGTACCTCCTTGGCAGATCCTGTGAGAACCTCTCCTAGGTCCTTGGACCCAGTCTGCCTACATCAATAGCATTACTGTTTTATTTTACAGATGTAATAACAATTTTGAAAAATTAAGATATCAGTTCAGCACCACAAGATAATATATGAAGAACTGAAATCCAACTCTATTCTATTCCACTAACTTTAGTTACTGAAGTACTTTACTTCATTGGCATAGGTGGAAAGACACTGGAGATAAGGCAGACCACTATTTTATATGTGCTGAAGTTTTAAGTCTTAAAATTATAAGTTATAAATCCAATTTTCTAATTTCAAAATAATTTTATCTGTCTAAAGAAATTTTTTTCAGAAAATTTTTTATCATTTCTAAAATCACACCATTCATATTGCTGCCTTCTCTGTGTACATTTAAATTTATGTCTGAAAATAGTTGCTTGTATTAGAGGATTTTTCAATCTAGAATTCAAAATAAACTCACGAAACAGTATGAAGACCTAAATACACTGGAGAGTAACAAACAATCTTCTTCTTATAATTTGTCATGGATTTGAAGAACAATTGTTTATAGGTTAGAAAATTCCCAAATTACAGCCTTTCTTTTCTTACTTCCTTCCAGCATTATTCATTTATTGATTCATATATTCAATGAATATTTATTGAATATTTATTGACCACCTAAAGGCTAAGGCTTCAGTTAGGTTTTAGAAAGTCAGAAATAGACATTAACCATACAGAAATTCCATTTCTGCCAGAGATACAAACAAATAAATCATTTTATGTGTGATTAAAAAAAGGTCAAGGTCAAGTTTAGAAGCACAGAATTTAATGGGGCATAGACAAAGACCTGATTGCAGGTTTGGGGACAGAAAAGGAATTTCCAATAGCAGAAAAGGCAAATGTGAAAAATTAAAAGTTAAAAAAATATATAATTACACATGTCTGGAGAAAAGAAGTAAGTCATGATATTTGGGAGGCTTAAATTGAGTGACCATTGTTGGTTTTCAAGATGGTAGTAGGCTAAGCTCTGCATCTTTGAAATCTCCTTTTGATATTCACATGTAATATTGGAAAATGGCACTGGAGAACCAAGAAAAAACTACTTAAGAACAGAGGAATGATAAGGAGTAAGATGAATCAAAGGAAAGAATGTGACCACAAAAATGTTTCTGGAGTTCACAAACATTAAAACTCATGATATTGAGCAGCCAGTCAAATAAAACCATGGTGGACAGGATGCTTTTAAGAAAAGAATTTCAAAGTTTTAGTTGCAAATTTCCACACCAGGAGATATACTCACTGTGCCAAAGTAACTACACATACATACATACATATATACATACATACATACTTATATACATATATGTATTCTCATGGACAATATGAGCAATGTTTTCTATTTTATCCAATTATGTAAGTCAATACTTCATTTGTGATTTTGAAACAGCATTTTTCATGGTATAGTTGACACATCTGTTTAAATAATTTACTCTTTTCATATCAACTGAAACTTTGCTAAGATAAATTCATTATATTTGCCAAGACAGAGATATGGGAAGAAGGTAAAATTTTTCTGTCCTTTATTTTTCTTTAATCTAAAGGATTAATCATAGGTCATCACATGTCTACAATTAGAAAATGATATAATAACAATCTATTTTTGTTTCTTTTTTAACTAAAGTATAGGTGAATTTGGAGAATAAATTTATTCTCCAAATAAATTCTCTCATATTTTTTATTATTCCAAATTCTCTCATATTTTTTTATTATTATGAGATATAAATGATATATAATATTAGTTTCAGGTATGCAGCTTAATGATTCGTTACAGGTATATATTGTGAAATGATCACCACAGTAAGTCTACCTCAAATAATTCTTGCTTAGGCAAAATAAGATTCCCCAGAGAGGAGTGGTGACTGTAAGCCACTGTGGTGAAGCTGAGACCGTTGCGTACTCTATTTTGTTTAGAGATGGCAAAAACTCTGTTTGGTCGGTGCCTGTTCAAATAGGTCTTTGGATAGTTTCAATATCATCTCTATCCAGAGCCACTCATCCAGCCTCCTCCTTTCTCCTTTGTGATCAGGAAAAGGATGGAAGAAACAGCAGGGATGGGGGAGAAAATATAAATGTGGTTATCCTAAATTTGTTCTGCATGTAGAATATGAAACTTTGTAATGAGAATATGTTTAAATTATCTAATGCTAAAGGCGAAAATTACATGTCAGTTTATAAATGGTACTGAAAAACTAATTAAAAAAAAATAGCCAGGAATTTCCTGGGTAAAATAAACTTTCACTTGTTTTGTTAACTTTTGTTTTTTTTTAAAGAAAGTTAACATGGAAAATAGTTTCTTTAGCTCTATTATGGGTCCTGAATGGAATCTGAAAGAAAAATAAAACAATAATATTAAAAAATTACAAGCACCATTTATTTCAATTCTTTATATGATCTCTTGAGATCTTACATTCAAGCACAGAGGAACTGACCCTACTCAGCTACCAAGAATTGATGAACTCA
>CM052800.1:20191849-20210966 GCA_028533885.1 Nasua narica | reverse complement strand
AGCAAGTGATTAGAATATGTCACAACATTATGACACAGAAAATAATGGTTTGTGTCAATTTTTATAATGGATATAAATTGTCTGGGTCCACATTTTCCCTTCAATTTTTACTGCCTTTTTATGTATATTGTTGCAATAGGTAGAACATCACATCTTTTGACACATATATTGGTGTTCAAGATTTTATCTTTGGTTCTTAGAGTAGAGGGTCTGACTTTAAGAGAATAGCTGAATTACAACATGTAAACTCAAAATGTAAGCATTAGTGGTCATATTTCCATTCATTTGGGTGGGAGAAGTAGAAGAACTGGGTTGGCAAAGAAAGAGAATAACAAAAGAAATACAGAGGGAAGAAATAAATTAAAAAGTGAAATTCAATGACATGTGAGTCTCCAAATCCACTTGAGGCATAGACCTCGGATATTTTTCTGACTTTGAAACACTTGTAACATCTTTGTGTTTATATGATACATTGTTCTTTTTGCAGAAACTCTCTTTTAATATATCTAGTTCCTCACTAAGAATAATAATGTAGGCTCCTGTAATTTGGTATATAATCAAAAGCCAAAATAAATGTGTGTGTATATATACACACACACACACACATACACATATATGTATATATATAAATGTATACATAAATTTATGTATATTACCATGTACAATAAATAAAATATAACATAATTATAATTACTATAATTATTATATATAATAGTACTGTATATTCTTACACAGACTACTATATGCAGTTACTGTATATACTATATATATGATGTAACTATTTACTGTAATTACTAAATATAGTATTACTATGTATTTGTATCATTATATATACTATACATATAATCATATAATGCTATATATAATGTATATAATACTATACATAATTGTATAATATTATATATAATACCTTAAATATTTAAATTATAATTGTTAAATATAGTTATATATAACACTATATATAGTCATAAGTAATACTAAAGTACTATATGTCATCATATATGTCATTATATATAATATATATTACATATAGCTACAGCAAGGTTTACACAAATACACAAACAACAAACAAACAAAAAGGTTTTCCTTTCTCCCCTTGGAAATCTAAATATTTATTGGACTTTTTTTACATACGAAGTACCATAGCTCTATTTCATTGATAACAGTACTGGAAATTATTTATCTTTTGGTTGTTGTGGTAGGTGTTGTAGAAAGTCTGCTTACATCATGGGACTTTGAGTAGATAAACATAAGTATTAAGAGTTTTCATATACTTTAAAAAGCTATTGAAATCTGAAAAAAAAAGTTTCTGTTATTATCAGAATAACTTTTGGTGAAACCACAGCATGACTTTCCTAAGACTATTCCTCATATAAGAGAATAATACTAAAATTTTGCTGCCATAACTATATCATTATTGTAGCCATTTGAAACATATTACTTTCAAATCCCTGTCCTCAAGAAGTGTATAAATGCTGTCTCAATTTAAGTCCAGAAGAAATCTAGTCTCTAGTTCACAAAGGCAGTGGTTTTTAAATATCGGCATATATTAGAATCTCCTGCAGGGCTTATTAAAACACAGATTGCCTGGTTTTGCCCCTCAGAATAACTGATTCAGTAGGTCAGAGGTGGGAACTGATAATTTGCATTTCTAACAAGTTCTTACATGACGTTGAAACCCTTTGAGAAGCAATTCCCTGAGTCACCTCTTGTATGTAATCAGTTGACTTCACTCCTTTGCATCTAAAATAGTACTGTGGAGAATATAGTTCCCCAAATCATTTTCTATGTGGCTTAATTCTCTCATGAACTCCAATTGAGAAAGGTCACCAGAAAACTCCACAGTGTTTACACAAGATCCGTCTTATCTCTCCTGATGAACTGTGCAGAAATAATGTGAGAACTCATAATAATGAGAAACTTTTAGCATCTGTGAGATTGCTTTGAAAATCCCCATGCACTGACATAAATAAATACTTGAATTTAATTTTCCCTAATTAGACCTCTTGGAAATGACCTATGATTAGACTAGTGCACACCAGCTTGAAGGAAAATGTCTGTTAATTAAATATATTGCTGAATACGTTATTGAAAAAGATTTATAGACTGATGGGGTCACTGATTTTCAGAATGTGCTACAATGCCTTCATCTGACTTATTTCATATCTATTCAAAAGTACTTAATGGAAGCTTAACCCTAAAAATTTAACCTGGAATTCCTTCCGCTTTGAGTCTTTTATTTCACACGGCAGTAAAAAATGACAGGGTAGCAATGAATGAGCAAGATTTTGAGAACAGCAAACTATTTTTCTATATAAAGAACAAGTGTATCTCAGGTTTCTCAAACATCTTAAGATTTATGGGGTAGAACTTGCACATGCTGTAATATTCTTTCCCCCTTCCTAGAGCTTTTTTCCCTCTGGTTTTTGTTGTTGTTGTTTGTTTTTATGCCTTCTTTTTCGCTTGAGAAATTAAGTCTGAATGTGAAGTTTTCTTCCTTCTCCTTTTCATCATCATTCAGCTTAGCTTGATTATTTTTTGCTTTTGCCCATTATTTTCATGACGGTTTACCTTTATTTATTTTAGATTTTGTTTTGCTTTTCTCTGTATTGCTGCCTTTTTTTTTTTTTTCATGTTCAGAATTGTTTGTCAGCTTTTTGGGCCTTTTTCTTCCTTTTACTTTCCCTTTGTTGATTCTCTGGTGCTCTTATGCTGCTGCCAGAGTCAAAACGAATGTGAAACCAGTGTCTCATGTGGATTTACTCTGCTCTGCACGACATTTTTCTTTTGTTTTGTTTGTTACAAATTATCATGGTTTATAAACCCTTCCAGGCTTTTCAAAGGGATTTGTATTACCAAACAGAAGAAATAAAAGGATGTAGCAGTTTCAAAGGTACAAATTCTCTTTCAGAATTTGTGATTCAGAAGTCACAGAGGATGCTAAAGTAAAGCAATAGAATGATGATTGGATACATTTTCCAACATCACGAGGTAATATGGCTGCACCTATAATGTCACAGAAGTTAATAAGATAATTTCCTGTGGAGAAACAGGACAACACAGAGCAAATCTCATGGCACTTCTGGACAAAAAACCAGTCTTCTTTGTTCAAGGGAGATTATAGTTTCAAAATAATTCAGAAAATCACATATACTTGTGAAAATTTGAATCACTGATTCATGTTTATCCAGGGCCTCAGATACCTGGTAATAAGCTAGTCATATAGTTAGTTGAACATAAATAATTCATTGTCCCAATTTGAAAGAAATATCCTAAACTTACTATGTTGTTGTCTCACAGGTCTTTTTTTTTTTTTTTTTTTGTAAGATTTATTTATTTTAGAAAGTAGGGAGGGAGAGAGGATCTCAAGCAGATCCTGTGCTGAGTGCAGAGCCCAAAACAGGGCTTGATCTCACAACCGTGAGATCACAGCCTGATCCAAAGCTAAAAGTCAGGAACTTAACCATTTAACTGATTGCACCACCCAGGTGCCCCCTCAGGTTTTTTTTTTTTTTTTTTTTTTAAGATTTTTTATTTTTATTTATTTATTAGGAAAGAGAGAGAGTGAGAGAGAGCATGAGAAGGGAGAAGGTCAGAGCGAGAAGCAGACTCCCCATGGAGCTGGGAGCCCGATGTGGGACTCGATCCCGGGACTCCCGGATCATGACCTGAGCCGAAGGCAGCCGCTCAACCAGCTGCGCCACCCAAGCGCCCTCAGTTTGTTTTTTTTTTTTTTTTAATTTGTTGCAAGTGGTCCTAGACCACACTTGTTTTTTTGTTTGTTTGTTTTTTGTTTGTTTGTTTTTTATTTATTTATTAGAGAGAGAGAGACTGAGAATGAGAGGGGAGAAGGTCAGAGGGAGAAGCAGACCTCCCGCAGAGCTGGGAGTCCGATATGGGACTCGATCCCGGGACTCCGGGATCATGACCTGAGCTGAAGGCAGTCGCCCAACCAACTGAGCCACCCAGGCGCCCCTCATAGGTTTTTTTTAATAGTGAACCCTAGCAATTACTTCTGACTCATTAAGGAGAAAACTTTAAGGAAGCTGTAGTGATTCTCATAGTGGAAGATCCCCTAAATAGAAGAAAACCAAGATTCATGTCAGCCAATAAAATGACAAATATCTCATATATATGTATACACATATATATGTGTGTGTGTATTTTGTATGCATTCCTGTGCACTCTAGTTTTATCTGTTTTTGAATTTTATAAAATTGAATCAATATGTACGTTTTATAGAATAACATTCTTCTTCTATTTGACACTATGTTTGTGTGACTACATTCCAATGCATATATTTATTTATTCTCTTTAGGATTTTTCCAGTTTTGAATTACAGATAATTTTTTTTAAGGTTTTATTTATTTGTTTAACACAAAGAGAGATCACAAGTAGGCAGAGAGGCAGGCAGAGAGAGAGGGGGAAGCAGGCTCCCCGCTGAGCAGAGAGCTTGATGCGGGACTCAATCTCAGGACCCTGAGATCATGACCTGAGCCGAAGGCAGATGCTTTAACCCACTGAGCTACCCAGGCACCCCTACAGATAATGTTTAGAACATTATTTTAAAAGTATCCTAAATCCCTCCAGAGTATTTAGCTAGGGGGATATCTGGGTTTTTAGGGAAGATATACATATTTATATTTGGTAAGTAATGAAGCATTATTTTCCAAAATGTCTGTACCAATTTTTACTTCTACCCCCAAACTGTGAGAGTTCCCATTGCATCTGGATTAGTTACCACCACTGTGATACCGCTAAACGAGGCAACTCAAACTCAGCGGCTAAACATAGCAATCACATATTCTCATTATCTTAATCTGTGGATTGCTTCTGCTTCACACTGGAGTAGCGGGGGCCTAAATCTGCTCCAGATGCTTCTCTCCCACTTTAGTCAGGAGACAGCAAGGACGTGTCCTTTCTATCGTAATGACAGAGGCATGGGAGAGTCAGACTAACAACACACATCCTTTCAAAGCTTCTGCTACCATTAGAGTTGCTAGCATCCCATTAGCCAAAGCAAGCCCCCAGGACAGTCACAAAGTCAGAAGGGAGGAAAGGCACTCCATCCTTAATGGGAGATACTGCCTGGTTCTATGGTAAAAGGTAAGAATGTAGGGAGGAATGGAAAATTGAGACCAGTAACTTATCACATCTCTGCACTGTCACCAACATTTGGTATCTTCACACTTCTTAAAATGGTAGATAATGGTATTTTTGTGTGTGTGTATTTGCCTGGTTATTGATGAGGCTGGGCATATTTTTATACTTTTAGTGGCCATTTATATTTTCCTTTTTTGTGAAGTCCTTACCAAGTTGTCTGCCACTTTTTTTTAAAATATTTTATTTATTTATTTGGCACAGAGAGAGAGAGAGAGAGATCGCAAGCAGGCAGAGAAAGAGGGGTGAAGCAGGCTCCCTGCCGACCAGAGAGCCCGATGCGGGGCTCGATCCCAGGACCCCGAGATCATGACCTGAGCCAAAGGCAGAGGCCTTAACCCACTGAGCCACCCAGGTGCCCCTAGATCTCATTTTCAAATGCCCAAATTTGTGAATACAACAATTATATCTAATTTTCCTTATAAAATGCAATAAAGCTTAACTTCAAGTGATATATTCATATCCTTAATTATTTCATAAATCTTAGATCAAAGTAAAATGTAGGGTTATTCTTTCTCAGGCACCATACCTCAGATCGATAACTTCACTTCTTTCTTTCCATTACCAGACTGATCTTAACTTTTCAAATCCACAAGGCCACTTTTCACAAAACAGTCATACTTTCCCAAATCCCAAGACTTCTAACAGTGACTTTAATTATTCTAGATGTTTCCCTAAGAAGAGAGGCCATCAGTAAACTCCACCCACTGGGGTGGAGATGTTGGGGACTGGCTAAACCCACTTATCATCTGACTCACTCACCCTTTCAGACTGGGAGACATGTTCTAAACTTATGCCTCAAAATGTTACAAATATTACATGCCATGCAACCTCAGGAAAACTTGTGAAATAGCAAATTTAAATATGCATACATCAAGGATCTACAGTATTCAATAATTAATCAAAGCACATTCCAACACAAAATGTAATATAGTAAAACCTCCACAGCATGAATGTGTTATTACATAAGCAGCTCTTGCCCTCTCTTCCCAGCTTTTATCAAATGCCACTTTTTTTTTGAAAGGGATTCTTTGTCTATTTCTCTTGAGAGTCATTCTGTATTTTATTTGGCTTTCTCGCCATTCCCACATATAATACTTTACTAAATATTTTTACTTCATTTATAATGATTTTTATCAAGAGTTCTTGTAGAATAATCAAATATGTCCTTTGATATATGATTGATACCTTTTTGTCTTGCTGAAGAAATCCTTTTTCAGAGTGAGGTTATGAAAATATTCACCTGTATTATATTATCTCTGAAAAACTTTATAGTTCTGTCTCATAGATTTAGGTACTCAATGTATCTTGATATGACAGGTCTTTCCACTCATCTTTTAAAAGTATGTCTTGGGCTCTTGTTGTACTTTGTACTTGGTATAAGATTTTAAATCAGCATTGTAAGTTCCATGAAATTCTGGTATATTTAACTTATAGTACATTGAAATTACACATGAATTGTGACAGAATTTTTTTTCCAGTATTGAGTTTAATAAGTTTTTAAATTCACAGATTTATTTTCTTCTTTAATTTTTCCAGATAGTTTTGTGATTTTCTTAATAAAGTTCTAGCATTCTTAACTTATATATTCCCAGGTGCTTGATGTTTTTGCCATTATTGTACTGGTGTTATAAAAATTTTACTTTCTAACCATTCATTTCCTAACCATTTAGTGCTGGAATGTAGCATTCATTTGTGAGATTCTTTATTTTTTTTGCCCAGCAATACTGCTGAGCACATTCCTTAATTTTAATATTATCCATTAATTACTTTAGAATTTCTATGTCTGAAGTTATATCATTTGTGAATATTGAGATTTTTTTTTCTTCCTTTCAAATTCTTATAACATCTATTTTGATTACTTGTCTTTAATGTATTGGCTAGGTCCCAAAGTAAAATGTTGAAATAGTAATAGCAGAATTTTGGCTTTAAACTGAATATGAAAGGGAAAGGTTTACATATCTTATCATTACATAATGTTTGCTCTAAATTTTGAGGAGATTCTTAGTCATTTTTCATATTTCCCATTTTAAAAAAATGAATGGCTGTTTAATTTTAAAATGACTTTATTGCATTTATTCAAAAGACTTTCTTTTTTATCTCTTAGTCTTTAATGTGATTAAATTTAATTTTTAATGTTAATTAACTTTCTATTCATCAGATAATCTGAAGTTCATTATGGTGTATTTTCCTCATATTCATGACTGGATCAGTTTATTAATACATTATTTGATATTTTTCCATCATTATTTATGATGAAGATAGGCCTTAAATTTTCCTTTATTTGATGTCTTGTTTCTGGCTTTGATATCTAGGTAGCTTAAAATAAGTTTTAAAATGTCCTTTCATGTTTCATTCTTTTAAATGTTTTGGTAAGGACACCTGGGTGGCTCAGTGGGTTAAAGCTTCTGCCTTCAGCTCAGGTCATGATCTCAGGGTCCTGGGATCGAGCCCCACATGGGGCTTTCTGCTAGGCAGTGAGCCTGCTTCCCCTTTTCTCTCTGCCTGCCTCTCTACCTACTTGTGATCTCTCTCCTCTCTGTCAAATAAATAAATAAAACTTAAAAAAAAATAAATTAATGTTTTGACAACATTGGAAGTGAATATTCCTTGTAAGTCTTGAAAAACTTAGTGGTAAAAGCCTCACAGCCATAATTTATTTCATAGGTATATTTCTGTCTACACTGATTTAGCCTTGATAAATACATAAATTTTAAGATTTTTATTTTTTCTTGAGTCAGTTTTTGAAATTTGTATATTTTATTTAAGCATTCAAAACATTTCATATATTTTTAAAAGACTTTATTTATTTATTTGTCAGAGAGAGTACAAGCACAAGCAAGGGGAAAGGCAGGCAGAGGGAGAAACAGACTCCCTACTGAGCAAGGAGCCTGAGGTGGGACTTGATCCCAAGACCCTGGGATCATGACCTAAGCCAAAGGCAGATGCTTAACCAACTGAGCCACTCAGGCATCCCAACATTTCATATTTTTAAAAACATTCCATTTTTCAAACTTTTTGAACATTTTTAATGTTTGAAATATATGAGTTATTGTTCTCTTTCCATTTGTATAGTAGATTCTATACCAACACTTTCTTTTTCCATTTTTATTTGCACTTTTTTATATTTTTTCCTCTAGAATCTTGTCTATGATAATCTTTTCCAACTTTTTGAATGAATGTTTACTTTGTAACTCTTCTAATTATGTAATATAAGCTTTGTGTCTATATAGTTTTCTTAAACTCTCAAAACTCAAGTTTTAACATTATTTTTTATTCTTATCACTTAGTTAAAAATATTTGCTGATTTTCATTGTTTTTTCCTCAAACTAATGTGTAGTTTATTCTTAGTAATAATAATTATTAGTAACTTTTAATGTTTGTTAATTTCATAACTGTAGGAGGGTTTATGTTATTTATTTATTTATTTTTGTTATTGATTTCTGCTTTATGGCATCATGGTTAGACTTCATGGTCTAGATGTTTGAAAAAAAAAAAAAGTTGAGACCTGCGACACATTCCAGTACATGTAAAGTGACAATGTTACTTATTTTCTGATCTGTTACACTTTTGAGTGTGAAAAGTAATGGGAAACGGAGGACCATTAGGAAAAGGGCATGGGCAAATCAGGCTGTACAGTCACCCAAACAATGTGATACCTCTTTATAAGTTTCTTATTTATGAATGCTAGAAACTAGTGTTTTTACAAACTAAGGAATTGCAGAAAAGAAGAGGATATGAGAAGCAAACATGTAATGAAATCACAAATCTATAGCCTGCCCAGAAGTCCCCATGTGCCATTTGACAATTAAGGAAAATAAAGTAATTTTAAAAAAACAATTATGAGGGGCTCCTGGGTGGTTCAGTGGTTAAGCGTCTGCCTTTGGCTCAGGTCATGATCCCAGGGTCCTGGGATGGAGCCCCGCATCGGGCTCCCTGCTCAGTGGAGAGTCTGCTTCTCCCTCTCTCCTTCCTCCTGCTTGTGTACCCTCTCTCACTGTGTCTCTCTCTGTCAAACAAATAAACAAATCTTAAAAAAAAACCCAATGTTTATAAGAAAAATAAAATTAAAAAACAATTATGAGACTAGTCCCATCACCATATATAAAATAACTCATAACACACATACACACACGCACACACATTTTTTACTAACGTTTCACATCTATGTCTTTTCCTGAAATTTTTAGGGAAAAAATACTCTTTCTGGCTAAGTTAATAAAGGTTTCTTTTTTCTACGTGTGTACTGGAACAACAAAATCTCCTCAAATGACAAATCTGATGTACTTGATATCCTCAATTTGCCTCTCTAGCTGATACTTTTAAAAAATATTAATTTACTCTATTCTTTTCTATCCTTCTTTGCAACTATGGACCACATAAGCCAAACCCTCTTGCCCTCTGGTTTTTGGGTAGTTTCAGGTTTTGGAGAGCAGAAATAGGAAGAAAGTAATGTCTGGTTATTTGTTGCCCTGGTTTGCTTTACTGGTTCTCAGGAAGTAGGTGGCCAGATTCCTATACCAAGGCCACAACTATCTTCTACAGCAAAAGATCTCTGCTCATGCTTCTTTCCATGATCCCTTCAGGCCTAGATAGCCACAACTTCCTGACTCCTACTGAACTCTGAGTGCTCCATCATCCCTTATCATTTAATTCCGTCCACAGCTTTTTATATTTCTTTTATTGAATACTCTTTACTAGTATGTTAATTGCCTACTGCAACCCAGGCTACCGTAATATATTATTATAGTTTTCAAATGTATGTTAAATCAATTCATAATTATTATTCATAATTCAAAAATTATCATTCGTATAACCACTAAATATTCCTTGAGTATCACTAATTATATAGATAGTCATATTTTGGGAAACACTTTCCTGTACACTATTTAAATTTACTCAATCTTCCTAAATATAATTAAGACTTGGTTTCTAAGAAGCATGTGGAGGGGACATTCCCAACAATAGTACTTATTCAAAGAAAGTGACTTTTATATCATGTATAGAACAGATATAGTCTCATGAGAGTTATTATTGAGAACAAAAATACATTTTTTCCTTTTTTTAAAAGATTTTATTTCTTTGACAGGCAGAGAGATCACAAGTAGGCAGAGAGGCAGGCAGAGAGAGAAGGGGAAGCAGGCTCCCTGCTGAGCAGAGAGCCTGGTGTGGGGCTCAATCCCAGGACCCTGAGATCATGACCTGAGCCGAAGGCAGAGGTTTTAACCCACTGAGCCACCCAGGCACCCCAATAATACAATTTTTCTATGTAATATATTAATAAAGTTACGAAAGTTCTCACTTAAGACTAGATATCAAATATTTTATATATTAAATTCCCAACAAATATCAAGTACTTTCAAGTTTATTATTTCCATCATGTTTGTTTTTCTGTTTGCTTTGAAAAAAATTATTTTCTATGCCTCTTGAATAATACCAATATCTTAAAAAGCAAATTGCAAAAGTTTCATGTTTTTCTCCAATATACTCTAAATGTAGGTTGTTACAGATGGACAATTCTATAAGAAAAAACTGAATTACAGATCAGGTGCCTCCACCATCCTCATTATTCAAAAGGGAAACTTTAATTGTTCCAAGTGAGAACGAGTTAATCACAGGAAAATGAGAAAAAGAAAGTAAGAAATAAGAAAATAAGTCTATATTTCAAAGATGTCATCCTTAGCACCCTGAACGAAACAAAGTTACATATGAATAATCTGGCAATTTGAACATTTGAAATTTCAGATAGAGGATTTCAACTTTTTTATCACCTCTGTATATACCAGAAGCCAGGAGTTTGAATGATTCTAAACTTAAGGAAAAAAGAATTTGAGGCCAAAGTGATACAGTGGAGAGTTAGATATTTTTCATAATATGCCTTGTGCAAATGTTCAATCCTGTCTATCATGGTATAGGCTCTTTTGGAAAACCTTCTTATAAAAAGACTGGACTGCCAACCTCTTAGCAAGTTGAAGTACTAGGAATATAATCATTGATGAATCATTTCTTACCGAGGAGCCAATTTAGAACAGAAATGGACAGGCAAGCTGCTAACAGTAGGATAGAGGCTTCTGAGATGTAGAAGGATAGAAGAAGAGAAGAACAGCATGTTTTCACATTAATTTGGTCTGTAACCTTGGCACTAAAGTGATAATGGAAATCTCATAAGGTGTGAAAGAAGGTCTCCAACCAAGCTAGCGAGAATGTTACATAATACATCAGTTATAAAACCTCTTTTGACTACATATATATTGAGTGTCTCATATCTAATAACACTTAACCCACTGATACTGTAGAGTGTACAAAAAAGCATGAATTTTGAAGTTAGAGGAGTCAAAGTTAGCTAAGTGCATTGGGTGAACCATTTAACCTTTCCTGACTTTGGTGTGTTCATCTGTAAAATGATGACATTCAATCAGATTATTTGAAAGGTCTCATTGAACTCCATAAAACCTATAGCTCTACATATGTTTAATGACCAAACTGCAAGTGAGGTGGATATGGCATAAAGGGAGGAGACAGGGATTTATTTCAAGAGAAAACAGATCTGATTTTCAGGTTTAGAACTGCTTAAATACTTTTGCTTTTGACTTTGGGATCTTGAACTGGAAACTTAAGTATTACAAGACTGCAATTTCTCTTCTTCAAAATGCACATAATAATTTTTGGTGAAAGTGTTTTTGTTAAAAAGCAAATGGAAAAAAGCATAGAGATACATATCTAAACTCTATATAAATGGAAAGAATGGGTAGTGATATATTGGCCATGGATGATGGGTCTGAATTAAAACTTCAGTTGTTGAAATTTATACCTTTTTTATTTTTTTGAAAAATATATATCCCTGGTTCCAACCTGATAAAAACAGTCATGACTTTTCCTTGCTTTTTCTTCACCTGCTGGGGATACCATAGAGTGTTAAGATGTTGGTAGAATAAGATGATGAATTCCCTGTCAATCTGAGTCCCTGATCAAAGCAAAACTCAGCAACCTGAATTAGATGGGGTTAGTGGAAAATAATTCTTTGCTATTATGCCACATAGATTTAGGAGTAAATTTAGCTTTGTAGCATACTGAAGTTTTCTGAGCAAGAGAAACATCAAGCCCAGAGAAATTTTTTGTTCACTAATACAGGTCAGAGAGAAATCACGATGCTGAAGTAACCTAGCCAAATAGGGATACTAAGTATGCTCAGACTTAAAGGAATACAAGGGTAGGTAGTTAGGTAACAGGATATTGTAGTAGAAGTGGCTAAAATGACACATTATAAAACAGATTGGCCCCCAGAAGGGCATGTTTAATATTGAAGATCACTAAAAAATGAACCACGTCCTTGTAAATAACCATGAAAATTCATACGAAAAAATTTTTATATGGTGGCCGTTACGGTTCTAGGGTGTCCTTTTGTGGGTTTTTCGTTTGTTTTTACCCACAAGCTCATTATTTTGATGGAAAAAAAGATTTCTTTTTTGTGAACAGAAAATATCAAGAGTATAGAAAGTATTCCAGCTCCATTCCTATACACAGGGACTTAAGACAGTGCTATATCTGAACCGGGGCAATAGAATCTATTATAGTGATGTCATATACTCATATACCCATAGTGTGTGTGTGCCTACTTATGTTAGTATTTATAACTAAAGAATTTCATGTAGGCAGGATTTTTTCTCTCTTTTCTCTCTTCTTCTCTCTCTTTTATAATAGGAACTCATTAAGTATTTATTTACTCGCAAGGTGACTAAATGATTGAATAGAGGCAGTAAGTGTGTGAATGAATGAATGACAATAATAAAGTTTGGATACAATGTGTTTGGGGCAGGAAGCCATAGTTTGGTAGCATGTGGATGCTAATCACTTGTATTAGAAACATCGGAAACTAGATTTAAAGCAGCAAAATGTATGCTAGGCCACATCTTCATTGGTAGATGCTGGGTTTTCTTAAAATTTCTTCTTTTTTAAGTTTTTATTTAAATTCCAGTTAATTAATATACAATGTAATATTAGTGTCAGGAGTAGGATTTAGTGATTCATCACTTACACACAACACCCGGGGCTTATCACAAGTCCCCTCCTAAAGCCTCATCACCCATTTAACCCATCCGCCCACACACCTCCCTTCCAGGAACCTTCCAGGAACCTTCAGTTTATTCTCTAAAGTAAGAGTTTGTTTTGTGGTTTGCATATCCCTTCCACCCCTCCCCCTCCATGTACATTTGTTACTTAAATTACATATATATGTGAATTCATATGGTATTTTTCTTTATCTTATTGACTTATTTCACCTAGCATAATACTCTCTAGCTCCATTCACACCATTGCAAATGTCAAATTTCCTTCTTTTTTATGGTTAAGTAATATTCCATTGTGTATATATCCCTTCTTTATCTAATTATCAGCCGATACACATTTGGGCTTTTTCCATAATTTTGCTATTGTTACTAATGCTGCTATAAATACTGGGGTTCATATGCCCTTTGAAACCAGTATTTTTATATCCTTTGTGTAAATACCTAGTACAGCAATTGCTGGATCATAGAGTATTTCTATTTTTAACTTTTTGAAGAAACTCCATACTGTTTTCTGGAGTGGCTGCACCAATTTGCCTTCTTCCCACCAAGACCTTTCTCTGCACCCTTGCCAATGTCTATCATTTCCTGTGTTGTTAATTTTAGCCATTCTGACAGGTGTGAGGTGATATCACATTGTTGTTTTGATTTATATTTCCCTGATAATGACCGATATTGAGTAGGTAGATGCTAGGCTTTTAATATCTTTCCCATTTTAGTCAGAATTGTCTCAGGAACTGGTGGGGTAGATGAATTATTTTTACACTCTAGGATTTAATAAACTTCTGGTTTTTGGCCCTGACATTCTTTTTCTCAACTGTTTGCACTTGCCTCTCTCCTGAGCAGATTCTTCTATATTCTACTTGATTTTAACTCCTCACTCAACCTCTCCATAAGCCTCTCTCTGGTGAATTCCTCTGGTAAATTATCTTCTAGCTCTCAGGAAACTTTATTTTCATTCTCCCAAAATTCTTTATGTTTCACAGCAGTAATACTTTTCTTTTTCTTTTTTTTATTAAAGATTTATTTATTTAACTGAGAGAGAGAGAGAGAGAGAGAGAGAAAGGGTAAGGATAGAGGGAGAGGGAGGGCAAAAAATCTCAAGTAAACTTTGTGCTGAGTGTGGAGCCTGATGCAGGGCTCAATCCCACAACCTCAAGATCATGACCTGAGCTGAAACCAAGAGTTAGATGCTCAATTGACTGAGCCAGCCAGGCACCCCAGTAGTCATACTTTTCTATTTAAGATCGGTCTCTCTTTACCCTCTGCTCATGTGGAAGCTCCTATGTTTAGTTTGCTGGGTACACAGTAATCATTCAATTAAGATATAATGAGTCAACAAATGAATCAATAAAGCTAAAATTCCCTAGCACTTGAAACTTGGAAATTCAGGTGCTGTCAGTTTTGTTTTATTTAGTAGAGTCATTTTGTGCACATTACCCAATTGCATTTTCAGTGCAGAATGTGAGAGTTCTATAATACCTCAAAAGTAAGGAACTGTATTTCTATCTTGCCATACAGGTGAATACATACATAAAATACTTCTACCAATTTAAAGGGCTTCTTTAGAACTAATATAAATTGTAAGATTCCTAGGATCACACACATAGCCTTGGTGAAATTATGTAGAATTAAAAGTGATTTTTTTTTCAGGTATCTGTTCTACCCTGCAGTTTGTGAGGCTAGCCAGCAGGAAGCCACAAGAAAGAGTGAGGTGGGAGAGATGAAAGAGAATACCAAATCGATGTCGATCTGGTAACAATAACAGTAACATATCTGTGAAACCTACATACGGAAGTCAGACTTCTCTGGATAATGCAATTAAAGATGACAGAATCACATTCCTGACTTTAGATAACCATCATGCAATGATTCCTAATAAATATACATATTTTTACAAACTAATGTAGTCACAAGAGCATGTTCAGTGCATCAACATTGCTCCAATTAATATTTAAAAATACAGCAAAAGGAAAAAAAGTAAGAAAAACCAGGAGCAGAAATTATTTAAATAGAATTTCTTAAGATCTATCTTTCTGTGGAAGTTTCTGAAGGAATGACTTCTAAAAGTTTTACTGAAAATATTGTATTTAACAGGTAAGGGCAGAATGAATAAACATGCAATGTCTGTGAAAGAGTAGGTGCATCACATGTGGACAGTCATAATCAAACTTAAATCACAGTTCTGTCCAGAGATTCATTTTTCTTATCTGCCCATTCCCAGCCAAATAATCTTAAATGTCATTGAATATATAGTAGATACAATAGTTAAGTGTACTATATGGATTTGAATTCTGGCTTAGATGAGTTAAATAATTTCATGGCTCTATTTTGTCATTCGTGAAAAGGAGAAAAGCAATAGCAGTTTTCTCTTAAATTTCTTGTGGCCATTAGGACATTAGAATACTTGAAAAATAAGTAACTGTACATAGATTTCCATGTGTGTGTTTGCTAGTTATCAACTGTTATTGCAATTGTTAGTACAGAACTGTCATTATGAATACCTATGTTTAATAATATTTGAAGGAATTGTGTTTTATTCATTAAAGTGCACAGGTTCTTTTAGGACACTGACCTTTAAGATCTTTGTTCTCCTCTGTTATAGTCTGCAAGATGTTATCTTGAAGATAATAATAGCTAATGTTTGTTGTGTGTTATCAGATGTCAGACATTTTATGTATTAATTTATTTATTGTTAACAAATAAACATAGAAATAAATACATAATTAAAACAGGATAGGGGTGCTCATACCAATTCCATTTTAAATTTATGGAAATTGAAACATAGAAAAGTCAACGACTTGCTCAAAGTCAAATGATTGGTAAGATCAGAAGAAGGATTTGAACTCATACACCCTAAATTCAAGACTTCACATTTCCTTTCTGCCTTCTAAGTAAAGGAGATCTCTCTCTCACTCCCTAAATCCTTCTGCCTCCATCCCTTCCCATCCTCCTCCCCCTTCAATTTCCCCCTCCTCCTCCTCTTCCTTCCTCACCCCCTCCTTCTCCTTCTTCTCCTCCTTCTCCTCTTTCCCCTTCCCCTTTTTATTCCTTCCCTTCTCCTCCTTCCTCCTCTTCCTCTTCCTCATTCTTGTTCTTGTCCTTGTTGTTCTTCTTCTCCTTCTCCTTCTTCTTCTTCTCCTCCTCCTCCTCCTTCTACTCTTCTCTCTTATTTCAAATCCTAGGTGCATGCTCTCTCTCTCTTAAAAAATAGTTTAACTCAGATGCTTGGGTGGCTCAGTTGGTTGAGCAACTGCCTTCAGCTCAGGTCATGATCCCATAGTCCCGGGATCAAGACCCAGCATCAGGCCCCCTGCTCAGCATGGGGTCTGCTTCTCCCTCTGACCTTCCCCCTCTCATGCTTGCTCACTCTCATTCTCTCTCTCAAATAAATAAATAGAATCTTTTAAAAAAATAGTTTAACTCAACTTTTTATCTGGAAAAAAACTTCTGAAATGATGAAACGTAAAAAAATGATTCCACATTGTACATAAATACTTAACCATAAGTTATTCATTTGTTCATAAAATATTAATTTTGTTCCTACTATGAACCAAGCTATTTCTACATGCTAGAAATAAAAAGTGAAGGACAGATGGGAGTTATTATTCTAATACTTTAAACATAAATACTAACTAAAACTTACTTTGAGTCAAATGGTAATAAGTGGTATGGAGAGAGGTCAAGGAGAAAATGTAATAGGTGTGTGTGTGTGTGTGTGTGTGTGTGTGTGTGTGCATGTACAAAGCCCCCGAGAAAGTGTAAATTTCTAACAGGTTGGAAAAAGTGTAAGAGAACCATTTGGCTGGGGAAGACTGGGAAGAGAATGAGCATGAGGGTACTGTTGTACAGAGGCAGGGTATTCCAGGTCATTTTAGGGATGTTAGGTTTCACGTGGAATCGGATAAGTAGTCTTTGAATGAATACAAATAAGAGTGACAAAAATGGATTCAGTTTGAAACTGTATTGTTTCCTACTGCTGGGTGGAAAAGAGATTGTAGAATGTCAAGGGCAGAAGCAGGGGTGCTAGTGGACCAGGGCAAAATTCCTGAGAAGATAAGATGGTGCTTTAGATCAGAATAGTCATGATGAATGTGATGAGATATTAACCTCTGAATATATGTTCAAAGTGAGGCAAAGAGTTACTGTGATGTTGTCAAATACCCCCTAATTATTGCAATTGCTACATTGGTGCAGATTTGCTAGGTGGGCAATAAATGCACATAGCAGAGTGTGTATCATGTGCTGAGCAGTTTTACAGTGATAGCTGATTTTAAATCTAGTTTTTATAGAGCCATGGATATCAATGAACTAGTTCTTTCATTGTATGGGCATCATCTGAGGGGATAGTCTATGACTAACAAAAAGTGAAGATGTAAGAAATAGCATGAGGCTAGATTGCACATATGGGTACCAAGGGGGCATCGTGTGGTGGTAAACTAGAAAGAAAAGAAATGGTTTTGGTGTTCAGACCTCAAGGTATATATATAACATCAAAATACCCACAGGAGTTCCAGAGTTAACAGTGGCAAAGGAATCCCTATAGGGGGATTAATTCTAATACTAATAACACAAATATAATTAATACTTCTACTAGAATTAGTAGAAGAGAAAAAATTATAGTTGGTAATTATTTACAGTCCAGGCAGATCAAGGTTTTGTGGACTGGACGTTAGTACAATTCTAAGTATCTTTCTTTGGAAAATAAATTTTAAAGATATAAATACGAAGTGAAGTTCAGAGCCTTAAAAATGTCCTATATAGGTAAGAATTCCAGGTGCTTAGGCTTTATTATCTCCATGATAAATCCACTATCAGGATATCCATGTGATATACATTGTATTTGCATTTACATTTAATAAGACTCACCAAACAGACCTATAAAAATAGAAAAAACTAGAATTCCTTAAAAAAATTATAAACTATAAAGACTATATCTTAGATTGTTCTCAAGCTGCCCCCTTATTCCCTTCCTGATCCATATACCTGAAAAAAATAATATTCTGAAAAATATTACATAGTTTGGGTTACTTACACTTTCTAACTTTATTTTTATTTATTTATTTGTTTATCTATTTATTTATTTTCAATGAATACCAAAAAATCACCAAAATTAAATCTCAGGATTTTATTTTTAATAACAACTTATTGGTAATAGATGATGAGTTCAATATACCTAAAGATCTAATTGTTTAAATGTGAATTTAGGTATAGTTGATCCAAATTACTATTAAAATTACTTTTAGAGAATGAAATACAGATCTAAGGCAGTGAAAAATTGAAAAAAATGTAGGGTTTAGTCTGTAAGTATTGATGGGGAGACCAGTATTATCTGATAGAATAGGGAGATAAAGTAGAAGACAAGAACTAGCTGTTTGTACTTTTCCATGCCCAAATTGCCATCCTTTTTCTTTTGTACATGAAACCTTGTGATGAGGAAGCTGTATGTCCTTGCAATTAAAACTCCTTCCTTCTCATAAACTCCTGCTACTAACAGTATCTGATCTGCACATTTTTGGATCAAATTAAAGGAATAAAAAATATATCTTTCTCGAAATCAATTTTTATTTGCCCCCAAGTGTTCAACTCTTCAATTTTTATAGCCTCATTATTTCTCTAAATTCTTTCCCAATTATCCAAGTCTTTTCCCCTTCTTTTTGGACTCTAACAATGAATTCATAGAAAGTTTTAATGATGATTAAGGAATGAGTTTAGTGTTTCTTTAAATAAGGAGTTGGTCTAAATTAGCGTCCAAGGAACAATAAGGGACAATCAAGGCTCTTATTTGTCTTCTTAAACTTCATCCTCCAAGGAGAATATTAATATGACTACAGCAATATCCTTGATAAGTATTCCACCCACATTTCCTGAGATGGCTTGTGATGGTTTGGTGC
>CM052800.1:20118741-20191349 GCA_028533885.1 Nasua narica | reverse complement strand
AAAAAAAAGAAAAAGAAAAGAGAGAAGGAAATAATGTTACAAAATGAGAATAAAGAATGCAGGTAATTTTTCATGCCCTGTCAAATAATTTGATTTTATTTTTTATGGGAAATGGGAAACCATCAAATTTTACAGTAGGTTGAAAATCTAAGAAGCATTCAAGAAAGATATATTGGAAACAGTCTTACTGGCTTTGAAGAGAAGAAGGCTGAAGACAAGAAAAACTGATAGGTGAGTTATACATTTATAATAGAGGTAATAGATAAACTAATAAGTAAAGTGGAATTATATTGAAGACAGATAGCATTTGTCTATTTCCCTAATTTAACTGTAGACACCTCCAAAAACAGCCAGTGCCCAAAATTCTTAGACCTTACTAGTTGTTGTCCTAAGTTCAACATTTGACTAGAAGAAAATACTCTAGTATTTTAGATACATTGCAAACTTTACAGTTTGTATTAAATACATTTCCCTTTCAGAGGGAACCCTTTGTTCATGTTATCTGTTCTTTTCCAGGGAGTAGAAAATACCAGTTAATCAGTGTGAAGTTCAAATCATCTTTGAGCAGTAATGCTGACAGTTTGAGGTATAGTGGGAAAAGGGAACTCGCTGTTTGCTCACTTATTCACCAGAAGTTCAACATTTTGAGGAACATCTTGTATTATTTGGAATCTATCCATCATTAAACATAAATGAGAAAAAGACTGTAATACACAAATGTGCTAATGCCAAATGGATACATGTATTAAAGACACTATAACCATCTGGACTCAATATGGGACCCACAATGTTCCCATTTATCAAATTATATTTCCCATACAATATTTTATATCTATAATTCAGTGTTGATGAAAACAGAATTGTTTTCAATTTGTCAAAATGGGTTACAGTAGTATTGTAGAAAATATCACTTTTATCAGAGAAGGAAAACAAAAATGGTGGCCAATAGAGAACTTTACTAAAATCTTGGTTTTGAGAGGTGAGGAAGCACAGGGACAGATGCTAGCAACCACCAGAGGATCATTCAAAAATTTTAAGAATCAACATGTTTGAGGATTATTCTTATTCCCATCTGTCTGAATTAATTCCCTCAAACTTTAAATTACTCTCTCTTCTCATTACTTATTTGAATATTAAACAGATTTCAAAGTTGAACTCAAGTTCCATCTTCTCCATAAAAATTCCCTTATCACTACTCCATTATATAATGAGTTCTCCCCTCCTAAAACCAGATACATTGCTGCTTCTACTAATCAACTGATTTTTAAAGTGTGTTATCTACATGTAGACTAGAGATATTCCTTCTTTCCTTTTTTCTTCTTTTTACATCCATCTACCTTCTATCCTTCCTTTCTTTTTTCCCCTGAGAAACAATTTTTAACATGAAAAATTATATGCTAAACACAAAAAAATAGAATGGGAAATAGAGGGGCACCTGGGTGGCTCAGTCAGTTAAGAGACCAACTCTTGATTTTGGCTCAGGTCATGATCTCAGGGTCATGAGATTGAACTCCACATCATGCTCTGAGATCAGCGTGGCATCTGCTTAAGATTCTTTCTCTCTCCCTCTCCCTCAGCCCCTTCTTCTGCTCAAGTGCACAGCACTCTTTCTCTCTCCCTCTAAAATAAGTTTAAAATAAATCGTTAAAAAATAAGATATAGGGTTACTCTTTTTTCACAAGATGGGTATAAAGTTCTGTATTTTGTCTAGTAGGCCCATCTTGTAACTGACATGCCTGTACTGAAACACTGGGATACCTTGATAGACCTAGAAAAAAATAAAAATTGTCCCATGATAAGTATTGACATTCCCCTTGGTCCCTATTTTGCTACTTTGGATAACCAGTGTGCTGTTCTTTCCTCTTATTCTTAGATAATTGCTGACAAGAACACACTCTTTCACTTTCAATCCAAACAGATTTCTTAGCTCTTTTGGGGGCTAATCTGGGGAAGGGGGCATCTATGATGGGAATATTGAAGGTATTAAGTTGAAAAGTAAAAGGGAAGAAGATTTATCCCAGGGATTAATCCCCTGGGAACTTCTTCTTTCCTCCAATATCTACTCTCTTCCTTCTCAAAAATAATTAGGCATACTGAATCTTTTCTTATCTTCTCACTAACCTCTCACCTAGCCAGTATTTCTTCTGAGCAAAATGTGCCCAGAATCCTATGGTTAAATATCCCTAATTTCATAAATCTTCTTGTTTCTTGAAGTATATCATCTTCCCTCAGTCCCTGAGATTCTCTATAACCAAATACTGGAACTTGAAACTTCAAGTTAATGTAATAATCATCAAATTAAGTATTTGATCTTGTACCATGTTCTCTGTTGTATTCCCAGTACCTACACTGCCTGGCATAGACTTACGAGGCACTACAAAAAATGTCCTTACTGTATATAAAACACTTGTTTTCCTAAAATTACATAATAGAAAAAATAAAATAGGGGTGCCTGGGTGGCTCAGTTGGTTAAGTATCCAACTCTTGATTTCTGCTCAGGTAATGATATCAGGGTCCTAGGATTGAGCCCCAAGCATTAGGCTCTGTGCTCAGCCTGGAGTCTGCTTCTCTCTCTCCCTCTCCCTCTGCCCCTCTTTCTGCCTGCATGCACACTCTCTCTCTCTAAAATAAATAAATAAATCTTAAAAAAAAGAAAAAAGTAAATAAGATAGAAAAAAGATCATGTATTTCTTGCCACTATCATATCCTTTCCAGCATTTAATTATTTTATAAAACTGACATCAATGTTGTCTAAATTCATATCCTTATGTTATCATAAGGATCCCTGTTGGCCTTCTATAGCCATACATACTTCTCTCTGGCCTTCTCTCCTTCCTATCACTGTTTCATCTCTTGTCCATTTCTATTATTTTGTCTGCTCAAGAATATTATATAAATAGAATCATACACTTACTATACTTTTGGGATTGGCTTATTTCATTTAGTATAATTCTCTGGATAGTCATCCAAGTTGTTGTGGGTCAAGAGTTTATTTCTTTTTATTGCTGAATAGCACACTGTCCATGGTACACATGTACAAATTATTGGTAAACCACTACCCACAGAAGGAGACCTGTGTTTTTTCAGGTTTGGGCTATTACGAATGAAGCTTCTATGATCATTTGTGTACAAAAATATAATAACACACTTATAGAAAAATTATTAATTGCTATGTATTGGCTACCTAAAATATACTATGCATTTTTGAGTGATGTATATATGTTTGATATCCCATTTATTATCATTGCAATCCCATGAAGGAAATATTATCTACTTTTAACAGAACTAGAAACTGCATGTCAGAGAAGTTAAGTAACATTCTCAAGGTAACATTTCCTCTCTTAACAGAAGAGCCGGGATTTGATTTTAGATTTATGCTTTTCCAAAGCCCATTTCCATTTTATTGAATTTATACCTGACATTAATCCATTTCACTTAGTGCCAGGTAGAGGTGAAGTGAAGCCCACTAGAAAAAATGACCTTTAGCCATGAGAGGGGCTATTTTTCCAGGCAGTCAGATAAAAGTGTTAAGAGCAGAGATCTTGTTGAGGAAGTAGTCATCACTCACCCACTGCTTTTTCCTCTTGGCCGGGACCTGAGCTTTTTTCATAGCAACATTGCTAGGCAGGGTGATGATAGTAGAAGTAGGTATTCTGTGACTCAATTTCTATGTGACATTGAACCTTCAGTGCCAAACAACTGCTCTACAGGCACAGTCAGTCTGTGAGTTGGGACAACATGAGTTCATAATTTTATAAACCAATTTCCATCTGAACTTTAAATCCTTGAAGACTGGTCTCTGTTTTATACAGTTTTATCTAACAATTGCCTATAATGGGAACTTTTTCACACCATATTCTCAGCAATATATAGCCTTTGGATTCCTATCTAAACACTTTCTTTTCCAATAGAATTTCAAGAGTACACTTGTTACTTGGTAAGGATGGTGTCTCCAAAAACCCCTGAATCAACTGTAATGCTTGAAAAAGGTGTCCTTTTGACTGCCTATCAACAGGTATATAAGCCAAAGATCATATTTATAAGAGTACTTGAATTTCTAAAGCTACATGCAAAGGAATATCTTTTATCTTATTTTTTATTGTCATATAATTAGCATTTAGCATTATATTAGCTTGAAGTGTACAATATAGTGATTCAATTTTTGTATATATTGTGGAATAATCATCACAATAAGCCTAGTTAATATCCCTCACCATCCGCCTTAAGGTGGCTGCCAAGGTGGTCCAACCTAGCTGAACTGTCTAAGCAAGCTGACTCTGGATGGATGCTTTACTCTTGGGTAATGCTAGGGATAGGGCTTGAGGAATTGGGCAGGGCTCCAGAGCTCAGAAGATGGGCATCAAAACAAAGTCACAGATGCAGTCTAATATCCTGGGTGCACCTAGAAGATAAAGGACCAGAGTTGGGAACCCTCAGTGGATGGTAAGAAGAGGGTCCTGAACCCAGGACTTAGCACGAAGGATAGAGAGATGCATTCTTGCATTGCTTTGAATATACAAGGCCCAGCTCTTGGGGTGGCATCTGATAATGTAGAGCTGTGTCCTCACTTCATGATTAGGCCTCCTCTCTTGAGATCATTCCTTTCCTTGGGTGAAGTCAGTGAGGTGTAGTTTCCATGTGCCACCTTCACATTTAGCAAAGGTAAGAGCCTCATAGACAACTGCCGGCAGGCTGCAGAAACCACTCAGCAAAGGCCCACCATCCAGGACCTAACACTGATGTGAATGGAAAGCAAGCCTCCTGACCAGGAAGCTCTAAGATTCCTTATGTTCCAGAGCCACTGCTGTATGCATCTAGGGACCATGACATACTCCTGTGTATTCTGCCCTTCCGGAGTACTTGGGGCCCTCTCTCCCACCTGTTCCACACTGCTCCATGACATGTGATCAGCCAGGACTTACATTCATACCATGCCTAGTGTTTTCTCACTGGCTTAAAAAAAAAAGGTGTATTTTAAATAAAAAGCAATTTAGCCTCATTGGTTATTTTTCAGACTCCAAGGCCTTGGCCTTTAAATTAATTTTCTTCTGTTTCTATACTAACTTTCTAATTTTCTTATTCTGGGGAACCCAAATTCATAGGTTCAAGTTCAAGTTCAGCCATTGCATCTTCACAGAACTCCAGACAAGGATAAAGAGCTATTTATTCAATATTCCCTTGGAATATGTAATTGTAATACTATCAAACTTTTAAACTCTGTTAAAATCCAGTATCTTACAAATATTTCTCATCCTAATAAGGGCACCTCTTTTCTTCTACTGATTCAATTCAAAAATCTTAGGAGACACACTTGAAGCTCTCTTTCTCTTCCACCCTTTATTAAATCCATCAGGAAACTCTAAAGTTTAGTGTTCAGAATATTTCTGAAATCTGACTACTTTTCACCAATACCACCCAAATCCAAGCCAACAACATATCTCAACCTGACTATGGCAATCGCCTATCAAATGATCTTCCATTTTCCAATATTACTACCCTTCATGCATATATAAAGCTATCTTTTCCAAATTATTCTTTTAAAATGTGAAGCTATTAAGAAACAAAACAGATGAACATAGGGGAAGGGGGAAAAAAAGAGGGAAGCAAACCATAAGAAACTCTTAACAATAGAGAACAAACTGAGGGTTGATGGAGGGAAGTTGATGGAGGGAGGATGGGCAAAATGGGTGATGGATATTAAGGAGGTCACTTGTGATGACCACTGAGTGTTGCAGGTAAGTGATGAATCACGAAATTCTACTTCTGAAACCAAAATGACACTATATGTTAACTAACTAGAAGTTAAATAAAAACTTGAAACAAAATTAATTAATTGATTGATTAGTTAAATTAGTTGGAAGCTGTTCCTGACACTCCTCTAATCAAAGTTCTCCAACAGCTTCCTATCATACTTAGAAAAAAACTCAAGTTTTCTCTTGGACTAAGTTCTGATACAAGGTGCTCATTGACTCAACTTTCATCACCTCTTTGTTTCTCATTGAGTTCCTACGACACTTTTAACATTTCAAACACTCTTGTGCTTGGGGGCATTGTGCTTATCTATCCCTATCTTCTTCTAGAAGGAGACCTAGAATCAAGAGCTGTCTGATTCCTCTTTCCTCTTTCATTCTGATGACTGTTACAATTTCTTGTCACCAAAAGGGACTTTTCTGAGACCCCCGCAGTTAAATAGAAGTTCTCCATAAATGAAAAACTTTTTATTTTATTGGAAAACAAATTACCTTACACTTACTAGTATGTGACAACATATAAATAATATATATATTTATAAATATAAAATAATGTTGGTTATTGATATATTAATTTTTTAGAATTTTTCCCAATCAATAGGCTATGAGTGCCATGAGAACTAGGATACTGCTTATGTTAACTGTGGTACCTGACACAAAATAGAGACATAATTATTATTTTATTAAATAAATAATCCAGAGGGATTATACAACTCCTATAGATCAAAAGTGAACGTAAGCAGAATTTAAAGCAAGAACATTAAAGACAAAAAATATTTTCAACGTATATACCAGAAAATTTTTTAAAAAGTCCCAAAACTGAACTGGGCAATTCTCCCTGAAAGTTGGTATATCCAAAGCCTTCCCCTTCCCGATTGATGGCAACTTCTTTCCACTTGCAAGTCCAGAATTGTCTTGGAGATGTCCTTGATTCCTCACTTTCTCATACAACCATCCTTTAATCCATCAATCTGGTTCCTCTAACTTACAAACATACCCACAATTTGACAACCTCTCATCATGTTTCTCCTTCCGCTTTGTCCCACATTCTCCCCATGCCTCAGCTATTGCCATACCCTCCTTAGTAATGCCCTGGCCTAGAATCCTCTGGCTTTTCATATTTTAAAAAAGATTTATTTATTTTAGAGAAAGAAAGGGAAAGTACATGGGTGGGCAAAGGGAAGAGAGTCTTGGGCACACTCTCTGCTTATAGTGGACCCAATGAGGGGCTTCATCCCAAGACATTGAAGTCATCATCTGAACTGAAACCAAGAGTCAGATGTTCAACCAGCTGCGCTATTCAGGTGCCCCCTCAGGCTTTTCATTTAACAATAGATGAGTGATGCCTTTACACTTGAGGATTGAGTGCTGGCATGCACTAGAGATTCCTGTCTGCTTGTAAAACTTTCCAATTCTTGTGAATTAGTAGTGGTTCTTTGACATTCTTAAATATCCTAAGTTTCCCAAAATTATAGTCATCTATGAATATTCATGGCAGTGGTCTTCATTGGGTGAACGGCCAGGATACCTTCTTTCTGTGACTACATGCATTCCATATTTGTAGCAGAAGCTTCATAAACCCTGGATTTGTAATCCAGTGTGCCTGGATCTCTACTTGTGTTGCGTCGATGTGATGAATGTCACGTAGATGAGCAAAATTTCAAAGAGGTGCATCAAAGACTCTCATCAGAATAGAGAAAGCCAAAAATTGTTTTCAAAATGAAAAAGTTTACTAAAAGTGGATTATGGATAAATAAACTTCACCATTACCTGGCATTATGCCCTAAAGACAGGATGAAATCTTGGCATGTTCTTGAACTTCATTAATTATAATAGTTATATCAATGTCATTGTTCTTAACCTTAAAAAAGAGAAACTAAAATTTAGTTTTTATTTTAAGATTTCTGTTTTTCATCTTCATTAAAAGCATGAATATAATCTTAGATATTTAAATGTGAATTTTTATAGATAGGCACATAAATACATAGATATGATTATGTTACTCTTTTGCCCAAATTCTGCAAGGTCCCATTTAATTCTGGTTAAAAGGCAAAATTTTCATAATGGCCTCCCAAGCACAACATGATTTGCTTAACTGTTGTGACCCATTAGCTAAGCACCAATTCATTATTGTTTTTTCTTTTCCTTACTTTCTTCAGAACATTGGCTTCCTGGCTGTCCTTGGGCATGGCAAGCATACTCCATCTTAAGGGCATTTGCTTTAGCTAAACTTTCTTCTTTCAGATTTATAATTGGCTAAGGGCTTACGTTCTTCAAATCTTTGCTTGCATATCACCTTCTTAATGCAAATTTATTAATGCACTCCAATCCAGAAATACTTAGTCCCCTAATTCTGTTCTATTTTATTTTACTCTTGCACAGTATGTACTACTTTGTAAAATATAATACAAGTTACTGATGTATTATGTCTATGGTGTACTATTTGTCTTTCCTGAAGGAATGTAAACTCTATTAGTACAGTGTATCTATTTTGTTCTTTGATGCATTCCTGTATATGAAACAAGAATAGCATGCCTTGCACACCTACAAGATGAGTCTTATGTTATATTTGTTACATGAAAAATGTAAGAATTCTTACAAATAAAGAAAACATGAAATTGAGGAAATAAAAGTATAAATAAGCATATAAAAAGGAAACATTCATACGTGCCTGGGTGGCACAGTTGATTAAGCCTTTGCCTTCTGCTCAGGTCATGATCCCCGTGTCCTGGGATTTAGTCCCGCATCTGACTCCTTGCTCAGTGGAGAGTCTGCTTTTCCCTCTCCCCCGTACTCATGCTCTCTCTTGCTATCTCTCTTGTTATCTCTGTCTCTATCAAATAAATAAAATCTTTAAAAATAAAAAAATTAAAAAAGAAACATTCATCCTAAAATCAAAGGCAGATTAAAATAAAATGAAGATGCCATTTTGAACCACTACTTCAAAACCATTTATTTTCTTTTAAATTCATGATGACAGCATAAAAAACAAAACAAAAAAGACACTATTCCACAGAACTTAAAAGAGGAAATGAGCCATGTTCTCTACCCCTTTTGACATGATCTCTTCCCAAAAGGAACATATAAAACATCCTTGGTCATAGTCTAGGGAAAATATTGAGTCATGATCATAATTTGTTGTGCTTGTCATATGCTAAAATGTCATGCATGGAAGCCATATGTATTATATTTACAATGAAGAAGTGAATATTAAGCAAGAAAGAAAAATGAAATAGGAAAGCAATCTATATGGTAATATCATGGGTATTTTTATCAGACAAATTTGTAGCATATCATAGTGGTACCTAGACTTACTCTCCTCTTGAAGAAATTCAACTTATCCTATAAGCCCAAATTTAGTTACTCCCAAAATGTTTCTATTTTCTCTAGGAGTTCATATTTCATTCAAAAAATAATTCCAGTGTTCACTGTGCTGTATCCTTCTTTAGTCAGTTTCTTTAAAGTTAATTTAAGTTTTCCTTCTGTTGCCAAATTAACAGGCCATGTCTGAGGTATTTAACCTGCAGATAGATAGACAATTATATATAGATATCGGTATTGATATATATGTAGATTAGATAGATATAGAAATGTAGTCAGTCCTTTCTTATTAATACCCAATAATTTCTCATAATTACTTTCTTAATTGAATTGATTATTTATTTATCACATTTACTATTTGTGAGGTCATTGAGAGTAATGAAAGAATTTGGTTTTGTTATTGCTAATCAGAACTGCCTTCAGCACAGGAGGAGCTCCATAGATGTTTTTTGAATGAATAAACTATGATACTGCTGCTTCTTTGCCCATACTTTTTAGCAGAAGATTCACCTTTATTCCTTTCCAAGGTGGCCACAATCCACATGAAAAATACTACCCACCCCCACCTCAGGAATAGTGATCACAAAGGATTTGTGTATCATTCCTTCAGGATCTTTCCACATTGATTTAATAAGTATACATGTCGTATAATCTTAAGGGAGATACTTGTAACCTCAAATACTATTACAGACTTAGAGAAGGCAATTTATTTTTCAGTCCACATGCCAATATGCCACCCTTGTGTGATGTATCATAGAAAACAGCTTATTATCTCTAAATGGAAAATGGCTTGGTCTGGAGCTATTCAAAATTGAAACATTGATTCATTGAAGATACTTTAGTAACAAATGAAACACTTATATACTAAAGATAGATGCTTTCAACTATGGAAAAGTTAGTCAACATAAACAAAAAGAAAAAGTGAAGATGCATTTAAAAAATAATATTTTTCATTGCTTCCTTAATAAATTTCCTTGCATGTCAGGTCCTTCTCCAGCAGTAATTGAAATAAAAATCATACATGGGTAAAAAAAATCACAGAAAGTATCAGTGATTTTTGCAGATCATGATGAGGAAATGTGGTTCTATGTAGTAGAAAACATGATACAGCTAAAAGAAATTGAGAGGGTTCAACTAGATCTTGGTAATGCTACAAGGAAGGAAAGAAACAACTAGGGACCTATCCTCTTAGTACATTTCAAGTATGTAATGCCATATTATTAACTGTTATGATAGGACAGTGCTTTAGATCTTCAGAATTCACTCATCTTCAAAATTGAAAATTTGTTCTCTCTGACTAACATTTCCTCATTTCTCCCTTCTCCCCCCTAATCCTGGCAACCACTATTCTACTCTGCTTCTATAAAGGTGAGTATTTCACATTCCTCATGTAAGTGAAGTCATACTGTATTTGTCTCTTTTGTGTTTGGCTTATAATAAATCTTCTGGACACACGTGCACCTACACACATTGGATTTATATCACACAGGAATAATGTATCAGATCTGACTCTCTATGAAGAGATGGGTGTTGTGACATAAAAAAGAAAAATTCAACTCATTTTGAGAGAGATTGGGAGATGGGCATCATCCTAAGGCCAATACTATTCAAAGAATTCTTGGACACTTTAAACAGTCTGAATAAAATTATTGGGATTTATTGGCTAAGTGTGTGTTGTCATGTGCTGTACCTAATATCACATGAAAGAAATGAGGTTCAGAGTGATTCAATAACTTCTCTTGGGGTCTTTATCATGGGGAAGTGCTTGGATATAATTTCATATCTGACTCCAAAATCTTTGCAAATGAGTACATTATTTTGATTGTTTTTTAAAGAATATGATCATATCTTTCCACCAGTAAAATTACAGAGTATTTTAAAACTATTTTCTTATAACAGTGCATGATAGTGGATTTCATCAAAATTTGACATTAGAGACCTAGATTTGAATCTGAGGTTTGCTGTTTGTTAGGTGTGGATCTTACAAAAGTTACTTAACCTCAAAACCTTCAGCTTCCTCAAGTAAAAGTGGGTATAGCAAGATATTGTCACAGAATCATTTGGATAATAAAGGCGAAATGGTTTACAAAGCACTTTTAAACTACAAGTTACAAAAAATATTTGTGACTTCGTTACAGAAATGATTTAGAAAAAATCCCATAAAATACCTGCTTTGAATTTTTAAAAACAAATTACACCACGTGAAAATGTTAATTCTAACATTTAAAAATGGCCCTCCAAATACAAAAGAACTACTTTTCTAAATGATGCTGCTAACATAGAATTATATCTAGTCAGATGGGTTTCCATAACAGCTACTCTCTGGAAGATGTTTCATAGGTAAGAACACATTTGAGCCTCTTTCCCAACTACACATAAAAGACAGGGAAAGAATGACAGCATTAACATGCTCCTTACTTCTCTCTTTCCTTTCTTATGGCACTTTACATTGGATGAGGTTTTAGTCAAAACTGAAGAAAAGAATGGCATTTTTCTCTTGAAATGGAGGGAAAAAACACCTCAGCGTCAGTCATCGACAGTACTTAAAGAATATCTTTTATTGACTGACAACTTTGAAGCCAATACTGCTTTGCTCAAAAAATGACTGAGATATCAGACTTCATAGTTAAGGATGCTATTTAGGAACTCCAGGGGAGTTGTGATGTTCTTACTGTTTCACAAGTGTAAGTAAGAGATCCCACAATGCTGCTGTACAAAAATTCCTTTTTCATTCCACTTAATCCCCTTCACCATTTCCTCTCTGGAGCCTCAGCTTCATGGCCACTTTAGTTCTTTGAAGATTGTTTTTCCGCCCACCATCCAAGTGAATCACTGCAGGCCAAATTCTGCTCTTGCAAGTACGTGACAGTCAACAGGAGCTGCCAGCCCGTATCTGAAGGCTGAATTTAGCACCACAGGTAGGTGGTGGTTGTTCTCTAACGAGTGTAAACAAAACCATCAGAAAAAGCAGCTAAGCTAGGCAAGGATTTGGGATTGATATTTCTTAGAGTGATCAGATAAAGACTTTTATATGGCCTTATAGACCCAATTGTGTTTTTTCTTTCTTTTTATTTTCCGTACTTCCAGTTGTGCTGTGATTTTTAATAAACACCTATAGATTAAAAGGTTGTAAGTCTTGAAAAATATCACATCTTATAACAATAATATCACTTTAGACCTTTATATTTGAAAGTACTTTCAAACTGTCTTTTCATGATATATTTAGAATGGATTATCACATTAGATAAAGGTGGATAAATTTAATTTTATGATTACAAAGTTATGCATTTCTAAGTGTTTGTCAATGAGAAAGCTAATTTAGTTATATCAATCTCATAACATTTATTTTATTCAAAAATATGTGAAGAATTTTTTTAAAGATCTTATTATTTATTTGAGAGAGAGAGAAAGAAAGCATGTGTGCACATGAGTGAGAGGAGTAGAAGGGAAAGGAGAAGGAGATCATCTCAAGCAGATTCCGTACATGGAACATGATATGGGGCTTGATCACATGACCCTGAGATCATGACCAAAGCTGAAGCCAAGAGTCCCATGCTTAACTGACTGAGCCACCCAGGTTCCCCAAGAATCATTTTTAATAATCTAATAGGAGTCCTAGTTTGATTTAATACAATTTTAGTAGTTCAGTTGTTCCTGAAAATATGGGAGTTAAGGAATTTTGCTACAAATATGACTCCTGTGGGGGAAAAAAAAAAAACAAATATGACTCCTGTGGAATATTCTCAATCCATAGACCTTGCCCTAATAGTTTCAATAACTCTAACACTATATATGAATTGATGAAAAGAGATACTTAAGCATAAAAAAGCAAAAAAAAAAATGAGGGAAGATTAACTCAATACTATGCATCCTGGAAAGGAAACGAAAGTATAAATCAACTTCTCTCAAGAAGAAATATTTCAAGCAAAACACTAATTCAGTAGGCTACTATATGCTTAGTCTAAAAGAGGGTTCTATTATACTGTAAATTGAGAAACACTTAATTAAAGTTTTAAAAAGTTTTAAAAGTTTCTTTAGTGTAATATCAGATTTTAATATACTAATTAGGCATTGTGAATAATTAAAACAAAGATATAGAATTCACTATTTCTCTGAATCATTGATTGTTAATATCCCCATCTATTAGAGATAGGGTTAGGTGGGGTGGCATCATTGTTAACATCTATTAATTTGAGAAACTTCTGTTTCATGAGACATATTCTAGGAAATATTTCTTTAAATTTTGAAAGCCTTTAGATTGCGTGTTTGCGTGGAGTCATTTGTAAAGGAGTTTATGTATTATGATATACAGGCTATATTATCAAATATACACATACTAAAATCATGTATATAAGCATACATGTGTATTACATAAAGGTATTATGGATTATGCATCACTCTATCATATATCCATATAGTCACTGAATTGCACTTTACAGTAGGTTTGCAATCCTGGTACTATATCCTATATATTATGTATAGCTATGTTTTCTTGTGTAGGTCATTATTACTCTTGTACCTTGGTTTCTGTATATTTAAATGAAGTTAATGGATTAAATAAGTAGAATCACTACTTAAGCAGGGATTAAGGGATTAAGAAAAATAATGAAGCCTAAGTCTCACCTCCAGAAAATTTTGTTTAATGGGTCAAGATACTTTTTTTGAAAGTTTCTTGGGAGATTCTAATATGTATCCAAGTAGATACACACTTAGATTCTATTATTATTTCTCTCTCTTTCTCTTTTTTAATTAAGTAGGCTCCACACTTACTGTGGGACTTGAACTCATGATCTTGAGATCAATAGTCATATGCTTTACTGATTGAGCCAACAGGCACCCTGATTACTTATATTTCTTAAGCATTGTTAAATAACAATGTGTTATATCATTGATCCATTTAATTCTGTTACTGGTTTAGACTTACTAGAATCCATATGATATGTTTCATAAGGTCTGTTTATGTTGCTCAAAGTCCACTTAATTTCTGCCTTTTGGATGACAACTATGTAGAACTGATGACCTGGAGGTAGTTGGCTGAGCATGACAAAGCCTTTTTTCTCAGTGTGGATGCTGGAAAATTGAACTTCTTCAGGGTTCTGAGCCCTAGCATAGAATGAAATGCCTAGAATGGCAATAGCATTTTGAAAATAACCAGCTCAAGCATAACTTATAGCCTTGACCCTCTCTTCTTGCTCAACACCTCTTAGCACCTCTTAGCTTTTTACAATTATTTTTCTAGTGATCCATTTTAAGAACAGTGTTTAGACAAATGAGTCTATTCTGACCCTACAGAAGTTGGGCATTTTAGAGCAGGTGGCTAGGCATTTGAAGAGAATAAATTTTAACTCTCATGCAATGACAAGAAATCTATTGTCTTAAAATGGGTTTTTAGAAGCATAGGAAATTGTCTCTGGAGAAATCAAGAAGGATTAAGGAAATCAAGGTAGGGCAGAAGTAAAATGTAGGTTTAGATTAGAGGTAATTATTTTGAACTCTTTGTCAGGTAATTAACAGATATCCATTTCTTTAGTGTTGATTACTGAGGCTTTATTTTCTTCCTTTGGTGGATCATATTTCCTTCCATGTGCCCTTGCATTGGTGTCTGCTCATTTGAAGAAGTAAGGACCTCTCCTAGTCTTTGTAGATTGTCTTCATCAGGGAAAGTCCTTCGTAAACCCATCCACAGATTCTGGCTGGGCCATCTGGTGGTGCCTGCTCCTGGAATCCTCAGATAGGTTGGTGCACAGACCTATTGCTTGGATCCATAGGTGCTGGCCTGTTGCTTATGTCCACTGGAGCAGGTCTAGTACTTAGATCTGTGGTGTGGTCCTGCTGCCTAAGTCCAGAGTAGTGAGTCTGGGACTTGGTTCTGTCTGGGAAGACCTGGATCCTGGGTCTGTGATGGATGATACTGCTGAGCACAGAACCCAATGTGAGCCTGGGTCTGTGGGATGTGGATCCAGATGTGGTGGGATGTGGTGGATGATAGTGCTAGGGCCACTGGAGTAGATTTGATGCCTGGGTCTGCGGGAGTATGCCTGGAGATTGGGTCCTCAGAAGTGGGTAGGGAACAAAGGTTTGCAAAATCCAGCCTGGCAGTGGGGTGGTCCTAAAGCCTATGTATAGGGGGCAGTTCTTAAACCTGCATCAATGGGGGCCATTTTGTCACTGAGATATATTGGGTCAGTATTCCTGTATTCTTGCTTAACCGAAGCCTGGAACCACAAAGTCTGGTCTGATATTGGGATGGACCTAAATCCTGGGATCATGGAGCCAGCTATGGTGACTGGCATGGAGGTTTAGTGGTTTGTCTGGTGCTGGGGCCTGAAGTCTAGGACTGAAGTGTGGATCTGGAGCTTGTGTCTATGGGTGTCATCCTAGAGCATGGGGCCTTAGGGTTAAGTGTGGCACTGGAACATGATCTTGGGGCCATGTGAGCTGGCATATAACCTGAGGCCAGCCTGGCACTAAGGTGAGCCTGGAGCCTGGAGCCTGGGACCACAAGGGCTGACCTGCTGCTGGGATAAAACTGTAGGCTAAATCCATGGTTACTGGGGGACATGGGGCTGGCCTGGCACCAGAGTTTATTGAAGCAGGCCTGTTTCTAGGGTCAATGGTGAAGTTGGTTGCTCATTTCATTCTCCTTCCCTGACATGAAAGGTATTTCTCCACACTTGGCTACTCAGGTTTGGAGGAAGAGTATGTGAAAGTTCCCTTTCTTCCCTCTTCAATGTCTTTTTTCTTACAGTGATAAGAAAAGGTACCATAATCTCTCAACTGAAGTCTTTTGCTATTATGAAGTTACTTTCACGTATGAATAGTTGTGCAAACTGTTTCTGTAAGAGGATAAACACTGGAAATTCCTATATCACTATCTTGCTGACATCACTATCTTCTGAGAAAATCAGTAATAGAAGGGTTAATAGAATTAACTACACCTCATGCTGTTGACATTTGTCTTAAGGCCATAAATTGTATTCATCATCTCCTCTCTTTATCATCATTCTAGATCCTTTCTTTGAAAGCACTTTGTAGGCCTAGATATTTTGCCTAGTGTCCTAAATTCTTATCTCTGAGAGTTCTGTACCTTTAGTTTCAATTTATTTATCAAATTACAATTGCTATTCTTGCTCAGTTAAAATTAAAATGGAGCATAAAGATTTTTCAGTTAATCATCCAAATGCCAAACATATTCCTCCCTACTCCAATATTTGCCAACAAGCATCCCACATATAATGGTAATGTGAAATTATTGCTCTTGTATGATTAAACTTTTCTCTTCTGATGGTCTTCTAGCACAAGGATCTCAAAGTGATAATAAGCAACTATAACTGTATGAGTTGAATGGTGCTCTTACTCTATCTCCAGAAGGATAGGACTCTCCTCTAAGATTCAGGACTCTTAGAATCAGAGAGTCTAGGGGTGCCTGGGTGGCTCATTCAGTTAAGCACTTGACTATTGATTTCAACCCAGATCAGAATCTCAGAGTCATGAGATAGAGCCCCACATTGGGCTCTGTGCTCAGCACAGAGTCTGCCTGTCCCTCTACTTCTGCTCTCCTTCCCACTCTTCCCCTCCTTTCTCTCTCTCAAATAAATAAATAAATGAGAAAGAAAGAAAGAAAAGAAAAGAAAAAGATAGAATCAGGGAATCTAAAGTGAGAAGGGCAAGAAGCATAATATCCCTAAAAAGTCACCAAGAGAGCAGTGTCATTGTTATTCCTATTCTGCGGGCCCTAGATCCAAATATGCTACCAATTCAGGACAGCAGCAAAGCTCCATCCTCAATGAATGTCCTCCAGTGGGCATTAGTGCACAAAACGGAGATCTGCATACTTTTGTGTCCATTTCTGTATGTTCACCAAATGCATCTTCCCCAAAGTCCTTTGTACTCAACATTTCAAAACTGTTCCTTCCAAACCCCTAACCAAGATAAACCAGTTGCTACTGCTCAAATATTGCATATGATAAATTGGCTCAATTATCTTTTGACATAAACAAAATAATAAGACATATTTCTTAATGTTATACCTATTAGAAGAGTTTCCTCTCATTGTTATATTCCAAGGGTAATTCTTACAATGCTTAGTGCAGCAAAAGCCCATGTTTGGTGTTAACATACCAAGATTATTTATCCATAAAGCAAATTCTGTTCATTTGTTTTTTCTTTCAATATCAGCCAGTTATAGGAGACTCAACTTAAGGACACAGCTGTGAGTTGAAGGAATGGTATTGGTGCAACAATGGTGGTTGAGATGGGAGTCTGTGTCACCAGCTCATGTAGTTTATCTTTATCCATTAAAGTTATCTGAGATTGATCCTCAATATATCACTTTCACTTTATAATGGATTGCAGCTGTGTCTAAGTGATCATATGACTTGGTGAGAATTCTAGTTCCTAGCTTATAATAAGCAGTTCTAATTTCATGGTCCCTTATTAATTTCTACTAGTCTCCACTACTATAAAAGCTTTGTTTTTCCCATGTACATAAATCTCCACTACAAATGGTATGCCTTTACTTCTTAAACTTTGGAGTTTACATGGCAACTTTCATATGGGCCTGTGACATAGATATCACATGACATCTTTTATTTAACATGGATAATTTTACTTCTATGGGATCTGCCAATTTTATGTTCAAGAAAAGGCCTGGACCTCTTTCAGAGCCCTTTCTTGTCCTGGGTTCCACTCAAAGCCAGCAGTCATCCATGTTACCTAATAAATGTCTCAGAACAACATATATTCTTAAGTGTTGTATATGCTGCCTATGACTTCGAAAGAGGCCTACCAATATTGTAATTATTTCTTCAATATCTTGGACTGTAATGGATTCCCAAAAACTTCACAAGTGTGCCCCACACCTAAACTATTGTAGGGTTTATCTGCACCCTTTATAGCAAAGTATCCAGCCTTCTTGCCACTTTTTGTTCATAAGTTTGATCACAATGATATTAATACAGTGGATTAATGTTATGTTCCATAGAAAGTTTAGACTGTACATAACTAGTAATGTCTGCATATATTTTTGGTTGTCACAACTGGGGAGATGCTACTCACATCTAATCTGTAGTGGTCAAGAATACCACCTCCACCATAAAAAATCATCAATCCCAAAATGTCAATAATGCTGAGGTTGAGAAATGCTTGTCTATACACTTCATAAATAAACAAATAAAAAAATATTTGTGTATAAATATGTATGTATATATTTTTTAAGAAAAAAAATATAATGAGTCACACCCATGTTGTCTGAATTTTATATTAATTGTGAGGGCAAGGTTTGAAGGCACTTAAGACATGGACTATAACAATGTGATAGTACCCTTTTATAATTGATCTTTTTAAAGAAAGAATAAATTTAAGCCCTTGGTTATTGGTTATTGAATAACCTTGGTTATTGAAGCCCTATCCTGATAGAAAGGATTAAAAATAATTTTCAGAAGGGCAGGGGAGTGGTACTATACTCTTTACTAAACGGTTAATGTCTTAATGTTAAGATGAAAGGGAAAGTAGAGCACAATGAAAAAACTATTGTAAAAAAAACCAAACAAAACAGGGACTTCTCATTCACCTTGGTAAGAAAAATTATTTTTTTTAAGATTTTATTTATTTCCTTGAAAGATTGAGAGATTGAGCACCAACAGGGCAAGGGGCAGAGGAACAAGCAGACTCCCTGCTGTCTGGGCCACGGCTTCCTCCCAGGGCCCTGAGATCATGACCTGAGCTGAGAGTCAGACACTTAACCAACTGAGCCACCCAGGTGTCCCAGAAAAAAAAATTAATTTGAAATAGGATATTAAAAAAACCCCTCACTTTCTTTGTACATTGTCAGTTGTGGTGCAAATCATACTTATTACATATATGAAAGATATATTTAAAGTACATGTAAATTTTGGGAGGGATATATAGTGCATCATTTAGATCATCAAGAGAAGTTTTGACACTGTCCATTGAGAGAAAGTTACATATTGTGTGTATGAGTCTCATACAAAATCAAGTTTCAATATATATGTAAAATTTGTTGATGGGCTTTTATTTCACAGAAGTCAAAGAAAAAGTAAGAAAACGTATTTCAAAGCATTTCTAATATTTCATGTCATGACTCTTAGCCATGCAATTTCGTTATTAAATTGAATATTATGTTGACCGAACATATTTTAAGAACTAATATATAAGTGATAAATTTTAAATGATTCTATCTCCAATGGATATAAATTGTTTATTTTAATAAAAATGATAGGTTTTATGGCTTTTTTCCCATTTTGACCTAATCATGTAGAAAATACCAATAGTCTTACTTTTAGAGAAAAGACAATATTCTAATAAGATAACAAACTGTTGTAGTATACTGATGGTATATAGTATGTAAGATATTAACCACTGAATAAAATACAAAAGAATACATTTTTTGAGAATTTACCTAGATAATTAAGTTTATACTTTCAATGACACTTGATGACAAATTAATTTCATGTTTAATGATAAAATTATAGTAGAATACAAAATGGATATATGAAAAGTACACCATATTCTACCTAAGTTTAAATAGAATACACTCCCTTTTTATATTTTATGAATAGTAACATTCATGTATCATATACATATACATATATATCTGCTGCCATTATAATGACTACATTTTTTATTTAATTGAAACTATCATATGTTTAATTACTTGCAATTGCACATTATCACATTCCAGGCTATTAAAACTTAGCCTATAAAGATAAAAGAAAAATAAGAAACACTTTTTCCCCTAGAATATTGATATTCTGAAATTAATGATTCTAAAGGGGATTTTGGCATCCCAGACTGCAAACAGATCGATGATCATGAATGTGAAATCTAAGCTATAGGATTTTGAACTGAACTGTGAAATAAGTGAAGTTTCACAGATAATGAAAAGAAAAAATATATTTTGGAACTATATTTTTTCCTGCAGTTCCTCATTATGAAGTATACACTGATTCTCTTGCATTATGCACTTGCTTGAAGAAAAAGTTGAGATTTTGCTGCCTAGAGAAATGGCCAAGATTTTTAGTCCAAATGAAATTTCATGGAACTCAGCATTATAGAAGAGGAAAACTCTTTCTAAGCTGATTATTCATAACACATTTTTTTTTTCTGTAGACAACAACTCTAACTGCCAACTTTCCATCTCTTACAGCTTAGTTATGTATATTTTTATGTAGTTCTTGGAAATGATAATAAAATAAAACACATTGATTTAGGTTAGTGAGTTTGAGAAAGAAAAAAGAGAGATTCTAGGTATTACTGCTTGGATTGTAGTTCTATAAAAAAAAAAAAAAGACATGTTTTAGTTCTAATGGCACTACCCCAGAAAGTGATCTTAATTGGAAGTAGAGTCATTACAGAGGTAATCAAGTTAAAAGGACATCGTCAGGGTGGGGCTAATCCAATGTGATTGAAATCCTTATAAAAATGAGAAATTTGGGTGCACAGACACATATGAGGAAAGATGATGTGAGGAAACAAAGGGAAAACACCACATGAGACGGAGGCAGACTTTGGAGATGTGCTACCAGAAACTAAAGAATATCTGGGGTTATCAGAAGCTAGAAGAGGCAAAGAAGTACTTTTTCCCCCCAATAGATTTCAGAGGGATCAAGACTTACCAATACCTTGATTTCTAACATATATATACACACATAGATATATGATTATATATATATGTATATATATACATGGCACATCTTTATCCATTCATCTGTTAATGGACATCTTGACTCTTTCTACAGTTTGGCTATTGTGGACATTATAAACATTGGGGTGCACATACCCCTTCAGATCACTACATTTGTATTTTTGGTATAAATACCTAAATACCTAGTAGTGCACTTACTGGGTCATAGTATAGCCTATTTTTAACTTCCTGAGGCACCTCCATACTGTTTTCCAGAGTGGCTGTACCAGCTTATATTCCCACCAACAGTGTAAGAGTGTTCCCCTTTCTCCACATCCCCGCCAATATTTTGTTTTTTCCTGGCTTATTAATTTTAACCATTCTGACTGGTGTGAGGTGATATCTCATTTTGGTTTTGATCTGTATTTTCCTGATGCCAAGTGATGTTGAGCATTTTTTCATGTGTCTGTTGGCCATTTGTATGTCTTCTTTGGAAAAATATCTGTTCATGTCTTCTGCCTATTTTTTGACTGGATTTTTTGGGTATTGAATTTGATAAGTTCTTTATAGATCTTGGATGCTAGGCCTTTAGATGATATGTCATTTGCAAATATCTTCTCCCATTCCATAGATTGACTTTTAGTTGCTACTTCTTTGAAAACATTAATAAAATGAATAAACCTTTCACCAGGATAACAAAAAGAAAAAGAAAGGAGAGAGGAGGAGAGGGAGAAAGAGAAAAAGAAAACACAAATTATTAAAACTTAAAGGAGATATCATTATAGATCCCATGGTCATTAAAAGGATAATCAAGGAGGGCTCCCTGGGTGGTAGTCTGTTAAGCATCTGGCTCTTGATTTCTTCTCAGGTCATGATTTCAAGGTCATGAGATCAGATCAAGCTCCGCATTGGGCTCTGCACTCAACACAGTCTGCTTCAGACTCTCTCTTATGTCCCTCCCCCCACCACTCTTTCTCTCTCTCTCTCTCTCAAATAAATAAGTCTTTAAAAAAAAATATAATCAAGAAACAGTATTAACAACTATGTGCCCATTAATATGATAACCTAGATGAAATGGACCAATTCCTTGAAAGACACAATCTGCTAACCCTCTCACAAGAAGAAATAGATAATCTGAATGAGCCAAAATCTATTAAAGGAATTGAATCAATAACTAAAAAAATTTCCTAAAAGACAGCACCAGTCCCAGTTGGGTTCATTAGTGAATTCTACCAAGCATTTACAGAAGAAATTATAGCCATTTTCTACAATCTCTTTTAAAAGATAGAAACAGAGGAATACTTTTTAACTCATTCTATGAGGCCAGCAATGCCCTCATATCAAAAGCATATAAAGACATATACAAGAAAACCAGAAGCCAATATCCTCTTTTTAAAAAAGATTTTATTTATTTATTTGACAAAGAGAGAGAGATTACAATTAGAGAATCAAGCAGAAAGAGCAGGGGAAGCAGGCTCCCCACTGAGCAGAGAGCCAGATGTGGGTCTCAATCCCAGGACCGAGATCATGACCTGAGCTGATGGCAGAGGCTTTAACCCACTGAGCCACCTAGGTGCCCTGAAACCAATTTCTTTATATCTCTCAAGCACACAGTTGATGAAATCCTAAACTCCTGAACAAAATATTAGTAAGTTAAATCCAAAATATTAGTAAGTTAAAGTATAAAAGGAATTCTACACTACAACTGAGTGGAATTTATCCCAGGTAGGTTGTTGTCATTTTTGTTTTTACATATATTGTTTTATATTATTGTTTTACATATTCTATAAATACTTATACATGCTCATTAAATGATTTATTATTTAGTCATATTTTATTTCTATTGTGTTTACATAGTTTATATAACTTATGTTACATATTATTTATCATTACTTTACTTATATTTTATGTTGTGTATGTTTCATTTTTTATATCTTCTATATTCAATAACCCAGAAACTCTTTTAGAAAAAATATTTTTAAATTAGAAAATCATTAAAATAATGCAATTCTGATTGCCGTGAAATACCATTTAAAGTGTTCAACCTACTTTTTTTGCAAACTTTCTAGCCCCAACACTTTATTTCATTATATTTGAAAATTAAAACAGCCAAAGCAAACTTGAAAAAACAAAGAAAAACTGGAGGCATCACAATTCTGCACTTCAAACTACATTACAAAGCTGTAGTGATCAAAACAGTATGGCACATAGATCAATTGAACAGAATGGAAAACCCAGAAATGAGCCCACAAATATATAGTCAACTGATCTTCAACAAAGAATAACTAATGGGTAAAAGATAGTCTCTTCAACAAATGATGTTGGGAAAACTGGACAGTAACATGCAAAATAATAAAATCGGACCATTTTCTTACACCATACAAAAAATAGATAGATATATAAATGAATTCAAAGACCTAAGTTTGAAGCAGGGAGTCATCAAAATCCTGGAGGAGAACACAGACAGCAACCTCTTCGACATCAGCCCTAGCAAATTCTTACTAGACACATCTCTGGAGGCAAGGGAAATAAAAGCAAAAATAAACAATTGGGACTTCATCAAGATAAAAATGTCTACACAGTGAAATAAACAATCAACAAAAGTAAAAGGCAACCTTCAAAATGGGAGAAGATATTTGCAAATGATTTAGTTGATATAGGGTTAGTATCCAAAATACATAAAGAACTTATAAAACTGAACCACCAAAAAACTAATAATCCAAATAAAAATGGGCAGGGAAAACAATGGGCAAAAGACATGAATATACATTTTTCCAAAGAAGATATACACATGACCAACACACATATGAAGAGATGTTAACATCACTTACAAACCACATCATACAAATCAAAACTACAATGTGGAAGCACCTCACACCTGTCAGAATAGCTGAAATCAACAATGAAAAACAGCAGTTGTTGGTGAGGATGTGGAGAAAAAGGAACCCTCTTGCACTGTTGGTGGGAATGTAAACTGATGCAACAACTCTGAAAAATGGTATGGAGATTCTTCAAAAAGTTAAAAATAGTACTATACTATGATCCAGCAATTGCACTACTAGGTATTTACCCAACGAATACAAAAAACTATTTCAAAGGGAAATATGCACCCTGATGTTTATAGCAGTATCATCAATAGCCAACTTATGGAAACAGCCCGAGTCCATTGACTAATAAATGGATAAAGAAGATGTATATACATACATACATATATGTGTGTATATACACACATACAATGGAATATTAGTCATCAAAAAGAATGAAATCTTGGCATTTGCAATGACATGGAGGGAGCTAGAAAGTATTACACTAAATGAAATAAGTCAGTCAGAGAAAGAAAAATGCCATATGATTTCACTCATGTGGAATTTAAGAATCAAAATAAACATGCAGGGGTGCCTGGGTGGCTCAGTTGGTTAAGCAGCTGCCTTCGGCTCAGGTCACGATTCCAGGGTCCTGGGATTGAGCCCTGCATCGGGCTCCCTGCTTAACAGAGAGCCTGCTTCTCTCCCTCTGCCTGCCACCCTGCTTACTTGTGCTCTCTGTCAAATAAATAAATAAAATCTTAAAAAAAAAAAAAAAAACATGCAAAGGGGAAAAAAGAGAGAGAAAGAGAGAATGAGAGAGAAGCAAACCAAGAAACAGACTTTTAACTATAGAAAACAAGTTGATGGTTACCAGAGGAGAGAGGGGTGGGGAGGAAAGGTTAAATAAGTGATGGAAATTATGGAGGGCACTTGTGATTAGCTCTGAGTGTTGTATGAAAATGCTGAATCACTATATTGCACATCTGAATATTACACTGCGTGCTAACTAACTGGAATTTAAATAAAAACTTGAAACTAAAAAAAAATAATAAAGAGTGTTAAAACAATTATATAAGGCTATTTGAAAATTTTCTGTGCAAAATGAAAATGTTGGTATAATCATCCTTGAGAACATTTTCAGTTTTAAAATTATTTTAGCTAGGGGTGCCTGGGTGGTTCAGTGGTTTAAAATCTCTGTCTTTGGCTCAGGTCATGATCTCAGGGTCCTGTGATCAAGCCCCCCCCGCCCCCCGCATCCCACGGGGCTCTTGGCTCAGCAGGGAGACTGCGTCCCCCTCTCTCTCTGCCTGCTTTTCTGCCTACTTGTGAACTCTCTCTGTCTGTCAAATAAATAAATAAAATCTTAAAAAAAAAATTTAGCTATACTTGCTTTGTATTTTTCAACTCTTAATAATAATAATATGACATTTAATCCTACAAACTATCTCAAAATGTAAAATTTATTATCCTCATTTTAAAGATGAAGAAACAGATCTATTCAGGTTTATGATAGTGGATGTTTGTCCCAGGCTTCAAACTTCGGAAAATAAACACTGAAGGCTTGCTATGTAGTGTGTAATACTATGATGAGAAACTAATGTCATGTGAATATGAGTTCGAATCTTGTTTTTTCCCTCAAGACATGTCTTTAGTTAAAATATTTTATCTCCCTAAGCCTCAGATAAGCATACATTTACAGAACAAACCTTTGTTTTGTTCTACCTTCCTAAATAAATAAGTCAGAAATTCAGAGTTCATTATTTGTTTATGAATCTAGGAGGATTTATTCAATTGCAAAATAAGTAACCAATTCTCTTTATTTTTTATCATGTGGGTGGATTTATTGGCTTCAAAGCAGTATGGTTTTAAATGTATGAAATTTTTTTCACATTTAAATTATTTTTAAATTACTAGAATATGGATTTTTCCAGTTTATGCTCAGGTTAATAATGCCATATCCAATGTTTGTCATTTTAATGGCTTTTAATTGTCTTTTGATCAATATAAGTATGTGTTAAATGCGATTTTCTTACAGTTTGTCCACATGTAGCCATGGTAATTGGAATTTTCAAATACGCAAAGACTGCTGACTGGCAAAGTCATTACTAACTACTATCTATTTCTACTTTTATTCTTGGTAAATGACACATGTAATATAAATAATAGATTTCTAGAAATGAGTCTCAAAGAGACCACTAACTCTATTTATCTTCGTTGTACAGAAAACAGGTAAAGATGTTAAATTTAAGAGTTACATTTACTGATAAAGTTCAGAGAAAAATATACAGTAGGTCTGTACCAAATTCCAGAAATTCATTTATTACACATCCCATGTTTCGGTTAATCACAAGTCTACCACAAAATGTTTTGGTGAATTTAAGTTAACATGTGGCCTTGGCATTTCTTTACTGAAAGAAAATAAAGTAAAAATAGTGTAACATATTGTTAGTGATTAAGATAAACCATGATTGTTTAATGAATAACTACAGTCATTATTTGATTATTAGAAACAATGATTTTTGACAATTCACTAAAAAATATCTCAACAATTAAATTCTGATTTACTTCTTGATAGATCCTTGATTACAATATTTTCTCAAGAGAGAGGGAAGCAAACCATAAAGGACTCTTAATGATAGAGAACAAACTGAAGTTTGCTGGAGGGTAGATGGGCAGAGGATGGGCTAAATGGGTGATGAGGATTAAGGAAGGCACTTGTTATCATGAGCACTGGGTGTCACATGTCAGTGATGAATTACTAAATTCTATTTCCAAATTCACTATTACACTATATGTTAACTGAATAGAATTTAAATAAAAACTTAGAAGAAAAATTACAATAATTTCTCAAACTTAAAATAATAAATTATAATATTGTTTTATAGACTATCAAAATAATTTCACATTTTTAAAAAGATTTTAAAAATTTATTTATTAGAGAAAAGGGGAGAGAACAGAGGGAGAAGGAACAGAGGGGACATCCTCCGCTGAGCACAGAGCCTGACTTCAGGCTTAAATTCAGGATACTGAGATCATGATCTAAGTTGAAACCAAGAGCTGAGTTCTTAATCGACTGAGCCATGCAAGCACCCCTAATTTCACATTTTTAAAAACATTATGCCACACTTACCTTCTCCTTTGGTCTGCTATCTCCACATATATATGTATATTAAAAAATATAAATACACATACACTTTTTGCTAAAATACTTTATTCGGTTGCAGACACCGACATTTCACCATGTTTTGCCCAAAAGCCAGGCCATTGTTCTACATAACATTCTTCTACATATACAGGAGCATAATTATGACCCTGAGATAATATAATATTGGTTTCTCATGTAAAGTGTGTATTCAAATATGTCCATTTTTCCCCAGAGATGATCTTCAGAGTTGCTTCCTATCTTCGAAATTAAAGGAGCACATGTTCATCTTAATTGCACAGTCTACTGAGTTCCTTTAATCCAGGACGCTTCATCAAAAAGCCTTTTTTTTTCCTCTTTCAAGACACTGGCATTTTTGAAAATTCTAGGCCAATTGTCTTATAGTTACCATATTCTTAATTATTTCTTGGGCTTGTCCTAAAAAATGACAACTGTTAGGTTTCTTTTGCATGAAGGCTATGGTTTGTTTTTATGGAATTGCAAACTCTTTATAGTTCATTTAAAGTGGTTTTCCCTTATCATTATGTTATCTATTTCCACTTTTTCAGTTGAAAGAACTTTAAAGTTCTAATTTAAAGAATGTTTAAAGGGGCACCTGAGTGGCTCAGTTGGTTAAACATCTGCATTCAGCTCAGATCATGATGCTGGGGTCTGGGGTCCAGGCCCATATCAGGCTCCCTGCTCACTGGGGAGTCTGCTACTCCCTCTCCCTATGCCCCTCCCCTGAGGTGGTGCTCTCATGTGCACACACTCTCTTTAAATAAATAAATAAAAATCTTTAAAAAAAAAAGTAAATTGATAAATGCAAAGAGAAAAATGAATATGATAAATTAAAGCTTCCATGTTTTGTAACTATTCTACAGTAAGTTCTACACCAGAACACTAGAAAGAGGAAAATAAGAAGTTAAAGTATACTGGGACAGCCCTCTTTAAATCTTTCCTGTTAAAAATCTGATTCAATCCTAGAGACAAGTGAGAGAAATATACAGTAAGGGTGGGGATCAGTAGCTCTGCTTATAGGGCAAAAAGGGAGAAGGATGGGGCAAAATAAACTAATTTATTAAGAACCAACTTTTACATGCAGTTTTTTAATTCCCTTATTAACCATATATTGTTTTATAAATAAAAACAGTAAGGTTGAGAGTGATTAGAAATCTACAAATGACCCATTTTAGAATTGTGATTTTTAATTCAAGCCCACAGGTTTCTTTTGCTCATGTTCTTTTCAAATTACATGTTTAAGGATTAAGTAAAAACTAATGGGATCCTTTTCACACCATCCTTTGTACACTCTTGAGAAATCTGACCTTCTCAGAGAGACTGGGATGCAATGATTTATTGATGTTTCCACCTTCTTCAGGGTTTTATTTTTCCCTTTTCTTTCAGTGATAATCCAAGTGTTCAGAAATTCCTTTCGTCAGTGAGATACAGTCTGTAAAACTTCTAAAGTACATTGGTGGAAAGGATAACATTAACAAAAAATATTGATGATCAATACATTCTAAACCCTCTTTTAAACACTTTTTGGTTAACTAATAACTAATTTAATCCCCCTGTGGTATGGTTTATACATTACTTTTATCTCTGTTTTATGGATCAGAAATATCAAGATTAGAAATATTAAATAACTTCTCTATGACCACTTCCCTCTATATTCCAAAGTAACAGACTCAGGGTATTTTACTGTGTTCACTTAAAAAGTTTTTTTCTGAAAATTAAGAAAATACAAATAAAGGACATGACACAGGGATCATTTATTATAAGTAATTTTTGTTTTTTTTAAATTTTTTAATTTTTGTAAAAAATTTCCTTTACTGGAATCTCCAAGCTAAGGGAATTTCTAGTTTCTCAGGAAATATGTCAGGTACCTGCTTGAAGGAACAAAGGCTACAGTGTATAGTATATGAGACATTCCTTGAAATAATCTAATTAAATAACAGTTATAGTTCAAAGAGGAAATGGTTCTTTTTATTGGAACAAAGCTAAAAACTATCGAAAAATTGAGTTTTCCTGCTGAGTCTTATATTGCAGAAAAAAAAACTAAAATTATCTTAAGCATTATTCCATAATATTGCTGATGCTTCCATTTTGTCTGGAATACTGCCATTCCCATGTTATAGCTAAACCTCTATTTGAAAACTGGGAACAAAATTATGGAAACCAAAAATAATGCCTTATTGTACTGACTATGTTTTCATTTAGTTCAAAATTAAAATTTAATGTGAATACTTTTTTCTTTTTCTTTTTTTTTAAAGATTTTATTTATTTATTTGAGAGACAGAGAAAGCGAGAGAGAGCATGAGAGGAGAGAAGGTCAGAGGAAGAAGCGGACTCCCCGTGGAGCTGGGAGCCCGATGCGGAACTCGATCCCAGAACCCAAGGATCATGACCTGAGCCAAAGGCTGTTGCTCAACCAACTGAGCCACCCAGGCGCCCCGTGAATACTTTTTTCTGCTGAGAAATGAACTCCAACTATTTTTGGCAATTGAAATTATATATACTTTTCAAGACATCTTTTTCATAGAAAGGAAGCATCTTTAGGATCACCAAATGATCAAGTAGGAACTAACTATATACATTCAACATTAGTCAATGGGGCACCGGGGTGGCTCAGTGGGTTAAGCTTCTGTCTCCATCTCAGGTCATGATTTCAGGATTCTGGGATCCAGCCTCACATTGGGCTCCCTCCCGTCTCCTGCTCGTTCTCTCTTTCTCCTCTCATTCACTCTTTCAAATAAATAAAAAAAAAAAAAAACTAAAAAAAAAGAAATAATATTTATTGAAAGTTATTAGGTACTAGGTCACAACAGTGAATAAAATAGATGAAGAACCTCGTAATGATGAGAATCTTCAGTCCTGAAGGAGGCTACTAATTTTAAGTAATGGAGTTAATAAGTAGATTTAGTTTGGCTCAAGGAGATAGGTAAGATGGAAACTAATAAGAGTGGAAACAATTTATTTTTTAAACAAAGTGGACAGAAAAGACCTTTTGAATAGGTGACATTGGAGCAAAGAGGTAAAGGAGGTGATTGGGTATTGGTATAAGCACCATAGGAAAGAATTCCAGGCAAGAGAAGTAACCCAGACACAGAACCTAATGTAGAAGGCTTAGACTTCAGAGATTATTTTATGCAACCATTCATTGTTTTACAGATTAAAAGTTTGAAATTTTAACAGATTTAAAAGTTTTAAGAAGGAAGATGCAACCAAATTTTCGTTTTAAAAAGGGTTTTCTAATGGCAGCTTGCTGATGACTGGGTGTAAAGCAAATTTAGAAGCAGGGAGATATAATGAGCTGCTATCCTCTAGGCAAAAAATCGATCAGGCTAAACTGCCACAGAAGCAGTGAGCATCTAAGAATAAACAGACTGGAGACAATTTAACCTCTGCCTTTAAAAAGCTTATACATAATTGAGCTGTTTTAAGTCATTAACATCCTCTGTGGAGGTATCACAAAGTTCTAGATCAACTCTACCCCAAAGCAGCTATGAGTTCTCACGTGATGCTCTCTGTATTTTCTCCAAATCTGTTAGATTTTTACCCGAGTAAACTGGTTAAACTATCAGTGATTACTGAATCAAAATGTTTTCACTTCTCCATGCTACATTTCCTATTTTTAACATTTTCTGGTGTATTTTTAACCAATAGATATTCATTTATTTATTTTCTAAATATTTCATTTGTTTGTTATAGAGAGAATGAGCAGTGGAGGAGGGGCAGAAGGACAGGGAGAAGGAGACTCTCCATTGAGCAGGGAGCCTGATGCAGGGCTGATCCCAGCACCCTGGCATCATGACCTGAGCTGAAGGCAGATGTTTAACTGACTGAACCACCCAGGTGCCCTTCTTTTTAACCAATGGATATTTGAATAGTGTCACACGCATGCAAATTAAAACAGTTTCAGAAACTGAACTGGAGAACATTGGTTTATTTATCAATATTCTTTAGCAGTGAGGAAATTTAACAATGTCAACTTTCCACATACTTCCCTCTTGTTCATGAAAATGTCATCAGTGATTTTGTTACATTCTTTTCAAATACACATAAGGGCCTAGTGTTCTATTTTAGTGGAGAAAAAAAAAATCTCTCAAAGACTAACTTTTATTTAGAGGTGTAGTTTACTTACCATTATAAAACTTTGAAAGAAGCTACTTACTCATTCCTATCCAGTTACAGTTTCTCAACTCTGGAATTCTTGATTGGAATACTGATGAAATAAATATGCAAATTAAGGAGAAAATACATGGAAATACAGTCACACAATGACATATATCTCTAATTTTAACCTCTCTGCTAAGTATCAATTTTAGTTAAAGAAAATCTAAATATATCTGAATATATTTAGCTATATAGAGGGCACAAAAAATAAGAATTAAAATGCATAGTAAATTAAGTATTTGTTTCTAGGAAGGTTAAACTTTATATAACAATAAAAAAAGGAAGACTCAACTATAAACAATTTTAGGTTATTTCCCCTTGGCAGTTTTTAGGGTATTTGACAAGGATCATGTCAATATTAAATATTGTTTTCACTACATTATTTTGAGTGTTTTCCCCAACCTCATATTAAATTGTCTGAATATTTCACTGAACCCAAACAAAATTTAGCCTTTCCTCCAACATTTCATTTCAATAGCTTTTTTTAAAAAAAAAATTAAGCTGGTACAATATTAAGCAAAAAAAAATTTTTTTCTTGCTTTATAGTAAATTTTCCTTCATTCAGTAAAAGGAAAAAAAAACTATACAGTTCTACTTAAATATCATTTCTTGTTAACTAATTGTCATGATATTCAATTAAATCTTGCTCCATGACTTATGATATTGGAAAGTACTGTAAATTATCCCCACTTTTATAATTTATAAAAAATAGAGAGCAATTATCCCTAGACCAAATGTTTACCTTACTGGGCAATATCTTTTAAATAAAATTATAAAGATTTATAGATATATCAGAAGATAGTGAATGTGTTAGTGAGACTAAATGTAAGAAATCACCACAAAATCTTAGTTACTTATAACATTAAACGAATTTTCTCCTGTGTTTGAGTTCAGTGTGAGTCAGAACTGGAGGTAAGTACAAAGCTCTAGTTTATAAATTCAGTTAGATGTCCAAGCTTCTTCCATTACATGGGAGATGTCCAAGCTTTTCCCATGCATGTCTATCTCCCATTACATCTCACCTGTCCCTCCCAGAAGCAAAGGGCCTAGAAAATATGGTAAACATGCTACCAAAGAAAGAAGAACATAAGGTATTAGGAAGCACCTTAGGAAGTCTCTGTTTGGCAATGTAGTGAGAAGAAATTTGTACTGATTGGGGCTTAAAATATGGCTCTGTCTAGTTACTTAGTTACTTACAAATCCACTGATATGCTCCTGATGTATGGGTCACACCTGTAAACTGAACATTCCAGATTCACCAATTTCTCAAACCACTCCCAATCCAAAACCTCTGGAACTATTTTAATGTCCATACTAGCTGGAGACAAAAATAATCTTTGTGATTAAGTATTTTTAACTAAGAAAGTAAAATAATTTTATTTGTAATTTTAATAGACCCTTTGGACAGTATTTATATAACACTGTTGCTAAGATTTATTAGTGAGGAGTACAACTATCTAAAACTAAAATTACTAACCTTTCATTTTTGTTTACTGCTATTTCTTTCCAGAATGCTTATGCTAGGTGACAAACAGTGCTCTTAAAATGTTTAGGTTTTACTTATAGCCAAATATTAAAGTCTACAATAGTAGAGCATATAGAGATTGCATTATTTCCCAAAGTCACACAACTAACAAATAGAAGGGGCAGGACTCCACATAAAGGCTGAAATCACTGTAATGAGTTCTATTAAATGAATTACATTAAATTCACCTATCGATTTATTACAAAATAAATATTCCTGAGTGCTCATTATATGGTGATCACTGTTCTTGATGTGATTGATTCTGGGAGAAGAGCTTATATTCTCTACAATGGCTATCCCTAATATTTTTTATATATCACACAAAAGCATTACCTTCAGGCACTCTATGTCAATTACTATACTTTCATTCTATTACCTGTATACACAAAATTGAATATTTTAGTGAACTAAAAACATATGTAACCTAAATTATAGTCATTTACCAAACTGTCTAATCAAACACCATTTTCACTCTTCATCATAGCACATTGGCCTTTGCCGGAGTCCAGCTCCAGCTGGGGTGGGTCTCACGAAGGAAAGGGAGGCGTTGGCGAGTGAGGAGACGCAGGCACACAGTCAAGGCGCAAACATCTCCTCCTAAGGATCTCAGGGGATCTTTATTTATACCTTAAGATTTTACTTTGTTTCCCATATGTTCTTTGTTTACAACTCAACGAGTCTGACTTAGAACATACCAATTATAGATATAGATCTTTTCCTTTCAGTTTCTTCTCTGCATTCAATAGTTTGACCTTTATAAGTTTCCTTTTGTGTTCACTAATGGGTACAAGTGGTGTAAGGGGTGATAGACAAAGTTATAACAGGAACATAAAGTATAAAGTATATAAGGTGTTAGACAAAGAGAGGATTGGTGGTTTTACATGATCTTTAAACAATCTGATTAAAGTTTAACCTTATACCAACTACTCAACTATTTTTCAGGAAGACTAATAATCAGCCTCTAATAGCATGCAATAATTACATTTGATTCTTGTAGAGTATTATTCCAATGCCTGATTTCCTCTAAGCAAGCTCTCCCAGGGATAAGGCACCAAGAATACTTCTCTGTATTCTTTCCCAGAGGGACACAGGATATGCTCTAACCATTTTTCCATTACTCTTAGACCATTTCCCTATGTCCGCAGCACAAACACCTGCATGATCATAAATGCCTGTGTAAGGTATGGGAGGGGTGCTTGGTCTCATTGTTCATTCTTCTGGAATAGTAGTCATTGATGTTAGCATAAAGATTATTTCCCTTAAGCCCATAGATTAAGCCCACAATTACAAGAAATGCCATAAACAAAATGAGAAGAAGTAGCAGGGACCAGCTCTGGATTCTCCTGACTTTTCAGGATTGTCCCTCATACCAGGACTTTGTCAGACAGTATGAATAGCTTGGTCCACGCCAGGCCTTTGGGTGAATATTTCAATTTCTAATATATTTTTCATGAGCCAAAATATTGCATGGCTAAAAGTACTTACAATTATAATATTTATCTCTATTTCAAGCGATAAAAATGCATCTCAGAATAATATAGAGTAGACACACAATAATGTAGAAATTGACTCATATATATTGGAAAGCTGGTGGTTGGATTGTGAAGATTGTAACCAGGAACAAATACCCATTAAGGTTTTCCCTCAAAGCATCTTATCTTTATAATAGTCAGTAATGCATTAGGCTTAATGCTTTACAGTGTGGCTAGTAGGTAGAAAATAACACCTTACTTAACCTTAGTTTGAAAATACTACAATAATACTGACTGATCTACCAATCAATGATCAATTCTTAGATCAAACAGTATGGCCAGACATTTGATGCCTTGCATGCAGTTGGTTCACCTTGGCTTGTGTATCCTTTTGCCAAGGAATGGAAGTGATTGGGTCAGTTTTCTATTTGGCAGCCACCATTGCACCAACCCTTTGATGTTCTGGGATCACAGGTAGGTGGTTTGGACAAGGTGGGTGAGGGGGTAGTTGGAGAAAGTATCCAGTGCATAACAATATTTGTCATACAGAAGACTGTCAATAACCCTTGAACATTTCTTTTTTATTACAACATCCAGCATTTGAGAAAACATATACAATTGAGATCAGATCTTTTAAATACACAGAAATGAAGGGTTCTTTGAAAACTAATGTTTGTTTTGCTTGTTTGTATGTTGATAATGTAAGTCCTAATCAGAAAACTAAGCAAAGAACCTTTGTCCAGAATTTTTTAACTAAATTATACATTATAACCTCAGAACTTCAAAATTATACTGTAAATTAATATGAAGTTCTCTTAATACTCCCAGATTAAATATCCATATCTACTAGAAGATGCAACTGCTCTGAAGTCAGTTTTAAAACACTGTTAAAATCAACCTGATCCATCAACCCAAGATCAGAAGGTCCCTGTAAGATTGTGAAAATGTTTTCAAAGGATCAAGTTAGTGCAACTGCTGTCACAAGTAGCCTATCAATAGGCAACTCCCTGCCAATGCAGCTAACTCTTCTTTCTTTCTTTTTTTCTGGCTATGGCTAAATATAGATATTTGGCATTTAAAAATTGACTCAACTATTCTAAATATCCATCTCAAAGCAAGATACTATTACAGAATATGTGGAGCTACCTGAAAATAATATATAATTAAACATTAAAGCCTTATTAAAATAACATTAATGGTTGAAGGCAAATGGTTTTATAAAACAGATAATTGGATATGATAAGAAGTTCTTGCAGACCATTATATTTGATTCCCACCCCTAAGGCCCCTATGGGGCTTAATTTTAATCAGATAGCTTCCTGCGATCTTGAAAATGCTAGCTCTGATGAAATGTTTGATTCACTGCCCTTATTTTACACTCATTTTTCTCTTGTGCTATAACCCTTTAATTTTTTTAAAAAAATGTGACAATCAAGTAAATGAATGCCCTAAAGACCAACAAAATCTGGCATTTTAAAAAGTCAGTATAGAGACATTTTGAACTATAGTATAATCATAATAGTCCACATTTGTAGAGAATTTGCAATTCAAACATATTTTATGTGATTTGATTCTCAAGTTAAGGTTAAGAAATGAATAAAGAATCTCCCAATCTTCTCAATTTTAAAGATGAAAGTTTGAGGTAACTCTCAGTGACTTTTTAAGACTTAGTCTGTATAATATGTACACATAATTTGTTTGACTATATTTTCTCCCAAATCCCTCTTTCTTTCATATTACCACACTGTCAAGTCTAACACTTCTTGCTTTTATGCCCAAAGTTAAACTACTTTTATGCATCCTTAAAATGTGAATTGAGACCCTTATTAAAAATCAGCTTAATAATACCTTTTGCTACGTATTAAGTTTTTGGAAAACACCTTAAGTACTTTTCTTTTTTCTACATTATCTCATTTAATGTGTGCAATATTCCTTTGAGGTCACCATTTTTAGTGAGTAAACAGTTTTGGAGAAATTAAGATTACCAAAATTCACATAGATAGCAAATTGTAAAGTCTAAATTCAAACAGAGTTCTTTATATGTCTAAAGTCAGATCTATCAACCACTGCAATAAACTAGTCATATCATTTAAGTTCATAAAAATAAAAATTATAAATTTTTTAAATAAAATATTATTTACAAATCAGATGCTACTTTCAAATGGAACATGACCGCTTATCTCACATTTGATAATTATTCGTTATTTTTTTTCTTTAGGAGAAGTTACAGAATAGGAAGAGTTTTCTACCTAATACATATCTTAAAACATTTATAAAAAGTAGCAGCAACCTAAATAGAGAGCTAACCTTATTTTAAATATAAATGAACTTACTCTCTGAAACTCAACTCTGCATTCTGGATGAAGTAGACTTGCTTGTACTCATTTAACTATTAATATAGAAAGAATATATATATATAGCCCTAAATTTACTTGGCACAAATAGGGAACCTGAGCCACTTAACATTCTACAAACTGAAACCTGCTTCCCATAATCCATCTTTTCATTTTTTTCTAAAACTATTATGAAAATTATCTGTTCCATTCATCTATCAGTCAGATTCCTCATTGTCTCCAACCTGGACAGGAAACAATTGAGTCTCATGATCCTTGAAAGCATATTTGGACAATTATCTATCTTAACCCCCTCCCACTGGTAGCTATATATATCCTCATTTGTCATGTATCCAGATTTACATAAAGATTTAAAAAATCTTTAAATTTTTTTTTAAAGATTTTATTTATTTATTTGACAGAGAGAGAGAGATCACAAGTAGGCAGAGGGGCAAGCAGAGAGAGAAGGGGAAGCAGGCTCCCTGCTGAGCAGAGAGTCAGATGCAGGGCTTGATCCCAGGATCCTGAGATCATAACCTGTGCGGAAGGCGGAGGCTTTAACCCACTGAGCCACCCAGGTGTCCCATCATGTATCCATTAAAATGGGGCCCCAAATCACTCTACCACTTTGTTTCACCTCTCTGGAATTTCCAAGAATGCCTCCTGCACATACAGATATGTACACATTCTCTTTTAATCAATATTTCTTTGACACATTTCTTTTTCTGCTTTCTTTCCTTTTTTCTATTAAAAAATTTAATTCTTATTGGATGCCCTTCTTTGCACCCCTATACATACAATCAACTGATATAGTCCTAAATTATTTTTATTGTTATATAGTATTCATAATACATATATGTGCCATAATATGGTCAACTATTAATAAGCATTTGCTTTGTTTTGTTTTGCTTTGTTTCTAATTTTTAATAATCATAAAAGTCAATGCTTTATATGTACGCATGTGTATATGTATGAATCTCTCTCTCTTTCCCTCTTTTTGTCTACATATCTTTATCTGTATCTATATGGAGACTCACACATATATATACATGTGTATGTTGTAATCATGGGTGCCATATTTTAAAACTTTTATGGCTTGCTCTATCGTTATATTTCTATATCTTAAAAGATCTCATTGTCAAAAAGTCACATAATTCCTCTAACAATTTTCCCCATATTCCTTTTCCCCACATCTCTGTCAGCCAAAAGTTTGTAGGCTGATTATAACAATCTACCCTCACACTTTGGTTTTTGCAGGGCAAGTTCTTAAATAAATTATTGAGCATTTGTTTGACTTTGAAGCTTTGCATTATCTGAGCTATGAAAGTAACCTGCTCAGAAAGAAGCTTTATAATAACAGAGAAATTTGGGCTACAAATAACTTCTTCCTGCATTATTTATTTGATTTTTTTAACCAGAAAACTGTGACCGTAGGAAAAGCAACACGATTATGTCCACTTTACAGCAGAGGACACTGAGCAATGGAGAAATGAGTTTCTTGTATATGTCAGAGGAACTGGGACAAGGAACCAAACCTATTTTGGTACCCTACAGTTACAAATTCTAGAAACACAAAGGGAAGAGATTTATTAGGTGCAGAAAATAGAAAATATCTCATGTAAAATTTACATTTTATCACAATGGATTAGGCGTTGTGTTTTTCAGTCTGTAAAGTATATGCTTAGAAATTTATCTTTTTAATTACTCACAGAATATTAAATTTAACAGGAACCTAAGAGAGCTAGTCTACCCCTTGAATTCTACACATTGACAGCATAGGGGCAGGAGAATTTTTATTTTCACTATGTTTTTTAAGCTAGCCAATAGCCTACTAGCATTAGAAGTTTGGATTCCAGACTCAGCTCAGTGTTTTTAATCCCATCCCCCATTGCATTTTGTTCTTTAAAAAGGAAGTTCTTTCTGCTCAGATAAAACTAAATGATTAACCCTGTCAGACAGAGAGTTGCTTTGATGTCTAAAGCATGGTGATGGATTTTGATTGGTAACCTAAGGCAGAATGGACCATGATTCTATTACTAATCTAATGAACTATCCATTACTACACTAGACAACTTTTATCATCTTTTAATGCAAATGAGTCACTGTTCAATACTTCTGCTAAGTGCGTGTCTGCTAGCATTACCCAGTTGACTGGACCATTACATAAAAATGAATATTTCATTTTGACAATCCAAAAAAAGATACAAACATTTCTTTCAATATTTGCTGCCCCTCCGATGAAAAATGCCATTATTCCATAAGCTAAAGTTTTAATTTTCAATTTCTCCAAGGCAAATTTATTAAAAAAAAAAAAAGATTTAACTGGTTCTACACCATTTCTCTAAAAGGCATAGTTAAAACCACCCAGACTCTTTAACTACTTATTACTTTTGAATACTTTCAAATTGGAGGTATTTCTTACCTAAAGAATTCAAACATCTGAGAGTACAGCCAGAAAGAACTATTCTAAGCTTCTATCCAGCTGATGTACAGGCATGTGCCCTTGGTTCTTCCTGTCAGCTACTCACATGGAAGAATCTGTTTCTCCAACCCCTTCCTGGCAAGGGGACAGGAAGAGTCTATTTTTTGTTAGAGCAGGAGCCAAGGTCCTGGTGGTAACATCTGTGGTATATGGTTTTAGGTGTCTGTTTGTAGCAGTAGCATCTCCCTGAGCCCCACAAGAGCCATCTCATGGTATGATTTGGCCATTATTCTTGGCCACATGAGCCCCAAGCCTATTTCTCTGTCTTTGGGAGATTCTAAGAGCTATCTAACATTCTTTATTATATTCACTTTCTAAACAAACCAGCCGTAGGGGATTTCTCCTTTTTTGCATCTAAGCCCCCCAAAAGACTAACAAATCAATAAGCCATGGCCCTCAAACCTGTCATTGTCTATCTAGAGCTTCAAGTGAGCTGTGCAAATAGTGTCAGTAATCTCATAAATAGCGTTTTTTGGCCGGGTTCTGTGTTTAATGTGAGAACAACAATGAAAATTTTAAAAGGCCTTAGTTTTCAAGTTGTTAAGAGTCTACGAAAGTAGACAAATATATATTTAATTACCATACAGCATGATATGCCCTATGATAATGCAAATATTAGTGTATTCCGGAAGCAAGGGATATCTGGGTGACTCAGTTAGTTAGACTCTTGGTTTCAGTCAGGTCATGGTGTTGGGGTTATCAGGCCCCACGCTGGGCTTAGTGCATGCAGAGTCTGCTTGGGATTCTTTCCCTTTTCTGCTCTCTTCCCCTCTGCGCCTCCCCCCACTCTCTCCCTCTCTATCTCTCTAAAAATAAAGACATAAATGAAATCTAAAGAAAAGAAAAGAAAAGAAACCCCAAAATTTCTGAATGGATTTTGGAAAAATGAATGGTATTTATCTAGGCACAGAATACATAGAAAAGTCATTTTAATTAATTTATTTATTTGTTTATTTATTTACTTACTTACATTTATTTAAAAGATTTTATTTATTTATTTGACAGACAGAAAGAGATCACAAGTAGGCAGAGAGGCAGGCATAGAGAGAGGGGGAAGCAGGCTCCCCGCTGAGCAGAGAGCTTGATGTGGGGCTCGATCCCAGGAACCTGAGATCATGACCTGAGCCGAAAGCAGAGCCTTTAACCCACTGAGCCGCCCAGGCACCCCTTATTTATTTACTTTTAAAGATTTTATTTATTTATTTGACAGAGAGAGACACAGCAAGAGAGGGAACACAAGTAGAGAGCCCAGCAAGGAGCCCAGTGAGGGACTCGATCCCAGGACCCTGAGATCATGACCTGAGCCAAAGCTTAATGACTAAGTCACCTAGGTGCCCCAAAAAGGCAATTTATAAAGAAAGAAGAGCATTAGGGTACTCACATAGATTGAAAGTGAATGATGTATTGATAGTTCAATGTAGAGTCATATAATATAGAAGTCATAGGATATAATTAAGTATCAGAAACAGAAAGGAAAAAAAAAGGAACAGAAAGGAGAGTAGCAAAAGGTAGTTTGAGACCAGATGATAAAGGGCCATAAAAATATGTTAAGCATTTTAAATATATATGGTGGTAAGTGGAATAATGTTCCCTTAAAGATGGCTATGCCTGAATCCCTAGAACCTATGTGTATGTTACCTTATACAGTAAAAAGAACTTTGCACGTGTGATTAAGTTAAGGATCTTGAGATTGGAAGATTATCCTTTATTAACTAGGATATATAATATTAACATATTAATCTACGTTATTAATATATTAACTGTAGGAGGGGCACCTGGGTGGCTCAGCGGGTTAGAGGCAGAGGTTAAGCCTCTGCCTTAGGCTCAGGTCATGATCTCAGGTTCCTGGGATTGAGCCCCACAACAGGCTTTCTGCTTGGCGGGGAGCCTGCTTCCCCCTCTCTCTCTACCTGCCTCTCTGCCTACTTGTGATCTCTCTACTCTCTGTCAAATAAATAAATAAAATCTTTAAAAAATATATTAATTGTAATCACAAGGGACCTTTTAAGAGAAGAGCAGGAGAATCAGACAGTGGTAGGAAATGTGAGGACAGAAGCAAGAGGTTAGAGTGAAGCTAGGAAGGGGCTACAAACCAAGGAATGTGAGAAGTCTTTAGAATCTGAAACAAACAAATAAATGGATTTTTCCTTGAAGTCTCTGAAAGGAACACAGCACTGTCATCCTCTTCAACGTCAGAATTTCTGACTTCCAAAACCATAAAAGAATAAATCTACATTGTTTTGAGATGCTAAATTTGTAAATATTAGGATAACAATAGGAAATTAATGTATATACCCTAAAAGGAAAAGGAACATCATTAACATTTGTAGTTCAGGTGAAAAATATTCCAGATCCTCATTTTATTAAACAGAATTGAGTGAAGTATATAGGCTTTATTAGAAGGAAGTTTACAGTTAGGAAAGATATGTGGCCTTTGCAATAATTAGTTTAAATTCTCTGTCAATAAGAAAAGAAAGGAAAGGACAATCGTGAAAAACATTGTAGTGATAGCATTTGTTAACATAGATATAGCATGAAAATAAGAGAGAGAGCTCTAAGATATTAAATACGATATATCAAATATTCCAAATATTCCAAACAACATAGTAAGCATTGTGCTAGTAACTTTGCATTCATTGCCTTATTTGATTCTTATGTCAGCTCTGTGAGTTGGAGTTATTATCCCCACCATCCCCACCTTACAAAAGAAAATTGTAAATGAACTAGGCAGAATAACTTGCCACAAGTCATAGAGTAATGGAGCCACCCTGTTAATAGAGCATTGCTGATAGGAATGAACAAATCATGGCTGGAACAATAGTGCTGCTAAGTACATAAACAGGGTCTTGTTTACTTCAGGGAAGAAATGGAATACTCAAAAACTCTAAGGATATGGGTTTGTATAATGCCTCCCTTGCTAATACAAGTAATTAGGAATATATGACTTTGGGGAAAATATCAGTCTCCAGAAACAGTCCCAAAGGACCATCAAGCAATTCTGAAGACAGTATACATCCTTTCTGTCTCAAGGAGCTGTATAATGAGTGTCTACAGAGTGACATACCTAAAAGTTTCCTCAGGTTTCATGATATTTACATACTTGCTAACTCATACTTAAAACTCATATTCAATTGTATACCCATACTCGGCAAGGGGACATATAAAAGCCATATATAATTTGACATTTAACATATTTTTTTCTGAGATGACATGTATTAGAGAACAATTAAGAAATAAGGAAATCTATGTTTCATCCTCCAAGAATTCAAGATAGTGTCAAGGTTAAAGATTTAATAAAATAATAAATATGTATTAGGATCCTAACTTTCAGAAAAGCACATAGCATAGAACTAACCATTCACAGTGAGGCTCTGGGTTTGGTTTAGAAACTATTTGTGGGATAAAAATTGGTTAAAAATATATTGTTCATTTTATTTGTTTAACTTGATTTGATGGAAATGTATCTAGCAATTTCTTATAAGTTTTGTTCTCAGAGCTGGAAAAAGAAACTAGGATAAAAACAACAATGAAAACTTTGAGAACATTTTGAAAATGGTGCAGATTTTTTTTTAGTAGGTTTAATGCTTAAAATGGAAAAGAAATGGCTAGATTTTTTATTTTTAATATATGACTTTAAGACATCATGGAAGGAACATCCTATCAATTTGTGACCTTAAGTGAAATGCTTATGAATAAATGTATAGAATATCTGACCTAGATATTTTATTTCTTGTCAACCAATCAATTCTAAAGACTTAAATTGTGGTCAATGAACTTGAGTGATTGCTTCATGTTTTCATGGAAGATTTGTGTGACAAAACCAGGGCATATTATTTGATTGATGCATTGGCATGAGTTTGAAATGTTACAAAATGTGGAAAGAAGATATCACTCTTATGGATCACCCAATAAAATTTCTCAGATAAAGTAATGGGAGGATTTTCACTATATACATAAAAGAGTCTGACCAAAATGATTTGAACAGTGTGGTAGATTAAGCTTTGCTGCAAATTCCCTGATGGAGGCATGGAATTTCACCCTTTGAAAGAGAGTGACTTCTCAGACCAAAAGAACACAGTGGAAATGATGTTGTTGCAGATCTAGGCCCTTGGCAGTTTCTACTTGCTTTTGTGGAACTCTGAGCCACCATATATGGAGTCTGAATTCCCTGTTACAAAGACTATGAAGAAAGGATATGAAACTACATGGAGGAAGAGAGAGCTCATTTGTGTCTTATCTTACAGTTGTTCTCACCTGGTACCAGTCCTATTCGGTGAAGTCATCCCGAACCCTCTAGGCCAGACCAGCCACCAGCTAAATGCTGCTGTCTGATGCAGAGTAAACCACCTGGAACACAAGAAACATCATCTGATCCCAACTGATATTCATGACCTACAAAACTATGAAACATATTAAAATGACAGTTTTATGCCAATTCATTTTGGGTACTTATGTGCAATTTGATTGACTAAGGATCTTAAAGATTTGTTACAAGGATTAACTGAATTAGTGAAAAGAGAAAGCTGAGATCATCATCTATTGATTGTTACTGTAACTGGCACATAGCAATAATGACATTTTTGTTTATTTTTGTTTTGTTTTTGTTTTTGTTTTGTTTTGAGCTGCTAGGCACGGTGTGGAGACTCGGTAGATGATTACTCCTCATGCAGAACAATTCTGCTGCTAAAATCTCTATGGTAGAGTAAGCACCTTAATTTCTCTCCAATTGTAGGGGTAGGCTTACACTGATTCATCTGAGTTCAATCATCTCGTCTTATTTGTTAAGGAGCAACCTTTTTCCAAGCAGTTAATCACCGTTACAGGAAAGCTAACCATCTACTCTCATGAATGAATTATGACTTTGCTGTATAAACAAAAGTACTTTACATTTCTAAGACCTATAATTTATAAATGCTTCCTAAGCATGTCATACATTTTGAGCCTAATACATACATCTCAGGAAACATATAGTGAAGAATTATTATTCCCATTTTGCAGATGAAAATCCTAACACTCAGAGATGGGAATGATATGCAAAGATCAATATTAAATGCATACCTGCAATGAACAACTTGCAGACCTCTTTCTGGATATTTTGTAGTGATCCTCCTTTACTCCAGCATAACAATTTGAGCTAAATAAATTCGTGTTGTACATTTACAAATAATTTCCTCATTTATTTTAGTATTCAGATTATTTTCTTTTAGAAGATGCCTATCAATCTAAACACTAATTTCAGGATTGCAACTTACCTTTGTCCAAAAATCTCTGCCAAATACAGCAGTTGGATGAATTAAAAAATGAAATTCCAAAAACAATACTCTGAGCAAAATTCTAAGTAAACAATTGTCAGCTTTTTTTTTTGTAAGTGTTATGTAAAGTTCTTTGTTTTAAGAGGAAAAAAAAGAAGAATCCCACTTAAAGTACGTTAACACTGGTGCTTAATGTGCAATAAGTGTCGTTTCCAGGCAACCTCTGAGGCAGGTGTTTAAAACTATTCTAGTCCCAGAATAAGTGACCTTGCTGTAGTAGCACACTCTTGAAGTGTTCCAGTGGAGTCTGTGGCTAAAATTACATATAACGCACGTAGATTGTGATTCTCAGTAATGTATGTGACTAAACAAAGAATGCTTTTTGGAAATTCTTGTGTAAAATTTAAAATTGAAGTACCTTTCATTTTATCAAGAAGCACTAAGTGTAAATTAATGGGCTCACATAGAAAATGCAAAATAATTGAATGGCTAGAAAGAACATTTATCAGTCTAAAAAGCGCCTCCTTAACACTTACAAGTTTTTAATCTTGATTTTAAAATTTGTAACATGAAGACCATGCCTAAGAGTGTCCCTCACTAAAAGAAATTAACAAGTTTGTTCATTAGATGAGTGTCATGACAGCGTAATGTAAAAAGTCTTCAAGCACTAGTGGTCATGTCTAAAGATTTTGTGTTCCTAGGACATGATATTTAGTATTTAGTCCTCTGCATTTTATTTGTGTGATTCTACAAAAACATCTAACCTAGTTGAGCTTTAGTTTTCTGTAAAATAAAACTAATGTATAGCCTATCTTTGAGGCTAGTAGTATGTTTGGTGTAAGATATCTTTTTATATCTGTTTTATATCTGTTTTTATATTTCTAAACACAAAGTAAGCTAGTCTCTATACAAGCATAGAGAGTTTGTGTAATGCCCAAGAACATGGAATTAAAGAATCAGGATCTAAATCCAATTTCTACATCTTAAGAAGTTTAACTATAAGCAAATTAATTTCTCTCTTTCTCTTTCTCTAATATTCAACATGAGTAAAATGAAGGAAATAACAGTTCATCTCATAAGATTGCCATAACAAGTAAGGGAGGTTGGATGCATAGAATAGTTCAGTAATTTAACTGTAAAACCTTTGAATTGTAAAATCATGGTGAAATCTTAAAAGTTACTCTCATTTTAAGTGAAATAACCTAATTTTTTTACTCAAAGGAAAAGTTACCATTTAGTTCAATTTTTATGTTAAATGAAGCCATTCCGAAAAATATTGCTTTTTCAAATCATGTAGGGAAAATACATCTTTTTTTAAATTCTTGATGTGTGAGTGACATTTAATCTTTTAAATGAAAATCATGCAGACATAATCTGAATTAAATCATGCAGACATTTACCTATCTTGGTAAAGGTAAGGGTGCTAATTCTGTGGTAGTATTCAGTTTTAGATTAAATTGAATTTTCCTATAATTTCTGTCTGGTTCCTCACAGACACAGTTCTAGTTTCTTAGGTATTGAGCAAATATAACTATAAAATTTACCTATAGCTAAAGTAATTCACAATTTTAGTAATGAATTTAAATATTAATTTTCCATTTGCTTAGTTTTTTTATTAAATCAAAAATACTTAGTGAACACCACTTATTTATCATACTCTCCTACTAAGCAAGTAGTCAGTGTTGACACAACACTAATTTGTTTGAAATTTTCTTATTCAAAATCCAAATCATTCTCTTTATAGCACTTGAAATTTAAACCATAGAACCCCCGGGCTGATTAACTTGTTCCAAAAGTTTATCTATAACATGAGTTTAGTTATGGTGGTAGAGAAAAATATCATAGGTATGATCACATCATGGACTTGTGTGGCTGTAAATGTACTGAATCAAAAGATATGAGATCTCCATCTAATAGAGGACCCAGAGAATAACAGAGATTCAAATAAACATTGATGGAATGGATAAATTAATGAATGTTTTTAATAATAGCAAAATCAACAACCCTTACAATTTTATGTTCAGTAATTTTACTTCACATTTCATTTCTTCTTTTTAAGATTTTATTTATTTATTTGACAGAGAGAGAGACAACATGAGAAGGAACATAAGGAGGGGAAGTGGGAGAGGGAGAAGCAGGCTCCCCACTGAGCAGGGAGCCCCATGTGAGCTTGATACCAGGACCCTGGAATCATGACCTGAGCTGAAGGCAGACGCTTAATGACAGAGCCACCCAGGAGCCCCAGTGTTTCATTTCTAAACCTTATATTATCTTTGGTACTTAAATTCTAGTTCAATTTTGCATAAAAATAAATAGAATGTCAGAGAATTTAAGAACATGCAAAAGAGTTCATAATCATAAGGAATAAATTTTTTCATCTTGAACTTGAGGGAAATAGGCAGAGTAAACTTTAAGGATATTCTCTAAAGAAACATACTTTGAATAGACAGCTATGAACTAGACAATAAGCATGATGAAAATAGGAAGAAAGACAGTCTATTACAGGTATCCCTACACTATCATGGGAAATCTGTATTCTAGGATACTAGACAGTAAGAGGCTTAAAAAGCTATAAGAGCTGACCATCTGGCTCAGTCTACTTCCTCTCCCTGAGAAGATATACACTCACTGATGTCAAGTTCTATTTATGTATCAAACGAGCTAGATGTCTATAAAAAGAAAAAGAAAAAAATCACAAAAAAAGTTTTCTATTTCTGAGATCCAATAGGATATTACTTTGGCTGGGTGTCACTCAGAGTTGCATGTCTGAAAGCCTACTTTCTTCTTGCTGAAGATTTTGTTCTGTTTTATTTTCATGGCTAAATAAATCACACACAGGGCAGGTGTCTGTGGTTCCTGTAAAAATAAATAGCCCCCCTAAAATGTTCACCTCAGTGCATGAAAAATCAGGCAGTAAACAGCTGTGTTTTGAAGAATTCATGAAATTGTTGAAATTCAATGTAATATTGGTCATGCATTTTCCTTTGAGAATTTTTAAAGAAAAAGTATTCATCTTAATCAGCAGCTCAAAAGATTTATTAGACCAAATATGGTCCATTGGGAGACATAGAGTGATAAATGCCTTCACATACAGTATATGATAGAAGCACAAACAGGTTGCCATGGAATTTGAAATTAGAGTCATCTGGTTCAGACATAGACATCACAGAACCATTCTAGCAAAAGGTAATGCTTAAAATTACCTTTAAATGATGAGTGGGAGTTATCTGGTTGCTGTAAGATGGAAAGAGCACTTTAAGTGAGAGAAAAAGTAAGTACAAAGAGAGTGAATTGCTAAAGAGCCTGATTTTTCATGGAAATGGCAAGTTGTTCAGTATGGTCAGTATTAAGAGTAGAAAGAGAATTACTATAAAAATAAAAGCCCATTTTCTAGTTTATCCATTAAATCATCCTAGCTCAAGTTTTTAACAAAGCACTTTCTAAGCAACAGAATCTTTTGTTATCTGACAATCAGCCTATGACTTACAATATTAAAGAACAATAATAGAATCCAGTTGATGAGGGCAGGGAATCAAGAAGATATTTTTCACTTGAAAAAAAAAATACCAAGTTGGAATAAGAATTTTGCTATTCAAGGAAGAATAATAAGAAAAGAAAAAATGTTTAGGTTATAAAAATGATTCCTTGAAGCCAAAGATAGAAAATCAAGCACCTAAAAGTACTTTTGGAAAAAATGCACATTATAGGAAACAGAAATGAAATGTAGAGGGTTTCTGACTTGCATTCTTAGCAAAATAAAAGAAAACATGAAATCTATTTTAAAAAGAGATTGTAAACAAGAAGAAAAAAACAAAGATTTTGTGAAAATTATAATTTTGGGAAAGAGAGTTAAAAATATATGAAATAAGGAAATGATTTTATCAAAGTAAAAATACTATAAACATAATTTTAAATGTTTTATAAGTTGTTAGTAACAGAATTAATTATGTAGAAACTCAAACCAGTGATGAAAAGAACATCGTTAAGTTCAAAATTGAGAATTTCTGGTGGGGAGCTTGAAAACTTAAGATATCAGAAAGAAGACCCTTGGACTCTTGGTTGATTAGTGTTAGGGTTATAATTAGAATTGGATTTAGCTAGTGAAAGGGTTAGGATAAAATTAGGTTTAGGACTGCATCAACGGATCACTAAAATTACTTTAAGAGTCAAGAACAAATAGGAAAAATAAAATATTCAAATTATTATAGAGAAAATATTTTCAGAATGAAGAAATCACTGACTCTGCAGACAAAAAAGCCCTTTGATTTACATATGACTAATTAAAAAAAGGAACAAAACCACACATCTTCATGAAATGCTTGACTTTTAAAGAAAATAAAAGGAAAATGAAACATTCAAAAACATACAAGCAGAAGAGTTCATAAACATGAAGACAAAATGATCACTAAAGTCTGAGCTATAATTTGCCATAGAATCAGTTAATTTTCATGAAATATAATTACTTATTTAATTGTGATATTTGTGGAAAATGTCCCAATTTGTTTTCTAAAATAAACATTATCTTGACATAAAAAATGTTGAATAGTCAACAAAAAAAATGTTGAACAGTCAATGCTTTGTATTGGACTTGATTGAATTCAATCTGACTTCACTACTTATTTGCTTTGTGACTTTGGGAAAATTCTGTGTTCCTCACTGTGTTAGTCAGCTCAGACTTCCATTAAAAAAAATGCCATTGATTGGCTGGCTTAAACAACAAAGATTTATTTTCTTATACTTGTGGAGGCTAGAAGTATAAGGTCAGATTTTCAGACAATAGGTAAGGTACTGATAAGAAACTTCTTCCTCGCTTGCATATAGCTTCCTTCTCACAGTGTCTTCACATGACATAGAACTATGGTGTCTCTTCTTATTATTATAATGACATTAATTCTATCAGAGTATCCCATCTTTCTGACCTGATCTAAACTAATTATCTCCCAGAGGTCCCATCTCCAAATATCATCACTCTAGGGGTTAAGACTTCAGCATATGAATTTTGTAGGGACATATTTCATCCCAGTGCACTCATCTTTCTCACATATAAAAGAGAGATATTAATACAACATCTCTTTAGAGGGCTGTTGTAAAGAGGTAATGAGATAATAGGCATAAAGGAGTCAAAGGAAAAGCTAACACATGGTCAATGCCATATGTCTGCTGGCTGATACTGTTATTATCCCCAGATCACTATCACTTATTGATAGACATCCACAAAATGTCTAATGAAAGAAGTAACTCAAATCTAACAGTTGTTAAGAGAGATGATCAAAGAAATCATTTCCTGAATGCAGGGAATTTTTTTAAATAATATTTTATTACATAGTGTGATTCATCATACAATTTAACATTATCACATTAGTGGATAATAGAAATATGACTACAGATAATTAAAAATAGTACTTAGGAAGAAAGAATACTAAAGCACTAAGTCTGAAAACCATGCATCATTCTAAAAGTTTTGAGGCATTTTCGTGAGAAGCAGAAACAAGGTAAGTATTTCACCATTAGCTAGTATTACTCAATTCTGCTCCAAAAGTGCCAACTACTGAAATAATAAAGTACCACTCTACTTATTCTCTTAAAAAAAATCTGGGGGTATAATCATTACTATAAGTTGAAAAATCATTATTTTCAAATAAAATGATTATTATCCTGGGAATTCAAATTGACTTTGCAAACTCTTAGGAATAATAAAATGGTATTATTAAATAAGTTTTGAAAAATTAAAAATGAGGTAATTATTTAATAAGCAATTCAAAAATTTTAAGAAATATACTTTTTTTCTTTTAAGATTATTTATTTATTTGATGGAGAGAGACAGAGAGAGAGAGATATCACAAGTAGGCAGAGAGGCAGGCAGAGGGAGAAGGGGAAGCAGGCTCCCTGCTGAGCAGAGAGCCCAATGCAGGGCTGGATCCCAGGATCCTGAGATTATGACCTGAGCCGAAGGCAGGCATCCCAAGAAATATACAGTTTTAAGGAAGATTTATAATCCTCATTCTTGGCCTTTGTTTTAAAAACTATTTATTGAGGGGTGCCTAGGTGGCTCAGTCAGTTAAGCATCTGCCTTTGGCTCGAGTCCTAGTCCAGGGGTTCTGGGATTGAGTCCCATATTGGCTCCCCGTTCAGTGGGGAGTCTGCTTCCCACTCTACCTCTGCCCTTCCCCCTGCTCTTTCCCTATCTCTCAACCTCAAGTAAATAAAATCTTTTAAAAAATTATTTATTGAAAGAAATGACAATTTGTAAATTGATCACAATTGTTCTAAATATATGTCATGCATCTCCACAGGGCTTATATTCCCTATTTTCCAATTTTAAACTTGTTTAAGAACCCCAAGACTGGAATATTTTTCTAGGATCTCTCTGGAAGTAACTCTGAGATTTCACAGATGAGTCCACTTTGCTTAACAGAGTTGCAGGTATGGAGTGATAAACTGCTCTCTAGAGTAAGCACACTGTTTTTCAGTTTCTTTCAGAAACTGTAGGTGCTGCTGGTATTAATTTATTTAGCCCCCCATGAGAAAGATTCTGCTGACTATGTTGCTAGCAATCTTTAGAAATAACCACCTGCCATCACATCATTCTGGCATTAGAAATGGCAGCAGTGAAGAGTGGTATACCTGTTGTCTCAACAAGATGAGAACTACACAGCAAAACAACTCCCTCCTTATAGTCAATAAGACCAAAAGATTACCACCCTTTGGGGAACTAAAGCTTGATGAAGAATATTCTATAGTAGAAAACAGAGATTGCAAACCGTAGGAAAGGAATTGTTCATTTGTCACAACGTTGTTACATTTAATACTTTAAATGTTATAAAAGCACTCAGGAGCTTGCCAATATTTTGGTTCAAAGATTCAATTGGATATGTAGCAAATAGTGTGTGTGTGTGTGTGTATATATATATATATATATATAAAACAGTATATAAATTATATAAATTATATATATATATATATATATATAACACTTTTGCCTCCAGGAAAGAATAGTCTGTTTTATATGAATATGAAATCATGTGGAGCAGAACATTCACTTTATTCTGTGATTGAAGTATAACCATTATATCAAAGGAAATGACTGGCCTAAAGAATGGGATTATTTTTGTTGTTTGACTTTTCTTTCCATTTCCTGGTTTCCAAAGTTGTAAGGAAAAGAATTTTTAGATGAAAAACATCTCAATTATTTGAGTAGCAAACACACAAAATTCTGTATTGTTTAATCTCATTAAATTAATTTGAGTAAAAGAAAGTATTGAAATACTACCTTTAGTATCTATATATGTATCACTAAAGAAATATCTGATGTATCTTTACTATAACAAAACAACTAGATATTTTTAAGGTACAAATGAAAAGATATTCTCTTAATGATGCTTGTTTGGAACAGATAGTTTATGAAACAGAAAAGACTATATATGATTATATAGTCTTATATTATAAGACTATATATAATTATAACAACACCTAAAAAACTAACTTCTGTAAAAAATAGGTAGTCTCTATTTTTAAGTCAAAGCATAAATGTTTTATGGCTAGCCTAAATATTGAAGTAGGAATAAAGGAGTCAGAAAAATTATTTTGTAGGTGAATGGTGCATTTCAAAATATGTGTTCCGTGTATTGTTTAGTATATAAATCAAAGGGAGAAAGTAAATAAAATTCTAATTTTAATTCTAACTTTAATTCTAATTTGAAGAATATTTTAGTTTTCTTTTCTCACATATTTTCATTAATTATATATGCTAAGTTCTCTGGCCTTCTATTTTACACTTCAAAAGGAATTATAACAAATATGCATAATAAAGATTTTCCAAAATCTGCTAAAATCTTTAATTTCACTCTTAAACTTTAGAGTGATAGAAAACAGAATTAACACAGTTACTCACTGCTCTTCACAAAAGCAACCTGCATCCATTTTGATTTTACTATATCTCTCTAATACATATATATCTTTATAGCACACTGGATAAAACCCTCATTACATTTTACCATACACTTTTTTCTTCTTTCATTTCTCTCTATTCAGAATTAGCATCTTGAACTCTGTAGGATTATATTTACAAAATAATAGACCAAAAAAAACAAAAACAAAAAACTTTACATTTTTTTTTACATCACCACAAAATAAATAGTCTCACTTTTCTCCACCAAAATCCCAAGTTATAGTTATCTCCAAAGCCATAAGTCACTTAATAATTATCCTTGGGAAATCATCCACAGCTGCAGATGAATATAGAGGAACAGTGCATAGGTCTAGTCAGTTTTTATGTTGTTGAGATCTCTGAGTATCTCATTTTTGAGGTTGTAATGAGGGCCATCTCCTCAGGGTCAAATGACAAGGAAAGAGAGTAGAATTTTGGCTTCTCTTTGGGCCCCTATCTTTTTATGTCGTTACCTAATTGCTCTGACCTATGAACTTGAGTTTTGAAATTTATGGGTGTTGTTTAGAGAGCTAACTCAAAGTAAAAGGACCTTAGAAATAAGTGGTTAATAAGAGAAATAGCATTTTTTTTCTTTTTATCAAAGCAGGTCCAGTCAGAAGAGCAAATAGAATATGTAGCTTCCAGGTCAAAAATTTTATGTCATATACTGGGTAAGATATTTTGGGGTTCAGATAAAAAAACACAAAAAGAAACCACATAACTTCTGGAATTGTTTAATTTATAGATGACTACTGGTACATTTAGAAGTTGGGAGAAATTTCACTCAGTAAGTATATGTTTATGCCTAATTACTTTCTGCTTGCATTCTGGGTTAAGGATCTTTGTGTTCATTAAAATACTTCATGTCTATTAAAATTTAAAAGAATAGTCTTTTGATTTATTATCTGGCCATGCACATTCATTACAAAAAAACCAAAATTTTTGTTTTCTGATTTCTTATTAAGTGTATTTATTATTATTATTATAATGTATTTATTGAAAGTTGAAAAATTCTGAGAAAAGGGAAATTTTAATGTGTTTTTGTGTGGGGGTACATTTCATTGAGTAAATATATTGTAGATTTCTTCCTCTGCTGGTTTCCAAATAAATTATATTATTTCTTCAAAAAGATCCATAAGTGCACTTTTAAACTCTTTATTCTAGAATGCTTAAGTAATAAGTAACAAGAGAGCATGGATTTACGGGTTTACTTATTTTAAAATAAGCACTGAAAACTTTCTGTGGAGTTTTTATTCTTTATGACACAAAGTTTCAAGGAGTAACTTGGTAGCTATTCAAACTTAGCATTTGCCTTCTCCAGAGACTTGTTAAAAAGTGGCACATAGAAAAGAGAAAATTTGTAAAGATGAATTAAGGAATATCATTCATAGCGATAAAAATGTTGTATAGTTTCAGAAAATACATATCAGTGTAATTCTCATGCACGAGAGCAATTCAATTCATGCTCAGTATAAATTGTAAGACTTTTGTAAGCCTACAGGGGGTTTAAATACTTAGAATCTTTTAGTTCAACAATGTGTTGGACTAAAAAAAAATAGTCTAAAAAAGAAGAATGTAAAATCTTTAATGGTTTTCTGCAATAAAATGCCAATTAAACTTTGAAACTGATACTCTATATTGAATCTTTTAATATAGCTCTCCCAGCATTCTAGATCTGGTTGGTAGACTTCAATAAATGGTATGATGTGACTATTATTTCCATCCACTCTTCCTCAACTAGGTTTTCTTATTTGAATCACAGAAAAGATTAAATGACTATTTTCTCAATTCTCCCAAGTTTGATTCATAACTAATATCACACTAAGTATATAGGAGAAAAGCTAATTTGATACATACAATGGATGCTTTAGGACTTTAAGGATTAATTCTCTCAAGAAACACCAGCTGAGAAAGACTAACGGCTCTATTCTTACCATCAATATCCCCGTACCATTTGACATAAAACTATGAATGGTAAAGGCAATATTGTACATATGCAGTAGTATAGCTGTAGACAATGAGAAGGAATAATCTATTACCATCCTACAATATTTGAAATATGTATCATTTATCTCTCAATGTTCCGTCTATTCAATCTCTTAACCAAAGACTGCAGTTGCTAAAGCTGAACCAGTTTGGTTAATTGGTTTAATTGATGATTGGCTCTCAGTTGGCAAAGTATAAGTAGGAAGTAGAGTTTCCTGAATGTTTTCCATTCCACATTTGTTTTTGTTAGCCTCTACTAGAATCAATTCATTTATTCTTTTCAACAAAATTTATTGAACATACAAGGCTTGAGATGCACTGTTCTATGCATTGAAAATTTAAGAAATAAGGAGTGCCTGCATGGCTCAGGATTCTCTCTCTCTCCCTTTCCCTCTGCACCCCCTCTTCTCCAATAAATAAATAAATAAAAAATAAAATAAATTTCTGCCTGTCTTCAAGGATAGGGTGGAAATGAGGAGTGGAGATAAACAAAAGGATAGAATAGAGTGTAAGAGATCAGGGATAGATCCAGGAAAGAAACTGAGGTTTACAGAAGGGAAGGGTTGGGAGGATGGGGTGACAGGGTGATGGGTACTAAGGAGGGCATGTGTTGGGATGAGCACCAGGTGTTCTACGCAACTAAAGAATTGTTGAACACTACAACAAAAACTTATGATGTACTATATGTTGACTAACTGAACATAATAAAAAAAAAGAAAAGAAAAAAAAGGGGTTATAAATGTTTCTTGAAATCCAAGTAAAACCCACTGTGGCTTTGACTAGCCACTGAGGTCATGATGAGTAAACATAACTTAGGTATATTATGAAGATGAAGTAGCCAGAAATCCCTGAGAAACTAGATAGAAGTGGTTTATGAAAGACTGCAAGAAATCAACTAAACTAACAAGGACTTTGAATATAAATTCCTTTTACCTCAGTGAGTATCTTCTGTGTAACAGCCTTCAGTTTTACAGTCAAAACCAACTGAAATAAGTAATGGGAAACAAAATGTCTGGTCCCAATTCTCCTCTCGTATAGATTCCCCTTACATGATTATTAGGTGTGAGTGCTATATCAGAAAGTGAGGTTTTATATTGCAAGCATTGTCCCCTATAGGACCTAGATGTCCTAGTGATTTCTTGGATCACTTAAATTTGAAATCTCAGAATATAGTTGCAATCCTGCAAGACTCTGAAGTCAATGTTACTAGTATTTCATCATTTTTGTTCCTCAGTCAGCAATGCCATTAATAATTTTTTAAGTTTGAGACTGATTCTAAAATGATCTATTATGGAATTCTGCAATTATTATTAATAATAGTCTCACTGATATATACACAGAATAATAATGTAAATTTATGAATGTGATATTTTTTAAAAAAATGCAAAAAATATTTCATTTTAGCAAGTTGTAAAATAAATGAATGATCAACTTCAAACAAAGAAGTTTCATTCAATATAGAATTTCCTTCATTGTTTCCTTTCATGAGTCATTTACTAATAGGAAGTATTTGTTTGAAGACAGCTACCTCCAAGTTTTTGTCCATCCAACCCAAGAAGTGCAACCCTATTATCATCAAACTTACAGTCTGAATTGCTAATCTGAATTCTTTTCCTCAACATAATGCTCTGAATTTTAGTAGTGACCCTGAACATATTTTTAAACTCTCATTGGAAAAATCATCTTCAGTAAAGTTACAATCAATAAACTAGCATAGTTGATGGTGTATATGTTTATGATGTTTAATACAAAGACTAACATAAAAAGAATAAATATATAACATGAATCAAGCGAAACACAATGTAAAATACTCAAGATTAACTGTGTGATAAGACAAATTTTGCAATTATTTATTTTTCTCCTTTTAGTAACCTCTTTTTACCAATAAAAACATTAATAAAATTTATTAGTGAGTGCTTATTGCTAGAATTTATTAACAGATGAAGACCAAATGTTAGATAAATAAGAAATGAGAAATGAGTTAGGTGGCAAAATATAAATCTACAATCCTCAGCTTTAAAATGTTGACATTATACGCAAGTGATATATTTCCTTCAAGTTATGACCTAGAAAGGAACGAGACTGTTATCTTCATTCTAAAAATTAAAACAAACCAGATAAGCTATACATTCATTGCCTTTATTTTGTTTTTGTTCAGTTTTTAAATCATCAGTAGAATGAAATAGAACTAAATTCAAAAAGCTATGAGTCTTTGAGAGAAGGGAGACCTGCAGCTGTGTTATGTGGTGTGTACCTGAAATTTAAAACAGTACCATTTACAAGAGCATCAAAACACATGAAATACTTTGGGAAAACATCTAATAAAATATTTGTAAATTTTGTAAGTTGTGAGCTATAAAATTGTGATGTGAAAAAATAAAATAAAACTGTGATGTGAGACATCAAGAAAATCTATATAGATGGTGAAGTATACCTTGTTCATGTATAATAAAGATCATTTTTTAAAAAATTCTCTCCAAGTTGTTCTATAAATTTAATGCAGTTTCAATCAAAATCCCAGCAAGATTTTTGTAGAAATTGGCAAAATGATACTATGATTTATGTCACAAAACAAAAAATTTAAAATAACAACAAATTAATTTTGAAAATGAGAAGTAAAGTTAAAGAACTCATAGCTGCTTGATTTCAAGACTTCCTATAAAAGTAGATTATTCCACATAACAGAATTCAGGTGGATGCCTAGATCAATAAATGGCATATGGAGTTAAGAAATAAAACCATGTATTTGTGGTCAGTTAAAGGCTAATGGAGAAAGGATAATCTTTCCATACACAGAGTTGATACATTCAGTTATCAATACACACACAAAGAGAAAAAAAGCTGATGTACCTCTTATATCACACCACATACAAAAAAAGAGTGTTGGATGATTATAAACTTAAGAACATAAAATTCCTAGAAGGAAATCATTATGATCTTGAGTCAGGCAAATATTTCTTAAGATATAAAGAAGCCCCAATAATATAATTTGTTAAAAATCCATAAACGGACTTTTGTCAAAATTAAAATTTGTTATTCATAAGATATTGTTGAGATTGAAAAGGCAAGACATAGAAAAAAATTTCCAAAATATATATCTGATAAAACAATCATGTCCAGAATAATAATTGAACATTCAAGATTCAATAATAAGGAAAAAAATTTAGTTTAAAATGAGCAAGAGATTGAGCAAACACCTTACTAAAGGTATAAAATTTCATATATCCATCAGGGTAAATGGTTTCATTAACAGATGTTTGACATGATTAGTAATTAAAGAAATATAAATTAATTTTTCTATTAATTAAGGTGAATCCATACAGAAGAAATATAATATGCAATAATGTGCTGCATATAATACACAATGTACAGATTAATTCCTCAATTCATAATGAGGTACTATTACATTTGGACTAGAATGGCAAAAAAGAAACAAAACAAAACAAAAAATTAGCATTGCTATTAACATACCATGTGCTAGCAACAATATGGAGCAATTTGAACTTTTTGACATTTCATATGAACATATAAATAACCACTTTTGAAAAAAATGGTTATACCTTAAATAAATAAACATATATATAGTTGTCATACTATCCTGTAAATTCATTCCTAGATATTGTCTAGGAGAAATGAAAATTGATGGTCTCCCAAAGACCTTTATACAAATCTTTACAGCATCTTTATTCATCCTCACCAAGAGAACCAAATCAATCTAAATATCTATCATGAATGAACTATCAGGAAATTGTAGAACGTCTATAAAATACAATACTGTTAAGCAGGTAAAAGGAACAAATTTCTAATAAATGGACCAACACAGACAAATCTCAAAAGTATTCTACTAAATGAAAAAGGCAGCTACAAATTCCTACATGTTATGCGGTCAGTATGACATTCTAGAAAAGGCAAAACCATAGAGACAGAAGTCAGAAATAAAGTCCTATAAGGTATTCTTATATGTCTGGAAATTTGATATGTCACAGGAAATGAGTAAAGGGATGGCACATCGACAAATAAAAAATAAACCATCTGCCTTAAAAAAAATAATTTATCCTCTCAGTTTTAGAAGAAATGGCTTATATTTAATCATGTAAAGAAATTTTAACAGACATATTTTAAGAAAATCATTGATGAATCATTAAACACTACATCAAAAACTAATGATGTACTATATGCTGGCTAATTGAAAATCATGGTAAAAAAGTAAATAATGCTACAGTAAAAATAAATAAATAAATAAATAAAAATTAAAAAAGAAGAAAATCATTGAATTTAACCTTTGCCTTTGCTGAGAACTGCCCAGTAAGAATCAACACTTCTGACAATTCTTAAATGTTCTTTTTTTTATAATTCTTCTGTATAACTATACCAGTTTATAACAATAATGTGGCAGTTATAAAATATTTACAAAAATTTTAGTAATTCCACTAGTAGGTATTTACCCAAAGAATATGAAAACACTAATTAGAAAAGATATATGTACCCATATGTTTACTGTATATGTTCCTCTATGTTTATTTACAATAGCCAGTTATGGAAGCAACCTGGTGTCCATCCATAGTGGAATAGATAAAGAAGAGATTATATATATATATATATATATATATATATATAATGTAATAATTATATTATTATACTTTTACTCAGCCATAAAAAAGAATCAGATCTTGTCATTTACAACAACATTGATGGATCTAAAGAGCATAATGCTAAGTGAAATAAATCAGAAAAAGACAAACACTATTTGTCTATACTATTATTTTACTTATATATAAATTATGAGAAACAAAATAAATAAACAAAGAAAAAAAGAGACAAACCAAAAAACAGACTCTTAACTATAGAGAACAAACTGATGGTTACAAAAGGAGAGGTTGGGGGTTAGGTGCAATTGGTGAAAGGAATTAAGAGTACACTTATAATGATGAGCACTGAGTAATGTATAGAATCATTGAATCATTATATTGTACACCTGAAACTAAGATAAGACTGTATATTAACTATACTGGAATTAAAATTAAAAATAAATAAAATACAAAAATTAAATTAAAAATAAAATAAAAATTTACAAATTAGCTGATTAGCTTAAAATATTTTAATAATTTCAATTTGTAATTCACTTTAATAATATAAATGCATTAGAAAGAATTGGCATTAATATTATAAATGATGTCAATGGTAATAGGGGATTATATAATATCAATAATATTAATAATATTAAATATATTTAATAATATTCTGGACTGTGGTTTTGTAGAGTGATAGGAAGTATACTATCAAAGTTTTATTTATATCTTATTTCCAATATAGAAGCCTTTTTTAGATTTTAAGGGTATTTTCATTGAAAAATGCTTGCCATATTATTGCATGTTTTATGCATTCTCATTCTTTCAAAAAAAAAGCAGGTATTTTATTGAGTCTATTTATTTTTTGCCAAGAATATAATATTGCTTGAGACATTGCAAACGTGAGCATGTACTTATTGATTAAATAGATTGAATATGATCCTTAGGATTTTTTTTCTAAATATGACTTTACATTTACTCGACCAAAGTATTATATCATAAAATCAATGGCATGCTGCAGCCGGCTCATCCTGGCTCACAAAAGCTGATCATTCATTTTTCACTAATTTCTTGCTGGTTGTTAAACACAGCCATTATTTAAGATTAATTACATAAATTTACTATTAGCCAGATAACATTTAAAAGTGAAATACATTCTCAAAACTCAACTTCCTAAATGTTGCCTGTGCTCTGTTTGTATTATTTATGTTTCCGGCTCTTTACATCTACTCTACCTGCACAGGGAACTAATAAACACTAGTTAGCAGTGCAACCATTGTGCAATCATGCCCCTCCACTTGTACACTCAGCAGTGCTCCATTCATAGCAGGAAATTGATTATGGTGAGAATATTTACATTGCAGAAAAGGGAACATCCACCTTTTTTTTTTTAAACAGTTGCTAAACATGTACCAACACACAACTCTTTGACACTAAACTTTTAGCTACCTACGATGTTGTAAGCACAGGTTAAAAATGTAAAGATGAATAATTTCCTGCCCTAAAGAAAATGACAGAATAAAAAGAATATAGGAGCTTACTGCAGGCTTATGGGCAACAGACTCTTCTAGAAGGTAGGGTAAATCACATAAAGGAGATGATTTTGGAGTTGGACCTTGATGAGTAAGTAGAAGTTCATCACGTAGACAAGGCAGGTAGAATTATTCCAGTTATGGGAGAAAAGCCTAATCAAGAGAAAGGGACATAAGAGAAAAAAATATACTTTATTAGTAACCTAAATAGATTTTAATTTAGATCTCTAAAATAAAAGGTATGTTATCTCCATTTGCCTCTCTCTTATAAGAACAGTTTTGATGACATTTAGGGACCATGCAGATAATACAAAGTAATTTCATTTAAGATTAATTACATCTACAAAGACACCCAAAAAAGGTAACATATATTCCAGGGATTAGAACTTTTTGTCTTTGATGGCCATTATTCAACCTATTACAGGCATTGTTAGGACCTGCTTAGCCTAAGTGATTCCATTTTGTCTAAGCACCCATTTTGTTGTGAACACAAGCTGACCTTGCTTTAAAGGAACAAAGTCAGCCTAGAGGAACTTACTTAGAAAGGTAAGTCCAGGACACCAGTGGAATGTGGTCTGCTGGTTCCTGATGACAGTCCCCCAGAAAAACAAGGTCGAGTCAGGCCAGGTGGAGACGTCCAATAAGTAAAGGACCCATATGCAACCTCCCTTAACCCCACTGCTTCTGAAGTCAGGTCAGGTGGAGACGTCCAATCAGTAAAGAACACATATGTAACCTCCCCTGACCCCACTGCTTCTGATGAATAAGGATAAGTTCACAGTCAGTTTGTGATTTTGCCCTATAAAAGATAGCCTGTAAGACCAGGCGAGGTCGCTTTCTGCATAGAGAAGACCCTGACCCGCCAGTGTGATTCTCGATGCTTGGCACGAAATAAAGCGCTGCTTGACCTTCCCTTTGTATCAGTCTCGTTCCTTTGATCACAGACCCTAACAGCATAATGTATGTGACAGGGATATTGAAACTATACCAGTGGGAAAAATTACAAAGACAAAGTTTATAAAGTGGGAAAAGAAAAAGGGTAAAATCGGAACCCTGGTAGTCCTCAAAATACATGGGTAAACAAAAAAGGAACAAATGACAGACACTGAGAATGCCTAGAGAAACATAAGAAAAGGACAGAATAAGAAGGTTGTAAAAAGGAATCCAAGGAAGTAGAGAGGATACAGAAGGAAAATGAAAAAGAAAGAAAAGAAAAGAAAAGAAAAGAGAAAGAAAAGAAAAGAGAAAGAAAAGAAAAGAAAAGAAAAGAAAAGAAAAAAAAATGGTGGCAGTAATCTCAAAATTGAATGTTGAAACTACAAAAAGACTTCAATATAATTAGGTCAATTCTTAGGTCAGTCTAACCTAGAATTGAGTTTTGCACACACTGGTTATTGGAAAGTTGTGACTGTCATCCATGGAGCTAAATTTTAGTGCTAGGGAAAATGTTAAAATCAATTTTTAAATTTATGAAGTAGTTCACAAATAAGTATTACAATTAATAGCATAGGGGGACTCCCTCCTCATACTAATCAAGCTTACTAAATATCTGCTAAACTCAATTGTCTTTTAACTGCAGACAAAGTGAGTGTATAATATGTCAGCCTGTTGAGGTAATTAAATAGGAAAATGATACAATCTCTTAAATTATTATCGAAGGACTATATACTATTTCAATTATAGTTTGTTATAAAAAGCCTATGTAACCACAACTTAATTAAGACTAAAGATCAGGATTATTCCAGCTTTCATTCCTAATTCTATAGCTCTGTCATTTTTCAAAAGGTACAGTTATTTTGCATATATAATTTTATTTCCCCTGTCCCTCCACTTTGTAGAAATCCACTTAAACAGTGGATAAGTCTGCATGCATTTGAACATGGCTGTATTTGTCCTAAATTTAACTCTTGCTTTTCGAAGTGCTCTCTCTGCTTTGATATTTTGAAGTTTATTTTAAAAGAAAGCTGATGAATCATTGAACATTATATTGAAAGCTAATGATGTACTATATGTTGGCTAATTGAATTTAAATTAAAAAAAAGAAAAAGTAAAAAAAGTTGAAATTTATTTGAATTAATCCATTTTCAATTACTTTTTATCTGAGATTTTTATCTTGCCTACTAACACTGAGGAATCTAGTTCTCATTGGTGGTACCCTAGTGAGAGGTAATCAGACCCTTTAGTTATTATAAACTCAATTGAATGGTCTTTAAAATTGAATTTATACAAAATAAATTTTCCTTTATTTTGAACATAATAGAATCTTTTATTTTATCAGAATTAAGGCCATATTTTAAACTTTGTTTATATTACTCTTATTAATAATAGGAAGAAACATGCTGGTATGTATGTGTGTGTGCGTATGTATTTGTTAACTACCAAAAATGGCTTCAATTCTCAAAAGTGAGTCCTAAGCAGAGCTCAAAAATGAACACAATAAAAATAGCCACCAGTGATATGAATCACTCAGAAGAAACATGAAAATATAAGTCAACTCCAGGATCTCAACTAGGAGGAAAATTAGAAACATACAGCACTACTGAAAAGGGTGGGTGATGAAGGTTAGAAAATCCCTGGAAGTTTCCAGAAATTGTCATATTTGTCTGCAGTATTACAGTGGATAATCCACAGAAAAAGTCACTTCAGCAAACCCAACGTTGAATATCTTTGTAGCCCACATACCTGCCTATAGCTATTACCTGAGAATAATGGCTTGTCTTTAAATCACAGGTTTCAGACCTCACAATAATGGCTGTCCATGCCCTGCTATGATAAGAACCCTCCTGGCAAGCAAGACTGGGAGATATAGTTTTAAGGCTTTTAAAACATGAAGTAGAGAGAGTAACTGATAGTATTAACATAGATATTTTGATGATTAGAGATACGATGACTAAATGTGTTTAATTCAGTCATAACAAAGAGTTAATGTTTCTCTTTTAATTAATCACGACAAAATTTATACTGTTTATATCACAGAATAAATAAAATTATGACATAGTTCAAGAGTCATAAGACTAATTATTTGCACTTTTAAGGGTTCTATCATATTTTTATATCACACAATTTTTCCTCCTCTGGTAAGGATGGGGGCTATCACTCTCTAGCTGTTTCCATGAGAACTCTTCTTAACTCATAAGTTCTTTCTGGATTCTTTTTTTTGTTGGTGTTTGTCTACATTAGTTGACTATAATTTTAAAAGATCACTGCATTTAGCATAATCTAGCTATTAGAAACCATAAGATATGGATCAATAATTTTCAGCAGCTCTAGGCTAGATTTTATTTTTCAGTAAAAGCGTGGCTTGATCATTTTCAAATAAGAAAACCAAACTTATGTTGCTAATGAAATCAAAAAACTATTAAACCACACATGAATATGAACTCTTTTCTTTAGAATCCTCAGAAAAATTATTTCTTGTGGCTCCTGGGTAGCTCAGTCAGTTAAGTGTCTAACTCCTGATTTCAGCTCAGGTCATGATCTCAGGATTGTGGGATGGAGCCCCCCTCCTGCCATCCCCTCCCCTGCCAGGGCCCTGCACCAGGATTTATGCTCAGCATAGCATCTGCTAGTTTCTCTCCCTCTACTCCTCCCACATGCTCTCTCTCTCTCTCTCAAATAAATAATGTTTTTAAATAAAGAATAATTATTTCCATTCTCTTTCAAAATCATCTATAGTTTTTCTCAATGAACTGAATAGAAGAAATCTAAATTCTGCATTCTTTTCCAGTACCACTTGTATATATATGACTATAAGAAAACCATCTCCTTCTTCAAACTTACTTATTGTATTCCGGGAATAGTATTTAGAAAGAGATAACATTATACAAAAAGATTGAATTGCAAGTACAGTGGACCTTTGAACAATACCAATTTGAACTGTGTGAGTCCACTTATGCATGGATATTTTTCTTCAATAGTACAGTACAGGCCTTTCAGTATATTTTCTCTTCCTTATGATTTTCTTAACATTTGCTTCTGTTGACCTTACTTTATACTATACAATGTACAGTACATATAACATACAAAACATGTGTTAATTGATTATGGTGTTGGTAAGGCTTCCAACCAATAGTAGGTCATTAGTAGGTAAGGTTTGGGAGGTCAAAAGTTATTTTCAACTGCATGGGGATTGATGTCCCTAATCCACATGTTGTTCAAGAGTCAACTGTAGTCTATGATCACATAGTAAGGCTGATAATTTGTTACCAAATATTTTTGTGACCACATTTAAAGGCCTGCATCAAATCTAAAACTTGGGTGAGAATGAACGGCTTTGTGATATAACACATGAACTTGTTGCAACAATTGGTTCCTCATTTTGGGTTTTGAATCACTAATCTAAATCTCAAGATCAACCAAATAATTTTAGGTCCCTTATTGATGCAATCATTATTGCTGTTTTTTGTGTTTTTTTTTTAAAGATTTTATTTATTTATTTGAGAGACAGAGAAAGTGAGAGAGAGCATGAGAGGAGAGAAGGTCAGAGGAAGAAGCAGACTCCCCATGGAGCCGGGAGCCCGATGTGGGACTTGATCCCGGAACTCAGGGTTCATGACCTGAGCTGAAGGCAGTTGCTCAACCAACTGAGCCACCCAGATGCCCCTGTTTTAAAAATATAATGACTGTGAACCTAAAGCTGCTCTAAAAAACAGTTTATTAAAACAAAATGAAAACAAAACAAAACAAAAAACCAAAATGAAACAAAAGTAGAATGATATGTCGTTTTCCCAACAGTGTATTTTCTTATACCATTGATTTAACTTGAGTGACCAAATATCCAAAATAATGTATAAAAGTTTAAAACAAAGAAAAATTATAATACATTAATAAGGAAAACAGATTCTCTTTGAATGGATAAACACAGAATACAGCACAACTGAAAATAAATATTTACTTCATTTTAATATTTTGGAAATACAGCTTCCAATTTTAAATAATTTTTAAGATAGCCCAATTCATAAACTTGAAGCAATGCAATTAACTGCAGTTGTTCCTTATATCTATTGTTTCTCCTAACTCCAGAATATGCAGTCAAAAGATTTGTAGTGCTGTAGAAATTAATTAACAGTATTAACAGTAATCTGACATTAGAAGTCCTGATTTTAAAACATTACTCTGACTACAAGAGGACCTTGAAAAAAATCACTAATTGTCTCTTTAGTCTAATTTCAAAGAACTATCTAAATTTTAAATTAAATAATGTCTGTGAAACTACTTTATAACAGTAGAACATATAAAAATGGAAAATGTTTTTTAATTTATGTAGTGAGCAACTAGATGAAATGAAAATGAATTGTCAACTAATTTTCAGTAAGTATTCAAATAAGATAAAATCTTGGAGCATTTTAGGGTTTTATATCATGACAAGGATATAGGAATTGCACATGATGTAGGATGAATTCAGTAAAACAGGTAATCCTTGCAAGAGCCATGTGGTGTTGGTCCCATTTGACCTTTATCTGCTAAAAATAAAACATAATTTCCTTAAATCTGGCCCAATCTTCCAGAGAGTCAGAATGAGTAAAATACTTTCTCAAGCAAGTTCTTCATACTTGAAAGGTAAATTGCCTCTCCTAAGGCACAAGGAAGAACTAATATATCTGAGAAAAGGAAATCTCAGGGAATCTTTTCCAGAAGAGTTGGCTAAGAAATAGAATATTTTATACACCCAATCTCTTCATGAAATCAAGTTCAATAATGACAAAATTTGCACTATGTTTTCTTCCAAAGCACTTGGAAATCTATGTTTCAATGTAATAGTAAATACATTTGTAAATTGACATTTGACAGCACTCTATGTTCAAGACAGTGCTAATCGCGGTTGATGATACAAAGTTGAATCACACAGAAATGTTGTCCTCAAATGCCTTAAAAGTTGTAATGTCATGTTGGGCCAGCCCAATGGGTTATAGGCTAAATGTACATGACATACACATTGCATATTAGAAATAACCAGAGTTTCTTTCCCATGACATGCTAACAGTCATTGTGTGATGCAGGTTGCTTTCCATTTTTTTTCCATGTATATTTTTTATCTTGCAATCTTCTCTTTAAGTTCTTGATAATAGTCTTAAGTTTTACCTAAATACACTAAATTAACTAATAAATTATGATAAAATATAACTTCCTATATATGATTATAAAACATATACTTAAATATACATGTGTTTATGTATACACATGTATATGTATATATAGGTATATAAACACACACAAACACATACGTGGTGTTATGGGTGTGTTTTCCTTCACATTCACAGAAAGAAATTTCTTTTGCTAGAGAAAAACACAATGGATAATTTCTGGGAATATACTTTATCCCACTTAGTGGTTTAAAAGGCCTATTAAAGATACATATTAACAATACTTATGAAAGATGATGACATATCTTAATAAACAAATAAATTTAAGTTAGATTGGCCTAGAATTTTCTAAATTTAATTGACTAAGGTACTGCACATGACACATATTTGTATAATGACTTCATGCAAAGTACATATACTTTGTAAGTCTTCAGTAGAGTCATTGGATTTATCTTCAGGTAACAAGTCATGCTCATGCTCATGGCACAGCAAGGACTGTGTATATTTAAAAGTAGATTTAAAAGACAAAACAACTTGGTATATTAACAACCTAAAGTAACATTCTGGACTATTACTTCCTTGCATAATATAGAAACAAGGAATATGATCTTTCTAACAACTCTCATAATGTAAAGAGAAGTTAATGATACCTCAAAAAATTCTGATTATACGTGTGAAATCTACTCTCTCAACACCTCAAATTCAGCAAGCAGCAGAAGTCAACAAAAGTTGGTTGAATTTATCCCACAAGTAACTTGTTAATTTTTTAATGTCTATGTTTTAACAATATATCCACTGGCCTCGTTACAAGAATGACCTGCCCCATGATTCTCCCACCACACCTTACACCCTGTAAATAAAATGGGAAGATATGAAGATCAAAGGTGGGGAGAGACAAGCCTTGAACAATCTTATCTTTGAAAGAATGTTTCACCTCAACATTGTAATATTTTCTAATAAGTAAAAAGAAAAATGGAAAATAAATTTTAAATCATGTCTACAATATCTGAAACACATCAATGATGCATCTAAAGTCTTTTACAGACAAGAAAACCCTGTGTTTTGAGAGGAAGATAATACAAAAATAGCAAAATTAGAGATAAGGATGGAGCGATAGATGATAGTATAGATACATAGGTAGATGATAGATAAATAATGTACAAACAGATATGCACAGACATAGCTCATAAAAGGAGACTAGATAGAAAAAAATTTATAATGTACTTATACAATATCTAAAAATGGTATCTGATACATAATTCTTACAATACTGTATTCTGTAATACATTATGTTCTCATTCTTACGTAACTTTTCAAAATCTATAGTTTAATTCCCACCTATTTACACCACTATCTAGCCTCTGCATTTAGGTTCAAATAATGGATTGTCTGACTCAATATTCTATTACATTTGTGGCTTCATGAGAGATTAGCTTTTATGATTAATATGATTAATATTATTATGATTAATAAAATCATGATAGTTCACTTCTATTGTTAATGACTTCAAGTGTTTATAGCTTTAGTATATATCATATACACTGTTATTTTATTCCTTAATCGATGTTCTCTCCTCTTGTTTCTGGTATGAAAATGTTTAGCTGGGCAAAGACCAACATTGCCTATCCTGCTTCCAATTCAAGCTATATATTTTCATATGACTAATTCTACCTGCATTGGAGTGCCATGGACAACATCCTGATTAATTTCTTAGAGGAAATCTTACTTTCTCTCTTCAGCTTTTCCTCTGATAGGAATGAGAACATAATGCTGAATCATAATGGTTCATACAGAGAAGAACAAAAATTGAAGAATCACAAGGAATAAATATTGCCATACCTTGGATCTTTGGAGGACCTTGTGTAGCTGAATCATTATTCCCTCTCTTCTTTCTATGTCCAGATTGATATCAATAAGACATATAATTGAAAAGACAAATTATTTTGGCTTGTAGTTATACATGCAACTGAACTTATATCCCAAATAATAAATGATACCTCACCTTTTACTAATCTCCTATTAAGTATTAAAACACATGTTAAGCTAATTTATAGTCAGGTACCATAGAAGAATAAACATAAGCTTTCAAAGCTTCTGGAACCAATGATCAATTTAGAGGAAACACTGGGAACAGAAGAACTTGTTAAAACAATTCTATGTATTCAGGAAAATCCACAATTTTCAAACTTCACAAGATAAATCACCCAGTTTAATGAAAAGAAAAATAGTAAGAATAAAAAAGTATGTGTGTGTGGGAAGACATTGTAGCTATAACAATTGAAAAACATCTATCAACCACATGCAGTAAGTGGATTTTGTTTATTTCAGCAAATCATCTCTGAATTTTGTATAATAAGAAATTTAAATAATGACTAGACGTATAAAGATATTAAGTAATCACTATTTTCAGTTAGGTAGCATAGAGTATTGTACCTATGTTTTTAAAAAGGCAGTATGTTTTTGAGATATAGTAAAACATTTAGATGAAAGCATATGTTCTGTGTAATGCCTCAAAATAATACAGATGAGGCAGAGGGGGAAGTTTAGTGGAGATATAGATGAAACAACATTGGTCAAGAAATGAGAACTATTACAGCTGAATGATGGCTAGACAGGAGATTGTTTGTACTTTTGTTTCTACTTTGGGGCTTTTATAAATTTGTCCATATTAAAAGTTTTTAAATGACATAGAGTATATGCTTTGGAATAACATATGGAATAATATACATGATTTCTAGTCTTAGGTCAGTATCTTAGAAACTGTGTGGCCTTGGACAAGATGATTATCCCCTCATTTTTTATTAGACAACAGTGAAGTAGAAGTAATAGTACTCCTGCTATATAATTGTTACTAAGATTAAAGTAGCTCTTATTTGTAGAGCACTTAGCACGTTAAGAATCAATAAATGCCGACTACTATTTACATGTACTCAGTGTCATTCATAGGCATTTTGTGAGCTAGTTTAGGCATCTAAAAATATTTATTATATTTAGCATGTGTATGTATAGAAAAATTGGTTGGAACTCAAAAAAATTAATTTGGGGGACTTAGTCTATAACTTGAAAATTTCTAGAATTGCAGTGACTGGAAATGAATATATTTTCCCACATAAATTAAACCATTGATGAATTGAAGCTTCTACGATTATCCCAAGGCAAAAATAAATAAGTCCTTTAGCAGAAGGATTATTTTAAACTTAAATGATGATTGAATAAAACTCCAATTGATGTGAATGTTTTAACAGGAAAGTGATGAAAATAAATTTGTGCTCCATATATGTTTGGGGGATTTATGGAAAATTAATGTACCTGATATTCATTCCCCCTCTCTCTCTCTCTTTTTTTTTTTTTTAAGATTTTTATTTTATTCACTTAATAGAGAGAGAACACAAGCAGGCAGAGAGGCAGGCAGAGGCAGAGAGAGAGGAGCAGGCTCCCTGCCGAGCAAGGAGCCCGATGCGGGACTCGATCCCAGGACGCTGGGATCATGACCTGAGCCGAAGGCAGCTGCTCAACCAGCTGAGCCACCCAGGCATCCCTCTCTTTCTCTTTTGAACGCAGGATCAACAGGTTCTATAAATCATCCACATGGAAGAATTAAGCAGGTAATAGGCCTATTGACAATATATGTATTGATGTAATTTTGTATATTCACATTAAATGATCATATTTAAAGAAATTTGTTTTTCTTAGTAAGTGTAAAAAAGCAACGACAAGTTTTGTTTCCTTCTCCTCTCATCAAGTAAGCGCCTTTTGATGGTCAGCCTTATGAATAGTCTTATAAATGCAAAACTTCAAATAAACTATTTTCAGGGGCACCTGGGTGGCTCAGTGGGTTAAGCCTCTGCCTTCAGCTCCGGTCATGATCCAAGGGTCCTGGGATCTAGCCCTGCATGGGGCTCTCTGCTCAGCAGGGAGCCTGCTTCCCCCTCTCTCTCTGCCTACTTGTGATCTCTCTCTCTCTGTCAAATAAATAAATAAATCTTTAAATAAATAAATAAATATTTTCAGCAAGAGTGGACAATTTCCAACTTTTATGTTCTATAATTTCTCAGTAGAATTTAATCCTGAAAATCTTTCTAGAGTACATTTTTCTCTTGACTTTTACTTTCACTTAGTCCTTTCCTTCCACCTAACTTGCCATTCTTTCTCATGCTACTTCTTTTCTCATGCTATCCTCTTTTTCTGCTAGCACCTTTCAATGTTGGTGGCATTTCCTTCCGGATACAATATTTGGTGAGCTTCTGTTCCTTTTCCAGAGTTGCAGCCCAGGCAATCTAATTACAGTTTATAAATTTAACTAGCATCCAATCACATATGGCAGTGACTCCACATCCTTATCTACTATCAGGACTATATTCTAATGTTCACGATTATATATTCAAGTGTAGTTCTGTCAAATTAATTACTAATTCTCCTAATCTTGGAATTTCATCTTGATTTCTCCATCTGGGTAAATAGCTCTTTCTTGCAGTTGCCCAAGGAAGAGGATAATATAAACAGCCTCCATTATTCATCATGTCTGAGACCTACTGGATCATAATTTTATACACATCTCATACTGATCTCTTTTCTATGTTCATCGAGTCTTCATGCCAGGCCTACAAACCTTCTTGCTTGGATATAATATCTTCACAACTGTCTCTGTGAACTATTTCTTATCTCTTTCCAACCTGCTCACTAATGCTGAGTGATTTCTCATATATTTCTGTCCCTTTTCTGTCTTAAAATTTTCTTGGCCTTCAATTTCAGAATAGAGTAAAAACTTCCCAAATTTATAATTAAGACCATATACAATCAAATTTCTGAATTCCCTCCGACATCAGTGAATCAGGACACATACATATGTATATTCCTCTAAATGTACCCAGCCCCTTCATATTCTGTACCTTTGTTCACTTTATTCCATTGCCTGGAATATTCCCTTTCTTCTCCTTTTTGAAAACGCATTTTTACTGAGAAGCAGCTCCAACAACATTCCTTTTTTGGAGCATGTGCTCACTTCCACCGAATGATGTAGGTTATCCCTAGTTTTCCTTCTCTGTCCTCTTAAAAATACCATCATAATAAGTAAGGGATGGGTGGGGCTAGATAGGAAGATATAGACAAGGGGCTCTGTGATCAGGTTCACAGAAATTCCAAGAATGTGGAGGTGGGGGGAGGGGGAACTAGAGATAAGGGAACAAAGCAGACCATTCTGCCCTGGGCATGTGGGGTGCGTGTCTTTTTCTATGATAATCACCCAAACAAAGAATAACCAGACCCTGAAAAAGGAAGTTATCACTAGTTCTTGGTCAATGGTGATATCAATAGAGATGTTAAAAGGATTTAAATTCCCTGGTTAGCTTTCTTTAAAAGACCAACCTTAAAGGCCTTCAGTGGCAACCCTGTTGGGACTCCTCTCAGTCTTTTTCTGTATCCTTGCTTAATAAACTTCTATGACTTTACTCACTCTCCTTTGTCCAAGAGATTTATTCTTTGACTCTTTGAAACAAGAACCTTGCTCTCCGGCTTCAATAATGCACATCATGATTTATAATTACTGACTTTCTTCTCCTTCCTTACACAAGACTATGGGCTCCTAGAAGTAAAATCTTTATCCATCTCTAAATACCATTTATCTTAAAAATCCTTGATTTAAAATAAGACTTTGTCATGTTTGTAGATCTAAAATCATAACAATATGGTTAGCAAAAGAGATATCCCCATTGTTGAGATTAATTCAAGTGTTCAGAATTCTTATATGGTGTAGTTATATTTAAATTTTTATATTCTATCTTGGTCTGATGATAATCACCATCTTTTTTTCTGAAAATGTTTAGTTTAGTTCTTTTCTTGTTTTTGTGTTATTATTTATACAAATGGTTGCCTTTTAAATTGATTTTATTCTTAGATTAAAAAAGGTTAAGTTTTCTAAAATTTGAATTTTTTCTTTGAAGTTCAGGTTACTCACTTTAATATACTTTAAAGTAATTTTTTTTAAGATTTTACTTATTTATTTGACAGTGAAAGAGATCACAAGTAGGCAGAGAGGAGGAAGCAGGCTCCCTGCTGAGCAGAGAGGCCAAGCGGGGCTGGATCCCAGGACCCTGAGATCATGACCTGAGCTGAAGGAGAGGCTTTAACCCACTGAGTCACCCAGGCGCCCCATAATATACTTTAATAATACAGAAAATTTCAGGTATCAACAATTTTTCTTTTATCTTTTTGAAAATTTAGGGCTAAGATTTTTTATAAAAATGTCAGTCTTAGCTACCAAATTTGAATTTCTTTTGGTGACTATGTCTTGTCATTTCACCATAAATAAATATATATATATTTTTTAATCAGTCTGATTTAGTCCCCCTACTATGGTAGAAGAAGAATATGTCATTTCAAAACACTTTCATTTCTTCAAGAATAGATTGACCTAATAGTAGAAGCTCAGACAACTTTTTATAAAGTTTAGTCCAAACTTTACTTATTTTACAAAGTTATTTTCAATTCATGAAGGCTTTTACTGGAAATAAAAACACTAGAAAACACATGAAGGGAGGGAAAACTGAATGGGAAGAAATCAGAGAGGGAGACAAATCGTGAGAGGTTCTTATCTCTGGGAGACAAAC
>CM052800.1:20048987-20112050 GCA_028533885.1 Nasua narica | reverse complement strand
TAGTATAAGCATTCCAAACAGGTAGGGTTTAATATATTATTAAAGGTGTTTAGGCACTTCAGTTTATTGGAAACACCTTTGTCTTTACCCACAGGCAAAGTCAATAGTTTTTACATTGTTTGTGATTCAAACTTCTCTTTTGCTTTGTTCACTGATTATACAAATATATAGAAGAAAAACTACATACTAGTCACCACGCAAAAAATCGGGAATACGATCACAAACGGAAAACTTTTCCTGTGATTAATCTAATACATTAAGCTTCATTTAGCATTTATTAGGGTTTTGGATTAGTGAAGACTATAGCCAAGCAGCAAGGTAATATGTGCAAGGTGGTCTCATGGAGGAAGGACAGTTTGATACAAAAAAGAAAGATAAGAATCTGTTCTTTAGAGGGATAGAAGAGCTCAGAGCTACAATGATATCTAAATTGAGATGCCAGGTTGAGACCTAAAATTTATGGGAGGCAGACTTGCCAGGGATGATGACTCATTGTTGGTGTATTTGAAGTAGAGAAAACAATTCTAATGGCCAGAACTTAAAAAATATTCTGGAATGGCAAACCTATGTAATTGAACTTTTCGGTAAATCTGGATTACAAATTGGGAAGGGGCAAATAACTAGACAGTTAAACAGAACAAAAAATGTGAACTATCAAATTTTAGCTTCATGGTAAAGAAGATGAAGTGTGAGTTAGGAAGAAATCTAGGAGGATTTTTTTCCACTAATTCATGAACAAGATTATGATGGAATGAATCACACTAATGACATTCAAAGTGAAGAACCGTGAAAGGATTCACAACATGTGGCGAAGGCTCAATGGACAGATCTTGATTATTTATTGAATGCAGGAACTCAGAAGTAGTAAAGGAATGAAAAAAACACACTTACAGCTTAAGCATATTGATGAAACTGAACTATTTACCATTCATTCAGTTAGAACTCTGTGTCATGTTTTTGTGTGAATAAGTCATTGCTAATTCTATCTCACATTGATGGATTATTGGATTTTTTTGTGTTTTTCCAAGAACATTTTTGTCTATGTATTCTCCTTAATGTATAATTAAATATGATGTTTATGGGGCGCCTGGGTGGCTCAGTTGGTTGAGCAATGGCCTTCGGCTCAGGTCATGATCCCGGAGTCCCGGAATCAAGTCCCACATCGGGCTCCCAGCTCCACGGGGAGTCTGCTTCTCACTCTGACCTTCTCCCTTCTCATCCTCTCTCTCACTCTCTCTCTTTCCTAATATAAATAAATAAATAAATATGATGTTTATGTCACATTTTATGTGATATCTACTGTTACATGATAATGTCAAGCTGTCTTTCAAAATATTTGCAAACATTTCCACTCCAGTCACATGGAAACCATAGTGATCATGTGGCCAACATCTTCTCTAGTACTTGATATTACCATAATTTTAATTTTTTTTCCAATTGATTGTGTATAATATGGTATTGCATTATGATCTTGGTTTTTATTTCCCAGATCATTAATAATATTAAATACCTTTTCATATGTTTGTTGGCCACAATATTAATCAGCAAATACAGTCAGAGATACAAGAAAACAATATAGACTAGGTCCTTCTGCTCATGGAGTTTATCTTTTCATGGGAAATATAGAAAAAAAGAAAATTATTAAAATAATACTTGGCTATAAACATTGTGCAGAAGGTGAAGAGTGTTAAGCAGTGCGTTGTTTTAAATGTTGGATTTCAGGTGAGATTGTCCCAAGGCATGATATTTGAGCAAAGAATTGACTGATGAGAAGGACAATTCTTTTGGATATATGGGGAAAGAATAATTTCAGCTCAGAGAATAAAAAAAAAATAATGATCTTAAAATTTGAATGAGTTTGGTATATCTGAACAACAGCAGAAAAGCTAGTATAGTGATTGCAGTAAGAAAAGAAGAAATATGATCAAAGATGAGTTCAAAGAAGAGGTCAGCAACATTCAACCAACTTAAGTGTATTGAATGCCCACCATCTATAAGACATTGCTTATACAGAAAAATGCTAGACTCAGTCCCTTCTGTCAAAAAATATATTACAGAACAGGTAAATATGCAAAGAATCTCTTCTTTTTCTCAGTTGGTTTTGCCAGTATATTCTTTGCCCTTCACTTTGCAACATCATTTATGCTCTTTGTCTGAATTACTATCTTCCTACATAGTCTCTATTTGATCTCCATAATAACACTATTGATGGAAAAAAACACATTACTATCTTCAGAGATGAACAAATAGGAATAGATTGACTAATAAAGTTGATTAGGCCCATAGTTAGTAATGAGATGGAAATAAGAATAAAATCCAAGCCTCTGGCTCAAGGCCAATAGAAATTGAGAGATTTTCTTTGGTAAAATAGAATTGCTAGGGACAAATTCATAGAACAATCACCTTGAGGGCTGTGAATTTTCCTGGAAGCACAGTGGTTACACTGAATACTTCATTCAGGGTACAAGTAGAAAGAGAGGACCAGGCTGAGCTACATATTTTTGTGGTTTTTTTTTTTTTTACTTTTCCTGTGACCACCATCCTCCTATCTCTACTTATTGCTAGTTGGGGCTTCATTATGAATTTAGAAATAGTGCTTGTGATTTGTAGATCTATAAACTACCAGGTCCAATATTTGTAGAAAGAGTATCATATTGATTTAAACACGACTCATGGGTTTTCATTTGTTCTTTGTTTGTTAGTTTTTGTGGATATAATACTTACACCTTGGAACACTGAGCTTCTTTAGCAAAGTTTTTATAGTCACAGTGTAGACATTGTAGGCAAATGGGAAGCAAAATGTTATAGGATTAAGGAAGTCAGTGAATACAAGCTACAAAATGAAGTGAAAGCGATGACTTAGTTTGATTTATCACAAAATCTGTTCACTAAATTGGTTAAATCTTCAATACACATAATTAATTTATCCTTCAAAACAGTCTTCAAAAATTGATAATACCAGGAAAAGGTGGTTGAATTTTCTGTTATACAGTATGAGAATGTTAAGTCAAAGAGGTGTAATTAAGAGTTTACCTAATTCTAAATCATTCCTGATCTTTGAGATTCCTATGTACTTTCAGCGACCTCTAGAGAAAATTTGCCCTGATCTTTTGGTAGGAATATTTTAGAAAACTCATGATTTCTATAGCAATGAATGATTGCATAGTCATATATATTTGGGATTTTTAGTTTTGTTTTGTATACTTTATTTTTATTTCTCTTTTCTAGAACTGGAAGATGCATGTCTATACCCATATGAAATATAAAGAGAAAACATTCCTTAAAGAAAAGTCTATGTGGACCAAATGTGTGTAAATTGTTTGTTGAATGAATAAATAGAATCTTGGATTGAAGAAAGAAATAAACTAACAACCGAAATTCTACACTCAACCAAATACTAATTTTATTGAAATGTGAAAACACTAAAGTTTTATTAGTTTCTTATTTTTTTTATTAGAGTCTATGACAGAAGGTTCAAACTAAAGCAAATTTGGACATATTATAAAGCCATTGAAAAAGAATAATCCCCAAATCAAATTTGTATCTGAAGTACATTGTTATCTCATTTTCAACATCTAAAATTACCCTCATTGTGCTTAAAAAAAGTTGTCTCATAAGCCACATCTTTAACCTAAGCCCAGGAAAACAGGATTGAACTGCTATGGAATAATTCCACTTTCTTAGAAGAATGCAGTGAAATAAGTTTCAGCTGAGTTTCTTCTATCTCCCTAATTCTATAAGATATTGCTGAAATGTGTAACAACCATTTATTACAGCCAAATATCCAAAACTCACTGTATGAGTTGGGTTATAAAAAAAAAAGGTAGCAAAAGAGCTGAGAACACCCCATTTTTTTCATTTCAGACCAGCTAAAATAGAAACTTATCTATTCAATCCCTGAGGGGTCAATCCTGTAGAAATTATCTGTGGCCTTCCGTACATTTCAGGGCCTGTGAGGTGACAGATCTTGTCTCTGCCGCAGAGTAAGCTATTCGGCTACAAATTTGGGTGGCCTGCAGAATACATTCGCCTCATTAAATATGTCTGGATCAGCTTGTTCCCCTGGAATAGGACAGAAACAAAGAATAGCTGTGCCACAGAAAAAAGAAATAGTGAAGATGGAAACAGATGACTCAAAGTAGATTTCTTTCTTTCTTTCTTTTTTCTTATTTAAAAAACTCAAAACTCATTTGAACAATCATTCTACTTTTCCCAAATAAGCTCTTGGCTTACTTTCTTTCTTTTCTTTTCTTTTTCTTTTTCTTTTTCTTTTTTTTTTTTTGAGGGAGGTGGATTTGGGTAAGGAGTAAGCATAATAACTTGCGCAGAAAGATGCTCATTAAATGTTTTGAGGCTAATGATGCCTCTGTTTCTATACAAAACAATGGGAATCCCATGCAGCTTCTATTACCTAGAAAGATCAAGCCCATAGGGGAAGGCAGAGTGTTAGTTCATTGCATTCTTGTGACAAATGTGGGAAAACAACATTTGTTTTGTATATTGAACCTTGTAGCTGAAAATGAAGAACAATTCCAGCTTTCTGCCTAAGATTATAATTAGAAAGACTGATTTTTTTTCTAAATGTTTGAGCATCTTGGTTATGTCTCTTAAGGTTTTTTGTTTTTTTGAACATCACTTATCACTTAGAACAGTGCAACCCTAGAAATCATACAAAATTGGGGTGTTCTCACTTTGAATGGAGAATACAATATATATCTGGAGGGCTTTTTTCCCCCTGTAATTAATATGAGCTTGTTTCTTAAATTTTGCTCATATGATCAAAAGAAATGGTTTCAAAGCCAGTGTGACTACTTGAATCGTGGGAGTCTCTATGTGGAACTGTGCTCTGTCATAATTTCTATGTCCATTCCTTACTCCCAGCACATTTTAAAAGGGAGAAATGCTTTATGCCCACATATTCTCCTTAATTTATTAACACCTGTATCTGTTTGTCTATAATACTTACAAAGCATAGACATTCTTACAGATTGCTGCGATTGAATTATTGAGCAGATAGATCAGTCACAATTAAAATTTCACTTAATGCTCACAGAATTTCAGTGTTAGTACTACTTGTATTATTTATTTGGTAGCAGAACAATTTTAGGAAACCAGGCCTACCTGATTCCTATGATACTTTTTACCACTTTTGGTACATAATAAATATAAAAATAATGATGAAGGAAGAAAACGAAAGAGGAAATAAAGATTAAGAAGAAAAAGCAAATAATATTCTTGAGTACTTAATATGTGGTAGCTGAAGTTTCCACATGGAAATTTCTTCCTGGAAATTCTTGGGATAGTCAATATTTTTTTAATCCTGATTCTTGATAAAAATAAGATGCACCATTGGAGAGACAATACTTAATAGTATATGATATGACTTAATAATTTAATTCTCTCACAGGAATTAAAGTTTAACACCACAGACATGTTTCTATTTCATAGAATACATAGATATCATGTCTGAAGCAAGAACAGAAAACATTATTAAAAGTTAAGGTTGGTGCTCGCTTCGGCAACACATATACTAAAAGTTAAGGTTGAAAGAACACGGGGTATATGGGGGAAAACAATTAGGTTCTTAGGAGAAGCTGTTGGCCATGATCCAAATATTTGTTCATGGACTCTTCTACTGCTAATGGTGAGTCATTATTGCAAAGAAAATAACTTTGATCACATAATACAAATATACAAATTCTTTATACACATAATACTTTATACAAATTCTGTGAATAGTGTCCCAAGAAATAATAGTCTTTAAAGCAAAATAAGTACTTAAATGTCAATTTTGACACATAACTCCATGTAGTGCTTTTAACCTCACTAGTACAATCAAATAAGTTATTTGAATACTATCCATTTACATTCACTGGAATTCTTCAGGGTTTAAAGCTTTGCTCTAGGCTACAATTCTTTGTAAATGTTTTTAACAGAAGAAATGCAAAGTGAAGGTGTGAATATTTTTGTGGAATACTCTATCACAGATAAAATCAGCAATGCGGAAGTTCTGAAGTAGCAAAAGCAGAACCAATTTCAAAGGCAGAACCAAAATTAGTTTAAGCAGAAAATTATTTTTATCATAAAAGTGGAAACGAGCTTAGATGAAGCAAAATTCCTGGTAATGATGAACACCACGATGCTTTGGTACATACACATAATAATGTGGATTTTTTTTATTTATTTTATTTATTTTAATTTAATTTAAATTTATTTTAATTTATTTAATTTTATTTATTTTAATTTAATTTTATTTTAATTAATTATTTTATATATTTTATTTATTTAAATTTCCAATTTAATTGGAAAATTAAAAAAATTTATACCTCTGAAATATTTCTTATAAAACAAAGATCAAAACTATTAGGCAGAACAATTAATACTTTGCATGTTTAAGATTTTATTCAAAGAATAAAAATTATAACTTTTTAAGTATCCAATATTGCAGTATTATCTTTTAATTTTGAAAAGATTTTTGACATTTTAAAAACTTTGCTATTTTTATGCCATCAATATTCTCTTCTATTATTTCTACTACCAAATATCTATGGCAAATACAGATAAGTTTTATTTATTGAAATATATACTCATCCTTAAATGAGGTTTGTAATCATAGTAATAAGTTATGAATTATATATATATTTACATATATATATTTAAACACACATATACACATATAAAACACCAGGTCCAAAATGGAGTCATTTATGCTAAGCCCCATGTCACAAAACTCAGACTTAATCACAGTTTCCAGAAATGGAATCTTAAGCTAGTCAATTAAGTATTACCCAATCAGCACTAGTTAAGTAACCCGCCTGATAGAAACCTGCCATCGCCTAAAGAGAAGTTACCAGATAACAAAACCACTTTTTGTCTAGGCTAACTTCCTTGATCCTGATTCTTTCTGCCTGTAAAAGTTTTCCATTGTGCATAGCTCTTTGAAGCTCATTTCTACGTATATATATACACACACATATATATCTTTTATACATATACATGTACACACGTATATACATGTATATAACATGTAAATACATGTGTACATATATGTGTATATAAGATTTGCATATATATATGACTCTTCAGATTTTAATATGACCCTAAAACCCTCTGTCACAGTCTGACTTTACTGTTTATTATTATGGTCACTCATTATTATTTAAAACTTGTAAATAATGTTAGGGAAAGTCCAGAAAACCAATAGGATTCCTGAGATTTCACAGGAATCCTAGTTTATTACTCTTGGGTCCCCCAAATTACTATCTGTCAGAAATTTGGAAAAAAACTTTTTTGGAGGGGGAGACAAAGTCCTTTAGTATAACATCTTGCTGAAAACACCACCTTGTTTTCCTCTTCTGGGGTCTGGGGCTGTTTTCCCTTGGGCTTGGGCATTAGCAGTTAGGGCCTGGCACCTCTCCGTCCTGCAAGAGCCTGCATAGAGCGCATGACAGTGGTTTCCAGAACAAACTCCCAGAGACTGCACTCTGGTCTAGAGCTTCTGTTGGAGTCTGACCATAGAAGTCGCTCCTGTGTTTTTGCAGAAAAATTTAGCCAATGGAAAGCTTTTTATAACTTGGTTTCTTTTCTGTAAAGGTCGGTCTTTTACCCTTGGTGGCCCCGGCCACTCATCCAATCTGGAATCTAGCGCCTATGTGGTGTGGACATCAAGGTTTGACCCTCGCTTGAGCTTGATTGGCCACTCAATTGGCTGACAGGTTAGGGCCCTTGTGCTCCTGCCCTCTCAGCTGGAGCCCCGGGCTCCTGGTCCCCTAGGCCAACCCACCACTGGGCCAACCCTGCTAAATTCGAGTCTGTGTCCCCTCCTGCTGCTTTGGAATACTTTGAAATGGAGAAATATAAATTGATGCCATTTTACTTAGAATTCTACATACATCATTTTATAACTTTCAACAAACCTATAAAATAAGCATCTTTTTAAATCCTCATTCCACATATGAGCAAACTTACTTTAGAGAGGATAAGTCCCTAGACTAATACTACCTCTCACATAAAGCATGAGGTCAGAACTTGAACCTTGTGTGCCTGACTCCAACACCTTTTTAAGTAATAATTGGCATACAAAGACATTAAACACTTCATTGTCTAAGGCTAAGCCCTGTACACTGGATATTAGACTTCTAGTGAATGTCTTGTATCACTTGATATATTATCTTATTCAGTAATCAAGCTATTCCTTTTCTTTAATTCTCTCATAGAAGCAATGGTTTCTTCATCAACCCTGGTACCCACACCAGATACATTGGAGGAACTCTAGATTTAACTTTGTCTCTTTATTTTCAGTTATTTTTTAAGGTTTAAGGATTTCACACCTCAGATAATATCTCTATTTCTTTCTCTGTTCTCCACTGCAATGACATTTTCAGATTCTCTTACCATGGATATAGCAACAAAATCTTAATCTCTGATCCTTGCTTTCTGGACTCCAAGATGATTTTGAGATAGTACATATGTGATTTATTAAATCAACTTTCCTGCTTAAAGTATAAAGAATTCTCATGTCTATGGTAAATTTTATTATTCATCAAATATTTTTATTTTCTTTGTCATGGTTCCCTTTTCTTCACGAAATTAGTAATGGCCACATGACTTACTTTAACCAATTAATTATAAACAGAAGGGACATGTAATTCTGGTAAAAATGTTAAGAAATAATGCTTCCATGATGACTAGCACTAAGCCAGATATACATTGTTTTATAAACCTGGTGCCCAGAGTGAAGAAATATGGACCAGTGTGGTAAATAGTCTGAATTGGATGTGACTTGTGAAGGAAAAAAATGATATTTGTGATCACAAGGATGGAAAATAGGGAGTCATTTTCTGTGACTACATTAACTTATTTCATCTACTACAGTACTTGTCATTTATAAGATCATTAATACATATTATAATTTGGCATACCAGATCTTTACATACGATTCCTGCCAATATTGCCAATTTCATGCTTAGCATTCTTTCCCCACTCTCAATAACATCTCAAATCTATAATGTTTTCTTATAATTCCATGTCTTATCCATGTTTTAACACATCCTTGTAATATCCATATTCCACAATATTTTTCCTCTGTGAAGTTTTCCCAAAAGCATGTCATACAGACCATCACCAATTCTGTGGTCTCAAATAGCCTATGCCCCAAATACTTTAGTAAAGGGATGGTGCTGTACTATGTTTGGCAAATTTAAATCCTTAACCAGATTAAGAATAACTCTTTGAGGACAGAGCTTATTTCCTAATTTCAATTTTACATAACTTTACTGTCTAGCATGGTGTGGAGTATTGCATAACTATTCAATAAAACCTTATTGAACATGTAAATGATTAGTAAATAATGGATTTTGAGGTTAACTACTGGTTCTTATTAGTAAGCAATGCTCAAATATATGCGTTAGTAGGCATGACTACTACAGAGAACATTGTATGATTTTAAATCGCCTATCCTGCTTTTAAGAAAACAAAGAATAAGTCAACATCTCTCCTTTAAAAACCTTTACAGCAGATGAAATGAGCTGACATGCCATCATTTCTGCTTTATCTGGCAAGGACCATTCATCCACAAATGCAAAAATCTTTTCAATAGTGAGGAATTTTATCACTGAACAGGTGGAGTCTTTATAACTATTTATCTTTACTGTACTGTCACAAAATCTGTGGGCTCCATGACAGCCCTATAGTTAATGAACTGGAATCTGCTTTTCTGTGTTCTAGAATTCTGTCTTTCTTTCCCACCCTCCCTCCCTGCATAATTTTCTCTTTGGTGTTACAGTACAAATCTATGGAGAAGTCTGCATTTAATCTCCCTATCTGATCTTCCCAATTCATCTTGTTGGAAAGAATTCAACATCCTATAATTTTACCCTCCATTGAATTAGAATAATTTCTACATTTAGATTACTCAGAGCCATTAACAGAACTTTGTTTTCTACTAGCATTTAATTCTACTATAATCCACTGTCAAATGTATTAAACAACTGCATCTCATACCCTTCAATGGCAAAGACAAACTGGCAAGGAATAGTAAGCATTTAGAAATTTTTTCTGAGCGACTGTAATAATCATGCCATTATTATTGGGCTGTCATATGTACATTCTATTTTATGTGAAATCAAAGTCAGTTGCTCAAATAACAGCTTTTGCTATAACACACAATGCTAGTTGCAGACTTTCATGAAAGAAAAGCTTGACAAGGATGCTTAGTCTTTACAATAGAAATTCCTCCTCAATATATGATGATCAGCTGTTCAAATGATTTAGGGTTCTACAGATAGCTATGTTCTTCCTCTAACATGAGATACGAAGTAGATGACTTCCAAAGAGAGCCACCATCATTTTTTTTTAAAAGAGAATTTTCTTTAGAACAGTTGTAAGTTCACAGCAAAATTGAGAGGAAGGTACAGAGGTTTCCCACATACCTTTTGTCCCCACACATGCACAACCTCCCCCATTATCAACATTCCTTACTGGAGTGGTACATTTGTTAATTGATGAACCTACAGGGACACGTCATGATGATGAACCTACAGGGACACGTCATGATCACTCAGAATCCATAGTTTCACTAGGATTCACTTTGGTGTTGTGCATTCCATGACTTTACTTAAATGTATACTGACATGTAGCCATCATTAGAGTATCAGAGTATTTTCACTGTCCTAAAAAAATCTTTCCTTACCTGTTCACCACCCACCCCTACCAACCACTAATCTTTTATTGTCTCCATAGTTTTGTCTTTTTCAGAATATCATACAGTTGGAATCATACAGTCTATAGCCTTTTCAGATTGGCTTCTTTCACTTAGTAATGTGCATTCAAGTTTGTTCCATTTAAGTTTTTCACAGCTCTAATGCATTATTTCTTTTTAGTATTGAGTATTATTCCATTGTCTAGTTGTACCAGTTTCTTTTTTCCCCTCTCTGTAAGTGCATATTATTGTCCCGATGTAGATGAAGTTTATTTCTCCTCCTCTTGAGTCTGTTCTCTCCTCATGACTATCATGAGGAGACCCACAAAAGGCAGCAAAAGTATTGTTCCGGAACCTCTGAACACAAGCCATAAGAGAAGTGGAATCATTCTCTTCCTTCTTCTTTGACTGTTCCTTCTTGGCATGTATATGCCATGCTGTGAGGAAGCCCAAACAGCTACATGGACAGGCATACACAAAGAAATACTGGGACCCAAGAGTGTAGTTCTAGCAGAGCTCCCAGCCAAGTGAGCTCATTAATTCCAGTGTCATAGCCAATATAGCCTGAAAGAGAACTAACTGATAGCTCAACAACTCAGTTGTGAGAAATAAGCGTTTTTGTTTCAAACCGCTCAGCTTTGAGATGGCTTGCTATGCAGCAAAACGTAACTGAAATAGGACTCTCTGAAGAACTAATAGTTAATACCTGCCTATTCCACAGGGCAATAAATGCAGTTTGTAAAGAGGGTGAATCTGAAACCAGATTCCCTGGATTCAATTACCAGTTCCATCACTGACTAGCTGGATGAAGCTGGCCAAGCTACTTAGCTTCCATGTGCCTCATTTTTTCCCATTTAAAACATGGGATCCGTAATAAAATACCTATATTTCAGAGTGATTGTCAGCGTTAAATGTTAAATGAGGTTTGTGCAGATATAGTACTTAGAATATTGTCTTGCACAGAGTAAATATTTATATTAGCAGCCTTTAGTTTCTGCATGAAGTTTTTTGGCATTAAGCTCCTATGCGAGACCCTTTGGAATCCATCTGTTTTCTTCTTTGGGGCCTTATCTTCCTCTCTTCTTGTATCATACAAATCTTATGGTCTAGGCAATATGAAAAAGAGGTGTGTTTTTACTTCAGTAACATTATTCTTACCTTCTTCTATACATTCTCTTTTCCAGATTGTACTCATCCTTCGAATACTATTTTGTCTTCACTAACATGTTCTCTAATAGATCCACAAACTGTATATATGTTACTTTAGCAAATATTTAGTGAGTAATTGCTGTGTGCCTGGTTTTGTTGATAACAGTAGAGAACAGAATGGGTAGATTCACCGCCTTATTATGACATATCATCTAGTGGCAGTCAATATTCTTTCAGGAAACCAATTTACCTCTGAATCTTCCTTAGGGGTCTTGCTCCTTCCTCCTCTTCCTCTTCCTCTTCCTCCTCCTCCTCCTCCTCCTCCTCCTCTTCCTCTTCTTCTTCTTCTTCTTCTTCTTTTCTGCTTGATAAAGTCATTCATTCAATCCTGAATATATTTGGTAAATATTCATTCATATTTGATTTCAGCACATTTACAATAATTACTTGCAATGTGCTTCCACATACCTTTTCTCAGGTTATATTAACCCCATTAACATTAAGAATATCATTTGCTCCATTTTGTATACACTGAAACCCAAATCCCCATGTTACCAGTGCATGCATGGCTGAATAGGAATCCAAATTTAGGTTTCCTGCATCTGAAGCCCATGATCTCTCTCATTTAGGTACTTGGATTTGTGAGCCACTGTGTATTAGATTTTAAGTGAGAGTCACACATAGTTATAACACAAATTCCTGATCTTTAAAAAAAAGTTTTAAAAAATTGCACCAGTATAATAGGAAAACAAGTTAGAGTTAAATGAGTAATATGGATCAATGAATATGTTATTGCGAGGAGGGGGAATTATTGTGATCAAGGACAGGGGCAGGACGGAGGAGTGGAAGAATAAGGGTGTTTGATGAAATATGTGATGCGCATATGAAATACGTGATGTCAATTGACTAGCATCCCCTTGGTTAAAAAAGCACACCACCATCATATTTATATTTGTGAAAAAAAAAAAAGGTTATGTAAAAAGGAGAAACCGTTCATTTTCTTGTCCTTAATCCATATATCCTATATGCAGTATATTTGTTCACACAAAAACACTTAGGGTAATCTTTGCATTTGTTATTAAAGATAAGGTCTCTAGTACACTAGAATAAATCTCCCCCCTTCTTTGAGAGAATATCCTAAAAATATTCTTAACTACCAATAAATGATTGATGATAAAAACTCTTATTATATTGTGGGGTTAAGAGCTCAGGTTCTATTCATGACACCTTCACAAGATTATTGGCAAATGCCCATTTCATCTGTCTACAAACTATTTATCTTAGGACACATTGTTTAACCCCTTTGGTCTTTACATTTCTCATCTGTATCTATACTGATGTGGAGATTAAGAATAATTCCCATTTTAAAGAGATGATGTGATGATTCAATGTGATGATCCACATAAAGGGCTTATGGAGTGTCTACATGTCACAGATGTTTAATAAATATGTATCAGTAGTGATGATAGTAATATGGAAACATAATGTACCTTAGAGATCAGGTAAACTGATCATATGGCTATTAAGTAAGTCAAAACCCTTAGTTCACTCGGTGTTCTTGACAGAACGAGGACCCAATCACCAAGACAGCATAATTATATATTTATAACAGCCTCCACACCTAAAACCCAGAATTCTGTATTTTATATCTATGTTCAAATTAAGGGAGATCAAGGGCAAGTCTTCAAAATGACATCAAGATATCAATAAGTCATTGGTCACTGAGACAGTGATTCCTCTCTGGACAGTTCTGCACCAGTTCACATAGCCTTCTCCATGTTATCCTGGACCCTCCCAGCCTTATCTTAATTGTACCCAATAGGCACGGTCCTTCCCACCATTTTTGATTAACTATACATCTCATAATAGTTCATTTAACACTTCTTAAAAGTCAGAATTGCTCCAAAGTTCATTTTATTTACTCTACACAACCACTTCATGAAGTAGGTAGAAACTGAGGAACTGAGGCTTAGAAAGGTAAGAGAACTTGCCCCAGTAGAAAATAGAATAAGGATGTGAATGCAGCCAGTCTGGAACCTTCTAGCTGCAAGACACTCTGCACTTTCTGATATAAACTACCCTCTTAGAACATTTCTTTAGTCCAAATCCACTGCATCTTTCTAGGTCCTGCTTTTTAGGTCCCATCCATCTATTTCAAAATATCCCACCTCAACTGCTCCAGACCACAGTGATGAATCCTTTTTCCGGATAATCATAGTGTTTATAATCTCTAACACGCAATATTTTTCCAAATAACCATAGTGTTTATAATCTCTAACATACAATATAGGAATGATTTTGTTTGCCAGTTCTGTTACTATTTGCTGTTTATTGCAATTTAACTTTGTATTTTCCAAGAGTCTTGCCAGATATCTCTGCTATTTGAAATTACCTCTGTTTATTTATACAATTATTTGCATCATTTACTCATTAGAGACAGAAAGAGGAGTAAGTGGCCAGGAGATGGAGGATGTGAATTGGGACTAACTGCTAAGAGCTTTGGGGTCTCTTTTGGGGTGATGGAAGTGATGTGGAATTAACAGTGTCAGTTGCACAAAATAACCAATATAATAAAAATCGTTGAATTGTACACTTTAAAATTGTGAACTTTATGTGAACTATATCCCAAGAAATAAATAATTTATTATGCAGCCATACATAATGGTATATGATATAACCAAAAGAGTCTTTCAACATAATCTCTAGTTTTTGAAAACATAGTTACAAATTAATCACTGTGGGGGCACCTGGGTGGCTCAGTGAGTTAAAGGCTCTGCCTCTGGCTCAGGTCATGATCTCAGGGTCCTGGGAACCAGCCCCGCATCAGGCTCTCTGCTCAGCGGGGAGCCTGCTGCCTCCTCTCTCTCTGCCTGCCTCTCTGCCTGCATGTGATCTCTCTCTCTCTCTGTCAAATAAATAAATAAAAAATCTTACAAATTAATCTCTATGGAATGATCCCACATGTGTTAGTAGTAAAACTAAAAACTGAACAAACTTAATTTGACAGTTAAGAGACAAAATCTAAGAGTATTGACACATTAGGAGAGTATTGCCTGAATGGATAAGGTTATAAATAATTTTTCAGTTACTTTAAGCCTTACTTCTATTTCTTAAAGGAATCTAAAATGATCATGAATTAATTTTGTAAGAAGAAAAGAAAAACAAACGTTTATAATAATTTTACAAGGAAGAAGCAAAATCAAGTTCTGTGTATGTATACTTAACGAGAAAAGTACATAAAAAATCAAATACTGTGTGTGTGTGTGTGTGTGTGTGTAAGAGAGAGATTGAAAGAGAAAAAAAGGACAAAAATTTGCATATTCTATCCTATGAAAAGTCTCTGGTAAGGTAGATCTCGGTCAAAGTAATTTTAATACATGTTTAAGGGGCTTCTAGACCTTCCAAACAGCCTGCACAGAGCAAGGGAATCAACAGAGGCTTTGTTTCTAGCGCACCGCCACTTTTGTCTCCTAGCCTCACAGACTTTGACTTGCTATCACTTTTGTCCCGGTTATTTCTAGGAGAACTTTTATAACCAAGTCTCAGCATCAGGAGAAGCTTAAAAGCTTGCAAACTTTTGGACAGTCATAGAAAACTTTTAAAATTGAAGAAAAAAATTTAAAATAGAGCATTCTACTCAGGCAGTGTGACTTGGGGAATTCGTGGCAAGGGGAAATTTCATTCTGCTAATGAGGCCAGAGATTTTCTGACAACCAAAGTATTTATTAAGCCAAGGAAGTTAGAGTTTCCTTCACACTGAGACCAGCACATTTATCTTTAGAGGAGAGTAAGAACTAGTCAGTAATGGCAAATAGATTGCTTGTAAACGTCTGATTCTGGAAACTTCATTTACAAAGTGCATACCTAAGGGTTATTTTGTGGTTTTCAGGCAGCATTTTCTTAGGAGTCCCTGGAAGATTTTAAGACTCTTACCTAAAAACTGTTGCATGCAATTTATCTTTATGGTATTCAATGCTCTTATTTTTTTTTTTCATTTTAAAATGTAATCTTTTCTTTTCTTTTTAAGATTTTATTTATTTGACAGAAGAGACACATGATAAGTAGGCAGTGAGGCAGGCAGAGAGAGAGGAAGAAGCAGACTCCCCACTGAGCAGAGAGCCTGATATGGGGCTGGATCCCAGGACCCTGAGATCATGACCTGAGCCAAAGGCAGAGGCTTTAACCCATTGAGCCACCCAGGCACCCCATGTTTTCTTTCCTTTGACTTTCAAATACAGAGGTATTCAAGTACTAACACCAAGAGGAGGCATTGCAAATATCAAGGGAATACAGAGATGGAAGAATGCTAAAGATTGTTTTTAGGTGATTATTGGAAAGTGTCAGGATTTTTTGGAACAGAATTAGCATCTAAGCCTGGATCACTTACCTCCCAGTCTTCTCCCTGTTCCTTGTGCCCTCATCTCCATCACAAATGAATCCAACAACTGCCCACTCTCTAGTTATACTTTCATATCTTTAAAAATTTCTCTTTCTTCTACATGCCTGCTGAGATTATCAGAATCCTAAGATTGGCTTTTTTTTTTTTTAATGTGAACAGCTCCAGTCTCTCCAGTCTTTTCTGCTCACCAGCAGTACCTCTAGGCATCCTCAGCATTCTTATTGTCCACACACCACCTCTCTTCAAAGATGGCTGGTTAGTGATAAGATAAAATCTGAACCCCTTAACCAAGAATTAAAGATGCTTCATAGTTCCACCAGAGCCTTCCTTCACTGAATCTTTCTTGACAACCTTTTGTTATTCCAACATCCCTTGTTATGTGCAGATGAATATTTTCCTACCCCAAATGTATAATTTTATTAATCTTTCTTTGCTAAGTGATGCCATTTACACAGCTACCAGTCTGATCTTTTTAAGGAACAAATCCATTATATCTCTGCCCTACTTGAAACCCAATGGATTCTCATTACACTTAAAAATTACAAATGCCTTACCATGCTTTCTGTGACTGATTTCTACTTGCTTTTCTAGTTTCTTCTCACTTGTATGCTTTTCTCTCACCCTGCAGCCATATTTAGCTTATGGAATAGGTTGTGCTTTTTTCTGCCTCAAGTTTGTGACACAGCTTTCCTAATGCTGGAATGGTCTTCGTTCCTTTCTTCTTCTAATCAACGTGTTAATTATTTCCCAAGTCTTTCATTTATATTTAATCACAGAAGCATTCTTCAGTTATCACACCCTTCAACTTAGTCCTGACTTTTTGTTACATCTTATTGTCCCCTTCTATTTAGTTTATATCAGGGGTCAATACATTTTTCCTGTAAAGGGCTGCAGGGTAGATATTTTGGGCTTTGAAAGCTATAGGGCATCGGTCACAGCTACTCAACTCTGCCAAGGTAGGACAAACTCAGCCAAAAGAATAGGCAAATGGATGGACATCACTGTGTATAATAGATATAGTCAATCTCTCAAATTTTGACATTTTAGTCTGAATAGTTCTTTGTTATAGGGACTGTCCTGTGTATTGTAGGATATTTAACAGCTTCTCTATTATACTCACTAGGTGCAAGCGATATCCTCAAGCTGTGATAATAAAAAAATGTACTGCCAAATGTCCCTGAAGGGGCGAAATTACCCACAGCTGAGAACTAATAAAATAAAACTTTATTTACAAAAGCAATCTAGATTTGGTCTGGAGGCTGGAGATAAAACCTGGTTTACAGTACTGCGGTCATAGAAAGACATTGGGTCTTCGTCCCTTGATCCTGACATAGGCCTCCTTTTTTTTTTTTTTTTAAAGATTTTATTTATTTATTTGACAGAGAGAAAGAGACCACAAGTAGGCAGAGGGGCAGGCAGAGAGAGAGGGGGAAGCATGCTCCCTGCTGAGCAGAGAGCTCAATACGGGGCTCGATCCCAGGACCCTACAATCATGAACTGAGCTGAAGGCAGAGGCTTAACCCATTGAGACACCCAGGCACCCCTGACCTAGGCCTCCTATATCTCTGGCAATTTCCTGAGTGATGGGGTGATAGATGCACATTTTGCTCCAGGGAGGTAACTCTTTATGAACCCCTACATAACCTCAAGATTAAGCTGGTCACCAGAAAGACTGAGTAATTAAAGGATTTGAACTTTCATCCCTACCTCTGACCTCTTGGCAGAGGAAGGGCTAGAGACTGAGCTCTATGAAAATTCTTGAACAATAGAATTCAGAGAGCTTCTGAGTTGGTGAGCACATTGAGGTGCTGGGAGGGTAGGTTGTCCAGAGAGAGCATGAAAGCTTTGCAGGCTCACACACACACACACACACACACACACACACACCTTGCCCTGTGTAAATTTTCCATTTGGCTACTGCTAATTGATATGCTTTATAATAAACCAGTGAGCAAAAATAAAATGTTTTCCTTAGTTCTGTGAGCTGTCCTAGTAAATTATCAAAACCGAGGAAGGACTTATAGGAACCCCTGATTTATGGCCAATCTGGTCAGAAGCAGAGGTGACCAGGGGCTTGAGATTGGCATCTAAAGTGGGGACAGCCTTATTAGATTGAGCCTTTCAATGTTCAGGATCTGATTCTGACTCCCAGTAAATAGTGTCAGAAATGAACCGAATTGTTAGATATCTAGTTGGTGTCAGAGAGTTGGAGAACTGGTATTGCAAAGAACCCAAGTATTTTGTGTGAGGAGTAAAAAATACTTTCTCATTTGGGGTCTGATGAGGCTGAGTAAAAACAGTTCAACTACTAACTGCAATTTTAATTGAAATATTTATGTAACCATCTATAAGAGCCAGTGCTGTAGCTGTCTGATTCAGGACTATACAGTCCTGGATGATAACAGAGAAGGACATCAAGGTGTTCAATAAGTATTTCGTGAAAGAATAAATGAGATTACTAATAATATTTTCAGGACAGTTGCAAGGTCAAAAGACACAACTTTAAGAGTTAAAAGGTAGGTAATGCAGTATTTAGGGAATTAAGACAGTCAGTGTGAACCATATGTTCAAGGAGGTCAGCAGTCAAAGAAGAAAGAGGAAAGCATTACCGGAAGGTAGACAAGATCTAAGAAGGTAAGAGGTTATTTTAAGATAGGAAAGGTATAAAAGTAGAAGGAAAACTGCCAATAAGAAAAAAAAGAAAAAAGAAAAAGAAAGAAAAAAAACCTAATAAGTTACTAGCAGAAGAGAGTAGTGTGGAAATATTTAATGAAAAAAAAAAGAATTTATTCTCAAGACGAAGGCTGCTCACAGAAACAGAAAAGTCAGTACACTTTTAAAATGAGTTTCAGGCTATGTTTTCTTTTCAAAATTTTTAGAGTCTATTGACTATGGAAAGGCAAAATTGCCTGCAGGCTAGAGAGGCCTATTAACACCCCCATCAAGGATAGTCTTCAGCTCACTAGGCAAGCTAGAGAAGGAGAAGGAATCTGTATCTGGAGAGAATGCATTTATCATGGTTAGGACCCTTAGGCCAAGAACTTTCTGCTGAGACACTTCTCATAGAAGGAGCCAGGGTCACCTTACATGCTAAGAGATGTGGGAAGAAATCGTGTCCCTATATTTGCCTCAAGCCTATGTGCCTTGTGAGCCAGAGACTTGCATGTTGTGTGTTATTAGTTCATCCATCTATATAAATGAATTAAATTTGACTCTCTCTTTTCAATCATCATTGTATCTGGAAAAGATAATTTATTTTAAAGAAGTTAAATTGCATAGCTGCTTATACACAGGTATTTCTCTTTATGTTACTTTATAAGGATTATTATTATTGAAATGAAAGTGATTAGTGAAGTATCAGGCACAATGCAAGAATTCAATTAATCCTTTTTTGGGATCCATGTCTTTATCTAATGTCCTGATAAAGATACTATACTGTCAGGGCACCTGGGTGGTTCAGTTGGTTAAGCATCTGCCTTTGGCTCAGGTCATGATCCCAGAGTGCTGGGATGGAGCCCTGCTTTAGGCTTCCTGCTCAGTGGGGTCTGCTCCTCCCTCTCCCTCTGCTGCTCCCCCTGCTTGTGCTCTATCATGCTGTCTGTGTCAAATCAATAATTTAAAAAAAATTTTAAAAAAAATCGTACTGTAAGAGTTCATTATGCTCCCTTGTATTATCTGTTGGTTCTTTATTTCTTTGTTTCATCTCTAAGAATATCTCAGGATGATGTAATCTAAGAAAAAAAAAGTGGTGAAAATAAAAAACAAAGAATTTGGAAATAGAAGACAATGATTCAAATGGCGATTCTATTTAGTTATGAAGTTTCTTGGTCCACTAAGCTTCAGTTACTTTAAGAAGTGAGGCTAATATCATCATTCCCCACACTATTCTGTTTGCCAAATATTCCAATTCATCATTCCATTAACACTCATAGTAAGAGTACAGGCATTGAGACTCTTCTAGGTGATTGGGACCATGTGACCTCTTCTGGTCAAAGAATTTTAAACTCAAGTGATGTCTCACTTTCAAGCCAAGCATGTAATTATTATGAAAGACCAACCAGGGTTTTCTTTCTCTTCTGCAAGCTATGATGGAATCATTCCATATGTTCCTGTTCCATTATTCTGAGTCTCAGTGGAAGGACAGCTAGTACGAATACCCAGGCTCACTCACTTTCCAAGTTGAACAATAGGAAAAGAAACAAACGACTTTTTCTTGTTATAATTCATTTACTTCTCAAGTTATTGCGCCATAACCTAGCTTATGCTCATATACAAATTAGTACTGGAAATGGGGCATTAAAGTAATACCCTCCCTAAAACATGTAGTATTATTTTGAGAATCAGGTAGCAGATGAATCAACTTTGTCATTGATGGCTGAAAGGATAATTATTGGCACCAGTACAAACTTATGGTAAAACATTAAGCCACAATAACTTGACATATACAGAGAGAGACAGAGCATCTAATAAACTTATTATTTAGAAAAATAAAACAGTAATAGCATCTGTTGTTTACTATTATTTGCATTTTGCGAGGTAGCCCATGAAAGAGATGCACTCAAGGAAAAAAAAAGGCCCAATTTATAAATATGCTTAAAGGAGAATAAAAGGAGTCTGGAAACTTGGTTCTTATTGAATAGGAAGAAGTCACTTTTTTCCTACTCGAAGCCATAAAAGGAAAACTTGAGAAATACTCTAAGTAACAAGGATTGATTAAAATTAAACCTCCTGGCAATAAATGGATTCAGATGATGCATAGTAAATACTTTCAAGTGGAAAACTGGCTCAGAGGAAAACATCGAATATATGATTTTTTATGTAAGACTGATAGACTCACAGCACCTTGTAATTAATTCTGGAGAAAGTGACGTGGATGAAAGAAAATAGAAAAGAAAGAACTGTCATATTAGTTCATGAAGTTGATCAGAACAAAGTTGATAGTGAGCCAAGTATATTTTTGTAAGACTAACCAACCAAAAGAGATGGCAATGATGTGAAATTTGTTTTAGTTTCATAGGGCTCCTATAACAAAGTATAGCAAAATAGGTGCTTAGACCACAGAAATGTATTGTCTCACAGTTCTGGAGGCTAGAAGTCCAAGAAAAGGCTATTGAAAATATTGATTCTTTCCGAGGTTTGTGAAGGAAGGATCTACTCTAGGCCTATCTCTTTGACTTGTAGATGACTATCTTCTCTCTGTGTTTCTCCATCATCTTCTCTCTAAATGTGTCTGTTTCCAGAGTTCCTCTTTTATAACAACACCACTCATATTGGATTAAGGGCTGACTCTATTCAAGTATGCCCTGTGGACTAGTCAGGATTCTTCCAAGAGATAGAACCAATAGGAGACACATACATTTATATATACGTGTGTGTGTGTGTGTGTGTGTGTGTGTGTGTGTGTGTATACACAAAGAGAGAGAGAGACAGAGACAGAGAGATTTATTGTAAGGTATTGACTCTTGCGATTATGGACTGTGATTATCTGCTCTCTGGAGGTTGTAGACACAGGGAAGCTGATGATGGTACAGATGAAAGGTATAGTTCAAAGGTCTGAAAGGCAAAGAACCGATGATGTATATCCTGGTCCAAATCTGAAGGCCTGAGAATCAGGGGCACTGAAATCCTCCCTTCCTTCACCTTTTGTCCAGTTCTGGCCTTCAATGGATGAGGTGATGTCCAACCACATGGGGGACAGCAATGCCCCTTATTTAGTCTATTTATTCAAATGTTACTCTCTTCCAGAACATCCTCATAAACACAGTCATAAATAATATTTAACCAGATATCTGGGGATCTCATAATCCGGGCAAGTTGACACATAGAACTGATTATCACAACCTCGTCTCATTTAATTACATACTCAACAATGAATTTCCAAATCAAGTTACATTCTGAGGTACTGTGTTTTAGAACTTCAACATATGAATTTTGGGGGAGACACAATTCAACTTTTAACACTTTTTGTCTTCCAACACTTCCCAGATAGGGGGAAGCTCAGAAACCTGCTAAGCTCTCAACAAGGTCACATTCTATCATATGTTTTTTAATCAGAGAACATAATGGATAAGGAAGTTCCTATTACAGGGTAAAAAAATTCTTAGTTGTTGCGGATGTGTTGAATTCTAAATGCATTCCAGTTTTTCTAGATGTACATTATTATATCTCCCCAAATCATTAGTATTCTAGATATTTCAACTATTTCTCCTTACATAGTTGTCATAGAGAACACTAAGTTAGGACAATGTGGCAATTGGGGACAATCTAGCCCAAGGTAAGCAAATTTGTGATCTTCTCTGGAAAGTTCAGAAATGTTACTGAGGAACAGATGCTAGTTTCCCTCTTGGTACCTTTAAGTGAACCAGGAAATGACTGGAGATGATGACCTTGTTTAGTGACAAGTAAGGAAAAGAAACAGGCAGTTGATATAAGAGATAAGAGAAAAGCAGAAAATATTGAAGGAAGATCATAAGATCTGATCCTGGGTTTCTAGTAACTCTCCAGCTCTTCTTTAGAGTAAGTGCCTGACAAGTGTTTTTTTTTTAAAAGATTTTATTTATTTATTTGAAAGAGAGAGAGAGTGCAAGAGAGAGCATGAGCAGGGGGAGGGACAGATGGAGAGAGAGAGGCAGAATTCCCCGCTGAGCAGGGAGCATGATGGGGGACTCGATCCCAGCACCTTAGGGTCATGACCTGAGCTGAAGGCAGATGCTTAACCAACTGAGCCACCCAGCACCCCCTGACAAGGATTTCTGTTCTCACTTTCTCAGAGGTGCCATGGTGTCCTCTTAATATTACACTATCTGTTATTGTCTTATTTCTACTGCTGCTGATTGTTCTGTGACCATCAGAGTTAGTTTTGATTGAATACAACTAGATGGAAACTATTCAATACAGAAACCACTTAGAATAGAGTGTTAGCACAGACAGATACTAAATATTATATTATGTTATATTATATCATATCATATTGGTTTTTTTGTTTTTTTATATTATATCATATTGTATTAGGATTGATTGAATTGAGGGAAATTATAAAGAAGTGAACTTCCCTTCATAAGACTGGGAAGATGAGAAATCATTCTGTAAGCACCATAATATTTGATTATTAAAATTAGATGAGGTGCCTATTGATATTAATTTTATGTCTCACACTGGGAAGGTGCACCAATGGCGTGGACCAAGCTACTCATACTGTCTGACAAAGTTCGGTTATGAGGGACAATCCTGAAAAGTCAGGATAATCCAGAGCTGGTCCCTGCTACTTCCTTTCATTTTGTTTATGGCATTTCTTGTAATTGTGGGCTTAATCTATGGGCTTAAGGGAAATAATCTTTATGCTAACATCAATGACGACTATTCCAGAAGAATGAACAATGAGACCAAGCACCCCTCCCATACCTTACACAGGCATTTATGATCACGCAGGTGTTTGTGCTGCGGACATAGAGAAATGATCTAAGAGTAATGGAAAAATGGTTAGAGCATATCCTGTGTCCCTCTGGGAAAGAATACAGAGGAAGTCACTGCCTTGGTGCCTTATCCCCGGGAGAGCTTGCTTAGAGGAAATCAGGCGTTGGAATAATACTTGCATGCTATTAGAGGCTGATTATTAGTCTTCCTGAAAAATAGTTGAGTAGTTGGTATAAGGTTAAACTTTAATCAGATTGTTTAAAGATCATGTAAAACCACCAACCCTCTCTTTGTCTAACACCTCATATACTTTATACTTTATGTTCCTGTTATAACTTTGTCTATCACCCCTTACACCACTTGTACCCATTAGTGAACACAAAAGGAAACTTATAAAAGTCAAACTATTGAGTGCAGAGAAGAAACTGAAAGGAAAAGATCTATATTTATAATTGGTATGTTCTAAGTCAGACTCGTTGAGTTGTAAACAAAGAATATATGGGAAACAATCTAAAATCTTAAGGTATAAATAAAGAGCCCCTGAGATCTTCAGGAGGAGATGCTTGCACCTTGACTGTGTGTCTGCGTCTCCTCACTCACCGACGCCGCCCTTTCCTTCATGAGACCCACCCCAGCTGGAGCTGGACTCCGGCACACCAACAGCTCTTTCTTAGCTAAAGTAGAAATTATGGCTACCAGGTTTAGCAAATTTTGTAAAAATCTGTCCCTTTGATTTTTTTGTCTGAAAATTCAAAGTATATCCTTGTTTAAGAGTGATATAAACTCTGTGTATTTGTTCTATTTCCTCTAGTTCTAGTGAGTGATAAGCCCACTGAACATATGTTAAGAAACAAAGGGCAGGGGCACCACCTGGCTCAGTGGTTTAAGCCTCTGCCTCAGGTCATGATCTCAGGGTTCTGGGATCGAGCCCCGCATCGGGCTCTCTGCTCGGCAGGGAGCCTGCTTCCCCCTCGCCCTCTGCATGCTTCTCTGCCTACTTGTGATCTCTCTCTGTCAAATAAATAAATAAAACCTTTAAAAAAAAGAAACAAAAGGGAAATATCAGATATCTTTGCAACTTGACTTGTCACAATTTTTAGTGAATAGAATTCAGAAGAATTGCTTTACTTCTTCATAATTTCAACATCTGTAAAATGAAGTTGGTGCTTTGTGTTTTGGTCCGAGGCCATGGTGAGCCTCCCTGACTGCTCCATTTGTCACTGTAACACCTGGAATGCAATTTTGAAGTTTTTGTTTCAAAGATGTCATACGGGAGGAATGAAGTTTTTCAGTTCAATGAGTATTTCCATACATTGTGCACAACTCAGAATTTGGTCAGTCTAATCTTTGCTGCAAACCTCTGTTTACACTGCGTAGATCTTGTGCTGGCTCTTCAAGTTTCTTTTCTAAGAAACTAACTAGCATAATGTCAGCTACCTCTCCACTGTTTGAAGTATAGTAGTTAAACTTCAGACATCTCTAGTACTTCAAAAGTGAAAAGGAAAAAAATATAAGCACTATCATGGTTATGGCTGATAATAAAATTCCTCATGTTTTTTGTCTCCTTGAGAATACAGAGTATGTTTCATCACCTAATTGACTTGTGAGTTCCATAGTCCTTCTGTTGGTTAGGTGGTACACCTTTAAAGTTGGCCTCCAGGATACCATGAATACCATAAGGATATATTTTTGCAGGATATATTTTTCATCTTTTATACATATACCATACACACACTTTATATGTATAGATGTATAAATATTTCATATGGATATAAACATTTAAAATAAATATCTTCCCAAACAGCATTTTAAGAATATTTTCCACTTAAAAACCCCTGAGATATCTCACATATCATCAGGATTTTTTATTATGATTTTCAAATATATACCTTCCCTGCCTGATGAAAAAGCTCATTATCTTTTTAAGACATAAAAAAAAATTTTACATTTTTCTGAGTAAAATTGTATTTGTGGCCATCATCTTATAAAATATATAGCCATAGTTTAAATGAGAGTGAAAGAGTTTCAATGACTTTAAAAAAATAGAGAGAAATTATAAGTTTGAATTCTAGAAAACATAAGAGTTGTTAAGATACGTGTCTGTATTATATTAAAGACATAAACCACTCCAAAATCCTAGTGGCTTGAATACCAAAGTTTTATTTCTTCTAAACGCTATGTGTTTTTCATGGGTTGACTTGATTGATGTTCAAAGCAGCTAATGTCTGCAATAGTTACTGATAAGACATATACTGTCTTAAAAGTTGCCAGGCACAGCATCAGACAGAAAGAAGAATGCCTACACCAATTATTAAACAGACATGGCACATTTCACTATTCACCGGCCAGAACTAGTCAAATGGTCCCATTCAGCCACAATGGGGCTAAAAAGCCCTGCATATCATTCACTCAGAAGGTGAGGAGAGCCAGGTACTAGTGAACAGAACTATTTGTCCATCAGAGAATAAAAGGTGGAATTAGAAGTCTTGCCTTTCAATTCCATTACCACTGCATGCTAACTTACATTAATAAAATGACTTTATATTTGCTACTACTTTCTCTTCTGTAAAATAAGGATGCAGTATCCACTGTGATATTCTAAGGATCAAAGAAAATCTGGTAATAAATATGCAAAGCATTGTATATAAGATATAAAATATTGCATTATAGAAAATACCAAGAAAAAAGATCTTTTCAAAATGAGCAAAAAAGAAACCAGATGATTAAGCTCATACAGCAAAAGTTAACTTAAAATGTTTGCATTACAAGAGAGAAAATATAATAAATTGAGTCATTTAATTATGCGGCAATTACCCATCAAAAGGCTTCCTATGCTGGGACACCTATGTAGCTCAGTCTTTTAAGTATCTGCCTTTGGCTCAGGTCATGATCCCAGCATCTTGCTTCAGGCTCCTTGCTCAGCAGGGAGCCTGCTTCTCCCTCTGCCTGCCCCTCCTCCTGCTTGCTCTCTCTCTAACAAATATAAAATAAAATCTTTTTTAAAAAAATCTTCCTATGCCTATTGTATTGAATGTAAATATAAGTTGACACTAATTGATAATTTAGCTTTTTTTCTGGATGCTAATCAAAATCACTGCAACAAAAATATTATATTTTTTCTCATTTAAATAGTTCTTTTTTCTTATCTTTTTAGAATCTTTTATTAACAGTATCCCAGTGAACTTTTGATTTCTATATATTTGAGTCTATTTTTCTTCAGTTCACCTAATTAGATTACATTTACTCTAATAGTTCACAGCTGATTCTTTGAGAATTTGCTAGGTAGGTAGTCATGTGTAAATAACAGTTTTGAGTTTCACTTTCTAATATTCACACTATTGTTTTGTATCTGGCCTCATTTTAACTGACTATATCTCATGTTTGGGAAGTTAGGAATGTATTTGAACATTACCAGAAGATATTTGAAGAAAAGATTAGCTTAAACATAAAGTTGAGAGTTTATTATTATCTTGAAAACAAATAAGTCGAGATAGACTAATTAGAGACTGGTCTAATAGCAAACATGTCTCATAAATCCTGAATCCAACTCTTTACATTTTATACTTCCAACAGTAAAAGTGAGAATTTGTTCAAATAAAAACAAACATGCTAATTGATATCAAATACATTCATAATCACCAATCTCTAGAAGGTCCTTTATGCTGCCTGGAAATTATGCTATATCCAATTCCACTTCGTCTTTTCCTGTTCAGATTATAATTCTGTATAGTCTCTTTTGTCCCCAAACTTCCAAAATCTTCCTTATTCTCTTTCTAAACTTAAACCTTGCTTCCTGTATGTTTATAAAAGTTAAAACAAACAAAACTTGCTACAAGTTCCTATCTCCTTACCCTACCTGCTATCTGTTTTCATGTGCATTCTCATATATTCTGTTCTTTTGAATAGTAGTACATGGTCCGAGCTAAGGTTAACCTTGAAACTTGCTCATTAGAATCTAGCTCTTCTCTGCCAATCAACCAATTTGCTACAGCTTTTCACCATGGAGCATGATATAAGCTGTGGACTTCTCTTTTATGGTGTTTATTATGTTAAGGTTCATTTCCCCTATCATAAATGGTTGTTGAAATTTGTCAAATGCTTTCCCTGCATCTACTGAAATGATAATGATTTTGTCCTTCATATCGTTAATGTGGTGTATCACATTGACTGACTTGTAGATGTTGAACCATTCTTGCAATTCTGAAATAAGTTCCATCTGATCATGGTGTATGATCCTTTTAATGTGCTGTTGAATTTGGTTTGAAAATACTTTGTTGAGAATATTTGCATCTACATTCATCAGGGATAGTGGCCTGTAATTTTCTTTTCTTGTGGTATCCTTGCCCGGTTTTGGTATGAGAGAATAAGATGATCAGGAGCAAGACAAAGATGCCCACTCTTGTCACTTTTATTTAAGTAGTATTGGAAGTCCTAGCCACATCGATTAGATAGATAAATAAATAGATTACATCTAAATTAAAGTGAAGAATTAAAACTGTCATTATTTGCCGATGACATAATACTATGTATAGAAAACCCTAAGGACTCCATCAAAAAACAGAATTAATAAACAAATTTAGTAAAATGACAGAATGTAAAATCAGTATAAAAATCTGTTGAATTTTTATAGCTAATAGTAATGTACCAGAAAGGTAAATTAATTAAACAATTCCATTTATAATTGCATCAAAAAGAAAAAAATATCTAGAATAAATTTAACCAAGGAAGTAAAAGATTTGTGTATTGAAAACTACAAAACATTAATGAAAGAAACTGAAGAAGACACAAATAAATGGAAAGATATTCTATTTTCATGGATTAGAAAAATTTAAATGTTACCATGGCCATACTATACAAAGCAATCTACAGATTCAGTGCAATTCCAATGGAATTTCCCACAGAAATAAAACAATCCAAAAATTTGAATGGAACCAGATAGCCAACCAGGACCCAAATAGCTAAAATAATCTTGAGAAAGAAGAGCAAAGCTAGAGATTTTGAGCTATATTACAAAGCTATAGTAATCAAAACAGCATGATACTGGCATAAAAACAGATACATGATCAATGAAACATAATAGAGTCCAGAAATAAACCCGTACATATATGGTCAATTAATTTTTGACAAAGGTGTCAAGAATACACAATGAGGAGAAAATATTTGCAAATCAGAGAGCTAATATTCAAAATATATAAAGAACTCAGATAACTCAATAACAAAAACCAAAACAATTTGAATATAAAAGGGATAGTATATCTAAATAGAAAATGAGCAGATGACCAACAGATTCATGAAATGATGCTCAATATTATTAATCATTATGAAAATTAAAATCAAATCCACAATGAAATATCACACTGTATCTATTAGAATGGTTAATCTAAAAAGATAAGAAATAGCAAGCATTGGCTGGGATGTAGTAAAATAGCAACCCTTGTGCAACACTGGTGGGAATGTAAATTGGTGTAGTCATTATGGAGAACAGTATGGAGTTTCCTGAAAAAATTAAAAATAGAACCACCATATGATCCAGCAATTCCACTCTGGGTATTTATCCAAAGAAAACAGAAACACTAACTTGAAAACACATGTGAATTACAGTGTTTATCATAGAATTATTTAAATAACCAACATATGCAAACAATCCAAGTGTCTATCAATGGATGGGTGAACAAAGAAATTGTTGTACAAATACACATATACACACACACCCTGAAATATTATTCAGCAATGAAAATGAATGAAATCTTGCCATTTGCAACAACATAGATGGATGTTGATGGCATTATGCTAAGTGAAATCAGACAGAAAAAGACAAATATAAGCTGTCGCTTTAGAATCTTAAAAAAGAAAAGAAAATAAACAAACAAGCTTATAGATACAAAGAACAGATTGGTGGTTGCCAGAGGTGGTAGATGTGGAGTGATAAAAGGGGTAAAGAGGTAATAAGAAAACAAAACAAAACAAAACAAAACCGAATGACAACAATAGCAAAAAAGTAAAAAAAAATTAAAAAAAAGTTCTCAAGTACATCCCCAGATTTACTGAAACAGAATCAACATTTTAACAAGATCCTAGTATGATTCATACATGCATTAAAATTTTTTAAAAAATCTACAGAAATTTATTTCTCCCTGCTCTTTCCTGGGTCAATGCTACCAATATTCTAATGTAACATATGTTTACCTCATAAACAAAATATTCTCCCTTGATCCCATGTTGCAGTCTAGCTACTAGACTGTTTCTTTCCTTCTTTTTGTTGAACAACACTTTGTAACAGTGAAAGAGGACCCAGTTGTTGCCTTAACTACCTCATTTTAACTTCAGTTTGTACTTTCTAACTGATTAAGTTCTTCTTTCCAGTACATCTTCTAACTCAGGCAAAGATCTAGTGGGGTCTCATGGTGGGGACTGAAACTGTTCCTGACAAGTGGCTTTGATGCCAGCAAGACCCCACATGATTGACCCCAAGACAATGATCAACATGATCTTTACTGTGCATGTACCCACTGACCTTTGTCTCATATTTTCCCTATATAAACCTTAGAAGTACTTTCATCACTTTGGAAACTGTCTTTGGGACACTAGTTCTCTGTCTTGAGGTGTTGGCCTCACTAAAATAAATTATTTTCCTGTTTCCCCACTACCTGTCTTTTTGCCTTTGAATATTGTCAGCAACTAGTCACCAAACCTGGTCTATCTGGGACTCCAGAGTCAGATGCTCTTGTAGCTTTGTTCTCTGGTTACAACTGTTTTCTATATTTGCTGTTTTCAACTTATTTCTTCACATTCTTCTTAACTCACTCTATCATGTTTTCACTCCTTTACTCCTCTGAAATTACTCTCATCAAAAGGCCAGCAATGGACTGCATGTTGCTAAAACTTGTGACCATTTCTCAAATATCATCTTACTTTAGAAAGTAAGTGACCTGAACACTCGTTCCAGCCTGGCTTCCAGCACACTCTGTTTTCCTTTCGTATTACTGACTCCTCTGTCTTGGTTTTGTGGTTTCTTCATCTTTTTGAGGTCTAAATATCCAAATGTCCCAGGTCTCAGTATTTGGAAAAAAAAATTTTTTTTTTTTTTAAGAATTCTATCCATACCTGTTCTTTTGCTCATCTTATCCAGACTCATGGCTTTAATTACTATCTATACATGGCTGACTCTCAAGTATGTTGTCTATGGCAGACCTCTGTCTATAACTTCAGAGAAAACAAACACACACAAATGCCAACTTGACATTTATACTTGAGCATGTAATTGGTATCTCGAATTTATCATTTCTATAATTGTCTCTTGATAGGAACACCCCCATCATCTTCCAGCTGTCTCATTTATCTCAAATAACCACAATTCCACTTTTTTAATTGTGCCAAATCAGAAACTTGGGGTCAAGTTCGACCCCAGCTTCTCTCCATTCACTATATCTGGTCTATCAGCAAGTCTTTAGGATGATCCTTCAGGACATATCCAGAATTTTACCACTTCTCACCAGCCCTACTATACCATCCAGATCCAATTCTCTATCAAATCTTATTTGGATTATTTCCATTTATTCCTAACTAGTTTCCCAATTTGCACCTTTGTCCATATTCTCACCATACCAGCCAAAGAAATTACATTAATACCTGAATCAAATCAAACCACGTTTATGTTCCATCCAATCCCTCCAATGGCTTTTCTTCCCAGGCGGATTAAAAGCCAATATTGTTTTAGTCCATTCAGGCTATTATAACAAATATATCACAAACTGGGTAGCTTATAAACAAAATAAATTTATTTTTCACATTCTGGAGGCTGGGAAGTTCAAGATCAAGGCACTTGACAATTTGGAGCCTGGTGAAAGGCACTTTCTCATAGTCATCTTCCTACTGTGTTCTCATACTGTGGAAAGGGCAAGAATCTCTCTGGGGACTCTTATAAGAGCATTAATCCCATTCATGAGGGTTCCACCCTCATGACCTAATCACCTCCCAAAGACTCCACTTCAAAGTACAATCACACTGGGGATTAGGATTTCAACATATGAATTCGGGGGGATACAAACATGACACCATATCAAACACCTTACTAAAACCTACAAGGCCAACAAAATCTGGATTCTAGAAATTTTCACTTTAATTCTTTCATTCTCCTCCCAATTTTATCTGTCCAGCTATATGGACCTCCTTTAGGCTCCTGAAACATGCCCAGTCCTCCCTTGTCACAGGTCCTTTGTCTCTACTCTTTCCTATTCATGAAAGGATCTTGCCTGGGATAGCACCATAGCTTCCTCTCACATGGTTTTAGGTCTGTCTTTTTTCTTCCTTCCTTCCTTCTTTTTTTCTTTTTTAGATTTATTTGTTTATTTGAGGAGGGATCTAGAGAGCAAGCAGGGGGAGGGAGGGAGAGAATCTTCAAGCAGACTCCCCACTAAGCTCAGAGCCTGACATGGGCCTCGATATCATGATCCATGAGATCATGACCTGAGCTCAAACCAAGAGTTGGGCGCTTAACTGACTGAGCCACCCAGGTGCCCCTCAAGGCTGCTTTCAAAATTACTCTTCTGTAAGATGTTTATGGCAACCTTATCTAAAATCCACATCCCTTCCCCATAATAAGCTTTATTTTTTCATGATTATTTTATATGTTCTACTTAGTACTCATCACTCTCTAAAATATTACATAATTTCTTATTTCTAATTTTCCTTTTTATTTTTCATCAGTATAATGTAATCCATATAGATAAGGATCATTGTTTTCTTCACTGAGAATATTCTCAAAACCTGGAATAATATAGTACTTAATAATAAACCCTTGTACCCAATAGGAATACCAAACATATTTATTGAATAAATGAAGAAATAAGTATCTCGTTCTTTTATATGACTCTTCTGCTGTCTCATGGTGTCAGAGTAAGAACTGGGGGTCTAAACACCATAAAAGAAATTTTGTTTTAATGGAAAAAATGGCCAAGTGCAAACGATTGCCGGCAGCTAATTAAACTCCTTTATGAACTTACTCAAATCCTCACACAATGGATCTCACTCACTCAATAAATCACAATGTATTTAGATTTTGTTTCTATCTATATAAAACTGGTTGGCATACAAATATTCTTTTGTAGTATCCTCGTTTAGTTTTAATATCAGAATTAAGCTAACTTCCGTGGTACCTAAGAATTGTTTTTTTTTTCCCCTGAGTATACTTTTCACCAAAGATAAGACAAAAGTTAATTCCTTAGGCATACTGAAATCAATCAAAATAAAATATCTTTTAAGTCAAAAGTAAATGATTTAATTTGAAAAAAAGATTGTTTTCTTCATCAGTAGAAAGGGGCACTCAGTGCAAATTTACATTCCATTTTATAGAAATGAAAGCATATTTTGGCCCTTTCATGCTGATGGCTCTGTATATGTTTAGCTCATTCTAACTCTCTAAATATTCTTTTTAATGAATACTGCCACTGTTCACAGCGCTGGCTTGCCAAAACACTGAGCCAAAATATAGTGGTCTACCCAGCTTTATTTCCATTAGTCCCAAAGGCTGTGAAGCCTTGAGCAGCTTCTTCCAGGTACCATGTAAAGATCTGTCATGTGTGTCATGAGTAAAAAGAAATTAAAAAGCATTGGTCTAGGTATTTTCTTTGGATTTATGCCAGCCCACAATCTCAATTCCTAGTACCTCAAATAATTTAACAATAATTTGACAACTCAATGCCTAGTACCTTCAAATAATTTGACAAATAATTCCTAGTACCCTCAAATAATTTGATGGAATGAAATAAAATACAGTAATACAGACTAAAATATTAATTAAACCTACATTAAGCTTAACATATAAAGGCTGAAGAATTATAGCAGAAAATGCAATGAACTTAATTCTCATACATCCAAAGAACATTGATTGGAAACACGAATAATTAAATCATTTATAGCTAATTGTGTGGGTATTTGACAGCCTTAGAGGGAAGTACCAGTATGTTCATCTGATAGCTGCATCATTTATAAATTAAGCATACCCAGGATTGAGGAGAGGTATCTTCAGGAGAAACTGTAGATAGCAATAATAATGGTAGTTCCAGGTCTCATTAATTATCAGGCTTCACGAACATACTTAGGGGCTTGGGATATTTGGCCACTGCCTTTCACATACCATACTCATTACCATAATCACATTTTTCACACTCTTAATATTGTTTGTGGTCTGACCACCTCTCTGACATATGTTTTTGACTCATATTATACTATCCAATATTTCACTATTGTCATCAGAGCATTTGCTCTACCAGTGCCATTTCTACCGTATTAAAAGTAACACTTGCCTAATTTATGGTTCCAAAGGCTCCACAGAAATTTAAAGCCACAAAATCTTTGAGTAAAGTGTATCCTTGTACAATTTCTTTTTTTACCAATGGAATCAAAATTATGTATTTATTAGAAATTCACTATCATTCATAAAAAAATACTGCAATTTTACATTGTTTTTTTTCCCACTAGAATCTTATTTCCATTCCAATCTCCTTTCCCAGAACTTTATTAAATGCAGCACATTTTTATGTTTGAAATCCTTTTATTATTTAAAATTATTTGAAAGTCTTATCTATACTTACAATTGTTAATAGTAAAAATTTGATTAAAATATGTTATAAACTTTGATAATTATTACACATAGTCAAATTTTATTGATATATCCCTTTCAAAATCTATTGGTGAATGTTATTTATTGTTAGAAAGAGATAGGATTTAATCTCAATTCTTTTCCTATTTTCAGGTTTTATAGCTACAAGCATTGAGAAACACCATTTTCATAAATAGATGAAAACGGACTTCTGTCATAACAAAATCATTCAATTCTTTCAGCTTCTAAATTGCATGCCTAACGTATCATAGCAATCTCTTATTAGGTACTTTATTTATATTTATTTTTAATTTAAATTCAATTAATTAGCATATAGAGTATCAGCTTCAGAGTTCAGTGATGCATCAATCTTACATGATTATCTAATGCTCATTACATCAAGTGCCCTCCTTAATGCCCACCACCCAGTTACCCCATCCCCCTCCCACTTCACCTCTAGCAACCCTCAGTTTGTTTCCTATAGTTGAGTCTCTTATGGTCCTTGTACAATTTCTCATTTGATCCAAGACAGTTGGGAAAAATAAATATCTCCATTCTATCTTCACAGATAAGAATGGTGAGACAGAGTCTCTTCTCTACTACCTATCATTTACCTTAACAAGTGCAAGATATGATTAGGGCTAGGCTCTAGAATTCAGTCTAATCCAACCTTCTACCATCTGCTCATTCTGGAATACTGGGCCCTTATTTAAAATCCCCAAGTTGGTGTTTTCTTGCCTGTCAAGTATATTTAAAAAGAAAACTCACTTACCTAGGGGTTGTTGTGAGTGTCATACAAAATCAATCTTTTAAAACTCTTCCAGTGGGACCTGGAACAAAGTAAATAATACCTAAATGTTAGTAGACATTATTGATACTAGCAGAACTTCTAGCATTTATCTTCCAATTTCAATGGTTTATACTTCTACAGTTGGCCAATCATTTACCTAATTCCCTTCCTCCCCATCAAATCTCTTTGAATTATGGCACTTTTATTTAGATGTTATAATATGTCAAACACTAACTTCCTTCCGGGAGCTATTGTGTCACATCAAGAAAATTGCCACATCACTGATCTTCAATATTACTAAGGTGTTAGTATCTTTCTTAGGGTGATCTCATTTTTAATTTCTTGAACCTCAAGTTATTCTTGATTTATGCTATCCTGAAGTACACACCATTTTCCCCCATAAAATAGTAAAATAACATTTAAGCTTAAAAGTGAAATTTGAAAGAAAGAAGGTCAGAGATTAGAGTAGAACAATCTAAAGTGGGTTATAATGACTCAATCTGTGACAGAATGAAGAAGACAGGCTGGGATCATTAGATGTAAGAGAAGTGCTAATTCAGTTAGGTGTAAAGATTTAGACAGCTCTGATTCATGTCATACCATGTATCAATTTGACAGTCAAACAAATGTTATCCAAACTGAATCCAATCACAGAGCCTTAAGAGATTTACTCATTCCTAATTAGTGGAAAAGTAGGAAAATATCATGTCCCTAAAGACTTCAGGGAGAAGAAGAAATGCAATTTGTTAATTGTCAACTGCCAGACTGAATCCTTTACTTGTCAGTCATTGCAACAAGGATAGCTGTGGTTACTAATTTGATCCTTTAATACAATAGAAGAGAGGCAGTAAGTAAAAATATTTTCTCTAGTGGCTGTTATAATCTTACAGATATCGGGAACAATTACCATGAATTCACATGGTACAATATTGAAAATTCATATCTGGGTCAGTGTTGACAAAGATTTTGACCTTGAATAGTGTTGACAAAGATTTGTGACCTTGAATAGTGTTACGAGAGGTGTTAGAGCAATGAGAGTTTGCCACTGTAGGGAAGTTTCCTAAGTGTGACCTTTTTATGATCACCCACATTAAATCTGCATGTTATACATCTATGTGGAAACTCACCTGGAAGCAATCTAATATAATTGTGCATCTAGGGGAAATAAATTCTGATGCAAACTTGTTTCTTTTTTAATATTAGAGAAGAAATAAATCCTTTCATCTTACTAAACTGAGGAAAGATCCTATTTCTAAGAAATACAGAACAAGTGAGTTGTGGGCTTGCAGATAAAATATTTACATGCATGCTACTCCAAATCCATGTCTATCAACCTCAGCTGCACATTCAAAGATACATACCAGCTTGACTTGCATTTTTCTGATAGGATCTGACTCACTTCCATGTTGACAGTCAGACCTTCTTCACATTCTACTTTTAGATCTGGACTTTTCTTTTACCACCAGCTCTCAATGCACATAGAAAATTGGTCATCGGCTTAGTACTTCTTGAACTTTTGGCCACCACACCAAAATTAAGAATTTATTTAAACTTTTTTTGTATCTAGATCTTTCTTATCATTGAAACATACTCATGTTACTACCATATTAAAAAAATTAAAAAGAAACCATATTGAATTTCTCATGTTCCTAAAACTGGTACTTCCTTGTTCTCCTTCCTTTTATAATCAAACTGCTATAACTATCTATATTAGCTATCTCTACTTCTTTAATTTTCGTTTACACTTTAAACCACTGGCTTAGGGGCACCTGGGAGGCTCAGTTGGTTAAGCAACTGCCTTCAGCTCAGGTCATGATCCTGGAGTCCTGGGATCGAGTCCCACATCTGGCTCCCAGCTCTATGGGGAGTCTGCTTCTGCCTCTGACCTTCTCTCCTCTCATGCTCTCTCTCACTGTCTCTATCTCAAATAAATAAATAAAAATAAAATTTTTAAACCACTGGCTTAAACTCTGATGCTTATACAACTAAAATAGTTATTTTGCTTTCGAATGGTGACTTAAAGTCATTGTAGACCATCTTCTCAGGCAAACAACCATAACTGATGAAAACTATAACAGACACACAAAAAATTTCAAAACAAAACAATCATACAAAAGCAACCATTTAACGTATTTGTAAATTTCCCAAGATCATACAGCAAATGGAGAGACAATTATTCAAGAAAACCTACTTAATCTCAGGAACAGCAAATGTCTCTGGCATTTGATGATAACCCAGTCCCTCTTATTCCCTGAGGTCAAAGACATGGAAACTGTACTCTGGGAAGCTTCAGCCAATAAATTAGGGCTCTCTCTCTTTAGAGATTTCAGAGTCTCCCTGGGTAGGGCAGGCTGCCATTACTAATCATCTTTTTTTTCCCTGCTCTGAATGTCTGCATATTGGCAAAAATGGCAAATCTCTTAAAATTAACTCACACTTTCAACTCAATGCCTATCAAAATCCCAACTGGAAGGTTTTTTGTTGTTGGTTTCAGAAATTAACAAGTTATGTTAAAATTCATATAGAAACATAAGGAACCAAGAATAGCTAAAGAAATCTTGAAAAAGAAGTAAGTTTGATAACTAATATTTCTTGTTTTCAAAAGTTACTACAAAGCTACAGTGATCAAGAAAATGTGTTACTAGCAGAAAGCTGCTCATGGATAAACAAACAGATTTGAGAATCCGGAAATAAACCTTTACATTTATGATCAACTAATTTCAACAAAGTTAGGGTGCCAAGACAATTCAGTGGGGAAAATAATGGTGTTGGCAATCCACATGCAAAGGAGTAAAGTTGTATGCCTCCCTTATATGTAAAATAAAAAAAACTCAATATGGACAAGAAGAATAAATTTAAAAATAAAAACTATAGACCTCTTAGATGAAAACATAAGCATAATCTTGAAAGGTTAGCCAGAACCTACTTAGATATGACACCAAATGCACAAGACAATAAAGAGAAATCAAACTCCATTAAAAAAAAAGCAAAAAACCTTTGTACTACAAATAATACCATTACAAATGTAAACATATACACACACCCCTAATGAGAGACATACTTTAAGTCATATATCCGATGAAAGATTAGATTCAGAATATATAAAGAACTCTTACAAATCAATGATTAAAAGATAGATAATATATTTTTTTTAAGATTTTATTTATTTATCTGTCAGAGAGAAAGAGATAGCACAAGCAGGGGGAGCAACAGGCAGAGGGAGAAATAGGCTCCCTGCTGACCAGAGAGCCTGATGTGGGTCTCGATCCCAGGACCCTGGGATCATGACCTGAGCTGAAGGCAGATGCCCAACCGACTGACCTACCCAGGTGTTCCTAAAAAGATAAAGAATCTTAAAAATAGGTGAAGGATCTGTTTATGAATTTCTCCAAAGAAGGTATATAAATGGCCAATAAGCATGTGAAAAATAGAGTTTAACAGTTTTACCTATTAGGGATATAAAACTATAAACCACAATAAATACCACTTTGCACGCACTAGAAGATACATAATCAAAAAGACTAGATAATAAGTGGAGTGAAAGATAGAGAAATTAGAATCCTCATATACTGCTGGCGAGAATGTTAAATAGTGAGGTTGTATTGGAAAACAGTTCGATAGTTCCTACAAGTGTTAACAGAGTTGTTATACAACAGCAATTTGATTCTCTCATACACATCCAAGATAAATGAAAACAGTCCACTCAAAACTTGTACATTAATGTTCATAGCGTTAATCATAATAGCCAAATTGAAAACTCAAATATTCATTAACTAATGAATAGATAAATAACATAAATAAAACATGGTATATTATAATAATAGAATATAATTCACAAATAAAAATGGAGTACAAATGATAAACATTAGAAATCTATATTCACATATATGTCATATATATGTCAAATAAAAATGGTCCAAGGTTTTAAATATTTAGTTTGAAAATAACTTCAAGTCCTTTCTACTAAATGGTATACTTAAATTTGTTTTGTGTAACAATTTTTATATGATTATAACAATTTGGATTTGTATAAAAGTCTGTATTTCAAAGTAAAGTATAACACATTATTTATAGCTCATGTAGTGTTTCCCATGATGTCTGGTTTATTTACAATTACCTTGTTACTTCTTTAAAAGTTCAGGTGAAGGATATAGCAATTTTTCTCCATCTTGCAAGAGGGTATTTTGAGGCAAGGTAATTTAAATAATAAACTCTAGATGATAGGCAATAATTAAATAGAATAGCCATTTGTCTGGTGTTTTCTAACAATGTAACCATAATTATTCTAAAAGAAAAAGGCACTTTTATGTATAGTAAAAAGACAAAGAGGATTAAGGCACTCGTTTAAGGTAAAGGAAAATTTTTCTAAATTTTCTAGTTTGGCTGCAAGTTTTCTTTTTAAGTCTAGAATCACATGAATGATTACCTCATTTCTCTTTCACTTTGCCTGTGTATATTTGACCTCAATAGCATGAAGTTTATTTCTATCAGAAGCATCCAGATGATTGCTATACATTTTACCTTATCAAGCCATTTTATACATATAAATAAATAATTTGGATTTGTAACTTAGAATATTTTATTTATTTATTTTATGTTTATTTATTTATTTTTAAAAGAGAGAAAGATCACAAGTAGGCAGAGAGGCAGGCAGAGGGAGAGGGGGAAGCAGACTCCCTGGGGCTTGATCCCGGGGCTCGATCCCAGGACCCTGAGATCATGACCTGAGCCAAAGGCAGAGGCTTTAACCTACTGAGCCAGCCAGGCGGCCTGTAACTTAGAACATTTTAAACATCATATTTCTCTTCCGTGATGGATTTAAAAAAAAAAGTACTTGAGTTAAGCTTCAAAAAAATTCTTCCATATAGTTTTGGATTCTAATCATTCAGGAAAAGAGGCCGAAATTAAGCTTATAGTAAATAAAGGAGAAAATCCCCATATACGTATATTCAAAAGAGGAAAGGTTATCGACTGTATAGTTCTAGTTTGCAAATGTTAAGTTGTCTGAACTTTCTTAGACATGGTCAGATTACAAATTACAGATGTGTGAGTACCACCCACACATTTATTTATGTAAACTATTTAATAAGAATTCTTGACATCATTTTCAGACTCAATATGTATAAGGCTGAAAAGAATGAGCTTTCTACTATAATTTGGTACTTACTCAAAATTTCAGGTTTTCTTCTAAGGTCATTTGAAAACTAATGACTAAATATGGGTAGAAACAATTGATATTTCTTTCCTTTTTTCTGAAGGATATAGACCAAAACTATCTACCAGGGCGACAGAAAAAACAAAGGACAAGTTTTTATGTCTAGATTATCGAGATTCATTGCCTACTTTGAAAAATATTCTATTTCACTCTTCACTCAGTTTAGATAAAGAGAGTTCTTTAAAAATATGGTTTAAAAAAAAGATGAATTTCAAATTTACATTCTCCTTTAGCTATTGTATTACTAAAAGAAATAAATCTTCAAAGTGCAAAAGAACTGCATCAATGCTTTCAGCACTAAATTAATAGGTTCAAGGTTTCGATTCAAATGATACAGAGATTGACCCAATCTACTGTATGTAGGTTTTATATTGAATATGCAAAAAACATTGTGTCACGTGTTGCTTTGTTCCACTGTCTCTTAACGACTGTAGTTTCTTAGATGTCATTATATTCATTCCATATTTAAGAAAGGGTAGAGAAAAAATTTTAAATGTTTGTCAAAACAGCACCTTATATATTCATATATAGAAAATGTGAGGAATTGCCTTCATTGAAACAAACTATAGAAGCCTTAAAGCTTTACAGTGACAGACTTGGTAGGCCACACAGCCAGTGTAAAATTGGATTCAGTGTGATTATTTCTGGGCAATAATTCAGAGCAAATAACATCAAGGAAGGCTTGCGTAAATCCAGATGGAAAAAGTGGATTTAAATCAAACTAATAGGTTGCAAAACATATGAAATATGCTTTGTACTGTGCCTTGGAGACACATGGCCAAATCCATATTCAAAAAGTAAAAACAAACCAGAGTGATTTGAGGAATAAATTACTTGTCATCGTGATCTTTAAAAATGCCAGAATTTAATGCAAAAATATAATCCTAACATTTATTGCAGCAAAAATAAATGTCAACATATTAGACTTAACTGGCAAAGCCTTGTGGTAGCATTTCTACAGAGTGAAAGGAACATGACAAGCTGTATTTCACATTTATTAGAATGAGATTTGGTCTTCTTTATCATAAGCAGTAGATTTAAACACTTTATTTTAATTTACTTCATGGTATTGAGGAAAACATTGACTCAGATAAGAAAAAAAATGCCATATAATCTTGTTCACTGAAACAATCCATCAATCTCAGAAGCTAAATATGTACTATGACAACACCAAACCTTTATAGTTAGAAAGAAGAATCGAATACAAAATGGCTGTGACATATTCTATGTCCCAGGCAGCATATGTGCGTGGGAAATTCTGTGTGGATACATAGTCATACATAATATATAGAGTGTTTTTTTATGTATCATTCCTTCATATAGTTTGCAGAGCTGACAATGAACAGTGTCCAGGCCTAAGAATTCCCTTAAGTCATTCTACTCAAAATAGGTTCTTATTTATAAAATGTATTAAACACATATTTGACATTTGAGTGCCATTCCCAAAACAAGGCTTTTGAGCTTTTACATATCTGATATTTTAGACTCCACTTAAGTAACACTCTCCATATTCTCGAGAGACAGAATATTCAAAAATTCAGATACTGTGAACAAATGACAAACATACTTTCTTTAGACTTGATAAGGATCAAGCATAACAATATTTATCATAATAAATGCAAAATGTGTAGAGTGCACTATACAAAACCAGTATGTGCATAAACACAATAAATATGTATAGATGTAAATCCAAATGTTTACATACAGATTAAGTGTGCATAGATAAGCACATAAATACTTTTTCCAGAAGGGCAAAAACTAAGTTTTTATTTGCATGAAGGAATTTACAATTATACATGCAAATTTTGAAATGTCTAGTATGAAAATTAGTAATTTCAACACATGCACTCTGCAAAGATATTTACATCTAAACACAAATACACTTAACAGGTAGGTAGTAAACAAAATTTTCCATGTTTAAGCACAAATGTTTTATATAAATATCCTAAATGTTGAAAAAATATGTGATTATATGGACATAGCTTATGCTACCACTACATTCCAACAAGTAATTAGACAATATATTCTGAAAATTTTTTTTCTCAAATACCTACTTGGAATTTTTATGTTAAATTAAGTCACTACTTGGCAATCAAGATCTTACAAATAAACATTCTATATACACTTGTTTGAACATTATTTTTTTTAAGATTTTATTTATTTATTTGACAGAGAGACACAGTGAGATACAGAACACAAGTAGGGGGAGTATGAGAGGGAAAAGCAGGTTTTCCACCAAGAAGGGAGCCCGATGTGGGACTCAACCCCAGGATCCTCAGATCATGACCTGAGCCAAAAGCAGACGCTTGACAACTGAGCCACCCAGGCATCCTTGTTTGAACATTTAATGTTAATTTTAATAGCCCAAATTCTTAAGTAGTTAACTGGGAAATTAATATAATACTTTCATATTTTTTGGAGGAGAGTAAGAAGTAGGAGTATAATAAACCAACATTACAATTTTCTTTAGTTTTAATATACTCCAAATATCCTCTGCCAAATTAAAGTGTGCTATAAAAAATTAATAAAGTGAACTATAGGAACTAGTCTTACAATAATGCAATCACATCCACCATATACAATTTCTTGTTTTCTTCTTTAGTCTATAATGTACTGAGAAATGTATTTTGATTATCTTAATGACTGGTATATCTCATTCATGATGCGTTTGCTAACTCCATACATTCATTAGTCAAATCATTCAGTGAAAAATTGTATATACACATAGCCCAGGACTAGTCAGTTGTATGGTTTATGAATATACATAAAGCTCTTTTATGCCAACCAGTAAACTAAGTGCCACAGATTCTGAACACTTGACCCTGGAAAAGCTTCTAGTATATTGTTGAATTAATATGCTGTAAACCCAAAACTAATGTAACATTGTGTGTCAACTATAGTTCAATTAAAAAAAAAAAGGGGGGGTGCTTGGGTGGCTCAGTGGGCTAAAGCCTCTGCCTTCGGCTCAGGTCATGATCTCAGGGTCCTGGGATCAAGCCCCACATCAGGTTCTCTGCTCAGCAGGGAGCCTGCTTCCCCCTCTCTCTGCCTGACTCTCTGCCTACTTGTAATCTCTCTCTCTGTGTCAAGTAAATAAATAAAATATTAAAAAAATTATATATAAGGAGGGATCATCTCTTCTTATCCACCCTAGACATTTATATTTCCCACCAGGTGTACTTAGGCTCTTTTCCTTACCTATGATCTCTATAACGGCCACACAACAAAATTGGGTTTTGCCCTGGTGGCATTCATTTTAGAAGCTTCCTGATTGCAATGAAACTTGACCTCATTGCTCTGGGTTGGTATGCGGCTGGCTTGTGGTCTTGAGTTTTATCCTTATTCCCCCATTAGCTCTCTATCTATTTTCTGTCTGCTTGGCAATTGCCTGCTGGTATTCTCTTGCTGTTTAATTTGTATGTACTTGTTCCCAATGGGCATAAGAATTATATTCTCTCTTACTCACACCTACCTTGATTCATCTTGATTTATAGCTCCATCAATTATATGGAGCTTCATATAAATGGATACACATAGTACGTATTTTTTCGTGCCTGGCTTCTTTTGCTCAGGCAAAAGGCTCTTATTTTCATGAGATCCATTTATGCTTTTGAACATAGCAATAGTGGTTTTTTCCCTTTTCCATTGTTTTATAGTATTCCATCAAATTATATGTTTAATAGTAAAATTAAGTATGTTTAAGTACAGTAATTCCAGTGTCAATGAAAGGAAAAGTAAATTAATATGAAGAATAACATAGAGTTAACTATGTTATTAACATAGTTAATGTTAATAACTATGTTATAGTTATTAACTATAACATAGTTAATAACTATATTAACTATAGTTAATAATAACATATTATTAATAACATAATAACATAATAACAGTTATGGTTAATAACCATAGTTAATAATAACATATTATTAATAACATAATAACATAAAGTTAACTAAGTCCAACGTTATTTGTGATAGTAGGTTAGTGGAGGCCATTTGCTTCTCCATCTTTGAGGCAGTGGGTAGGCAAATTGTGGTGAATATAAACCATGAAGGTCTTTACAACAGTTAAGTAATTTAACCAAACCAAACAACCTATGAAAAAAGTAAATATATACTGCTAAGGGGAAAAACTGAGTAAATATATAAGTACCAAAATAAAGAAGTACATACAAAGAAAAGACTAATGTACTTTTTCAAAAACACCAACTAACAAATAAATGCATTAAGCACATTAGAATAGGTGGCAGTGGAGGGTGAATGGGGGAGGGTGGAGGATAAGGATTAAGGAAACCAGAAACAAACCTCGAGTGAATAAAGGATACTATTTCATGCACTGAACGCATATGATTAATTCAGTACTACGAACCTGAGATCCAACAAAAGAAAAAAAACAAACGAACATCTACTCTATCCAAAATATTCAGTTGTTCTAAAATACAGCCTAAATTCATCCATTGGTCTCCATTATAGCTATGACCATATTCCAAGCCCCCTTCATATCTTCAAATGAGTCTCATGCTTCCATTCTTTTACCCCGTAGTTCATTCTTCACCTAGCAGGCAAAAGGAGCTTTTTGAAACTTAAATCATATCAGATCCCTCTCTCCATTGTTTAAAATGACTGGTAGAATTTCTCATTAGAGTACTTTAGTCAAACAAAGTCAAGTGGATTGGTACTTTTAGCAAGAGGGAGCACACACACACATACACACACATACACACACACAAAAGAGAGAGCAAACACTGTGGGAGGAGTACCTGGCATCTGTTTTTAAGTGGTTATTGGAAGGGGTTCAGATTTTAGGGATGATTCGAGGAAGCATGGCTTTGCTCTAGACAGTACTGATAAACATGGAACAATTTTATCATTCATTGTCTTAATCTTTTATATCCAGTTGGCAGGAGGAATGTGAAAGTTAAAGCCGTGTTGGTAAAGAATCCCAAGCACTCATGTGAATCTGGAAAGAGGATGCTTGATCATATCTGTGGTTCATAGTGAGTTCCTGGTGCTGTCTATGATCAAATATGAGCATGAAATGATCTTTTCTTTCATCTCATCTCATCACAGTGTCACAGAGTGACCCCACCTGAGCTTGGTAGTGAAATTATTTATGTTTAATAAGAGAAAACCATGGCCTAGATTTTAATGCCAGAAGAGACTGCTGTTAGGGGCTTGTGGGTATATGTGTGTGTGTGTGTGTGTTAGGGCAGATGAAGTTAGGTTGCAGGGCATTAATTCATGATATCCAGATCCTTACCATTGCCAACATTGTTCAGGAAGGTGTCCAGCAAATATAATGTGTAGTCAGACAGAATTTGGTCTCCTTTGATCTTTTTATTGCAGGTTCAATTTTCAAGTTACCCAATGTGTCAATGACTGCAGAATGACATTCAAGATTCTTGACAGGATTCATGGATGGAGTGTAACACAGAAAATTGCTAAAACAAAATGATCATCAAGACTTGTAATAGGTCCTGAGTCTAAGGTACTACATAACCAAACCCAGACAATGAAAACATGTCACAAAATGCAGCTGAGACTTTTCTAGCAATAGAATTGTAGAAACTATGAACAAGAAAAAAAATTAGTAAAAATAAAAAAAGGAATTAGTAGCAGCGAAGGCACACACACATGCAATGGAACAAATATATTATAGAATCCCAATAGCTGCAAAGCACAAGGGCAATGAAAGGAAGCAATTATGTCTTATCCAGAGTGATAAATAAGATAATAGGGCTTTCTACCTTTTCTGCATCATCTCCTCACTGTAAACTCTCAATATCTCAGGCAGCCTGAATAATAGCTGGTGCCTCTTGAGTGTTTAGAAGAGACAATCTAACAGCAATAATATATTATTGCTGTAAATAATAATAATATTATTGGTTAATAATAATCAATAAATATTGAGGGAAGAAAGAGTGAAAATAGTGTGTCTCTATCTGAAAGTTGAGAGCCCAAAACACAACCTCACATCGTGGCTCATATCCACGTCTAATTTTCTCACAGACATTCCTTCTCCATCTCCAAGAACAAAATTACTGTCTAGACTGTGGGAAATGGAGTTGAACAATTGCCATGGTGTCTTCATGGAACTGCCTTTTAATGTGTTCTATCTCATACTCTTAGAGTTGTTCAGTGTTTCATATATTAACTCCAGATTGAAAATTCTTCTTCCTTTTTCTAGGTATCAGCTGTCAGATTTTAAGGCTACACTCTGTACTCTGAAACTGCGTTGTTTTGTGAAATTTTCAAGTTATTTCTCTAAAGACTCAACTATTTTCCTTCTATCAGGGTTCTCAAAGCCTCAGTTCCACATGAAGAGGTTACGTCATCTACTGAGAGAAGCTAGGAGAAAACTAAATAAATAAAAGCACACAAACACAAACTCATGCCCTCTGCATAAAACATAACTACTTTTCAGTCTTTATAATTGAAATGAAGTAGGCCTAGTGATACTATGCAATATCTAATTAAAGAATGATTTTCAGCAGTGGGATTGCTTGTCCCTAAATTCCATATTCACAAAATATCAGAGATAAAATGGATGAGAGGCACTGTATCCCCACCTGTTCATTTTCCAGCTGGGGGAAAAAAAGTAGTTTTAAAATCAACCTGAACCATATTCTAGGTATTTATATTGATTTGATTAACCATATCCCTGCCTGTGCTGTCTCTCGGTATTAATTTCTTCTCCTCTCTTTCCTACCATGAAAATACTGTGTCACCTGTCTTCCTGCCATGGCTTGCCCAGGTTTGCTTTATGGTTGAGGTTTGATACCACCGTCCAAGCTTGGTATGACCCAACTCTATGGATAAGACCTTTAAGAGTTCTAGTCACGATTAAATGAATCAAGATGTGTACAGCTCTTTGAAGGTTATCTGAAAATGAGTAAATATTCAGTGAATTTCAGTTGTCATAATGACACCTAACTCAGGATGTGAGATTTCTATACTCTTATGACAAACATTTACTGTGTCCTTTCTGTGAGTCAGCAATCCCATTTCTGGAGAAACACAATTGTTCTGTCCATTCTGAAACAGCTCTCCATCTGTTCAAAGTGATAGACAATAAACTGGTAAGTTTTCATAGACATGATAAGTTTATGGAATTGATATACGCAAGGTATTATAAAAGTACAGGGGAAAAGTGAGTACTTTGAGAATGGGCTGTGATTTCAAATCCTAGTACCTTTTTTTTTTTCCCCAGAAATACATAATTGTTTTTATTGGGTTATGATGTTATGGGTATGGTATGCAACCATGTGAAGAGAATGTGTATGAATACTGAGTAGACAAAGGGACTGTGCTCATTATTATAATCTTTCTCCTAACTCCAAACCATAATCTAAATTTTAATGCTAGGGTACAGGAAACTTGCAAACCACATTTCTGCTTTGCCCAAAGCATATTCTCTGTTAAGCTCTTTCAATAGATGTTACAGAGTGACTGCAAGATTAGAGGAAGAAGGGAATTATTTCTTCTTGTGAGATTCCTGAATTTGTATCCCTCTGTAGCTAAATCTGGTTTACCATTTTTCCAACATTTATAGAACCAGCCCTATTGTGTAAAAACCGCCAACAACCTCCTCCTTAGTTATTGGAGTTTCAGCTATGCAGGGGTCTAAATCTTCTGAGTTTTAATAATTTCAATCCCCATCCTTAGTTTTCTCAGCCCTATGAGTGGTAGCTCCTTCCTCAATTGTTAGTTCCAAGATCTTTCTTTTCTTCTCTTTTCTGCTAATAACCTTCTATCTAGGTAATGACTTTTTTTTTTAAGATTTTGTTTATTGATTTGAGAAAGAAAGAGAACACAAGCAGGGGAGCTGCAGAGGGAGAGGAAGAAGGGCTTCCCTCTGAACAGGGAGCCCAGACACGGGCTCGATCTCAGGACCCCAAGATCATGACCCAAGCTGAAGGCAGATATTTAACCTATTGAGCCACCCAGGCACCCCAAGGTAATGATTCTTTATATTAAATTCTCTCTGCTTGATAATGTGTGATTTCTAACTCCTGAGTGTATTCTGACTGATAAATACACTTGAGTTTTCCCAGCACCTACACTAGTGCCTGATAGTAAGCACTCAAAAAACATTTGTGGATTTGGTATTAATAACAAAAGTTAGCCATTATTGAGCCTTTGCCATCTCATGCTCTGGTCCCGTGTTCTATGCGTATATTTTCATGTTATGATCACAGTAACTTTAGGAGCTAGAGCTACTATTTCTGAGAAAAAAAATCAAGGTTCATGTATCCTGAATGCTAAACTCAATTTAATGTGAGGCAGTATGGGATGGAGCTCTCAGATTTTAAGAATTGGTCTGTTTGTGTAATTTATGAATTATGATTGTAAAATTATTTGTAGTATTCTCTTGCTATTCTTTTCATGAGGGCTAGATCTGTAGTGATAACCCTGTTTATTCCTCATGTTGGTGACTTGTGTCTTCTCTCCTTTGATTCTCTTTTGATCCTTGCCAATCATGCTTCTATTTGTTTTTTAATTGATTTTTTTCAAAGCACCAGCTTTTAGTTTAATTGATATTCTCTATTGTTTTATATTTCAATTTTATTGATTTCTATTATCTTATTTTCTTTCCTCTATTTACTTTGTATTTATTTTGCTCTTTTCCCCCTAGTTTCTTGGGATAGAAACTTAATTAAGATCTTTCTCCTTTATAAAGTGAGTATTTAGTGCTACAGATAGATGCCCCTCTCAATACTACTTTAACTTCATCCTACATGTTATTTTTATTCAGTTCTTTTTATTTTTTATTTCCTTTGAGACTCCTTTTTTGGTCTATTGATTTAGTACAACCATGTTGTTCAAATTTCCAGTGTTTATAGAATTGCCTGTTGTATTTTTGTTACAGATTTACATTTAATTATTTTATGATCATGAGTATAATGTGTACAATTTCAATTCTTTTAAACTTGAGTTTTGTTTTATGTCCAGGATGTGAGCTACCCTAGGAAACATGCATTCTACTATTGTGGAATGGAAAGTTCTGTAGATGTCAATTAGATCTTTTTGGATGGATAGATAACACAGTTCTATATTCTTGCTAATTTTCTATCTATTAGTTCTATAAATTACTGAAAGTGGCATGTTGAAATACCAGACTATAATTGTGGGATTTGTCCATTTTTCCTCCATCTCTATCATAATTTGCTTCATACAGGTGGTTCTGTTGTTTGATGTGTGAATGTTTAGAATTATTACGTTTTCTTATTAGACTGATTACTGACTAATGTCTTTTTATCTGTAGTAAGTTTCTTTACTCTGAATCTATTTTATCTAATGATAGTCAGTCTTGCTTTTTTTAAAGTAATGTTTACATGACGTTTTTTTATTTATTTTTTTTAACTTTCAAACTACCTATTTCATTGTATTTTAAGTGAGCATCAGAGCATATTGTTTGTTGGGCCTTTCCCCCAACACACTGCCAATTAATTGTCTTTTAGTTGGTGTATTTAGATCATTTATATTTTAGATCATTAGTGTTATGTTAGATAGTTCTTGATAAACATTTCAGATACCTATTTATACTGTTTAAGTGTGATATTTTATGGTTTTTTTTGTTTGCTTCCTCTGATTCTAATCACTTTATCATTTCTTATCTTATAATTTTCTCAAACTTTTTTTAGGATTCTACCTTTATTTATTTAAAATGTGTTTGAGTATATTGTTTATTATAAAAATTTTTGTGTTTACTCTGGTATTAACAATATTTATTCATAGCTTAGCACAGTCTAGTAGCATTGACAATTTAGTCTTTCAAAGAAAGTACAGAAAATGTACTTCCAGTGCAGTCTCATTTTATGATTCTCTTTAATGTTGCTACTACATGCATTGAATACATCACTTAGTATTATAATTTGTGTTTCAACCATCAAAAATGTTTTTAAAAAAACCACCAAAAAATTTAATCTATTACATTACTCCTGTTTTTACCATTCTAATCTTTTTTCTTGAAGTTTCAAGTCTTTTATCATTTATTTGTTTTGAAAAGTTCCTTTAGTCAGCTTTCCAGGCAATACTTTTAAAAAAGTATCTTTAATAAAACATTTTCTTAATTAAAAAAGTATTTTTCTCTATCTGAAAATACTTTTATTTTATTACTGAAGAATATTTTACTGGATTCAGGAATCTGAGTTGACACTTCTTTTCTTTTAGTACTTGAAAAATATATGCTACTATTTTCTGTCTTTTATGGTTTCATATGAGATATTTACTTTTACTTGAATTAGTGTTCCTCTACATGTAGTCCTTTCACTGTCGTCACTTTCAAAGTTTATCTTTGCCTTCAGTTTTCCAAAGTTTAATATGATGTGCTTTGGCATGGATAGTGTTCATTTTATCCTACTTAAGATTCACTCAACTTCTTGGATCTGTAGGTTTATGTCTTGTACCAAATTCAGAAAGGTTTTAGCCATTATTTCCCTGAATATATTTTTAGCTCTTCTCTCTTTTCTTTACTTTGGGGACTCTAATAATACAAAATTTACCATTTTTATTATTGTCCTACAAGTACCAGAATCACTGTTGTTCTTCATTGTGTAATCTATTTCTCTGTTTTTCAGATGAAGTAAATTCTACTGACCCATCTTCAACTTCACTGATTCTATTCTTTGTCAACTCCACTCTACTATGTAGCACATCTAGTAATGTTTTTTTGTCATTGTGTGTGTGTATATATATATATATATTTTTTTTTTTTTTTCATTTCTATTATTTCCATCTGGTCCCTTTAAAATTTTCTGCTTCTTTTTTAAGACTTACTTTTTTTTTTTTTTTCAAGAGTAGCTGTAATTGCCATGGAAGCATTTTATTTTATAATCTTTGTTAGAAAATTCCCACATCTGAAATCATTTCAGTGTTCCCTCTGAATTTCTTTTCTCATTCAGGTTGTGATTGAACTGGTGCTTGTTATGATGAGTCATTTATGATTATATCCTGGATATTTTGGGCATCATATTGTTAGATTCTGAGTCTTTTTTTTTAGCAGGCAGTCACTCTGTTTAATTGTAGTGCACAGATACAGGGGAAGGTACATGTTCATGTCTGTTGGGTCCTGTTGACACCACCCCAGCTAAAATGGAATTTTGACTCACACTACCTTTGCAGTCACAAAGGAATGCAAGCAGCTCCCAGCTCAGCACCACTGGTATGAGGTGAGGAGGGAACCAGAGTGATGACTAACCCTTCTTCACACTGTCTCATTTAATTTAATGCTGCTGAGTAGGTGTGGAGTTTCAGTTTCCCATTAAGTCTAACTGAAACCAGGGGCTAGGGGAATTTAGAGGGCTGACAAACCCCAACACACACTGCTTTATTCAATCTCTGGACCCTGCTGACATATCTTGGTAGCAGAATCAGATACTGCCTTCTTCCACTAAGTGGGCGATGGAAAGTTAGCTTCCTGCTTGCTGGCTGATACCACCAAGTTAAGGACTGCATCATCATCATCATCATCTGCTTCTGCAAGGTGGAAAATTGGGCTGGAGCTCCAGCTCCATGAAGAGCCCTACTGAGACTTCAGGCATGTAGGTGAAACTGTTCTATCGATGTTTGGCCATGATCAAATGAGTATTGCCAAAACTCTGTTGTAAGGCTACCCTTGCCCTCAGTTCCTTCCTTGGCTAGGGAGAAGGCTTTTGTTCTGTTTTTGTCTGTTTTTTTGTCCGTGCTGAATCTGTTTTTGTCTGTGCCTACTGGTAGTTCCAGTTTGGAGGCCTCTGGAATTCCCTTTCCAGAAGGAAAATGTGAGGCAAAGACTTGGATTCATCACCATTTCATCCCTCACATTCTGGAGTCCTTAAGCAGTCTGCTCTATTCTTTCAAACTTTCAGAGACTTCCTATAATGGCTTATTGTATGTATTTAGGATTTTTAAGTAGTAAAAAGAAGGGGCTGGGAAGAATGAGGCTACTCCATATTCGGAAAGTCTTTAAACTCCAAAGATAATTAAATAGAGCATTGAGGATTTACTCTTATAGGTATATAAAAGGGATAGCAACCTCTGTGAATACTGTCTGTCTCACTAATTTTATATCTTTGGTTCAGCCTCTTAAATGTCCTGAATTCTGTCTCTTCATAAAATGGAGATGATTATTTCAATTGAATAGTCATAAAGTAGCACACTGAACACAATCACCACAATACATTGACTTGCTTACTTGCTCCCATCACCTTTCTTCTCTCATCCTATATTGGTCCAGTTTCTACAATAACAAGTCCTCTTCCCTCTAGCCTGATTTACTCAAGCAGCTCAGAACATTCTGCTTCTAAGAAAATCTCTCCTGGGACTCTATTGCCATCTTAAATGTTATATTATATTATATTATTGTAAGAGAATAATATTCTTATGTTGTTAATATAATAATTATATAATCTATATTTAATATTTAAATTAAAATAATAAGAAAATTATAATTATGTAATTATAATATATATTTATATTATTCCAAGAGAACCAAGGGCAATGTTTTGCATAGATACAATATATGTTTACCTCTGTCATAGAACTTGTCACAAAATAGTTTGAAACCATATACTACAAAAATTTCACCTAGGACTCATTTTTATTGAATAAGGTATTGTCTTACCTGGGCAGTGTTTCACTTGGCAAGCAGTTAATATTCATTTTTGAATCAATTTCATTTGAGCTACTAGACACTTTAAAATAAAAAGGAGGGTCATATGGAAATAAGACATGGGTTGTGATAGAATAAAGAGAATTCTGGACTAGGTACTGAGGGAACTGGGACTATAGCTAACCCTTTCATGAAAGCAGTGAACATGATATATGATTGTAATGACATAAAATAATCTATTAGTACTCCTCTGACCTACAAAGAATATGGATGGGACAGACACATGGAAATCATTTTTTTTTAAAGATTTTATTTATTTATTTGACAGAGAGAGAAAGAGATCACAAGTAGGCAGAGAGGCAGGCGGGGGCTAGGGGGGAAGCAGGCTATCCGCTGAGCAGAGAGCCGGAGGCGGGGCTCTATCCTAGGACCCTGAGATCATGACCTGAGCCAAAGGCAAAGACTTTAACCCACTGAGCCACCCAGGCACCCAACCCATGGAAATCTTAAGAAACATTTTTATAAAATTGTCATAGGTTTTAAGGAATACAAGAAAAGAACTCATTTCAGAATCACAGTTGACCCTTGGACAACATGGCAGTTGAGGTACCAATGCCCAGCAAAGCTGAAAATTCATATATAACTTTTGACTCCTCCCAAACTTAATTAATAATAGTTTAAACATAGTCAATTAACACATATTTTGTATATATATTATATACCACAGTATGTTAGAAAAATGTTATTAAGAAAATCATAAAAAAGGAAATACATTTACAACACTTAAATTTATTGAAAAAAAATTCATATAAGTGAAACGGTGCAGTTCAAACCCATGTTGTTCAAATGATCAATTGTACTTTCAGTGGCTAGTCAGTGTTCTTTTAGCCTGGAAATTTTCTGATATCAGGATATATGTAATGATTTTAATCCAGAGAACTCTGACATATGACCTTCAATAATAAGGGTTGTCATTTTGAGGGGAGAGCTCTGGGTTAAATAAGATCACAAAGTCTTTGGGATAATATAAGCAGGTATTATAAAAGGAAAAATATTGATAAGTTATGGCACCAGAAAATTTATAGTAACTCATGATAATTATCTCAAATTTCATCTAAATTAATCCCAAATCCATGTTATGATACAAAGCCAAACAATGAATAAAACTGTTACTTCCTTGAAATAACTATTTCTCAAATATATCAAAAATGTAAAAGTTATATGTGTATAATATAGAACTATGAAATACTACACTAGTTCCCTATTATCCATGGGGAAAATGTTCCAAAATTCTCCGTGGATGACCATAAACTCAGATAGTAACAAAACCTATATACACCACGTTTATCCTATACATACATACCTATAGAAAAGTTTAATTTGTAATTTAGGCACAGTAATAGATTAACAACAATAACTAATAATAAAATAGAGCAATTTTAACAATATATTGTAATAAGTTATGTGAATGTGGTCTCTATCTCTCTCAAAATGTCTTACTGTACTATGCTCACCTTTCTTGTGATGATGTGAGATGACAAAATGCCTTTGTGATCAGATAAAATGAGGTCAGTAATATAGGCATGATGAAGCATTAGGCTACTAATGACCTTCTGACAATTTGTTAGTTAGAAGGAAGATGTCAGAGAACTTAAATCATGGAAAGCAGAATTGTGGATAAGGGGGGGCTACTGTAATACCTTAATGTTAATATTATATTTTAATTTGCTCCAGGCAAAGTTCATTTACATAGTGAAGAGTTAGGCCAACAAGATCAACTGGATTTAGAAAAGCATTCTTTATTTTCTTGATTTCAAGATTAGTATTTGAGAACAAAACTAACGATATTGCCTTAATAATATCTCATTTATCCTATACGATATTTCATCAGTCCTGCCAGCACTTTTTAAAAATTGCTTACGTTCATCTTTAGGCTTGGATAATGAAAAATTCATCTCTTGCTAATATGAAGTATGTGTGATTCTTTCAAATAACACTATTCACAGTTGATATAGTATAAATGATACATAAATGCAAATATTATAGACAGAGTTTTTTGGTCTTCATTTAAGTATAGTTTTATGCATATGTTTTCATATGCATATTTTTGCATATGCATATGAGTATGTGTATGTGGTGTGTGTGTGTGTGAAAGAGAGAGAGAGAGAGAGAGAAGGTGAGAGAGAAAGTGAAATGACCTGTATATGGGTTCAATATTTAATGCCTTCTTTTATGCTATCACTATTAATCAAATCATCCCTAATACATACAGATAAATTATTTATTTCCAAACTAGCAATTACATTACTGCACCTATGGCACAACCATTCATATTCACTTTCTTTCTCAATCAGTATATTCATTCCTTTTATTCCACCTCCCAGCATGTTGCTTCCTCATCAAATTCTAAGTGCAAATGCCAAAAACATATCGAGTATGTCTCTTTTCTGTTCTTACTTGACAAACATCAATTCTGATTCACTAGCCTTGTTTGTGTCAGTTCTTGTCATATTTCCAATGTTGGGGATGCCTGGAAAGAAACAAATTTGTTACAAAACCTGGACACGTTTGTGTTTTGTGTCTGCTTGGCTGGGCATTGCCCCCTCTGGTTGCTATCTCCTTTGTCACTGAAATATCTGTTGTCTTGCCTTAGAGCACATAAAGTCTTCCTCAGGAAAAAAGCTATTTTTGAATATGCTCTGAAGTCTACAGAGTAATCCAATCGGAAGGAAATGATTGGGAATCATTAAATTTTCTCTAACATTACAGGGCTGTAATGACTTTATCAGCTTTGTCATATAAGCACTAATGTTTTCACCTTCAAACTAACTATGGCTTTTGAAATCTCACTCTGACTGTCATTAGAGTAAAGCCATTGCCATTCCACTGAAAAATCTCACTGCAGAGCTCCCAGGAACTTTCCAATTTCTGACTAGGATGTGTGCTTTCCCTGTGATTAGACTATAGGTCAGATCTAACCTTATTTGTGTAGGTTCAATCATCTTTCTATTTCCATTTAGATTTAGGAATCTGACCCCAGAGCCAACCAGAAAATCCTTAAATTCACAAATGTTTCATGAAAATAATTTTTAATAAATAAGCTTCATAGGTTCCTTTCATTCCTCTGAGTATTGCCATTGACCAAATGAAACTAAAGGAAGAATTAAATATATTTTTCATCCAGAGAGACGAACTGGCTCTTTAATAAGAACATTAAGAGGACAATTTCTTGGGTGGAATAGGACTAGAATTTTGGTCTCAACTTTTTAGGCACCAAAAAGATTTTCTGGTATTCATAGACACAATTGTTTTTAAGGGAATCTGCCTCATATTAACCAAACAAAAATAAATGTGTAATGTAAAATCCAGAATTTCAATTTACTTTGTCATTAAAATATTGCAACTGGCAAACTTAACAAAATGTGTATATTGGAGATCAGTGCAAGTTCTTCCAATGTAAAAGCTCTGTTGGAAAGAAAACTCTGATCAGTGCATTGTGTTTTAAGCACACAATCATAGCAAGAAGAATCTCTTGAAAATATTAATGACCAGTCTCATCAAGTCATTTGTAATTCATCCGTCTTTTCTATAGGAATAGTTTTACTCAGTAGACTGTACTACTGCATTACTGTTTTCATTTGTTATGAATTATTCCCCTAGATATTGTTGTAGGTACACTGACATACCCTTGCTGTATGGAACCCTTATTTCTAACATAGTATGATAATTCTTCCTCTTTAGCCAAAAGATTTTCTGAGAACAGAGTCCTATTCAATTAATTTGGTAAATCTTATTAAGCAATTTTGGTTTCAGTTATATTAACTAGGGGATACTCTTAAATATTACTTCATGTTTACTTGGTTAAATTCTCATAGATACACTTTTCTGAGCAGGATAATTATAAATTTTATTATCCAAACTGGAGCATGTTTTGATACTTATGTTACTGTAACTGGTGTATTAACATTACCTTACTTATTTTTCGGATCACTAATGTCATCTGGGCAATTTAGTTGTTTTCTCTTTTTACTTCAAAGTTCTGTGATTGTATTTTTGTTATCCCTGACTCTTAATGACTGCTGTTCTCCCATCTATATGTTTTCTTTAGACTCAATGTACAGTTAGTCATTCCCTTTTTTTTTTTTCTCACATCTTTCTGATTTCAAAATATCACAGCAGATGTTAGAACTCTGATGTAAAATAATAGTTGTTTGGTTGCATATTATCCCTAAGAGTCTTATTAAGATGTCACATTTTCTCAATTCCATCTGGAAACTTCTTTTAGGAAGACAAATTTTGGGACAATCTCAACACACATACTCCAAGTCACCACAGTGTATTTCCTTTGGTAGAGACCATTCCATCTGCTCATATTATAATTAAGTGGAGCAATGACTGGATCCTGGCTAGTGGAATATGTGTCACTTGCAAGTCTAGACTCTGATATCTCCCAGGAGATCCTCTTTTTTCCACCTCTCCCAGGTGAAACAAGAGACTCAAGTAGAGCATTCTGAGGCCATAGAAGGAAGCAGAAGGGTATGATTCAATACTTGTTGGCCCTGACTTGCAGACTCTCTCTGATCTGAGAAATAAGCTTATATTATTTTATGCCACAGTAATTCATGTAATTTGCTATAACAATTAATCTTCCCTGCCTAATATTTTGTGCCGTTGCAAAGAAACTCATAAAAGCCCCCCCAAACAATAACAAAAATAAAACCAAAACAAAAAAAAAGCAAATCCTGTCTGAAAGTCATGGAATACACTGGTAAAATAATTACATACTTGTCAGAGCATAAAAGGCCTTTCAAGATTTTCTCCAGGCATACTTCGACTGATAGTTTAAATCGTGATTAGCTGCATTAAAAGTATATATTAAATGCAATATTTCTTTAGATTTTATTCATTGAACAATGTTTATCAAGGTCTTACTAATTTAAGTCTTATCATCATACACCTGTTCAACTGTTCTGCATTCCAATTTACAACTTTGTCACTAGACCTTTCAGTCTCTAATCTATTCTGCCCAGTGTTTTCTGGTTAATCTTCATAAGACACTAATTAATCAACTCCCTCTGTGCACAACCCCCAGTGCCTTCCTTTTTACCACAGCACAAAGTCCAAACCTTTTAGCCTTTCACTTAACTTTTGTTATCTTCCCCAAACTGCCTAAAAAGCCCAAATGACCAATTCTAATACTTACTAATTGAACACCCACTAGAGTAAACCTCAAGTTAGTCACTGTACAGTAATCTCCCTAACAAGTAGCTTGCTCTTTGCACTTCAATAGGGACGGTAATTAGCTTTACAAGGATTGAGTCTCCTGCCCCAAATTGTATTGGTAAAAAGTTCCAGTGTTGAAGTTTACAACTCGGACCATTTTATTTTAAAATTTGTCTACATTCTTCTAGTAATTTTGCCTTGCATTGTGTTTATTCACCTCAAAAACAAGGATAAGCAAAGACATATAAACAACCATGAAGACTGAAATCATTCGAAACTATCTTAATAATCAATAAAAAATATGATTATGTCACGAACAGTAAAAATTTTTCTCAAATATTGAAAGTTCTCATACTGATGGTTATAAATGGATAGTAAAATTAAATAAGAAAAGCTAATAGTTATTTAGTACACAATTTAAATATAAGAAACATTAAGAATTAGTGTTTTCTTTCTTTGTAAATAATCACCGAGTGTCGTTTGAATACTGCTTGCTAGCCTTCTTTTTCGTATAACTTTTTTGAAGTAACTTCTTCACAACTTATATGAAGTGAGCATTAGCCTTGGCAAATTGGCATAACCCTTTCCAGCATGGACAAGTTTCCAACATGTTATCTGTTATACTTTGAATATCATAAACATTTTCCAAGAATTTCTTAAATGTGAGGTGTGTTTGTTTTGTTTTTTGCCAGCATCACTTCCTTTGAGAAATTTTGATTTTCACAATAAATTTCCTCACTTATATAACTAAAGCTTGTCTTCATTGTTTCTCCTATAGAGTCTCTCGAATGGTAGCAATGTCAACACTCTTACAAGCAATCCTTCCCTTTATAACTCCACTTATGTTTGATTCAAATTTTATATCCAGTATCATCATTTTTTATTTACCTGTTGCATTTTTATCTTTGTTGGCCAATTCCCTCTTTCAATTATCTGGTTTTGCAAATGCCATATAGGTTTACTACTGGCAAGGCAACACAACTGCATCCTTCCTTGTCTGTGCATGACCTAACAAATATTCAGTGACCAATTACTGACAAAGTTTGAAAGAAGGAACATAACTGGTCACTGATCTTGCTGTACATCTGCTAATTATGTAGTAGTTTGTAATTTCAAGACCCAGGAGTAAAGTTGGTAATTTGTTTAGTTAATATGGCAACTGAAATTTAACTAAACTGAAATTTTTACTTAACTAAAGCATGCTAAGACAAATTCATACATATCCACAAATTATTCTTAATAGTCAACTCCAATTTTTATAGGCATTCTTCCTTTCTCTTATATATAATTTATTTAAAATTTTTACCTGTTCTTGCAGCCTCCTCCCCTTTTTGATATTGACCTAAGGACTGAGGCAGGGTCTCATACATCTTTAACACATTTGTATTTACTGCTTCCTCTTTCCTACTCTCTCTCTCATCATTCTTTTTATATAGATCCTCCTAAGCTCTAGGCTGGGATCCCAAAAATATGTACCTCAAAGGGGCATGTAAGTAATAGAATAGAGTGTTATAGGATAGGGGCATGTAGCTAACTGAAAGAGACATACTTCTCATGATAGACTGAGCATCTTTTTGACTCAGAAGAAACTCTGGAATGCCAGAAAGATAATTCAATACTCCTAAATTCTAGATTTTTTTCCCCCAAATTATAAAATTTTCCTTTATAAAAATTACCTTTGTATGGCAGTTCCTCAAGCAAATAGAAAACAAAATTACTATCTGATCCAGCAATTCTAGATCTGGGTATATACTCAAAAAATTGAGAACAGGGACTTAAACAGATAGTTATATATCAATGTTCATAGCAGCAGTGTTCACAGTAGCCAAAAATGTGGAAGCAATTCAAGTGTCCATTGACAGATGAATGGTGCAAACCAAATGGGGTATGCACATCCAATAGAATATCATTTACCCTTAAAAAAAAGGAAGGAAGTTCTGACACATGCTACAACATAAATGAATCTTGATGACATTATGCTAAGTGAAATAAATCAGTCATGAAAGGATAAATACTGAATGATTTCAATTACATGAGGTACTTAAAGCAGTCAAATTCTCTGAAATGGTAAATAGAATTGTGTTTACCAGGGGCTGAGGGAATAGGAGAAAGTGGAGTATTTAATGGGTATAAAGTTTCGGTTTTCCAGTTTTACAAATACTTAATGCCACTAGACCATCTACTTAAAAATGGTTCAAATATGCTGTGTATATAAAAACGTGCCTTATTTTTAAATATGGGCAATTCATTCAAAAAAATATTTGTAGGAAGGACTGAATTCATCTATTTTAGGACTTAAGTCTTATAAAATGTTCAAGTGGGATCCCTAGGAAAAAAGTTGAATAATCAAATATATTGCTGACAGAAGAAAACTGTTTTTTGACTTGTGGAAGACAAACATATCATGTTCTTAACATTTACACATCTGATAATTATATGAATGTCCCACAGGTTAGTTCTGTTCCAAATGATTTTAACTTTCCCCATTCCACTACTTACATAGTTCTGTAGAACTTTTTCATGTGATTTCTAGTTTTGCAGATCCCTATTAAAAACTCCTGAAACCTTTTTACATGTATATAGTTAGAAATACTAGTCCTGGAAATGATTGCAACTATGGATATGTCATTCTAAACCTAAATATAATGTATCCCTTCTGAGCAGAATTTCCTTAGCAGAATTTAAAAATGCTCATGGCCACCCCAAGGTGACTTATCATGAGGGAAAGTGAGGTAAAGGAAAGATCTTAGTGGAAAGAAATAGATATCTTAACCAACTGGGTTAAAAAATGGCAATCTGAGTTAAAAACAAATGAATTGTTGAGAGAGCAGTATATAACAAAATAAGAAAGAGAAAAATGACACTACAGAAAAAGGTAAAATGTCATTTAAAGTTGGCAGGTATATAGAGTAAACAATCTTACTTTGATATTAAGATGTAGACATATGAATAACCTAGTAAAAAAGCTAATGGATTTTATATTTGAAAAAGGAAGAGGGAGAAGGAATAAAGAGAAAGTTGTGCATTCACAGAAAAATATATTTAGCAGAGCATTCATAATAAAGCAAGTAGAAGGAGATTCTGAAACAGAAGGCCAGGGCAATGAAGCAATGGTACTAGAACAGAGAATATATGAACTTGAATAAGTACTTGGCAAAGAGGGAATACCAGATTTTATCACTAATGGTACAAGATATAGCAAAGAGGTACTCGGAAGAGGAAGAGAGAAGTGGAATCAAGAAGACTTACTTGCCAACTGCATTTGCCATCTGTTAACATGACAGTGTGTCATAAAGTAAAATTGTTCATAAAACTAATGAATCAACTTTAAAAAATACAACCTGTGACATCTGATGAGGCACAGAAATTGAATGCTTGTCAATTTACAGATCAAGCAAAATTAATTGACAGTCTAAGTATTCAACTGTCAACAAAGTGTGTAGGTCCTATGAAAAAGAAATGTCATTCAGACTACTATTTCAAGTTATAGTGTCTTTATGTTATATGTTAACAAGCATATTGTGTTATGTTCAGGATACTAAGAAAGAAGTTCTTGGAAAAAAGGTAAAAAGATGATGCCTATGATACTAAGGTTTAGGTATACCTCAAATTACATGTTATCCTTCATTCATAGAAAATTATACAAATGTTCATAAAATCACAGTAGAACATTTGGAGGAGAATAAACTTTGACCAAAAGCATATACTGTGAATTTTATCGCCATTGAATTGGTAAGTGATTATTTTTTCCTACTCTTTTTTATGATATGTTTGACTTTGTCATGGAAAAAGCAATAATCTTTTAGGTTGTAGACGTGGAGGACATCTTCAGAGTCTACCAAGGCAGTAAAATAAAAATTCAGAGATCTTAGTGGTATAACATATTTTTGTTCTAGCAAGATTGATCATTTTCTCCAGAATAGATGACATGAAGGTAATATTAGCTAAAAAGGAAACTAAAATAAAAACATCCCATTGCTGCATGGAGATAAGAAACAATCTGCACTTCTAGGAATCTTCATTTTAAATTTTTTGCTTGGGCTTGTCACACACGTTTATTTCTATCATTAGACCCTTGAAGTTCTACTTCTTGAAACTTCGTAAAAAGCAAAGAGATGAAATGATCCAGGCTTTTGTTCATTCGAGAAGCAGACAATGATTAAAGTACTCTTGGTTAAAATATTACAAATATTATAAATATATTTGGGTACTCTTAAAACTTCTGATTTGGTTCATAGAGATCATACTTCAACAATTTTACTACAAATACAAGAATTTTCCTATGTTTTTTATTATAAAATTTTTAAATACACTTGTTTATTAGGAAATTTGAAGAAATGATATTTTAAAAATTTAGTTATTAAGTAGGATTTTAAAATAAATGACCACAACAATTTTTTGGCTCCAATAAAGATGATACTTTTGCTGTGGTCACTTATTACCTTAAAGATCAGATGTGAAATATATAGTTTTAAGAACTGTAAGTGAAAAAAATAGGCCTTCCTATTTCATTTTCCTAGGGAAAATAATTTGAGTATTGATTATGTAGTTCTGTGTGAAAATCTCTTCAAAAAGAGCATTTAAGAATATGCCTAGACATTTATGCATGAATCACTTTGCAATCCTTTTGTAACATAAACTTTGACAATTATTAGTAACATTTGTTCCGTGTTCTTCCATATTAGCGTGGTCTACTATGTCTGGTAGAAACTTAAATCATTTTTCTTGAATTTAAGAATTAAATGTCCCTTATCAATTAATAGATTCATAATGATATCAAAAAGTCATATAAAAATATGGCAGAATTTAATATTGGAGGCTCAACATATTTTTTAAAGTAATTTAACACATTGGTTATTGTTCATTTAACATTATTGGCATCTGTTCTCTGGAAAGATAGTCATAAAAGGAATGTTTCAAATCGCTAAGATGACTTAAAATATAACTTACAAAGATAAACTTTTGAAGGGCACCTGGCTGGCTC
>CM052800.1:20031103-20048487 GCA_028533885.1 Nasua narica | reverse complement strand
AAAAAAAAATTCAAGGTGTCTGAAATCTAGAAAATTACTATTTCTGAGACTTGAATCTGTTTTTCTAATTGCTCACTTACTGCTCTTTTTACGAAATCATGGCTTTTAATAATACACTTGTTTATGGAACATTATATAGTCACACTGTTGGGTGATACGTTTTCAGTATCATCACTTGATAGCACTGAATCTCAAAGGTATTGATCCCTGAAAATACTGATGTGATATATTTGATGCTAAAAACAAAATTGGCAAATGTGTGAGGAAGCACCCATACTGAAACATAAATAATTATTTACATAGAGATAATTATTAGTAGTTAAATGTTAATAGAAAAAAGTAGTTAATAAGATTTTAAGGTAAAGCTTCAATTTTCTGAAATCAAATTTGATGAAGGGCTCTTCATATTTTGATGAAGAATTCAAGTGCACCTGAAATGAATTTTCTCCTTGTGGGTGTAAGGTTCTACAAATGTCAATTAGTTCAGGTTTGCTATGTATAGTAAATATACTAGATTGAGAGTGTTTGACTTCAAGCCCAAGTCTGCCATTTATTAAGTCTGCCAAGAAGTCTTTCTAATTCTCAGTGCTTCGTATTCCTTGTTCCCTAAGGATTGTAATAATCTGATTCACAGAGTTGTTGAGAGCATTGTTGCTGTTTGTAAAGCAGTTAACTTTAAAGCATCACACAAATGAAAGTTCTTAGTATGAATTCTCTGAAGTAAAGTAAATTGAATCACTTTTTAACCCTAACATACACCTGAATATAATAATTTTCACATCAATAGTCACATTAATCAATCTAGTGGGGTCTATCAAACTGACAACTGCTCATGCCTCCATTTTTCTTTCCTTAAATTTGGAATGGATTTGGCTTCAAAGAAACTACTCCCCTTTCATAGTGTTCTTACCTTGATTGACATATACTCCAAAGACTTGGACATCATGCCCATCTCTGTGCCACACAGTGTGTCAGAGGAATACATGTCATAGGAAAGAGATGGTAAAGCAAAATAGAAAGCACTTTAGGGAAGAAAACAGAAAAAACTAATTTAAATTCTTGATCTTTCACTAATTTTTGACCTTGCAAAAAACTGACATTGTTGAACATCATGAAGAGCAGCATGATATAAAACCCTTTCAGACTTTAAGCTAACACTGTCCCATAAAACACATCTGTGACAACTTCCTTATGATATTTGAAATCTTACTTTTTAATCTATGAATTATTAGGTATTAATCATGAACTAATTAACTGTGATACATATATGACAAATCTAATATAAAATTTGGGAAATAATTATGTCAATCTTATTGTTTTATTATTTCCTACCATCTTTCTTCCCTTCCTTCTTTTTTCCTTTTTCTGTCTTTCCCTTCCGAATTCCTTTCTCCTTTTCTTATGCTGCTATTTATAAAATAAGAACATTGGACTGTCTAAGTTCTAAGGTTCCTTAAATTCAATAATTCAATGATAAACTGGGAATGAATATAGATGGCTCAGGACACTGAATATCTCAAGAATTTACAAAAATAATGTCATGTTCTATTCTCTGGGAATATAATCCCCTCTGTGTTAATATCAGATACAACTTAAAAGAACTAAAATAATGAACTTCAAAATTTGGCTCTTTTCCTATACTTGAGCAGATCAAAACTACTGATATGAACAGTTTTGGTCAGATTCCCAGATAAGAAACCTGATTCAAAGAGATCAAAGAGAAATTTAAAAGTCTAATATTATAACAACAAAGCCCTTCTTGAGGACTTTCTATATTTCTCTTTGGTGAGGTTACAGGCAGGAAATAGGTAGTTAACAAATCAAGCTGATGAACACTATTATTCTCATTATTGCTATGAATTATAATTGTCAAAATGCATGAAATACAAAGCAAGACTTCTTCCTAGTTTTCTATGCAATACCGAGCCAGATATTCTCAAGTCTCAAGTAGGACATTCAAATGTCCTACAAATCTGTGAGTCAATGATCAGAAGTTAGTTATATGAACTCTTCTACAGCATTAAGGTACTATTTTATTTTAGCACCTTTAAAATCAAAGAATTATACAGTTAAAGGAACATTAGTTTCTATAAGTAAAACCTGCAACACAGTTTCCAGAAAACGGGTTTTGAATCTGAAATCCCAGAGTTCAAAACCCAGTTTAGCCATTTATTGTCTAAGTCACTTCACCAAGCCATTTATCCTTCTATGTGAGTGTTAAATCTACTATAAAATGAAGAAACTAACTACATCACTTGATTTTGTAATGAGGAATAGACATTAGATTGTATATAAATAAAGTACTTAACAAAAAACTGTGTCCATAGTAAATGCTTGGTGGGAGATCATTTTATAATTATTAGCTTTTTATTTGGATGATCAGAAAAGGGAACCCCACAGGGTGGGTGACGCGCTCGAGGTCATGCTGCTTGTTACTGTTTTTTTAATTATATAAGTCACATTTCAGGGCTTTTTACTGAAAATTCACTACATTAAAGAACTTTGAACGGATCCTTGCCATTAATAACAATATTAGGGTAGCTGGAGGTTTTCTTGAGTATATTTTCTCATCTTTGCCTTTGCAAAGAATACACAGGTCAATTATATGTATTTCGATTTTCTCTACTGAGCAACTAGTAGAATTTCATTTTGGGAACTTTCATTTGAAATGGTATATTTTTGTTCTTCTATTCATATTCTCTATTTTAGTCTATTATTTTCAGTAGCTAGAACAGAGGTTAGCAAGACTACCTATGTCCAGGGAATGGGTTAACATTCACTAGCAAACTGGAAAGTAAAAGTGATATTATATTTGAAACAGAGAACTACCTGTGTATTTCTTACAGTAAAGTTTAAGTAGCTACTTATGAAAAGTTATAGAAGTTTAATTATAGGTTACAGAATTAAATTATGATTTTCACTTAGGGCTACAGTATAGACAAGTATACTATTTCTCAACCTGCTATCTATAAGTCATCAGTATTAAAATATTTTGTGGGGACACCTCTGACTCAGTCAGTTAAGAATCTGGCCTTTAGCTCAGGTCATGATCCCAGCATCCTAGAATCAAGTTCCACATTGGGCTCCTTGCTCAGCAGAGAGCCTGCTTCTCCCTTTGCCTGTCACTCCCCCTGCTTGCAGTCTCTCTCTCTCTCTCTCTCTGACAGATGGATAAAATTTTTAAAAATCTCCATGGATGATTTGTAAAAATATCTTCTCAACATCTCCATATATATATACTGAGTCAGAATATTTCAATTGCCACCAATTATCTTCATGTTTCACCAACTACCAGGAATTCCCATGCCAATAAGAGTTTGCATTCTTCTGGCCTATCCAGAAAAGGCCTAGCTAGCAAAGGTTATGGATCTGAGTTTGAATTCTGGAGTCAACACATTAGCGGTGTAGAATGTTGGACAAATTAATCTCTTTTCTACTCAGTTTCCTTATCTGTGAAAAAGAGACAATGTGAGTACCTACCTCATGAAGTTTCTATAGAATGAAATGAGTTCATATACATAAAGAATTTGGAACTTCATACATCACAGAATGTAGAACTTGCAAGAATTTCTTGGGTGCCTCCATTACACCATGACTCTTTTGATTGCAAACCATTAAGTTTGATTATGATGTCCCTTAAGATGGGATCTGACTCATGCCTTTTTCTATTTCAGTATTTAGAAAAAGGAATAAATTAGAAAAGGTCTATTAATAATATAGATTATTTAATTTTTATTCTAATCTCTAATTGCCCTCAGAGCCAATCCGTAGCAACTGTATTTCTTCTTGATTTCTGGAATAAATGTGGCTTGCCTACATTCAGTAAAAATACCAAAGAATCTTTGATATGTTTCCCCCTTCCTGTATCTTACAGTGTATATGCCACAGAGACCTAATCTCATTAGGTGCTTCTCAAAAAAAAAATGTTTTATAGTCATATATGTTGAAAAATATTACATCCTCCATACAGTCTCACAAATGTGTAATTCATATGAAAGGCTACAGGAAGTCTTATGGCAAATAACATGATTTCTTTCTTTAACTCAGAACTTCCTAAACTTACTTGGTTAAAGAATGCTTTCACTGCCTAATACCTAACAAGAACCCTTAGCATAAGTAATTATCCTAGTACAGTTTTTTTGTACATGAGATGTTTTAAAAATTAACCTCTGTTCCTCAGTTTTTTCTCTTTTGTGTTTTCTGGAGCTGACTTGGGAATTGTGATGTAATGCATGGGCAGCCATATCTACCTTCAAACCCTGACTCCTTTACTTAGTAGTGGGTTATCTTAGGCAAGTAAATTAAACTTCCTAGACCTCCACTTTCACATCTTCAAATGGAACTAATGACACCCACTTTGTAGCACTTTCATAAGGATTCTATGTCATGACGTATATTTAGTACTTACCTTAGTGCAGAGGCTATAGGAATGTCCTGCTTTCTTTATATTGATTTCCATTGTTGCCTAGAATTAAAACAGTAAATTGAAGTCTCCTACTTTTGCTTTCATAATAGTCTCAAATCACTCCTTTTCTTTAATATCAAGTATCAAATACAGGGAACTGCATTTGACTATCACACTGAGGTGATCATCGCTTCTGATCACTCAGCGAGAGTAACTTGCTGAGTATTAGAACGAAAATTTGCAGTCCAACATAGGGTCTTTTTCAATGTTACCACTCTACTTGTCACTACTTTCTCTTTTGCTATGGCTGCTATCAATATCTGTTAAATTCTCAGCCAAATAAAACAGAGAAATGAAACTAAAGATCAGAGAAGACATGCATTTAATATTATGTCTTGTTCTTTTGAAGGATAGTATGGCCTGGTTAGACATTATCTCTCCATTATCACTTTCTTATGCTAACTGCTGCCTGTGCTCAGGTGGCAAAGGGAAGTGGAAATTGGATGAAAATGTTCTACCCTCTTGGTAATTAAAAAAAAAAAAAGTAGTGAAAACAGCTTCCTTTTTAAGTTTCCAGTGGGCACTGAAGGCGAAATATCACCAGAAACAATAACACAAAAATAAGGTCTTTCAAAATTCTTGGTACAAGATCCTTCAGGTCCCACTCATTGGTTGTCTGATTTAGAATGAGCTTTGCTAATTTGTAGCTTGGACTCCAAAGGCAAATCTTCCTTTGTGTCCTCCATTAGCACTTCTACCTTGGATTGCACATCCTGTACCCATAGCATTTCAAGTGGGATTCATTTTGAAGGAATATATACCATACAACAAGGCAAAAAGGTTATAATTAGGATCAGTTTGGCAAGACATTTTCTAGGGCTTCAGGGGGTGGGAAAACCATAGTGACTTATGTGTTCTCCAAGATAAGATTTTCAGTTCTTAGATCTCATTTTGTTTTTCCTTTCTGTATCTAATAGCACACAATGAGCCATGGCCTAGAGACAAAGTCATACTAACCAAGTTAATCAGAATGATACAGAAGTCAGGTTCCCATTTGACTAATTGAGAATAAAATATATAAACTGTTAAAAGATCTGAAATAATGAAACTTCCCAGTTAGTAGAAGTACTCGACAAGCCTGATCATAACATGGAATTTGATAAGTGCATGATCTGAACTGCCATGGGCAGAAAGCAAGTTCTCTTACTTGTCAGTCACTGTATACCTTAAATGAATTTTAATTATTTCATTTCTTCATATCCTGTTATAAAATCAAGGGCCTATATGTCACAAAAAAGTTTTCAGTTTCTTTTCTGCCCCAAGAATATAATCCTCAGAATAAGGGTTTATAAATTGTTATAGATTGGAGCTACGTTGATTGCTGACTGAGTCTTCCTTTTCGAATAATCGTTTTCATTCATCCAATCTTTTGCTGAACATTTAATGAGCTCCTATTATGTATCAGATTTTTTACTAAGTTCTAGAAATCAGAGATACACAAGAAACAGTACCTAGACACCAGGATGTTAACATCACGGCTTTGACAGAACGTGGGTTAGTCATAAGAAAGTTGAATTAAAATTAATTACAAAACAGGAGCACATGAGTGGCTCAGCTAGTTAAGCATCTGACTCTTGATTTTGGTTCAGGTCATGATTTCAGAGACATGGGATTGAGCCTCATGTCGAGGCTTCATGCTCAGCAGGGAGTCTGCTTGAGATTCTCTCTCTCCTTCTCCCGCTGCCCCACTCCATGCTCCTCCCCCTGCACTTGCTCTCTCTCTTTCTCAAGTAAATAAATAAATCTTAAAAAAAACATAATTACAAGACTGATGAATGTTATGGTAGGGACAAACAAGAGTTCAAGGTGACTACAAAGAAGGAATAATATAAGTCAAACTTGGGAAGTCAGGGAAAAATTCTTGAAGGAGGGAACATTTCATCATGCCTAGTAGTTAGGATTATTTGTTAACCATAGAAACTGCTGCTAACGAATTTATTCAACGTTGGAATGCACAAGCATTAGGTAACTCATAGCATTTAAACAAAGAGATAAATTGAAATTTGGGGAAGGAAAACAGAATGAATTCAGCAAATCTCAAAAGCAGGAATTTGTGGGACTTGTATCTCTCATGATATGGTAATGGGACTTGATTCTGATAACACAATAGTTTTTTGTGATATTTCATTGCTAGATTCAAAATGCTTAGTTGAAATCAGGTGTCTACATCTGCATACATCAGCTCTGGCCCAAGAGCAGGGTAATGGAACCTAGAAGTGGCTGGTGAAGGCCCAACTCAACATATTTGGTAATTCTCAAGGAAAAATCCTGGCATAAGTTGGTAATCACCCAAAGAGATACCACTATTCTATACCATGGTCTGATTGGTTCTCTTCATATTTCTAGTGCCATCAGTATAAAGTTCAAGTACCTTTATATGGCTGAAAAAGACCTCTCCAAAGTAGGAAGACCTCTGCTTATACTTGTGGTCATATTGTACCAGACTAAACTTCATATTGAAATCTAACCTAGCTATGAAAATGATTCTCAGCAGGTTTCATGCATGTAACCATACTCCTTCTTTACTACAGGCTTTTGCCTGTGTTACCATCTTGAACATGCTAAATACTTTCAATTTTTCTTTTTTGCTTGACAGCCTTCTCTTATTTTTAGCTCTTAGCTATAAAATCATTTCTAACGAGAGGACTTCATTGACTTCTAAAGAATACTCCTTTGAGTTCTGGTCATAACCTGTTCTTACTCTCATTGTGTGCTATAATCTATCTCCCTGGAATAGAGATCATCTCTGTCATGGGTGCCTGGGTGGCTCAGTTGGTTAAGCAACTGCCTTCAGCTCAGGTCATGATCCCAGAGTCCTGGGATCGAGTCCCACATCGGGTTCCCAGCTCCACGGGGAGTCTGCTTCTCCTTCTGACCTTCTCTCCTCTCATGCTCTCTCTCACTTTCTCTCTCTCTCTCAAATAAATAAAATCTTAAAAAAAAAAATCATCTCTGTTTTGTTTTATACCATATTCCAAAAACCTAACAGAGTACTAGCACATATTATTACTCAATAATTATATATTAAATTATCAAAGTTAACAGCAGTTTTAAATTCCAAATGTCCATTTATTTGTATTTTTTATACTTTTCCATAAGTTATGTTCCTTTAAACAATGTCTTGTATCCAAATAATATGGCACTTGATGCACCAGTGAGTATAATCTTGTGATATCAGAAAGTGGCATGCCGTTATGTAAAGTAAAAACTCCGTGATTGAAGAGACCTCTATGTCTTTACATTTCTACTTTCTCAGGGTCTACAATAGTGCCTGGTACATAGTTAGATGGATAATATTTTTTACTGAATATGTAAGTGAAACAATTATTATGAATACCAATATGAGATTAATAACTATAAAAATATTAGTGTAAGCAGCTTTAAAAATGACTTAGATGCTCGGTGTATTGTAATAAGCACTATGGTAACTGTGCTCTGAAACAACAGTCCAGTGATGCACAGTTTTCAAATCAAGAATGGAGCAATAGAATTAGCTTTATCACTGACACCTGTTTCTCTTCTATCAATGATAACTTCACACAGACTAGGAATCATTATCATTTTATTACATAAAATAAATATTGATGGATGTCCTACAAAGATATTTAAATTATCAGTCTATTTTTGCTTCTTATTCAAATAATAACCCCAAATGTTTGTCCTTTTACTTCTCTTAGCTATATTTAAAAGAGGCAACTTTGAACAATCTTAGCTGTATGGAAATGCTGAAATTTTTATTTTATTGGTAGGGGACCCTGTTTCCAAATCCTACTCCCTCCTTGCCTTTCATTTATTATCAAAGAGGCAAAATATTTCACTTGGCCCATGTGCAATTGGCCATTTGAGGAGTAGTTAAGTGTCATTTAATTTTCTATGAATGTCCACCTTGCAAGTTAGGCTTTGGTGCACATCAATCCTGAAATCACGTCCTTAAAGTTAGAACAATAATGGGAGAACAAAATTGGCCCTGAGAGCAGCAATCTTGAGATAGCCTTTCCCTTAATATTATTAGAGGGGAAAAAAAAATACGTGTGATTTCTCCAACTGAAATGGCAAGCACAAAGGAAAAGAAAAAAATGTTCAAAGTGGCAGGGTCTCTGCTTGTTCAAATTCTTAAAATGGCTTAACACACAATCTCATAAAACACTAAATAAGGGTAAAAAGGAAAAAAGTCCTTTTTTTTTGTATTCCCTCAGGAAAGCACAAAGAGACAGATGGCCCAAATGAGAGGGTCTCTGGTCAGATGAGACCTTAATAATCTTCCTTTGCTTTGACAAAAAAAAGTATGCAGTGAACTGTGTGATGACTTTGTTCTCCCAGGAGAAAGCACAACAGTGAGGAGAGAAAGATGCCTAAAAATGGCCACATCTTTGACAACATGGGTTATAATGCTTCGTTTTGTTAAGTAATAAAAGAACAATAAGAATCTTTCCTTTTATACCTTTGTCACATATAAAACCCAAAGACAAAAGTCCAAAATAGTATGATTTCTTTTTTTTTTCTTCTGTTATATAATAAGGGAAGAACAAAGAAACATGTTTTACTTTGTCTGTGGGAAATGAATAATGGCAAAATCAATGAGAGAAAGTAGAAACAGCCTAAACCAACAGACTGCTCAAGTCTCACACAGAACTGTTTGTGGAGTTCTGAGTTCATCTGTCAACAGCAACTGAAGATTGACTGAAACTTCAGTCTTGCTCCAGAGTTTGAGTTCTTTTGGTCAATAATGCCTAGGGAGTGAGATTCTGGACTGATCACTCTCATTCTTTTAAGCATAATCCTCTTCCTGATTGGAAGATAAACCAGTTTCCTCTTTCAAAGACTTAGCACCAGAATCACTGTGGTATACTTCAGGAAAATCTTGGGTAGAAAACTGAATATCTAAAAATTATGTACCACCCAATGTCAAACTAATTTCTTCTGAATATTCTGGAGGAGAAGTACCAGAGGGATTTATCCATGGTAGAAAGGATGGTGTATTGGAAAAAATAAACGTTTCGTTTTCAAATCCTGACTCTGACACTTGGCTATGTGGACTGACTCAAACTGTATAAACTCACTGACTTGAAATTTCCTCAGATAAAAACTTTTTTAAAAAATCACTTCAATAGGGTGTTTTGAAGTCTCAGTATCCAGGAAGATAGACCAAAGATTGGCCGACTCCAGCCTAAATACACATTAAGTCTGATTGGAATGCAAGCATACTCATTCATGTATGTACTTTCTGCTGCTGCTTTCATGCTTTAGTGTTAGAGTTGTACTGTTGGAACGGAGATGCATGACCCACAAGCTTAAAGTCTTTGCAGTCTGGCCCTTTACAGAAAAACGTTTGTGGACTTCTGGCTTGAGAAGAGAAAAGAGAGATTAGAAAAAACTCAAATGTCTTTCCAAGGTTTAAAAAAGGAAAAGAGAAAAAAACCCCAGCAATGTGTACATTTCTAGCACTAGTATATTCAACTTGCTCTGACTCTAATACTTGTTTAATACATCCATCTTTGAAGATTTTTCCCAGCCCATAATATAGATGGGAATGGTATATATGTTTTAGTTCACTTTGTAGGACTTTAAAAAAATGCAAGTCATACCTGCACTCTTCATCTCAATAAGTTGAAAAAACATCTTGACTAAGCCAATCATTTTTATACTCTCTCAACATTTATCCCCCATAACTTTTATTTATAATCACCTTTCTTGTAACTACTGTTTCAAAACTACAACTGATACCTGATGGAAAGTGTTATTTCTACTGGTGGGAGAACTTTAATTAACCATTATTTAGTTCAAAAGATTTATGTTAGAAGGAAGCAACTGAGGCTCAGATGATGAGAATTTGCCTACAAAGTTGATCAACATTGGAGCTAAGAGGAGAATCCAGTGTCTAGACTTTTGCTCCAGTGATCCTTTCAAGACACCATCTTCCTACTCTAATCTGACCCACCTTTGCTCTAATCCCAAAATTGCTATTCATATATTAAATTTCATTTTGCATTTTTTTAGTATCTCTCCCTATCTTTTCAGTCCCAGCTTAAATAAGTCCTATCTGAAGAAAAATTCAACTGTATTCCCCTACCAAGTTTAAAATTTTACTGTTATAATTTGGCAGAAAGTTGTACACTCAGATCTATTTCCACTTTATTTTCTTCTTCTACCTCTCATGATCTTATAATGTATTTTCCATGGCCACATCTCTTCCAACATGATTATTTGGTTTGTCACCAATGCCTACCAGTCAACCTATTCTATTATCTCCTTGATAACAGAAATTACCTATGAGTTCAGTATCATTATACACATTTGGCAAATGAGAAAAAAAAAAACTACACAAAGAGCTTGATCAAAGAACTTGTAAGTAGTAAGGTATAGATGCCTAGGCTTTTAGCTATAAACTACAATGCCAATCTAGAAATGTGTATTGTTTTTGGAAGAAAATTATTGCTTATGCTATATAACAATTTATTTTTATTCATTCATCATATAGTCATACTTTTTTCCCTTCAAAACTTCGTCTGTGACAGGCTGTATACAGCCTGGGGATCCCTCGGTGTAAGGTAGACATATCTTTGCCCTGTTGGAGCTAAGTGAAGGATCAGATGTAAGATGAAGGGGATAAGGGAAAGAGAAAATGCTGGAGGATTCTTAGAAATTTTGTTTGAGCAAGTGGGTTGATTTTATATATATGTGTATATATATATTTTATTGGCAGAAGGAGGAGATCAAAGTCTTTTCCAACTTTTTTCAATGCTCAATTAATTTGGCAAGACTGGAAGCTGTTGTTGCTTTTTGGTTTGTTGGTTTGCTTTCATTAGGAGGCACATAATGTCTGGGATTTCTCTTGTGGATAATTTAAGAGCAGCATTGCTCACTCATTCCCTCACTTGTCAAAGTTTTTAAAGTGTTCTACTTTTTGTAACATCTCTGTTGAGCCCTGACAATAAAACTATGAGTAAAAGAGTTACTGAACTGAAGAGATTCATAATCATTAATATATTTTCATTGTTTCAGTCACCAATTGCATAAATGTTCTGCCAATATTAATTGAATGGTAACCATCTTCCAAAAGATGTAGAAAAAACGTGTGTGCTTTCTAAAAAAATTGGAGGAAGCTCTACATTGATAGAAAATCTCAGTATCCTCAGGAAGGAAGTTCACTTCTTATAATGTCTTTTTTACCTTGTGGTATTGAAGTAATTTTCAAATCCTTATTGTGTGTTTTTTTAAAGAGTTATTATATAGTTTGAGTAGAGAGATTCATTATCTAGATGCAGTGCTTCTTTTTTTATTGATTTATTTTATTTTTTTTCTTTCCTTCTAAGATGGAAGTTGCCTTAACAATTCTTCTGAGGCTTACAAAGGAAAAGTAGCACAAGTAGAGAGAGTTTAGGTGTTCTCTTCCTAAGAAGCAGGGATTTTGTAAAGAGAGCACATAACACAGAGCATCCCTGAAGGCGGAAGAATAAGAGCTTAGCTTTCCAACTCTGCATGTGAAATGATTCACTAATTAGTAGTCCTAAATGTTAGGGGAAGAGAGATGGAGGAATAAAAGCCACTTATATGGTGTTTTGTGTATGATGGAAGTGTTGAATGAAACTTTGCTTCTTCATGGAAAATACCACTCTGTAAAAATCCAGTCCTACAAACTGTTACTTAAGCGGGTTCCTGCAGCTGCAGACTGATTAAAACCCAGCAGGTAAAGCTATAATAAACAAATGCCACCTGCTGCTGGAACAGGTGTTTGTGTCCTCATTTAGCAACCAAAGTAAATGAGAGGATGCAGAGGGGTTAAGGAGACTGTTGCCTGGATTACCAGGAGCCTGGCATTCTGCAATTCATTGCTGTTTGTCCTTGAACTTAATGCTGGGGGTTTTGATTTGCCAGGTTAGTTGTTGATGCCTCCAGGACTAAATTTCAATATAATTAAGAAGACTTATATATTCTGCTGGTAGGATTCCCCACACTCAGTGTCTGCAATTTTTGCCCTCCATTTTATTGTTGACCTCTCTTCACCCTGCACTACGTAGAAATCAATTACAAGATGCAAATTATTGAGGAGAATTTTTTTCACCTTCTAACAACACACGAAATGAAACTGTATATGGGATACATTAATAATGGAATATGGTAGATTGCATCCCATGAAATTTAATAAATACTTTTTAAATATCACGGGTTATGTAATATTGGACTATTTTCTTCTCTCACTTCTCATCACCCACTCCCCACCCTTACCACTTTCATTCCTCACAACTATTCTAACACATTCACCATTTGCTTAAAGGAGAGAAAAATGTTACTGTCATTGTTGCAAAAACTTTGGGCCTCTTCTTTTCCTCTTAAATAATGTAAACTCATGAAAGTCATTTTAGAATGATTCTGAGAAAGTATCATCGGAAGACTCGAGGAAACTTGGGGTCAAGTAGTGTTCCCAACATATTTTCAGTAGTTGCTTCTTTGTGGTGAGTCTAAGTTATTTTATAGTGTTGTAAAATCTAATAACAAAGTAAATGTGCTAATGTTTTGACTATTTCAAAGAGCTAAATTAATATAAAAGGAAGCTGAAATGTGTGTAGTTTTAAAACCACAGAAATTAGATACCACATTTTGAAGTAAGTTATAAGATACCAAAGACTTAAGAAGGGAGGTTTCATAACTCTTTTTTTTTTAAAGATTTTATTTATTTATTTATTTATTTGACAGAGAGAGAGAGAGATCACAAGTAGGCAGAGCAGCAGGCAGAGAGAGAGAGAGGGGGAAGCAGGCTCCCCGCTGAGCAGAGAGCCCGATGTGGGGCTCGATCCCAGGACCCCGAGACCATGACCCGAGCCAAAGGCAGAGGCTTTAACCCCGTGAGCCACCCAGGCGCCTCAGGTTTCATGACTCTTAAAACCTCTGGCAGGCAGTTAAGAAAAAAAAAAAACTAGTAAGAGACTTCTTGGAAAGCTGATTATTTATACACTTAGGATCTAGGGTCACAGTGACATTATGTGGGACTCCAACCTAGAAAACTGGAAGAACAAAACATAGCCTGTAGCTGCATTGACAGCAGAGCAAAGAAGTGACTACTTTGGGCAGTTGTATGGCCAAACTCAGTCAGGGCAGACAATGGGGAACATTTACCTTTGACCAGATTTAGACCATAATCAATAAACAGAAGGCATAATGAGACTCAAACTTTTTATCTGAGAACTTTACAAAGGAATGTTTCAATTAAAGCTAAACTGGGTTGTTGCTGTAAAGACCTAAACCCTACACTTGCAGAGACTTAACAAAATAGAATTTTATTTTCACTCATATAAATTCCAAACAAGTAGGATTGGGGCTAGCTTTCTTCTTTGCAAGTCATTCAGGGATCCAATGTCCTTCTACTGCATGGCTACTCTAGGCAGTTAGATTTCTCCCCATTCAGCTGGCTGCTGGAAAAGGTACCTCTTTTTACCCACTTTGGTCTAGAATTGATATATGCTGAATCTTTTCAGACCCCATGGCCCCACATAGTTGCAAGAGGGATGCCCCAAATGTAGCTTCTGGCTAAGGTGCTGCTTTGAAGGAACAACTCTACACTATTGGAAGGCATGGAAGGGAGCATGCCTCTTACGTGGTTAGCTATTGGTCTCTTCAATAACAAAGCATAAATTAGAGGGATTTCTAGGTGCTTAGGGTCCATGACTATGTAAAGGATCATTAGGAAAAAGAGTTCCTCAATCTTTCTAAGAGAATGGACATGCAAAATGTCCTGCAATTGGGAATATGAATGAATTTCCAAGGAATTCAATACAACACCATTGAAAGAAAGTGTTAGCATTAAAAGATTTTCTTACCAAAGTAAGCATTTAGGTCAGTGCCAGTGAAGCCATTTTTTTCCTACTCCCTAAACCCTTTTCCTTTTCTATTTTCCTTATCCTCAAGTCCAGACCATACACTATTGGAGTTAGGAGAAGCTGGTAACAAAATATAAAAGAGAAAGAAAGAAAAGTAGAGAAAGAGAAGGAGCCTACTCCACCCTTTTCTCCCTATAAACCTAGAGCCTTCTTAGGATAAAATGAGTAGCTTGCAATATACTTTAGGAATTTATTTTATTATCAGTATATACTGGATTAAGCAGTAGTAGAGAGCTTTTGATTACTCGATATTGGAAAATAAATTAAAAAAAAAGACTAACGTTTAATTTCAATCAGTAACATGGGAGAACCCTACCCCAGAGAGTGCATTTAAGAGGTAGTGAAAAAAATGCCAATTTATGATTATATCCCATGAATTGAGCTTTTTCAATAAGAGCATGGCATAAATAAGAGATGTTATAGCGACCATATGAAACAAAACATTTTGCGGGTATATGAAGTTAAAGTTTTTAGTGGATCAGTTTTCTTGTTAGTTAAGTACTGCTTTCTTTACCCTTGTTATTTAATGGTATATAACTATTTTTGAATACATTTTTCTTCCTTTGTACAAAGTTTACATTATTTTATCATTGGTGATTTATGATCTTGGAGAGTTTCAGGATCACTCTAAAGTAATATAATCACAGAAGAAATAGGACATATTAGAAAAACCAGCTTGGTTCTTAAGCCTTTCATAATACTTTCTTTCTCTTTTCCAGGTAGAATTGATCAATCTTTCTTGCCTATTACCCTACCTTGTACATATCTGTTCCTAATGTTGGATTTGAGTTTTTTGAAGGCAGTGATCTTCAAATTACCTTTATCTTCAACAATACTTGATATATGGAAGTTCTGGTAAATAGACTCAGTGGTTTAAAAAACCACGAAAGGTAAGATTTTATAATAAATCCCTGAAATTACCTTTTTTTCCTTTAATGAATTAATTTTTCTCCTAAAAGTAGAACACAGAAAAAAATCAGTTAATTGAGGCTTTTGGATTTCAAGTTCATTTTAATCAAAGTTTTAATGAATATAGATATAGAATATAGATGAAAAATTTGACAAGATAGCTCTCTTGATATCATAATGAAGGTTAATATGTTAAAAAATACCTATAGTAGATACCATATGGGAGATATATCACAAAATTGTTCCTTACATATCAGAATTCTGTGTATCTTTCTCTTATACATGGTGATTCCAGAGGAATAAGTACATCACTACAGAGTTGAAAAATCCTAAGGAAAAGATCAGTACAGTAAGGAATGATATTTCTGACAGGGTATTGATACTTGGAAAAAGTCAGCACACTTGAAGCTTGGTGGTGGTTTTGCCCTGTGCTCAGAAGAACTTTCTTGGTATACTTAGACTTTTTTTTTTTCCAACCCTTAAATATATGTTGTCATTCTGTGTTGTCATCGCCTTCAAAATCAAATTATGGAAGACTCACATTTCCGATATGAAAAAGTAGGCTCTTTCAATAAATTATGTTGTTATTAGCCCATTACCTGTGTCTTTTTGTTAGATTTTACATTAAAAGAAAATTAAGATTTCTGACACTTTAGGAAGAAGTCAGTATGAAAGAGACTCCAACCTTAACATCTGTTGCCTTTGCCAACCTAATAGATTATCTTAGGGAAGCAGGTTGTACAAGAGTGACAAAGTATGATTTGAAAGTAGACGTGTATTATCAAGGTGTTAAATTAACTATGAAGTAATCTTAGCACTTCTAAATGTTCAGAGTCGTTCTGTTACATGTGAAAAGAACGTGAATGCAATATGCTCAATATTTTTTCTTCATTCTTCTTTTGTCTTTGGAGGTCACCAAAATTTTTTGTTTGCCAGTTTCCTTCCTATTAGGTAGCACATCAGAGTAAATACCTTGTTGAATTTCTTTGATGCTGGACATTCATGACATGCTGGGCTTGAGGCTGTTTCCAGCACATTCTCCAATCACGTTTAAATAGGAACTTGCTCTTATAAAATAGCAAATCTGGATTTTTAGAGCAAAACAGTTACAATAGCACTTATGCAAATCCAAGAAGAGTGAGGTTAAATTTGAAGCCAGTTCAGCCAAGTATAACACTGACACAGAAAAGCAATGAACTCTTCCATAATTTTTAGGGGGTATATTTCAGGGCTTCCATAATTTTGGCCTCCCTTAAATACTTCTTTCCTTTAACATGTGTGTAATTCATCACTGGCCAGTAAGTACCCTTTCAAATAGGGCAAACTATTTTTTGCTGACAAACTCAGCAGTTTAAATGCAAGACTTATTGAGCTTTGTTGTTCTTATTCAGTGATATAAGACACAAAATTTGACATTTACCATCTTTCTCTTTACACCTAATACCAAAAACCAGGTTTGTCTATGACTCCCTATTCTATTTTTTTTTGAGGGGATCTAAATATGTGGTACAATACTACTGAAGGAAAATTTCTATCATGAAATAACATTGGGGGTTGGGGGAGAGTAAAGAGACAAGAATTTAATTTGAATTCTTTCCCTAACTTATGGCATGCATTTAGGCAAGTCACCTAAACTTATTTGAGCCTTAGTTTATTATTCATAAAATGAGAACTTGACTTGTTCTCCACCCCCTCGATAGACGGCTGTTTTATTATTAGTAGTATTAGAATTATAACCACCACCATAGATTTCTGCTTAATTTACTTTATTGAAATATAACTTTATACAGTAGAAGTGTCCAAATCTTCAGTATACAGCTCAATGAATTTTTAATATCCATGGACCCCTGTAACTACCACTCAGATCAAAGTATAGATTTCTAGCCCCAGTGGGTTCTCTGGTTTCCCCACTGAGTCCATATTCCTTACCATTCTCTTAACTTCTGACACCATAGCTTAGTTTTACCTGCTTTTGAACTTTATGTAAATAGAATCAGTCAGTATGTCCTTTTTTGTGTGTTTGGCTTCTTCTGTTCAACAATCTATCTGTGAAAATCATCCATACTCTGATTAGTGGCAATACTTCGTTCTTGTTCACTGTGGTGTTATATCCCATTGTGTGCATATACCATCTG
>CM052800.1:19988437-20030603 GCA_028533885.1 Nasua narica | reverse complement strand
GTGGGGAGAGAAGGGTGTTGGGAAGGAGGAAAGGAAAGACTGAAGGAAGGAAAAGAGGGAAGAAAGGAAGGGGGAGGGGGGAAGGGGAGAGAGAGAAGGCAAGGATGTAAGATCAGGAGGTTGAGAGCTCCCTCTGTCCCCAATAAAAAGAAGTCATAGTCTCTTGTTAGTTTCTAAAATAATTTTCTGACCTAGAATTCTATAACTGAAGAGTAGATAAATCTATAAGAGGAAAAACTTTGCCACAGGTCCTTTTACAAAAATATTTATGGCCATTTACTCTGGTGATTATACACTATGCAAAAGAGAATTTGAGGGCTATTGGGCACAAAGTCTGATATGTTAGAGACTCAAAGCATCTCTCTAACCCTCCATTTGTGTGGGAGCTTAGGGGTGCCATTTAATATATGAGGCTCTAGCTGAAGTTTGAATTATAATGTATCTGGTGGCTACATGGACTCCCTCACTGGCCATTTTTTCAGTCCCTGAGTGCAGACTAGAATCGATATGCTTGGATAGTCCCCACATTGGGTCTCTGGATTGTTTATAAGAATTATCATACTGAGAAAGGGAAAGTTTTAAAATTAGTCCCTCCTCTCCAACCACCACAGAAAACCTAAAACTATTTTCTTTTCTAAGGGATGGGGACAACAGAGATTAGCACCACGACTAGAGAACTAAAATATTACTGAGGTGATGGTCTTCATTGTATTTTGATTTAATTTGCCTCTCCGACCTCTACAGACCCAGGCTGGGTCTGAGAGAATGATGGTAGAAGACTGCAGGCTGAACCGAGTAGGGTTCTCAGTCACAGCTATCGTGGTTGATGCGTTGTCAGTGCTAGAGTAGATTAAGAAAGTCTCAGGAACATGGTAGGTAGCCACTGATTTGGTAACTATGTCTTCATCTTCAGTCACCAAACAGGTTGCCTTCATGGGTGACAGACAATGTTTACCTCAGGGCTGTCAACTCTCCTGCCCAATTTTATCATATAGTCTGAAAAGATCTGGATCTCCTGGATACCCCAGAGACAATTACAATGACCCAGTACGGCAATGAGTTTATTTCTATTGGGCAGAACAAGAAAGAGGCAGCTCGTGTGCAGGAGGTCTTGATAAGTGTTTCTGAGGGTGGGAGATTACAATTACAAAGATTCAGGAACCTGACTGTTCTGGCACCAATGATATTTCTAGGGGTGCTGTGGTCAGTGATATTCTCTCCAAAGTATAAGACAAATGACTGCATAATGCATGTCCCAGCACTGACAAACAAGCATGGTACCTGTTGGGCCTTCACCGGTTCTAAAGAAATCACATTCTACTTCTAGTCATGCTGTTTCAGTCCATATACTGAGCAACATGACAATTTTGGCTCAAGGACTCTGTCAGCCTTTTCAAAACATTTTCAGAACTGCATGGCTTTCAAAGTTCATCTTGTCTTCCTTTTCTCCTACTTTCTTAAGAGAAAACAACTGGATCATGGTCTGAAGATTCTTCCCATCCTCCTCAGAATCTCTCATTTGCAGTCACAGGCTGTTCCCTTAATAAATCTCTTGTGCATCCAACCTCATCTTGGAATCAGCTTCTTGGAGGACACAGATTAGTTAATATGTGTGTTTGAGCACATCCTCAGTCATTACATATAATTTTGGGGAAAACTTTTTATTCATTATTACATATGAGTTTATCAGCTTTAATTTTTTGGATGTGCTTTTGTGTTTTAGATATACAATAATAAAAATCAAATAGTAGCTTCTAAATCAGCCAAAGTATTATGGAGAGGAGGTCAGAGTGGATATAGAATAGAAGATGAATGAAGCCTAACTATTTTAGCCTATATCATTGGCAGATGATTGCAATTTTAATAAGGTAATTTTATTTTATTTTATTTTTTTAAAAGATTTTATTTATTTGACAGAGAGAGAGATCACAAGTAAGCAGAGAGGCAGGCAAAGAGAGAGGGGGAAGCAGGCTCCCTGCTGAGCAGAGAGCCTGATGTGGGGCTCAATCCCAGGACCCTGAAATCATGACCTCAGCTGAAGGCAGAGACTTTAACCCAATGAGCCACCCAGGTGCCCCATCACACACTAATTTTATTTTAAAACTTTGTTTAGTAGTGTAGCATTCTCTAAGGCAAATAATTTTCTTCTTTTAAATGATAGATAAAAATGGATGTAAAATTATTTATTTTGAAAAATACTGACAGACTTTTAGTTTTAAGTGTCATCCACCTGTCTTTAGTATTTCCATTATTTGTCCAGTGCCTGAGATGATATGTATCTTTCCATTTTGTTATCACTTTGACTCAGATTCAATATTTTCAAGGCAGTTGGTTTGGTGTTGAGGGTTAGCCTCTTGTCACCGAACCATACCAATACTGCTTATTTACAGAATTTTGAGCCCAAAAGCCTTTTATCCTTGGTTAGGGTAATTTTGTCATCAGTGCATTCTTTTGTATCACAATTCAGAGTGTATAATATATATTTTTGGGATCTATTTAATGATAGATAAATGATAGAATAGATTAGATAGATAGATAATGCATGAATACATAGTATCTCATTTGAAAATACCCACAACTCACAGAACATTACAGAGAGGCTTGCAATATCCCCAAAGTGTCAAAGCCTTTTTGTTTCAGTTCAGATTCAGTTATTTTGATTACAAACTTTTGAGACTTCACCACATTATATTTCTATATTTCTTCATACAAAGCAGATAAAAAGACTTAAGAAATCCACCCCCAAATAAAGGTGGATATTATTCTCCCTTTTTTTCCAATACTCCACGGAAAAATTTCCTGGTTTTTACTGGGTGTGGAAACAGCTTCCATCCTCTTCCTGCTTCTTGTGCCCTTTCCCAAGAACAAAAGAGAGACTGAGAAAAGAAACATTTGTAGCCTAACCCAGGGAGCAATTGTTTTCAGAACAAAGGTTTTCTCTGCTCATTCAGATGGTAAATATCCCATAGTACAATCTGTCCTTGAAAGAGAGGCCTCAGAAAGTCTAGCTGTGCTGGTCCCAGCACATGTTTGTGTATCTAATTGAACAAGTGCTTTTTAGAGAATCTGTTTAGTCCCAGTGCTGAGTTGTCACTAAGTGAGGATTTTCAGAAACAAATAGGAAATTTTAAACTCTGCCTGATTTCTGCAGCTATCTATCCAGTGGTTTCAGAGTTGAGCAAGAGACAGAAGTATTACATATTGATAATTTTAAGCCCAACTCTAAAAGCCATGTAACGACAATGAGGCAAAAAGAATGGGAACAAATCAAATGCAATAAGGCTGGTAAAAGTAAAAGACAGAAGGAGCCTGGATGACAGATAAAACATTGAGTCGCTGAAACAAGGACTGTAACTGCCTCACTCCAGTATTCACATTTTCACATTTTATGACAAAAGTAAACACTCTTTCTTTACTATTAGTTAGGTTTTCTATTACTTTAAGTTGAAAGCTATAGATAAACATAGAGTGTGTTTGGACTTTCAAAACAGGTTTATATTTATTCATTCACCCATTTGTTCATTCAACAATTTTACATATTTAACATTACTTTGTTTTATTTTACATAATTTACTTTGGAATATTCTGATTGATTTTGTGTCTCTTTTTATTAGATGGGAACATTATTTTCTGCTGTGCCTCAGTGCTTAGAACACTGGTCTAGCGTAGGTGCCTAATAAATCATTAGTGAGTGGATAAGTAATATATTATTAAGTAAATTATCTGCTATCAACTAGGTGTACAAGGAAAACATGAGGAAAATATAGGAAAACTCATAAATATAATCCAGGGTTATATGTATGATATATCTTAGTTATGGATGAAAAATATGAATCTGGTACAATAAAAGAAACGGAATTTTCTTCTTCATGATTCATGAAAACTTCATGAAATCTTCATAAAGACTTCATAATTCAAGAAAATTCACGACTCCTATGTCATCTTCATGGGTATCAGACTTCTTTATTTTAATGACTTTCTTAAAGATAATTGAAATGTAGCAGATAATTAATAATAATTGGTCAGTTTGGGAAGATGTATATGCTTGTGAAGCCATCACAACAATCAGGAAAGCAAATATTTCTAAAACCCCAAGAAAGTTCTTTTTTTTTTTTTTTTAAAGAGTTATTCTATTTAATTGAGACAGAGAGAGAGAGAGAGAATGAAAGGGGAAGAGGTCAGAGGGAGAAGCAGGCTCCCCTCAGAGCAGGGAGCCCGATGCGGGACTCTATCCCGGGACTCCAGGATCATGACCTGAACCGAAGGCAGTTGCTCAACCAGCTGAGCCACCCAGGTGCCCCCCCTTTTTTTTTTTGAAGAAAACTCTTTACTTCTATTTGATAACATTTTTAATCACTTCCTCATTATGAAATAATTTCATGTTAATTATCTAGATAATTCCATAAGAGCTCTAATTTTTTTGACCACGTAGACAGTAACATACCCAAGAAAGTTCTTAATGCTCTTTTCTAATTCCTTCCCTTCCTCCATCTGTGTCTGCACATAATAATTAAATTGCTTTTGGTCATTCTAAATGAGTTTGCCTTTTCTCTAAATGTATATAAATGGTTTATATAGTATATATTATTTTTGCTTGCTTCTTTTCCTCAGCAAAATAATTTTAAGACTCATCTGTGTTGCTGTGTTTCAACAGTTATTTGTTAATTGCTAAAGAGTATCCCATTGTAAGAATATATTATAATGTGTGAACAATTGGATTATTTAGAGTTTTGAGTTATTGCAAATGAAGTTGCTATAAATATTTTGTATACTCTGTGATTGGTTTAGATATATGCTTTTGTTTCTCCTGGCTAAATATTTATGTCTCAGTCATATGGTAGGATGTGTTCAAGTTGTGAGAAACTGTCAAAGATTTTCCAATGTGGTTGTACACTTTCATCTTCCTTTTTCAGTGTATGAGAGGGGTCATTGTCCCCTATCCTTGTCAACACTTGTTATGTTCTGGATTTTTAACTTTTGAGCCATTTTAATAGATATGTAGTAGTATCTCACTGTGGTTTTACTTCAAATTTCTTTGATGACCAGTGCTTTCAATCATCTTCTCATGTTCTCACTCTTTGTATTCTTTTATGAAGAGTCTGATAAAATGCTTATTTTTACTACACTGTATGTCTTCTTATTGAATTATGAAAGCTATTTATATATTTTGTATACAAGTTCTTTGTCTTATATGTGCTATGAATATTTTCTCCCTCACTCTGTATTACAATCTTTATTTTCTTAGTGATATGTTTTGAAAAGCAAAAGATTTTAATTTTGGTGATATCCAATTTGTTATTTTTTTCTTGTGTAATTTCACTCTTTTTTTTTATTCTACGAACTATTAGAATAGTTCCTATTCACCTACCTTAAGGTTACAAAGTGTCTCTGGTCATACCACCCTGAACACACCTGATCTCGTCTTAAGGTTGCAAAGATTTTTTAGAATTTAATGCCTTAGGTATTAGGTTTCATATTTAGGTTACAAGTTAATTGTTTTGCATGGTATAGTATAAAAATTAATGTTTATGTTTTCTGTCTTTTTCATATATATGCCAATTTGATCTAGTTATAGTAACAAAAGAGATCTTTTCCTTCCCTTAATTGTCTTTGAATCATTGTCAAAAATATCTGTTCTGTCCAATGAGCTACCTTATTGCTATGTTTTTGCGAATACCTAACTATCTTAATTGTGGTAGCTTTATAGTAAATCATGAAATCAAGTACTGTAAGTCCAACAACATTATTCTTTTTAAATTTACCTTGGTAAATCTAAGTGCTTTCTAAATTTTAGAATCATCTTACCTATTTCCTCAAAAGTATCCCAATGTTTTGGTTGCTATGAGCTGAATTTATAACAGATCAGTTTGGAAGAATTGTTATCATAATAACAATAAGTCTTTTGCCCAGTGAACTTGATATACATTGCCATTTATCTCTTCTTTAATTTATTTTAGAAATGTTTGTAATGTTCAGAAAAATGGCCTTGGATTTGTTTTTATGGAATTTTTTCTAGGTATTTTACATTTCTGATATTACCAAAAGTAAGATTTTTTAAAATATCATTTCCAATTATTATATGTGGTTATATTAAAAATTTAATTGACCATTTTATATTAGCCTTATATATATATTCTGATCTTGCTAAATTTAATATTGAGTTCCAGTATCTGCTTTGTAGAGTCTTTGGAATTTCCAATGTACACACATCTGCATATAAAGAATTTTATTTCCTCCTTTCTGGTCTTTATGCTTTTTTTTCCTTGCCTTATTGCCACAGTTAGAGACCCCAGTGAAATTTTGAATAGGCAGTGGTGAAGTAGCCATCTTGTCTTGTTTTTCCTTTCAAAGAAGTTATTTGTGGTTAACAGTTTACTTAAAAAATGGTTATTAACCATTTAGTAAGTACTCAAAGGTGACTTCCATATCTGAAACCTAAAAGGTGTCTTGATAATATTTATACATCATGAAAGCCAATTAATTCATGGTCTTAAATCTAAAAATAAAGTTTCTAACAAAATTTCTAATTCTTACTATGATTAATTTCTATGTAGTATAGCCTTAACAAGAATCTTTTGTGTGTTTAAATGATATTTATGTATGTGGGTATACATTTAAGTATCAAAAATGTTCATGATCAAACATCTTCTGAGAATATAGCACTATTTACATATTTATAATTAGGTGATAAATAAAACAAAAAATGACTAAAGATATAGAAGAGGTACTTGTTTTCTCTTCAAGGTGAATGAATGGGTTTTTGGGTTTCATATTATGGTATACATGCTTATGAATAAATCTTTGAAGCTGACCAGTAGCAAAATAAAAAAATCACATTAATCCATGCATGTTATGAAAATTGAATACAGCAACCTGAATCCTCTAATACAGGGTAATTATAAGATACATCTTAAGGTGCAAAGTTTCTCACATCTTACAGGTGTAGATCTCCTGTGTAGCTATGGTGCTGAAGTTAAAAATAAATGCTACAAACAAATTCTTTGAATTTGAGTTTAAAAAAATCACAATTATTTCAGATCCTATATATTTAATGGAAAAAATTAACAATGGCTTTAAAATGTTAAACAGGCAAACAAAAATGTGATCTATACCTTTCTAAAAGGTAAGAAAATGGAAGAGACAGGAAACAAAGACTGAGGTAACTCAGTCAATTACTGACAAGTTGCTGAGTCCTCTGAGTACTGTACCTGGTCAGATTACCCACATCCCCACAGGGGTCCAACACATTTGAGATATCCAATCCCTAGTTTTCCCCTTTCCTGAATGGGTTCCCACATACTTGTCTAGAAGATTCTCCACATTCACAAATCTCAACCTAAATGTGTGTCTTATGATGCCTCATGTCTAAAGCTAACAGACACTATAACGTGAAGAATGAAGACCTCTAGTTAAAGCATACATTTTCAAGAATATGTCCCTCAAGATGATTCAGTAAAACAGTGATTGACAACTTCCAATAAGAAAGATACAGTGTCCAGATATATTGATTTGAGCACCAGATATTCACAAATTTTTGTTATGTAACTGTTTTGTCCTCGATTATTTTACAACCAATGAGTTTGGATGAAAAGTTATATTTTCTCAAAGTAAACAAAAATGTAAAATCCATATAATATAGAGAACAGAAATATATAATCAGCTAGTACAACACGAATTCTCACCACACACAGGTGAAAGCTGACACTATGTGGAATTTGTGATGTACCAAAGGTTCAAAACAAGTTGAGAACCCAGCTGTGGGTATTATGCCTCTTACATAAACCCTTTTGATTTACAGTATAAAAAGAAAGAAATTATGGAAGAAGTAGATAACTAGAAATAGAGAAATACCTGGTATCACCTTTTGCCTTTTGCTTTTTTATCCTTTTAAACATAGTTTCTAAAATTGTTACTCCTTACCATTTCTATTCACATAAAAATCAGTTATCCTATCCAATACACTCTATTATAATAACTTAGTGAAAAAAAATTCATACCCATACAATTATTTCTAATGTCCTAGGGAATTTTATTTTTAAAACTCATTTTAAATGATAAAAAAGGAAAAGCACTTATATTTCTGTCGTATATAGTAGATTAGAAAATAGTTTTGTACTTTGGAGACTTAACAATATAAGTACACATATAGAGACAATACTTCAAAATTGGGTATTGTTTCAGTGAAGCTTTGACAGCCCATTTTCTTAGTATTTTCATTTGTAATGAACCTTACTGAAGGGACAATGGGGGGGGAAGCATCTTAGAAATGCTATTTGGCTTTCTACAATTATCTCTTTAAAAAGTAACATTGTGCCTTACGCAAAGAATTTTACAAATTAAAATCTTTGACTCTAGTTTAATACAACAATGTAGAGCTTTGACAGGTTCTCAAACTGAAATTACTATAACAATCATTTGATTTAATAATAATTGTGTTTTTTTATAAAAAGGACAAAAATTTGCCTCAACAATGTTTGGGATAAAAAAAATACATGAAATGTTTTAAGCATTTATTGCTTAAATCCCTCAGTATTCTCATCAATAAGGAGTTTCTCAGTTTGTCAGTATAGAGTACGTAAGGTTTTCACTGTGTCCTGGGAATTCCATTTAAAAAGCTGTATATTGAAATCCATATTATATCTATTTGTTTTAGTACCGCAGTAACATATAATATTGTCATTATCTGATATCTTTTCTTATATAAACAATTTATGTGATTCCTCCTCCTCTGCAGCTTTCTCAAATTTATTGAAGGAATTCTTCAATTCAATTTTATCTTCCTCCTTACTCTTCTGAATCTGAACTTAGAACACTTGACATTATTGTTCTATATATTCGCTACACTTACCAATTTAATTCCTACTTTTCCACCTAAAAAGCTCATTGCCTTATTTCTATAAAACGCTTTTACTGTTATTTTATGTTCTTGGTTAATATTTTCATTCCGATATCGGGTAGAGTTTTAAATAACCACTGAGTTACAAGTTAGCAGAAGTGATTTATACTCTTAACGGCTTTCTATAGGTCAAACATGATATTGCTCTATTATTTATTTTTCCTGTAAAACATGTGTCTTACGCTGGGTTGCCACTGGCTATCAGAATCTGAGCCAAGGGTTTATTTGGTAGGTATCCCAGAGACAAAATTTAGAGATGAGGAACCGTAAAACAAGAATTAGGAAAAGCCAGTACTGTGGTGTATTCTCCAATTGACTAAACAGGAGGCCACTGAGACTCAATCTTGGTGGATCTTTTGAGGATCTGTCTAGATGTTCCTTAGAATGACCCACAAAAGCATAGGAGAGGAGAGAATTTATTTTTTGACTCCTACCATCCATGTTCAAGGATTGCTACATAAAATGCCTTACACTTCCAAGACAAACATGACTGAATGCCAGACAGGTTATGGCAGAAGTCCAGGGAATGAAGGGAAAGATGCATATAGTGAGTCCAAGTACTGTTAAGTTACAACTGTGAGAAGCTGCTTGCTGAAGCAAAAGATGATGTAAAATGTGAGCTGATATTATGTGACATGGGACACAAGTGCTGTCTGGGTCCAGAGGTTCATATTGCCATGTCATAAATATAACAAAATGTGTAATCAAAACAATTCCATATTAAAGCAAACATAAGAAGACCCTGAAGGAGGGAGAGCACACAGACAGCTAAAGACTTTGAGAACCAAGGAATAATTTGATTGTGAGTTCCCTGGGTTTGCTTTTTGCCTCATATGTCCCCAACATGGAGCTGAAAAAAAAAACTTGCAACCCAGAACTATCAATGGACTTGGACAATAAAGCCCCACAAGAGCCTTCCCTCTCTAACCAAAGGACCAGGGAATATGCAACCAAGTAAGACTGAAAACTTTAAGGAGGAAACTGCTCTACTGAAGTCAGACATCACAGAAAAGAAATTGTGGCCCCATACAAGTCAGGTAGCAAAGCCTGAAGCGTGAGCTTAGACTTTCATACTCTTCAAACTATAATGAGCCCTCCTCCCTACTTCTACCTCAGTGTTAGTGAAGATCATGTGGGAAAACCCAGATTTCAATCCCTAGCTGGAGATAAGGAGGTACCTTCTACCTTAGCCACTGTAGTTCTGAGGAGAATCAAGACTTTCACAAACTCCAGTAATGAGGCAATGTGGGGGAGAATAGTAAAGAAGTATTCTTACCACTCTAGGGAGATATCAGTAGAGCCCTACTGGAAAGCAAGAATCTCTACATTGACTCAACAATGGTAAGCTCACCCCTCCATTAGGTGTGAATGAAGGAATGTGGATGAAATGCACCTTCTTCTTCCAACTCAGTGTCAGAGTATGCCATCTAATACAGATGATTTAAATAGGATCCAAATTCTGTTAACATAAAGCTCAAAGTAAACAGATTTCAATGAAACACTCATTATACCAAGAACCAGGTAAAACTCAAATTGAATGAATCAGTAGATGTCAACACAGAAATGACAGAGATATTAGAATTACCTGACAGAGTTTTTAAAGTAGTCATCATTAAAATGCTTCAGTGGGCCAGTACTTGAAACAAATGAAAGCAAAAGCAAAGTCAAAAAAGAAATAGAAATTATATATAAGAACCAAATAGAAATTTTAGAACAGAAAAATAAAAAAAATAGAAATAAAATAATAATAATAATAAGTTCAACAGCACAATAAACAGATTCTCGGGGACCTTTGGGGCTATGATGAAAGTGGAAACGTTTGCATCATCAGAGTCCTGGAAGGAGAGGAAAAAAATACTCTGAGAGGTAGTGGCAAAAACTTCCCAAGTTTGGCAGAAGACATAAACCTACAGATTCAACAAAAGCAAATTTGAAAAAGATAAACTCGAAGAAGATATATAGTAAAGTTTCTGAAAATTAAAACCAAAACAAACAAACAAACCACGTAGAATGTAGTAAGAGAGAAACAAATCCTTATCTGTAGGGAAATAAATAAATAAATAAATATTAAATGACATAAGAAACAATGGAGAACAAAGGTTTTTGGAGAACAAAATGAAGTGACACATAATTTTTCCAGAACTGGGAAAAAAAAAATTTAGAAAAGATTGTCAACCCAGAATTCTAAATATATCTGTCAAGAATGAAGGGGAAATCAAGAAATTAGCACATTAGGGCAAACTAAAGGAATGTATTACAAACAGAAGTCCTCTAAAAGAGTAGCTACGGAAAAATTCTCTAGCCAGAAAAGAAAAGAAGGAAAGTGAAAAAGGACTTGAAATATCAGAAATATCAGTAAGGCAGAAAAAATAACATGATAAGCAAAAGTAAGGGTACATATAATAGATTTTCTTTTTCTCAAGTTCTATAAATTACATTTAACATTGAAGCAAAAATTATGACCCTGATGTGTTTCTAAGTGTATGTAGAGGAAATACTTAACACAACTATATTATAAACAGGGGAAGATAAATTTAAATAAGGGGAGGTAAGATTTTTATAGTCATTCCAGCTGGTGAAATTATAGTATTAGTACATGTTGATAACTATTCATATGTAATGTAATATGTATATTACATTACACATATTACATATTACATATTTTATATATAAATACATATATAATATGTGTATAATACCTATACAAACCACTAAAAAGTCTATACAAAGAAATACATTAAAAAAATCCACAGATAAGGGAGCCTGAGTGGCTCAGTAACTTAAGCCACAGCTCTTGAATTTTGCTCAGGTCATAATCTCTGGATCCTGGGATGGAGCCCCACATCAGGTTCCGCACTTAGAGGGCAATCTGCTCAGGGATTCTCTCTCTCCCTCTGCCTTTCCCCCCACCATTCACAAGCTCTCTCTCTGAAATAAATAAATAAATCTTAAAAAAAACCAAGAGTCTGCATATAGAGGCACCTGCTGCAGGTGTTGACAGAGCCAGCAGGCTTGAGGAGCTATAACAGCAGTGTGGGATCTGCTTCTCTGTGAGTGGCTCACAGTGGCAGTGGCACCATGAGTGGAGATACTCCTTGCATAGGCAATAAGATGAGCCTTTTCTCTAAGATGGAGATCTGCTGCAAGGGCATCCTCTGCACCATCAATGTCAAGAACTCCACCATCACCCTTGCCAAAAATCTGTCCTTTGGTTGGAAAGACAGAACAATAATTCATCCAATACTACTTTCAGATGAAGTCTTTGAATACATTATATTCCATGGGAGTGATATTAAACCCCTCATTGTTTGTGAGTCATCAAACCCACAATATTTTTTGCCCCAGACCCAACTGTCATTCAGCTCCCATTAGCTCATCTATTTCTTCATTCCGGGCAGTGGGTTCCTATGGACTTTTCTGCAGGATGTCAATGCACAGTAAATTTAGTTGAAGTCCATTAGTCAGGCAGCAGTTCAGTGCTATTGATGTTGCTGAAAGCTCTTTGATATTCTTTAGAAGAGAAACACCAAATAGTGTAGCCTATCCCAAAGTAGCACAGTTGGTTTTGCCTTTACACAAGACGCAAGATATCTAAAAACAGTTATCTCAAGGTTGTTCAAGTCCTCAATTAGGACCTTGGAGGAAAAGCCCAACCATGAAACAACCAGTACAGGCCACCTCTGCTCGCTTACCTGCTCCAGCACCTATCAGGAGAAGGACCCCTATATCAATCAGGCCTTTACTATCTACTAGCGAAAAAGCAACAGAGATTCAAACGATCAGGTGAGCTGAAGCACACAAAATTTCAAGACCAAAAAATGAGCAACCCCAAAATGACAATAACAAATAGTTCCAGGTGCTCTTTTGGTCCCAAGGAGAGAGTGTGGAGGTCATCAAGGTGGCAGGGGCTGATGTGGCATTCAAGACAGTCCAGTGAAATTTTGAGAAACATTTTTACCTTGAAAGTGTGAATGCACATTTTAACAAGAAGGAAATTGACAGTTTCCTTACAAACTTGAGTTCAAAGTAGATAAACTTAAGGAGTAGGAGAACCCTATAAATGGTGAAGATAAAGGACTCAGAAGTTGATACTCACCAAAAACAATGAAAGAAATGCAGATGAAGGAGATCCACAAAAACAAATCTTTCTTTGATAATATTTCTTGTGATAATAATAGGGAAAAGAGACCAACTGGGGCTGAAGAAAGAAGATTAAATGCCAAAATATTTGGAATTACACTTCTTCCAAACCATGACTGTGGGGAGTACAGTGGCAGAGGAGGTCTGGGTTTCCATGGTGGCCAAGGGCATGGTGGTGGCAGAGGTGAGACCTTCACCACCCTGGGGGGATTTCATGGTGTGTTCAGAGCAAGTCCTGGAGGCAGGAGTTTTCAGATTTTGATATAGAAAAGACAGAAAAGTTGCTGCATGGTCTACAAACAAATCTTTGAAAATAGATGAATTTCTAGCTCTTCATGGTCCTGAGAATTGGTTTCAGTCTTCGAGAATGAAGAAGTGACTCTGCTGTATATTTGTCACCAGTACTGGGTGTGTGTTTGTTTTTCTATTTAACTTCAAAGATACAACATAGTTACTTTTCTGGGGGAGTTGGTTAGGCTCATCTTAAAAAACGAAGCATTAAATATATTTGGAATAGCGAGGGTTAAGTAATTTCTTATGTATACTTAAATTACAGCAGTTCTTCAGTAGGACTTAGAAGTATTTTTTCATCACTGAAAGGATTTTTCTTATCACTAAATTGTATTTGGCAATTATTGTCAGTTGCCTGCGGATAGGGCCATGATACTGTGTTTTGAGCCATAGAAGGTTGTGTGTGCATGTGTGTGTCTACATCTTCCTTCCTTCCTTCCTTCCTTCCTTCCTTCCTTCCTTCCTAACTTCCTAACTTCCTTCCTTCCTTCCTTCCTTCCTTCCTTCCTTCCTTCCTTCTTTCCTTCCTTCTTTTTCTTTCCTTCTGGAAATCTTGTAATATCCCTGTAGAAGTAGCTTATTTCATCAATTAATTAAGATGCTGGATGGTAGAGAATTTTGTCAGTCAACTATGTACACACAGTAAAATACACTTCTTTGAGCAAAGATAATTTTTATATAGTTATAAAATTCCATTATATTCCATTGCCAAAGAAAAACTAAGAACTTTGTACAACTGTGTAAAAACTAATTTTTTTAAAGAATAAACATTTTAAAGTCAGCAAACATATTGCATCCTTGCAGAAGCAGATGTCTGAGGAGCAGAGCTATGGGTGTTGGGTCTTTATTCATGGCTTACCAGACTTGAGATTTTTAAAATTTTTTTTTTATTTTTTAATATTTGGAACATAAATGAAGATATGATGCAGTCCCCATTACCTGAAAAGGATAAATTACTCACACTCATTGTAAGAACTTCATTTTATAGCAAATGGCATATCACAGGCTTGGTCCAAATAATAAGTATTTTCAGTATATGAATATAAGTAATCATACATAAGAATGTACTTAGCTATATTTTCAAATAAGTGCTCTCCTCTTTTTCAAAGACAATAAAACTGGGCATCAATTAACCTTTTTAAAAAAATCCACAGATAAAGCAGAATTCTAAAAACAAATTTTCAAATAACTCACAAGAATGCAGATATTACAGAGAAACCAACAAATAACAGAGCAAAAACAGGAAAAAATAAAATTCTAGACTTTAACTCTGTATTATTTTTCTATTGTTATTGTACCAAATGACCACAAGTATCGTGGCTTAAAACAACACAAATGTTTTATCTTATAATTCTGCTGGCCAGGATCCAAAGTCATTCTCATCTGGTTAAGGTCAAGGTGTTAGCTTGGCTGGTTCTTTCTGGAAGCTCCAAGAGAGAATCTATTTCTTGGTCTTTCCTGTTTCTAAAGGCTCCCTGCATTTCTTGGCTTGTGGTCCCATCCTTGCCATGACACCGTTCCACCTTCTGCTTCCATCATCGCATCTTCTTCTTACTCTGACCATCCTGCCTCCCTCCATGAGTTAAAGATCCTCTTGACTATATTGGGCCTACTAGAATAATGCAGGGTAAATTTGTCATCTCAATATTCTTAATTTAATCACATTGCAAAATTTGCTTTGTAACTTAAAAGTAGTGTATTCACAGGTCCATGTCATTCTAATGTGCATATCTTTGGACAGGCATCAGCTTTCTCCTACCATAAACCTTAACATATTAATAATCACGTTAATATAAATGTTCAAAATATTTCAGTTAACAGAGCATGTCATAATCAATTTAAACAAAACAAAACAAAAACACGGGTTCCCTGGGTGGCTCAATAGGTTAAGCATCTGCCTTTGGCTCTGGTCCTGATCCTGGGGCCTGGGATGGAGCCTACATCTGGCTCCCTGCTCAGGGGGACGTCTGCTTCTTCCTCTGCCCTCCTCCTATTTCTGCTTTCTCATGCTCTGTCTCTCTCTCTCTCAAATAAATAAATAAAATCTTAAAAAAAATAAATTTAAAAAAAGCAAGCATGGTCTATCTAAATGCTCTCTACAAGAGACTCATTTCGAGTATAACAAAATAGGCAGTTTGAAAATGGAAGTTGAGAAAATATATATTATACAAACATTAAAGGAAACAGAAGTGGTTACATCAGATAGAATAGATTTCAGATTAAAGACAATTACCAGAGACAGTGAGGAGGATTTTAAAATAAAACAGGGTAATCCTACCAATAGGATATAGCAAAACTGCAGAAGATGTGAAACCAAAACTGATGGAACTGAAGAGAGACACAGAAAAATTCACACTTAATTTTAGAAAACTTAATCCCTGTATCAATAATTGATAGAATAGCTAGCCAAAATTAGTCAGGCTATAGAGGAATATAAGAGCACTACCAACCGCTAACATATAATCAAGAACATCTAACCCAACAACAGCAGAATACACATTATCTTCAATTGCCCCTGAAAAATGTAGCAAAATAAACTTTGTATTGTTCCATAAAACAAGTACGAAAAAAAATTTAAAGGATTTGTTCTCCAACTACAATATCAAGCTGAAAACCAATAATGGGAAAAGAAAGGAGAACATCAAAATACTTGGAAACAAAACCACACACAACTAAACAATTCATATGGTAAAAAGGAAATCTTAAAGGGAAACAAAAATTATACATTAATATTAAAGAAAATCAACATACATCATATGATCATACAACTAAGTTAATGTTGAGAGAAATTTATAGCATTAAGACATGCATTAAAAAGAGGCAAAATCTCAGATCAATAGTCTAAATTCTTACCTTAGGAACTAGAAAAAGAAAAATAAACTCAAACCAAACAGAATAAAGAAAATAATAAAGAGCAGAAATTATTAAAATTGAAAACAGGAAAATAATTCAGAAAGTTACTAAACTACATTCTCATTAAACAAATTAAACAAAATAAAATAATTTTAGATGCTCTTGTACTGTTTAGGAAACTAAATGCATAATTTGAACATCCCTTTCCAAAAAAACAAACAAAAAAAACTCTCCAGGCATAGCTGGTTTCACTAGAGATTTCTATATAGTGTAATATGTTAGAGGATGTTAAGACCTGTTCAATATTTGAAAATCAGTCAAAGTAATCAATCAGATTAATGGGCAAAAAGGAAAAAATTGTATGATCCTATCAATTGATGCAGAAAAAGCATTTGCAATATTTAGCATCCACTGATAATTAGAACTTTTAGAAAAATTGAGATAAAGGGCAAATTTCTCAAACTCGTAAAGATTATGTACAAAAAAATCCACCACAAATATCTTCAATGGTGAATGCTTTTTCGCTGTTATAAGGAATAAGGGAAAGATGTCTGTCTCATCACTACTATTTTACACAGTGATAAATATTTTATCCAATTTAATAAGGCAAGGAAAGAAAATGAAAGACATACACTTCATTAAAAAAGAAATAAAACCATTATTTGCAGATGGCAATAATTGTCTAAGTAGGCTTACCCTAAGAATCTGTAGAAACCCTGTAAAACTAATAAGTGAGTTCTGAAAGTTTGACACAAGATCAATGTACGAAAAAGTCAATTGTATTTCAACATACTAGCAATAAGCATCTAGACATTAAAATTTAAAAAAATAAAATAAAATAAATTAAAACTGCGATATCTTATATAATTGCTCCATGAAATTAAACACTTAGGTGGAAATCCAACAAATTATGTACAGGATTTGCATGCTAAAAATTACAAAACACTAACAAAAGAAACAAAAACGTAAGTAAATGGGTACATATGCCAAATGTTAGAGATTTTGTCCATCAGTTCCCTATGGAAAATAAACCATAAGGTATTTCACTTCTATAATTAATTATTTACAGTTTATAAATCTGCTTATTTCTTATTGTTCCCAATTTAATTATATAAAATATATTTTAATTTTTTTAATTAACAATAAATAAGTGTACATTCTTTTTCTTAGATCATCAATAAATGTATATGCTTGTTTCAAATAGTCAAAACAATAGAGAAGTATATATAGCCAGCCTGATTTTTCCCATTTCATTCTTTCTCACAATCCAGTATCCCTCCTGAAATGTTAACAACTCTTAAAATATAGTGTTTATCTTTCTGGTGTTTTTTGTTTTTTGTTTTATATTAGATAAATATTCAACTTGTCAGTTTTGAAAACAAATGCTATCTCTCATTGCCAGAATGACATTCAGAATTGTTAACAATGTAATATAGTATAGCATGGACACCCATTAAAAAGGACAGATCATAAAAAAAAAAGATCATAAACAACTGGGACAAATAGAATAGGGCATATGGGCTGAATATATGTCCCATATGTTATCATTTTGAACATTTTCAAATACTTCGGATATCAGATCTTCTTTGTGTATTGCGTATTCTTCCATTATTATGTTAGCCTTAAAAATTCCCTCTAACTTCTTGTAATTAAAACATAATTCCCAAGGCATCAGGGTGGCTCAGTTGGTTGATTTCTCAGTTGGTTGAACTCTCAATTTCTCCTCAGGTCCTGATGCTGGGATCCTGGGATTGAGCCCCACACTGGGCTCCCTCTCAGGGGAGAGTCTGCTTGAGGATTTCTCTCCCTTCTCTCTTCCCCTTGCTCTCTCTCAAATAAATAAATCTTCTAAAATTTTTTTTAAAAAATAAAACATAATTCCCAAAACCTTTATGGTTGTCAGAACTGGATTGACTAATTTGTACATTAGTCCATTGTGGTGCCATCTTTGGCTCAACTAATCAACCTTTCATCTCAGGTACCGTCACAACAGGGAGAGCCTTTTTTTTTTTTCCCTTTCCCTATTGATAGGCCTTTCTCACCAGATCTCATTTAATTCCAATATTATTTTCCCATTGCTTCTGAGATGCTTCAGTTCTTCAATAAATTAGGTTCTCCTAAAATCTTCTGGAAAAAAGAAAAAAGAAAGGCTACCTAGGACCAGGCTAGCCTTTATAGTCCTAACCTCTCTTAAATGTCCTCTCAAGTTGACCAGAACCTTAGTATGACTTGTAGTAAAGGGGTTTATCCTGTGATTAAGTTGGTAGCAATCAAAATATCGGATCTATTTTGCAGAAGCAATCCTCAGACCCATTAAAATAGCCTTCAGGGCCTGGATTAAACTAGTCCTATAATGCGTTCTATTTAAATAAATAGCTTGCTTAATCAAATAATAGCTCCCCTAAAGAGCTCACTCAGTGAATGAACCTTTTCCTCTTAGGATTCTTTTCACTGCACCCAGATGTAATTTCTTTGCAAACTGCCTCTGGCAATATTTTTTTGTCTTAATGTACAGATTTGATTTTTTTTTTATATCTAGTCTTCATAATCTTTAGTGATTCTTGACTGAAGGGGGTTTTCATTGAGAAATATTTTACACTATGGGAATCACCTGATCTCTCTCCCTGACCTAAACTACCTGATCCATCGTTGAAATAAAACAGTATCATGGCATAGCCAGGCCCAGTCAACAGCAACAACTGATCAAATTATTTTTGGTTGACTTCTAACTATTTCAGGCTAGGAGCTATTCTACTAAGCATCCTAGCAGAGCAAGCTTACCAATAGCGCTATTGGCCACTGCTATTTGCCTGCAGAGCTGGTTAAGTCAAACCTCCCAGGACAATCTCCAACACTTCAAATTCTGCCATGAGAAGATCTGCTCTGGAACCAGTGTTTGGTTTATTTGTTTTTGTTGTTTTCTTTGTTTTTGATCACAATGTCCTCACATTTGTATGGATTTCTCCCATTAACAGCCTTCTGGAGTTTCTGTTTCCCAAGTCACAAAATAGTAACAATACCTTATATTTTACAGTGTTGCTACCCAGATTCGGTATGCCCAAAATAGTGCATCATGCTTGGGAAATGTTTAACATACATTGATCCTTTCTTCCTATTCATCTATTTGTTCTCTCCTTCCCTGTCCTCACTTTCTCCTCCCTCTCTCTTCTCCTAATAAGTGAGGCATCATTTTTCTTCCTCCTACTTTTGCATCTGTATTTTTCCTCAAATTCACAAAATAAAATGATGTAAGAATATTATCCAGCTGTGATGATTATACATGTAAGCAGTTCAGCCATGAGATAGTAGTTGCTCAGTAAATACTATGTCATCACAAAGAAAGAATCAAATTCATTAAAGCTTTGGTGCTGTTGTGATTGTTACAGTTATCATTATTTTTGGATAGAGGGGATTCTTATAATTTTATTTTGCTTGTGTTTTTAATCTAAGGGAGCATTTTTGAGTCATTTTCTTTATAAGAACTTATAAATTTAGTTTACATTTTACCACAATATTTGATGAATTACTCAAGTGTTCTTTTTTTTGTCATTGTTGTTACTATCATTGGAAATAATTATTTAAGTGCATTTCTTACATTTTTATCGGATAATATGTTCTAGGAATTATTGTAAGAACTTTGTATATACTGCTATGTTTAATTCCTCAAAAGTTTTATTAAAACAGAAGCTGTAGCCTAAAGAGGTTAAATGTTTTATCTAAAATTACAGACTTAATGAGTGGCAAACCAGAATTCCCATCCCAGTCCTGTCATCCTCAATTAACGCTTTTAACAACCCTGTGACATTATCTATATTTCAGTACCTACAGTAAAGGGTGCTGTCACTTAACACACTTGTCTCCTTCAACTACCAATTCCTTTTCTCCATTTTTTGTATTAAATATACAAAGTAATGTATTTAAAATATAAATCTCATCTTGTCCTTTTCTTTGTTTATCCATCCATGGTTCCTCATTTTTTCAGGATAAAGTTCAATCTCCAAATCAATGCTGTGTCTCTTTATGAAATGTTCTCTATTTACCATCTGCATGTGCCAGATTAAACTATTTGCAGTTTCTTCCCAAAAAATCATGATTCCTCAAACTGGCTGACATTTGTATTTGTTCCCTCCGTCTGGATTTCTTTTCGGTCTCATATCCCGTATTCATCTTTCAAGATTAAAACCATGTATCATCCACTCAAGAAAGTTTTCTTTGATTCATCCAGGCTGAGTGAAGTATCCCATAATTGGTTGTTCTCAGAACACCTGGTGAAAATTTCATTATACATTTCATATATAATGCATTATAGCATAAATTCTGCTGTATTTTTTAAAGATTTTATTATTTATTTGACAGAGAGAGAGACACAGAGAGAGAGGGAACACAAGCAAGGGAAGTGGGAGAGGAAGAAGCAGGCTTCCGGTGGAGCAGAGAGCCTGATGCAGGGCTTGATCCCAGAACCCCAGGATCACAACTTGAGCCGAAGGCAGCCGCTTAATGACTGAGCCACCCAGGCACCTCTACAAATTCTGCTATTTTATAAAACTTGGTGTATTTGTGTTTTTTGTAACAGAGTATGATCTGCTTGAAGGCAGAGTTGTGTTTTATTCTTTTAACACCGTATCTGTCAAAGAATTGCTGTTTATAAAATAATCCGTTGATTAGAATTGGATGAAATAAAAGGTCTCCTGGAAAAATACACCTCCAATTCAGAATTGTCAATCATGTACTAATTCCACATAAAAGAGTGCTTAGGGATTTGCTCTCTAAGATTTCTCTGTAAGACCAGGGCCACTCTGATGCCATGGTGCAGGGAGGAAGTTTCTGCTTCCTAGGATGGCTAGAAGTTTGATGTTTCTGACTCAAGGGTGTCAGGAGAAATGCAAAAAAAAAAAAATGGTATCAAGCTACAGAATTTTCAGACACAATGAGCCATAACACTGACACATCAAGAAGACCAGAGGCATAAAAAAAAATTCTTATAATATCTGAATTTGTCATATAGAACCCAGAAACTAGAGAGTAAAATGAACACTATCAGAAAAAATAAAGGGACTTACATACTTTGTGATATATTCTCTAAATCTATTATAGTGTTTCCAGTCTGAATCCCCTCGTTGTCTATATATCAAGAATACAACCTTAAAAACAGTTACCAAGTATCATGAATGTCATGTTTTGCATATAGTTAAATTAGCTTTCTTCTTTATCAGGCAAAAACATCTGGAGGTTGTATTCACTGAAGTCCCTACTTCAATTTCTATCCTTTCAGCTGAAGTAAAATGCAACTGTCAGTTGATACAGGTGTTGGATATAATTACATATAAGTCTACTACAGCAGAGGAATGTCAGATTTTCTCCTAGTAATTCTCATTATTCTGTTTTGGATCCTGTCCAAGCCTCTTAGAATAACTCTGAGTGGAGTCCAAAAGTGGACATCACTTTTCTTTTTAATAGGAAGATGATTTCTCTGACCGAGGTTTACTCTCTTTTCTGTCACTAGGACTTTAATCTGTTTGCAAGGGATAGTGAAGGAGATATTTATAACATCCCACTTTCTGAGAGTCTACATTCAGCTTTTCCGTTATAGAATAGATAGCATGCATACTGTACTTTATGCAACCTCTGTGAAGCCCTGTTTAACTCACCATATGAGTTTATATTAATTAATGCAGGAGTAGGAAGGATTGGAAAGTTGGCAGCCCAGCATTTCTGAAGCTTGAAATTCCTTAGTCAGTAAATGCATATCTCAAGTTGGTATATTAGGTTATCAAAGAAATTTTAAAAACCTGGGGACTGAGAGTAAGCAGAATCCATACCTTGCAAGATTTATACTTGCATGCTAATGTATTCATAGAAGAATTTTGTTCGTAAGTTGCTATAGATAATGTTCTCTAGACAGACTATTATTACCATTATTTTCTTGAAACCATGGTAGATGATTTGTTTAGTTTTGACATAAGTTGGATTATTTGGATTCCACAATCTACATTTCATATGCAGTACTGCATCTTCTTAAAACAAACTCAGTAAAGACAGATTTAATACGTATTTGCACCTAGCAGTCTGTCAGCATTCTTGAATATTTTATTATCAGAACTAACAATAATAATGTTCCAAGTCCCAAGTTTATGCCAGTAGCTGAGCTGAAATCACATTTAAGAATGATCCATTCCTTTTTAGGTCAACATTTAAATGAGTAGAAAGAGAAAAAAACAAAGCATGGGTCTTCAGACCATGATATTTGCCAGCCAGTGATTATATAACCTTATAGCTCTTTTGGCGTGACAAGCACATGCCTGTTCTAATTGGTTTTGGGGAACTGTTTATGGGAGACTGAGGTTTTGAACATGAATAGTTTTAAAACATTCACAATCAGTGCTTCTAGAGAGAGTAACTTCCTTCTGAACTTAGGTATTGGTTAGGAATAGAATGCACTAAGGTGAATTCTAGAGAACAAATATAATTAATTGATTTGAATTTTAGTTGTACGGCATGCATACATACTTTGGCCATTATAACTAAATTCAAATCAAAGACAGAGACTCCTGTCTTACGATCTTTTGAGAGACCCATTCTTCAATTGTAGTTACCAATCTCAATCTTCAATAAAACACCATTGGCCCTGGAAAGGGAATCCAGGAAGGTGAGGCATTTTAGACTTTGAGAAAACTGAAAAGACAAAATAGCAAACACCATGGAAATGAGGGAATGTAGAAAAATAACATTATTTTCTAGGTGCCACATCTCTTTTCCTATCTCTTTGGCTGCACATTGATTGGTCACTTCTTCAAATAATTTTATGATATTGTTTTGTTTTTCATGTTTAAAATATAAAGATCATGTAGATTTTTCTTTTCAGGGTGGATCAAACTTTGATTTTGCTTATGATAACAAAAAGTGGTTAAGTTCTTACTGGCTTTGTAACTCTACTCTTGATGAGATGTACACTTTAAAAATGTTATCAAATTGGGAAAATCTCTATCAAAAAGAGAACTTCTGTAGTGGGGCATCTGTGTGGCTCAGTTAAGCAACTGACTCTTGATCTCAGCTCAGGTCTTGATCTCAGGATCATGAGAGAATTTAAATACCTAATAGACACATATTGGAACTGAATTTTTCACTTGTTATTTCACATGTTTGATGATTGGAATAATTTTCTGGAGCTTCTGCCTCTGAATATTTCTGACCTTGTGTCTCCTCCACCAGCCATAAACTTTTGGCTTCCACCACAATTACACTTCAAGCCATGAGATTTGAATCTAATATAGGGTGAGCTGACAGATCAAGGTATAAGTATTCTCAAGAGCCAAACCTATACTGGAATGGCTAACTGACTATTCATACATGGACCATATAATTACACCTCATTTAAATACACTTTAAATTAAGTGTATCTCTAATTCAATATCGCTTTACTTAAATCAAGGAAAAAAGTCCTAAGGCCAATCTGACACTAGATAATAAAGGCAACTGGGAGTAGAAGAAGACTTTATTCTTAACTGACTTTAGTGAAAATACTATATTTTAAAGAGTTTGTAAGTAAAGAGAACCAATTCATTGCTAGGGTCCTTTGAAGGTATTGGAAAGGGTTCATTTAAGTGAGAGAGCTGAAATTGCTATTCCACTAATTTCACAGTAAATATCTTTCTCTTGGTATGTTTTTTTCAGGAATTACTCTATAGGGTTAAAAGAGAGAAATACATTTATTGAGTTTATAAAGGCCTAACATTAAAACTAAATGAGGGGCGCCTGGGTGGCTCAGTGGGTTAAAGCCTCTGCCTTTGGCTCAGGTCATGACCTCAGGGTCCTGGGATTGAGCTCCGCATCGGGCTCACTGCTCGGTGGGGAGCCTGCTTCCCCTTCTCTCTCCCTCTGCCTCCTTTGATCTCTACCTCTGTGTCAAATAAATAATAAATAATCTTTAAAAAAATAAAACCAAATGAAATAAACCTTTTAGGCAAGCTAGCAAATTTTGGAATTCTTTGGCAATTTCCATTCATCACTAGGAATTGAAAAACAGAATGCTCTGAAAAGGGGCCTTGGACAGTGCATTTGGTTAAGCATCTGACTCTTGATTTCGGCTAGCCCATGATCTCTTCATCCTGAGACGGAGCCTCCTGTTGCACTTCATGCTGGGCATGGAGCCTGCTTAATATTCTCCTTCTCCCTTTGCCCCCCGCCCCCCGCGTGTGCTCCTCCACCAGTCACGTTGTTATTCCTTTTGGTCTTTCTTAAAATCTAATTCAGAGTTTGACAAACTTTCTGTAAAAGCCCAAATCAGAAGTATTTCACACTTTGCAGGCTAGATGTTCTCTGTTGTAACTACTCAACTCATAGATGAAATGGCTCTGTTCCAAAAAACTTTATTTATAAAAACAAGCAGAGGACAGACAAGATTTAGTTCATGGACTGTAATTCGCTGATTCCTGCCTAGTTCATTGGACCTGAAGTTTTAAACATGACTTTTAAGAACAGCAGATAGTACCTATATGTTATGAGTAATTTAAGAGTTTTTTCCATGGGACATTTTTACTATTATGTTATTTGCCCAGATAATAATTTGAGATCCTAATGTTGGCATATGTCACAACTCCAATGTCTATGGATTATTTAGAACCCTCTGAAGTTGGTTAAGTTCCCAAAAATATTCTGTAAAATTGAAGCGACCTGAAGAAGAGATTAAGTAGTATAAAAATCACCAAGATACTTAATGATTATATTCCTAAAGCAAAGGTTTGGGAATAAATAAAAAAGTAGAGCCACTTGTCTAAGCAATCTGCCTTTCTCTAAAGATAGTGAAAATTGCATGTACTCAAAATTTATTTCTCACGTAAGAAAATGCCATGCAGAAAAAGTTTTGTTTGTGTTTTGTGTTTTGGACTAACAAACAGGGCTCAGGATTAAGAGACTTTGGTATTTAGTTAATGCTTTGCATGAATCCAATTGGGTAAAACATTTATCCCTGTCTACAGCTTTGTTTCTCTGTTTTCTGTTTGTTTGTTTTGTTTTGTTTGTTATTCAGTAATGGGATTAGAGTGAGGATATAGCTGTGCTATCTGATCAACTCAATAAACAGTGAAGTAATGTAAAGTTTGTGAGTTTTTCTATTGCTATAATTAAAATGTATGCAAGGTACACATCCCTCCTAAAGCCTATAATTATTGAAAAGAAAAAAAAATGCTTAAAGTCTATAGAACCTTAAATATTCTGGAAGATAAAATGAAAATTTGGAAAAAAGTCTTACTTTAAATAATACATGAAAAAAAATCTCTATTGTTGATTTCTATGTCCTGAACCACCAGCACAGGATTAAAAAAATGAAAATAGTAATTATGATACTATTCATTCATTCTTCTTCATTTCTTTAAGTAATCTCTACACCCAACATGGGACTCAAACTCATCACCCTGAGATGCAGAGTTGCATGCTTTACAGGCTGAGCCTCCCAGGTGCCCTACTATTCAGTCTTATATTAATATGTTTTCAACATGGCAAATGCTTACTTGAAACCTGACTGTCCTGCAAATGCTAACTAGCAGGTAAAGACAAAACCCAACATCCCTTTAGCTGAATCAGTGATATTTTCACAGTTAAAGAACTCTACTAGTAATTAGATGCATATGAAATTGCCACATAGCTTACAGTTTTAGCCTGTGATTTTAACAATAAAATAAATGCCACCTCTCTGAGCATATTTTTGAAGATTTTTAGAGAATTGAATGCTACAGTAAAAAAATTACTGTTAAGACTATTAGCATCCACATATGTGTTACTCAAGACTGCAAACGTTTAACTGTCTTGTGTCCCCTTTACCTTTGAGGAAAACAGTTTAAAACATCTATATAGAGCAATTTACCTGGCAAATGAGGAATGCATGTTCTTCACAAACATAATAGAGTGCTAGATTTGAAGGACAGGGTTATCAAAGTGCTGTTTCTCTTCGATTAAAATTTTGGATTAATCCAGCATGCTAGGTACAATATTTATTTATAGAGACACTTATGGATAATTTATGGTATAACATACCCTGGGCAAATGTATATAACTGCTTTATGTTGTTTCTGTCATAATAAAAAGTTTAAAGGTAGGCAATCTTATCTAAAGTTAATTGAAATTGCAAAACCCCTAGCAAAAGACCTGGTGGCTGTTGTCTTGCCTGTGTATTAAAATTATTAAGGGATCTCTGGAAATCCTCTCCTCACACTTCCCACTATACTCCCTCCAAGTAGAGTTTTTATTGGTTTTTAGTGTTTCAGTGTTTTCTTGTGTTGCCATTGTACTATTAAAAATGTCATCTCCCAAAGGGTAGCATTAGGCAGAGAGTGACCTCCAGAGATGACATTTCAAACAGGCTGATATATTACTATTTAGTTTGGATATTTTTTTTTCTTTTTATAGCAAAATATCTGAGACATAGCATTCCCCAACATATACTTGCAAGGCAAAAGATACAACAAAAAGTTAATAGCAAAACCCCATCTCTTCTACTAAAAAGTTCTCCTTTCCCAGATACTCAGATATATGGACTCTACAGCCAGGACCATTTCATCTTCAGAAGATGAAAAGAGAAAAAGTGACCAATATGAGGAGGAAGACCACTGATGCTCACATGCCATGTAATCACTGAAACACAGAACTTAAAACATCACTCCATCTTGCTATGTTTTACCAAGTTTTATTTTGAAACATAAAAAATATAATCCACATTAGAACACCTGTCATATAATAGCCATATAATGTTCCAGAAAATGGTAAAATGTTTACAGTTCTTCAGGCTCACCTGAATTGCTAACAAGCAGTCCCCCAAACCCCCAGAGTTCAACACTTTGAAACAGAAGGGCGTGAGGCCATTGAGAATTAGAAGGGGAAAATATATCATGCCTCCTCCCCCAACAGAACAAGCGATAGAATGTCCGTAATGATAAATACTTGGAACCACGGCACGTCACAAATGAACCATCACACGTGGAATCTAACTCATGTGATCAGGCGTAGAACACGTCAAGTAACAGCAGCTATTGGGAAACATCAAAATTTTCCTCCACCACTTTTAACCAGATGTAGAAATCAAAGCAGCATAATTTCAGTAAACTTTGTATTTTAATTTTTCATTACCTAATTTAATTCCACGTTCTCAAAGCCACTATATTAATAATAATCAATGCCTTTATATTAAACATGGTCTGATCAAAAGAAGTCAGGACAATTAGCAAGTTACATCAACCATTTAGTCCACAGCAGTGTGAAAACTGTTAATGTAATGATAAATATTTAAGTTTAATATTTAAATTTAGATTGTTATGACATTACTAAAGATCTAAAGCAGATGAAGCTTCTCTTATTTCAAATAGTAAGAAAAATATGAGATAATACAAGAAAGAAGCTAAAAGAAGTCTCATATAGCAACATTTTAACTTTAGAAGTCTATAGGCTTTAAAAAAAAGGAAGTTTATAGACTTTGTAGATACATTTAAAAGGAATAAATAAATTTAAAGTGTGTAGGGAATAGGGGACAAGGATATATTGAAACAATACAAAGGAATACAAACAAAGATGCTATAAAGAATATTTATACAGGTATTTGCTCAGAATGCATTGCAAAGTAATGCCTCATAGATACATTTCCAAACATAAAAGTCAAACCAACAACATCAGGAACTACTAATGGGTAACATTAAGTAGGAGGTCACACTGAATTTCCATTAACTGTTGAAATTAATGTTTCCTTATCATTTATAAGACTGCAATGTTTTTGATCTGTCTTTATTGTATTAACCTCCAAAACACAAAGTAAAACAATAACAACAGCAAAAGGATGACAAAAAAAAAACCCTTAAGATGATTTCTTTTAAATAACAGGATTTTTCTGTGTGTGCTCTCAAATGTGATGACTTCAGTTGACATTGTGTTTATTACCATTATAAACAATTATTATATCAGTGATCCCACCATGCATGGAATGGGGTTCTAAGAAAGCACTATACTCCTAAATTAATTTTTTTCATATTTTGTCTATTCTTTTATGCTGTTATGTGTTTTAAAAAGCTAACAACTCCTTAATAAATAAACCACACAAGTAGCAAGGACTCATCTCTGGTTTTGATTTTATTATAAATCTGTAGGTAATAAATAAGGTTGACTAAAGTTTTAATTTCTTTCCTTACACCTACACTAAACTTACACTAGAGAAAGGCTTAAATGAGAAAAAACAGTGACAAGGCAACAAAAGCAATGGAGGCAGAATATATGATAATCATGAGTAGTCAAGATGACCATACCAATCAATCCAGGATTTCCTTCTTTTTTTCAAAAACTCCCTTTAATGAAGCCAGAATAATACTTTTGAGATATTTTTTTCCCACAAAATGTGTTCTAAAATGTTTTAATTCATTTCCAAATTATGAATTTCACAGCATAAATACTAATATTCATTTCTAATTAAAATCCCGGTATATGGGTATTTATCCTAAAGATACAAATGTAGTGATCCGAAGGGACACATGCAACTGAATGTTTATAGCAGCAATGTCCACAATAGCCAAACTATGGAAAGAACCTAGATGTCCATCAACAGATGAATGGATAAAGAAGAGGTGGTATATATATACAATGGAATACTATGCAGCCATCAAGAGAAACGAAATCTTGCCACTTGCAACGACGTGGATGGAACTAGAGGGTATTATGCTAAGCGAAATAAGTCAATCAGAGAAAAACAATTATCACATGATCTCTTTGATATGAAGAATTTGAGAGGCAGGGTGGGTGGTCATGGGGGGGTGGGGGAGAGAAACGAAACAAGATGGGATGGGGAAGGAGACAAACCATAAGAGACTCCTAAACTCATGAAACAAACTAAGGGTGACTGGGAGGTAGGGGGGTAGGGATAGGGTGGCTGGGTTATGGACATTGGGGAGGGTATGTTCTATGGTAAGTGCTGTGAAATGGGTAAGCCTGACGATTCAGACATGTACCCTGGGGCAAATAATACATTATATGTTAATTAAAAAAAAAAAGGAAAAAAAAATCCCAGTATATTATTTGTATAACCATGACCTAAATTTCAGCATAGTCTTTACATTTTTAATGAGGGACATAATTTTAGCATCTATCTCAGAATTGGTTCTGATTTCATTTAAAACAACTCAGAATGTTTTAGAAAACAATAACCACCATTTACAGAGTTTATTATTTATAAAGCTAAAATTAAAACCCAAGTAGTGTTGATTCAGAGTGATGTTCAAATGAACAATGAAGAGTAAGGAATTTGTTGGCTCTAACTCATGATTCTGATGTGTTTACAATGTGTGAAAATAAACACTCTACTTCAGTAGGTTTCCGAGGTAGTTATTTGTCTACCAAGAACAATATATGTTCATTTATTTTTAGAAGGTATATACTGAGCAGTAACCAGGGAATATACTGAATAATTATAAAGAATAAAGGGGAGATTACTGATTTCAGGACTCCATAGGTACCTTAGTCTATCCATGCTTCTATAAAGATACTATAAACTAGGTTGGGCTTATAAACAATAAATATTTATTTCTCACAGTTCCAGAGACTGGAAATCTTAACAGCAAGGCACTGGCAAATTTGCTTTCTGATGACAGCTCATTTTGTGGTTTACAGACAGTGAATTTTCCCTGTGTCCTCCTCACATGATGTAAGGGTGAAGGGGTGCCCTGGAGTCTTTTTGAGAAGGGCATTAATCCTGTTTATGAGGGTTATGCCCTTACAAACTAGTCACCTCTCAAAGGCTGTCCCTCCTAATACCACATTGGGCATAAGATTTCAACACCTATATTTTAGGGGGACACAAATATTCAGGACATAGCCATAAGTACACTAGAATAATTTACCCGGGAGATGGGAGGTGATGGTTGAGTCTCCAAGGAGATGTACAATATTTACTATATAGTTATGAGATCAGAGATACTACTTGAAGATAACTTATGCTATGGCAGTGATTGAGTTAAACAGAAATATGAGAAATTATGTGTTTAATACCAACAATGTCTTGAGTGTACTGAGCATTTGTACTGAGCATTAGAGCTTAAAGCCTAGAACCTGAAACCTTCCCGCATTATGTAGGAACAATTTGACAGAAGGCCTGCATCTGGCTTTACAGGGCAATCTGGCTATGTTTGAAGAAAAAAAAAAAAGATAAAAAAGATAACTAGATCCAGTAAAAATCATAAACAATAGCTGAAGAAACTAAATAAGCATAGTAAATAACAGATTCGTTAACAAATGTGGCTGAACTTCTATTCTTTCTTTACAAAATATTATATAGAGCCTGTAAATAACACTTGTTTCTCCATCTAATTATTTTTAAATGCTATGGATTTTGGACTCAACATATGATACATTTGGCTGCACTGCTTTTACTTATTCTTGTATTGACTCTGAAAGTTTCCAGTCTTGAGTGGAGTGCACAGCAAGAGAAGGTGTATATAGGCTGGGCCACTTTCCAAAATCATTAACTCTTCCAGTCAGGGCTTATAAGTTATTAGTTTCCATGAAGCTCCAAGTATTCATTAAAGTTTATGTCATACAGACCCTACAGCAAGCCTCAGAATTAGAGTGAACATTACCATGTTCGGAAATAGATCTTGATTAACTAATGAACCCTCATAGAAATAGACTATCTGACCATGGGAGCAAAGCTGCCATGGATGGTTGTTATGTCTTTCCCTGACCCATCCACTGAGCAACCAACAAGAGTCCATCTTTAAGTAAGCATATGAAGAAGGGGTCTGAGCAGGTACAGAAGTCATATCCATATTTCATCATCAGAGAACTTACACTGTCATCTGGCCTACAATGCCACAGTGTTGACTTTCCCTCAATACACCTTCATGACCACATGGAGAGTTTCTTTCCATCATTTGAGTAAACATTACAAAATTAGCAAAAAGGACCATGATAGGAGGTGGGGGGTTTTAATAGCTTCAATGATAATTTTCTCTGACTCCCCTGTTGCTAAAGTACAAAACTGATGCTTAGTGCCTACCTTCACCAGTAAACAACTTCAGTCTCCAATATGATCCCAAGGCTGTATAATGGAAATGAGAGCAATTCTTACTGAATAGGGTATAATGCCTGCCATGTGTATAAATATTACCTTTTGTGATCACCACTACTAAAGGTGTATATGCATTATATCAGACCTCTTCCGACGTAGAAGAAAAGTAATTTATTCTTCATGGAATACATGCTTAATGTTCTTTTTACTTGACATGCTTCTACTAGCACCACAGTCCATGGGCTTAGGAAATAAAACAAAACTTGCATTGTTAAGATGAAATATAGTCTACGCTATAAATCAGAGATGTGTGTATTAATGAACCCCCTTGATGCTTCCTTATACCTCCATGCTGAGTAAAAGAAGCTGATGGATGACTTAAGTACACATTTAGGCAGGACTTCAAAAGTCACATATTCCTTGAAAATACAGATTTTGATTATGAAGTGCATTAAAAAATCTCTCCTGCAACTGAAGTAATGGCTAGAGAAAAACGGAATGTGGAATAGATAGCAGAGTAGGAATATTATAATGCAAACTTTGGATAATTGACTAGCTGTAGAATGAGGAAGGTAGTCTCCGAGCGATTTCCTTTTTTCCAAACATTAACTGTCCAAATTGTTGGACGTGTGAATCTTTAAGGTTTTGATTATAGATTGCCACATACAGAGGAAAAGCTCCTGGAACTAGATGCAGATGTTGATGGAGATTTTGTGTGCCCCTCTTTGGGAAGAAGGTAAGTTCAAGACCCATTACTCTAGAGTTAGGGAGACCTGAGCATATTTTGGGGAATATAAGAGGAAGAATTATGTATATGAATATTTACTGTTGACGGTAGTGAAGTGCAGCATTTTTTTTTGTTTTGTTTTACGGGGCTTTTTAAAAATTGTTGTTAGAGTCTCAACTAACTTTTTATTTGTAAAATTCCCAACTATGAAAATTTGAGGAAAGAGGGTTCTGCCTTCTACATTAAAAGCTAAATGGGGCCAGAATTTGGTCTCCTGAGCTATTCTGAATTAGTGTGCTAGACTGTGGCCTTGTCTTTGTCCATCAGAGGTTGTTAAGTGACTTTGGATCTAGTATTAGTGACAGAAAGTCCTAGGATATTTCAGAGATGATGTTAGCAGGGTGTCAGTGTCCCTGGAGTAATGGACTACCTAAATGACACACACCCCTAACAGAATTCCCCTTCAGACTGTTCCCGTGGGTATGAGACGGGTATATTTTTGGCTGCCTGGCTTTACTTGGTTTCTTTCCATTTTCCAATCCTGGTTCCCCAAGCTTCCTTTGCTGATTCTTTGAGTTACTTAACATCGCTGCATTAAGTTTACTCGCTACTCAACCAAAGTCGATATTGCACCTTGCTAATCCTTCTAAGTAAAGATACGATATGTAAAATCAGTGAAGAGACTGGCGTCTGGCAGCATATCATTTATGCTATAAATGATAGCTCTTACTCCATTCTTTCTATTTCATATTGACACTGTGGAAACATTATACAGCCCTGTTGATAACACATTCAGTTAAGGTAACACTAGCTATTCTAACAACGACAGAAAGCATACAATATATAGATAATGGGTGATATATAGTGTTTTATTTTTAACTCAGATATAACCCAAAATGGGTGCTTTTGATCTATTTTTCTGTCCCAATTGGTGTTTGAAGGACACCAAATTCTTCCATCTCATGGCTCTGCCAATTTCTACACATAGTTTTAAAGGTGCCAAGCTTGTCTACATAAACTGGTGGAATAAAGAACATGGAAAATCCCATGCAGGAAGTTTCAATGGACTAGTCCTGCAAGTAATACTTATCACTTGTGTTCACATTCCATTTGCCCAGGTCTCATTATGGTGATCACACCGTAATGCAAAGAATGCTGGAAAGTGCCATCTATCTGTTTGCCTGAAAGGAAGAAAAATGAATTTGACAAAGAGCTAACATGTCTGTGCTACAAATAATAATCATCTTTTTTATATCTTCTGGGAGCCAGTAGTGTACCAAGCACTTTATATAAATAATCTAACACATTAAATCATCACAACAAAGAGTAGACTTTTTTTTTTACTTTATATGTGATATGATTTAGATTTTGATAATTTAATTTGTCTGAGGTTTTTATAGCATTGCATCAGGACTGGAATATGTACACAGATGGTTCTGCCTGAAAATGGATGCTTGTTACATCAGAATATATGACTTGCTCAGTTTCATCAAAGCTCTTACATTGATCATATCAACATATTTAAAAACAAAACCATAGTTGAATCAGCATTATTGTTGAACTAAACCTTTTTACCAGTAGCCACATGGCCAAAAACTCAAATAATATGTTTCTTCCTGAGCTTTATAGAAAACAACCACCTAGATAAGAAATAAATAAACTGTCAGAATTCTTGTATGGCTGCACATCTCCTATGCTTGATATATTTTTTTTGACATTTTATTTATTTATCTGAGAGAGAGAACGAGCAAGCATGAGGTGGGAAGAGGGCCAAAGGGAGAGGGAAAAAGAATCTTAAGCAGACTTCACACTGAGTGCAGAGCCCATCAAGGGTCTCAATCCCACGATCCTGAGAACATGACCTGAAGCCAAAACCAAGAGTGCCACTCTCAACCAACTGTGCCACCCAGACTCCCCTCCTATGTTTGATATTTTATTTTCAATATGAGTTATTCTATAATAGAAATCACTCAATGCATACCCCCTTAATCATTTTAAATTTAGTTTGAATGCTAAAGAATCATTATTGAATACTTCATATTTCATATATTATATCAGGATTTTCATGATGCTGATGGTTGAAATTATGATATTTCATAAAGTAAAAATATCGGTACAAAGATATCATATATACTTTTTGTACTCTCCCCCAAGACTATGCATCATGTATTATGCCATTTGCTTATGAAAGCTGCTTTTCTTTAGAAAGTATTTAATAGTGTGTTCAAGTCAATTTCTTATTATATAAAAAATAAAGCTATTTTTGCTCTTTATTGGATGATTGTGACTGATTTTCTTGCTGTTTTTACAAGGAAAGATGAGCATACCTTTTATATACACAAGTGAAAAAATATAGTAAAATGAATAAGAAGTCAAAAATATCATTATTTTTCATAAAACATATTGCTCATGTTGTGAAAGGAAATAAAGTCTCCAGAGGGACAGCCCAATGAGGACACCTTAAATGATTTTTAGTCAGAAACAAGGGCTGTTGAAAGAACACATTTTCTGAATGGCAGTTGAAACTTACATGGAATAAGTGTAAACTGCCTCTCTCTGAAAGGAGTATCTGATAAAGGAATAAGTCTTATTATCCATGAAGCAGGAAATATAACCTAATCCCAAAGTCTTCAATTTCAAATAACAGATTTTCATAGCCTTCTTCAAACAATAGCTCACAAAGTAAAAAACTCCTCTTAAATAAAGATATTATAAAAATCATTTTGTGTGGGGCGCCTGGGTGGCTCAGTGGGTTACGCCTCTGCCTTTGACTCAGGTCATGCTCTCAGGGTCCTGGGATGGAGCCCCACATCAGACTCTCTGCTCAGCATGGAGCCTGCTTCCCCCTCTCCGCCTGCCTCTCCCTACTTGCGATCTCTCTCTCTCTCTGTGCCAAATAACTACATAAATAAAATAAAAAAGCATTTTGTGAGAAGAGAACATTTTTTGAGGAGTAAAGTTTTCTACTCAGTCTCTTTCTATTCTTAGTTTACAAACAAAAGAGATCTTGCAAGTTGAAGAGAATTCATATGCAAATATCACAGACTTTTGCAGCCAGAATTTACAAATATATGAATTATATGTTTTTTTCTCATTCAGTCAGAATAGTCATGTACTCTTTCTTTTTCCATATGATTAATAGAAAAAATTATAGATTTCATTTTATTTACTACTTTGAATGACTTTCACACTTACATATCTTTGGGGGGGGAAGCTATCCATAGTCTTTAGAGAAGAAATTATTCAGAAACCTAAAAGAGAAACTACAGTGATAGTATCCAACAATCCACATTTTTTAATTCCATTTTTCTCCTACTATGAAATAGGTGAATTATTTTTCTTTTGAAACCAAAATTCCCACCTCAATGAATAGAGTTTCTTGGTTAATTTGAGGACCCTCATGTAAGTCTCTCATCTTTCTTTTCTTTTTTTTTTTTTTCATTTGTTTTAGAGAAGGACAATACACCAGAGACAAAGTTAGATGACCTTTTCCTGGCATGAGTTTACCATCAACACACACACACACGGCACAAATAAGTAAACACACACAAGGCACAGACACATAAACACATACCACATCTATATCTATGCAGATAGAAGAATGATGTATCTATGACTGTGATGGAAAGGGCTAGTCCCCTTATCTATAAAACATCTCCTTACTACCTTACTCTGCTTTCTGTGTTTGGATAAAAATCAAAATCTATCTTTATATCTGTCACTGCAGAGTAGAACAAAAAGGAAGCTACATCAGCATTTTAGTGATTGCACTTAGGGTTCCGGCTCTCTGAAATAGCTCCAATTCTTTCTAAGGCAAGGGCAGAACTTTGCAAATATAACTATTCAAATAGATATTATAAATTCCAGAAGGAGAGAATTTTTTCCCTGAAGTTTTTCCTGCTCTTTGCTTTTTTGAGCCAACTGCTTGAAAAAGGTCAGCTTTGGAAGAGCCAATATAAAAGTAAGAGGCATGGTTTAAGGCTTTCTTTAAAGCATGAACCTTGCAGTAAACAAATACTCCCCCCACGAAGGCCACTTTGTATCTGGCGCACTTTCTGTGGCCTTTATTGACTAGGTATTGACAGAAAATTTGAATGAGAAATGATGTCTAGGACTTCATTAGTCAGTAACAAATGATCTTTCGAAAAATGCCAATATGTCATTAACACCTTAACAAAAATTAGTTTATTGGATCTATCATGCTACCCACTAATTTCCACTTTTAAAACTCCCAAGAGTTCAATAATTAGGTAGTTTGTGCTTCTTAGAAAATATAATGCTCCAGGTTAGCAGGCTCTTGATATGCCACTTGATCATTTTTACTCTTATGCCCGCACAGGCGGCTCCAAAATATAGCCTTCAAGGATTATCCACAACACACAGGACTGTGGTCAATTTCCACAAAATGGGTCCCAGGAGACTAAGCAAAGACAAATGGCCAGTGTGCTACCTGTGCTCTAGGGCGTGCCAAACATAACTTCAAGATTTGCTCCATATAAAATCTTTAAGTTCTTCATGCAAAACCATGCTTGTGACGCTTCAAGTGATGAACTCCCCACTCAGCTTCTTCCAGCAGGTAGAGGACCTGACAGGGTGTTTGATTATACTGACACTGATTTTTTTGCCCACTCACCCCCAAGTCCCTTTTTCTTCAATATATCCAGTGACAGAATGGAGGAAGATAGCTTTATTTATTGCTATCGAGATAGCTGTATGAATTCATGCTGAGCAGAGCATGTTCTATATGCTTTTATATATTAGTGGGAGACCTTCTTTGGTTTTATGCATGCAGTTAAAAATCCTTGCTATCCTCGGATCTGTTCCATCTAGATCATCATTCAGGGCCCATTTATGTAATGAAAAAAATCAGCCAGAGGAGGCAATGGTGAAGACATCACAAAGAACTCCTATGCATATTTGTGAACAGGCCTTTAGATATGTTTGTATTGTCTTGGTTAAATATCTAGGAATGGAATGACTGAGTCATTGGGTAGGTAGGTAGGTATGATCAAGTAAACTGTCCAACTGGGGCATTATCTTTGAACATTTTCATACATCATTAAGTAATCTTTTATAGCACACTGCCATTACCTATTAGGCATTACATTTTATGGTTATTCCATAATTTATTAAAATATTCCCCAAGAACTGGGTATTAAAATCTTGCCATAATTTAATCTATTAAAATATATCAGTAAAGAATTTTTTTATTCATTAGCCTTTATCTCTAACTCTGATTTATTGTTGCTGTTTTTTAAAATTTTAATTATTTAATTTTACTTAGGTAATCTCTACACCCAATGTAGGCTCAAACTCATGACCTCGAGATCAAGAGTCACATGTTGTACCCACTAAGCCAGCCAGGTGCCCCCATTTTGATTACTCCTCAAAACATACTACAATAAATAGAATTACTGAAATTATTAAAACAATAGAGTTATATTTTTAAAGACTTTATAAAGAGTTTTAGGTATACAACAAAATAGAGAGGAAGGCACAGAGATTTTCCATATATCCCCTGCCCCACACATGCAGAACCTCTCCTACCATCAACATCAACCATCAGAATGGTACAGGTTTTACCAAGGTTAATCTTACATTGACACAACATAGTCACTCAAAGTCCATAGTTCGACATAGTATAACTTAAGAGTTATATTTTTAAGTCTCCTCTTATATCGTATCAAACTGATTTTTCTGAAAGGTTGTAAAATTATATAATTTCAAAGAATGAAAGAAAATATCTGAATTAAAATTTTACTACACCCTAGTTTTTTTTTTTTTCCCTAGATTTTATTGGGTTTCAGAATTAAAAGGAACCATGGTTTTCTCCTAGCCCAGTATTTTATCTGGTCCCTGAGTGTCCTCTATCACATACCTAACAAGTGCTTTTTGGGCCCTGTTTGGATAAAGAAGAGTATGGCTTTTGTCTACTGTTGGACTGCCTGACTAAAAAGTATTTTCTCTGGGTTAGCACTGATCTACCTCATTTACGTCATCTACCTCATTAGCATCTCCCATGTTTTATTAAGTTTCAGATAGGCAGAAACCAAATCCAGCTGAGGTTCTGGGCTAAATCTTTGCACCTCACACAGAATAGAAATGAAGAAGTGGAAGTTTGCTCTTCCCCCAGAAATGTTCAGCTCTGTTTGTCCTTCACTACTTCTCTGACTACATATCAGTGTTCTCTGAGTAGCAAGAATGGGTTCCTAATTCATAATGAATGTAAAATAGCTAGCTCAATATTTGGCACATTTCAAACACTGAATGAATATTGGATGTTACTTTTATTTTCATCACTCTATTATTTGTATGCATGGAATATGAATTTATAATTTCTGTTTCTAATTTTGAAAAAATAGATAAGATAAGCTTAGTTGCTAATTATTCTGCTTCAGAGATCCTTTCAACTGGCAATTTTCTCTGAGGCAGAGAAAAAAAATACTATTCCTAATGTGATGGCTAATTTTATACATCAACTTGACAGAGCCAGAGGGTGCCTGGAAATTTGGTCACAAATTATTCTGGGTGTTTCCGTGAGGGTATTTTGAATGAGATTAACATTTGAACTAGTAGACTGACTAAAACAGATTGCCCTCCCTAATATGGGTGGGTCTTACCTAGTAAGTTGAAATCTAAATTAAAAAAAAAAAAAGACTGACCCTTTCCTCAGTGAGAGAATTCTTCCTGCATGACAGCCTTTGCATAGAAATATTGGATTTTTCTTGCTTTTGGACTCATTCAAACTAAAATATCATCAACTCTTCCTGGGTCTCTAGACTTTCAGCCTTGAGACTGGAATGATACCATCAGCTTTCCTAGGTCACCTACTTAGTGACTCATCTTACAGATCTTGGGAATTGCCAGACTCCATAATCATGTGAGTTGATTCCTTATAATGATCCTCTTTATTAATCTCCTCTCTGGAGATCTCTGATTAATATGTCTAGTTCATAGAATTCAACAGAATGAACTAAGCACTGCACTTGAAAATGTGGAAAACATGGAGTTAGAACAGAGAACCAGCTTACTTAGAATTTAGTCAAGTCCAAAACGAGAGATTAAGTTTTTTCTTAATCAGCAACCAAATTTGAAGGAAGGCTGCAAAATAATCACACACACACATGCACACACACTCAAGCTAAAAGCATTCTACCTGAGAAAATAATGTGGACACACCTGAGAACAAAGCCCTAGGCTCTTATTCCCAACCCTAGAAGTCATCCTGTTCTCTTGTCTATTTTGACTGAGAGCTTTAAGGCTAGTTGTAAGTCAGGCTAAGTGTAACTAGAAAAAAAGGGCCTTTAGAACTGATATGAAATCCATAGTTTGAAGAGTAAGAAAAATTACTAGCTAGTGAGAAAAGAACTCATTTCTCTGCAATTACTTGCCTGAAGAAACCAACTGGAAATCTGAAGGATAAAATAGGGCTTCACTCAACCTTGGTGTCACCCCCTCACCCACTCCCTCTGAAGAAAAGCTTATCTAACTTTACAGAAGGAAAATTGACAATCTCTCCAGGTTGACCTTTATCCTTAGACGAGTTTCTTTGTAGTGGTTGGGTATTTCTCCAAGGTCTCAAGAGGTTGTTTTCAAGGAGATACTAGTTTATTTTGGAGAGGCACAGAGCTTTACTTTCTAACATTTGTGCTGGATTAAATGTATTCAAATGCATTATCTCCTTTGAAATATGTTTTGAAATTCTTTGCAGATACCCTGCATTCATCTGTCCTGAAGTAGAAATTAAGTACACACTCCTCTGTGTGTTCGGAATATCTGTATATATCCTCATAAAGTGTTTGTATTATTATATTTCAAAGACTATATCATAGTGGCTTTGCAAAGATATGTTAAAAATGATTATTCAGTTATGTTATTTAACTAGAAGGTATTTTATTGAAACTTTATGTTAGAGTTTTAAATGAATTTCATAGTACTTTAAAATACCTTCCCACATTTGAGATAATCCTTGTTCAAGACAGAAAGCAGGGAACAAAAAATACCTTGTTTTGATGTTCCATTTCTTACAAATAAACAGGGCCTTTGCATATGTAGTTTCTAGGCAGTTCTTGGAACTATTTTCATCATTAATTCAATAAACATCTATTAAATGGCTTCTATATCCAAAGCATTGTACTCCATCACTAGATTTTTATATTTTATTGTGCTGCTACCCTAGAATACCCGGGTAACTTGGTATTATATATTTCATGTCAGTTCTGTTGATCAGAAATCATTGAATTTTGGAGCTTTACTTATCCCAACACCTTTAACTCCCTAATTTTCAGGAACTCTTTTTAAAATAAATAATTCCTTCGTGTCACTTTACTGCTGAAAAAAAAAAAAAAAGTGGTTTTCTATTGTATTCAATCAGTTAAAGTCTAAATTCCTTACCAAAACTAAAATTTACTTCAGAATCTTATGATTTCTGCCTCATGTCATTTTCCTTCCCAAATATGTGTATATATGAACTATATAGTACATAATTCATAAACATATAAAATAGTTTCAAGTCAGGCTACATACATTATATATATACATACATACATATATCCCTGTTCTTTGGCTTTTTCTTGTTTATATAACTACTCATTATTTGGACATTACTTCTTTGAAAAGATCATATTTCTTTTCTTGGACAATAGAATCAGGCACTTAATCCATTTTTCTCCTGTATCAAATCCTTATTAGAGGGCTCATTGCATCATTTTGTACATTTTTATTTATATTTTTAATCCTATATTATTTACAATTGTCCATTAAGTTCTTTTTTTTCCCCCATTGAGTACTTAGATACAGACATTTCCCTGGGGTATTTGTGAATTGATCAGAGCTTGGTATACCATTACCATTCAATATATACCTGAATGACTGAGAAAATAATGAAATGAGTAGAGAAACTAGGACCTTAAAAAATTAAGTGATTTACTCCAAGTCAGTGGCAAAATCAGAACTGGGATTCAATTTTTGTTTTGTTTTGCTTTGCTTTGTTTTTAAGAGAGAGAGAAACCATGAGGGGGGAAGAAGGGGAGAGGGAGAGGAGAGAGCGCTGACTCCAAACCCAGCAAGGAGCCCAATGTGGGGCTTCATTCTCACAACCCTGAGATCATGACTTGAGCCAAAATCAAGTCAGACACTTAACTGATTGAGCTGCTGAGGTGTCCAGGATTTCAGTTTTTATGTTCTTTGTATAGGGCTCATCTTTTTATTTCCTACTACCTTGGAAATGATGGGTGATATATTCTAGATCCATATAGTATAGAAAAAAATATAATACCCATGCCTTCAGGCCAGTAGCTTAAAAACAAAGATAGAGATAAGACAAATAATAAAAATGGCAACAATTTTTCTCCCAGCAGTAATTTGACTAAGAGCCACACACTTGCTTTGGACGCCATTCACATACATACTCTATATATTCTCCTGTGGAAAAGAATTTGGCTTTGCCTGGGAAGAGCTCCTGAGGATGGTACATTGCCTTTTTGAGAATGCAGTGCCAGTTTATTGCAGATTGTGAGTCAGAGAGGGGCCCACTTTCCTAGAGTTATGGTAGTATGGAAAGGTATTACACCAGTTACTTTAAGAAAAAAAAAATAACCCACTAGACCTTCTGTGACCTGTTATTATTGTATAGGCAACTGCATGCCCTTGGTTCTCAAGGCTCTAGCACTAAGCTGAAGTTTGACCAGAGAATCAGACAAAAGAAGGAAGGAAGGCAGGGAAGAAGTAAGGGAGGCAGGAGGGAAGGGAGGGAGGCAGGGAGGGAGGCAGGAAAGCAGGGGGGAGAAAAGGGAAAAGGAAGGAATGGAAGGGCGGAGGAAGAAAAAGACAATTCACTTTGTTTTTCTGAGAGTCTAACCCTATACCATCTGGAAAGACAGGGATGAATTTGACAATAAATAGCCAAAACAGGTGTCAATATTTTATTAATTTGACAAACTTACCCTGAGCAATTAATTACTGGTCTGTGGATAGGATTAGAGAATATACACCTTGGTTGGATGAAATAATGCTCATTGGATAGGGAATAGGTAAGAGGTCAAGAAGACCATGAACAAAGACACGGAGTGTGATACAGACTGGATACATCTGGTGCTAATAACATCACTCAATATTTAGTTAATTAAAAAGTAAAGATCAAGGGAAACCTGGGGCTCAGTGGAGTTAGTGGTGGGGCGGTAGGGGTATAGGGCACCAGGGGATAAGCAGCAGAGCCAGATGGGGAAGG
>CM052800.1:19942290-19987937 GCA_028533885.1 Nasua narica | reverse complement strand
GAAGAAGCAGTACATCTATACAATGGAATATTATGTCTCCATCAGAAAGGATGAATATCCAACTTTTGTATCAACATGGACAGGACTAGAAGAGATTATGCGGAGTGAAATAAGTCAAGCAGAGAGAGTCAATTATCTTATGGTCTCACTTACGTGTGGAGTATAAAGAAAATCATGGAGGGCATTGTGAGAAGGAAGGGAAGGGCGAATGGGGGGAAATCGGAGGGGGTGATGAACCAGGAGAGACCGTGGACTCTGAGCAACAAACTGAGGGTTTTGGAGGGGAGGGGGTGGGGGGGGTGGGCGAGCCTGGTGGTGGGTATCGAGAAGGGCACGTATTGCATGGAGCACTGGGTGTGGTGCATGAACAATCAATCTGTAACACTGAAAAATTAAAATAAACATATTTGGGAGGAAAAAAAAAGATTCTCTCTGCTTTCTCTCTGCCCCTCTCCCCTTGCTTGTGCCCTCTCTCTCTAATCAAAATAAATAAATAAATAAATAAATAAATAAATAAATAAATAAATAAATAAAAATTTTCTTTTTCAAGTTCACAGGTTTATATTAGATTTAATTTTGATAGGTATCTTAGACCCCATGTGAAGGATAAAGGATATCTCTTTTTGATGATTAACCATTTTTCACCTTTGTCACCTCAGAGTGTTCAATAAAGACCTGAGATTACTGATATGCAGACTATGTGTCTATCACAGGTGGGACAGAAGATTATGTTAACACTGATTTCCTTATCATTGTAATTTTATTTTTTCAGTGAATTGAGTTGTATTTTTTTTTAAAGAAAAATATGTAAATGTTTGAGATATTTTCTACTTAATATCTTCCAGCTCAACTTAATCTCCTCCCTGGACAACAAAATTCATTTCCTTTAGTTGTTACTTCTGTTACTTCAATTACTATTTATTTTCAATTAACATCTATGCTTCAGGGCGCTTGGGTGGCTCAGTGGGTTAAAGCCTCTGCGTTCAGCTCAGGTCATGATCTCAGGGTCCTGGAATCGAGCTCCGCATCGGGCTCTCTGTTCTGCTGGAAGCTTGCTTCCCCCCAACCCCCCGCCTGCCTCTCTGCCTACTTGTGATCACTCTCTTTGTCAAATAAATAAATAAAATCTTTAAAAAAAATCTATGCTTCTATTTTTTTATTCATCTATATTAGATTTTCCTATGTATTTATTTCATCACCTGTTTTCTACTAAGTATGACTTAACTATCTTATCACGCTCTTCTTTTGCCATTTCTTTAAATATTGACATATCGCATTCATTCTTACCATGCTGTGACTAATTTAATTTTGGTCACTGCAAATTCAAGTAATCTTTGATGATTATTTTTCCACTATATAATATTTTTATGTCTATAGTGATAAAATCTTTTTAAAATCATTTGCTTGAATTCAAAAGAAATATCCTTTATTTCAGTGAACCAATTTATGTATCAATCTTTTGTCAATATTTAATTTTCAATTCTCAAATATATGAGATAATCTATCAATTTGTTTATTCTTTTATTCATTTTGTTTGTTTGTTTGTTTTCCTTTGGATTCAATCTGAACTATTTGCTTTTTAGACTTAACAGCAAGTTTTACACCCTGAACTTTCTTGCTTTCTAATGCAGGAAATCTTGGTGCCTAGAACTATTTCTTTATTTCTCTTAGTTTCCTAAGAATGGGTGTATGATAGATAATTTGTGAGCCTTGAGTATTTGAAAATTATTTTCTCTGAATTTGTGATTAAGAGTTTGGCTCGGTGTAGAATGCTAGGGTTAAAATGTTTTCCTCTTTACTAAAAAGACATTGCTCCATCACCGCCTAGATCTATTGTTGCTGGTGAGTGGTCTAATTTCTGCTCTCCAACTTTTGCTATAGAATCCATTTATTCTTGCCAGAATAATTTTTGGTCTTTGATTTATCACTTGTCTTCTGAATTCTTACAATCCAATAAATAGGCTTGGGCTTTGATTTTTTTGTCAGTTTGTCTAGCTCCATGAAGAAAAAAAGTCATGTTAGTTAATTAGTATTAGACTGCATCAATTAGATGATGAATTGCCCGTGTTAACAGCTATGGCAAATCTCAGGATCAGAGCCATGAGCATTCACTTCCTCAAGTGATACTGGCTTTCTTTTTGTGGTAATAACATTGTTCCTTTTTTAGATATTTTAATATAAGTCAAAAACAAGGTCCATCAAAAGTATTCAGGATGTAAAAGGTAGTGAGCATGGATGGCCAAAATTACAAGGTGGTACATGAATCTAACAAAATGCATAAAACATATCACGATGACAAGGCAGAGTGAGAAGGCTGCATTCCACTCTGTTGCTTCTGTCCCTTTGTGCATATTTCCAGTGCTTAAGAGCAATGAGATTTCCCCCAAATAACTTTAATTTTGTGTAACAGGTGCATCGTGATTCAGTCTCAGTATTTCTGTTTGAGTTCTTAGTTTCGTACCACAGAGACATAGGCTGCAATAGGCTTAGCATCCTTTTCCAGCAAAGACACTGTGACTTTGAGGATATATTCTAGTTAGCTCTGTTTGTTTCTATTACCTAGCTAAATGGCCCTAAAGAAAAGGCTCTTATTTGATATTATCTGACCAAATATTTATAAAATGGTGACCTAAGTTGCACTTTTATGGCTCTTAATGTCATGTTCTCAGCGTACGGATTTTGACTGCTGTGATTTACTCAAAGTCTTTCTGGTGGATGAGAGAGAGATAATGATGACATGAGCAAGTGGCTAATGATTCATCATCTGCTCTCTGGCAGGGCTCTCCATTATTGCTTTTTATAGGAATGTGGACCCAAGATTGATTTTATCTGAGTGTCGATCACCCATCAGAGATTTTCCATGCCTGTATGCTTTCAAAAGGAAAATTACAGTCATCTGTTTCCCAAACTCTTTATTTTCTTTGGTCCAACTAGTTGAATTAGTGATATATGCCCAAATCCCACTTATAAGAGCAATAGGCTACTTTTTCTCTTGTAAGCATATCAAGTTTTATGCTCCCAATCAGAAATCTTAAGTCCTTTTACATAGTTGTACCATACAAGATACCATCTTTTGGAATTTGGCTCCTGATCGGCCATTTTTTACTACGTAGAGGCTCCTACAAGTACTTCATAAAGCACCTATCCGAGTGAAGGTGTTTCAGCTCCAAGCGGAGAAAAATTGGAATGTGTGTGTTCACGTGACTGTGCATCCCTTTACATGTATGAGACAAATACTATGGAAATAGTGAGAATTGGAAGATAAACTTCCTGTAATAAATCTCAGCAATCCATACTATTTTAAAGAAGAACATGTCCAGAATTGTAATGAATAATAGAGACTTTGCATTTTAAGAAATTGCAATAGTTTCATTTGTTCATTTATTTTAAAGTAGTTGTAAAAAACAGGTTGTAATTGGAATTTTTGGTTCAGATACACTTTAATCATTACTAGCGTGTTACATTCTGGTAATATCTGTAACTGCTTCCTCATAAGCCTGGGAGCACATATGCTTTAAAACACTCCATGTAAACTTTTGATCTGGGCTGTGTCTTGTTTTAACAATCATTTTCACCTAAGAAATAATGGGAAAACACATATTCTCCCTAGATTGTTCTATAATTAACTTAAATTATATAAGTAAAATAAAATAATTTTTGTCTATTTCTCTTTATCAAATATATTTTGGCTTGCTTTTAAACACAGAGCATTGAGGAGTGAGCCTATCATATAATTTATCATAATTGTTTTTTATCTTTTTGAACTAATTTTTTAATGTTCTTTGTAATACCTCTAAAAAGATATAGCCTCCAATCAGTATCTTCCAGATATTGAATGCTTCCTCTGTCTCTCATTTTGTTAATCTCTGAGCTTAAGAAAAATAAGTTTTAACTGGAAATCAGGGGAAACAATTAACCTTGAGAAGTATATAGCACTCTAGTTAGTGGAAATATTTTTCACATTTTATTCACATGAATAAGATGATCTTAAAACACATCCTGGTTACCACTCCACAATAATAAGAGTTCTATTAAATGACTTTAGGCCATGAAAAAAATCAATTAAATGATCAAAACCTTGTTAGTGGAGAAGTTCCTAATACTAGATTATGCACATTGTCACACTGATGTATGTGGCTTGTGTAAGTTGAAAGATAATAATGATTTTTTTTAATACAGTGTTTAATCCTCTGTGGGCCACAGGATGGTGTTATTAGAGGAAATGAAATGTATAGTATTAAACACTTAGTTTTTTAAAGCCTGGCAGTTTTTGATTAAAAACTGCTGCTTTAAAAAAAAAATCATGTTATTTTATTTCATTTTTACATGCTCCCATTTGGTTTTCTGTTTGCTTATTTTATTTTGTTTTGGCTTTTTTTTCCCCACTGTAGTATCAATTCTCAAGAACTTAGCACACACACAAGTTGCTTATTAAAATATCACTAATTCTTGACCTGGGGATAGCATCCTCATCCATCATTATAACAAGTGTCATACCTAAATCATCACCAAACTAGTTGTTCTCAAACTTTAGCATAAGAATTGTCCGGAGAACTTGTTAAAACAAAAATTGCTGGGCCCAACCCTGAGTTTCTGATTCAGTAAATCTGGGCTATTTGTACTCCTTTTGATTTCCCAAGAGATACTATGCTACTGGTCAAGGGATCACACCTTGAAAACAGTGACTTAAACATCTTCTCATTCTAACTGTACCGAAGGAATCTACTAAAAGAAGCACACCGGAATAAGTAGGGAAAGCCCCTTCATCTTGTAAATGTCTCTAGAACCAACTACTGACAGAGATTAATATCACTGTCTGGGAAAGAAAAAAAAAAAGTTTAAAAAGCCCATGTTAATTTTCCCAAAGAAGTCCATGAGGAATGGATCTGAGAGATCCAGATTCAATAAGTTGGCAATTGTGATCCTCTTACTTGGTTTGGCCAGTAAGGCTTAGGGCTAGGATTTAAATCTAGGCAGTCTGCCTTCATAGCCTTTTCTCTTAAAGCACTGCATCTCTATACAAGGCCATATGCTAAATAGAAATACTGTAGCCCAGTGTAGATAAGTAGTATCTTGTTTCCAAATAGGCTAAAGTATTACCATCTTTTGGTGCGCTAGAGCATTTCAAATCCAGCTCAAATCCTCCTTTTCTCCCTTCCTTCCCTGGACCTTTCTATAAACTGCATGCTTTTGCCAACCTTGGCTTTGTACCATTTTTTCAGCATATTTTGTCCTTTCCTTTAAACAGATCACTACTGATAACCCATGTTCGTGGTTCCATCAAAATTTTTTTCCCCAATTGGTGAACCTGGGTGGCTCAGATGGTTAAGCATCCAACTAATGATTTCTGCTCAAATCATGATCTCAGGGTCCTGAGATCAAGCCCCATGTCTAGCCCCCACTCAGTAAGGAGTCTGCTTGAAGATTCTCTCCCTCTGCCCCTCCCCTGTTCCTGCATGCTTTGTCTCTCTCTCTAGAATAAATCAATCTTTAAAAATATTTTTTTTTCCATCTTCACTAACTACCAAAAGCTTTCCCACTCTTCACACTGGCTCATTCTCACATCTCTCTCCCTTTGCCTCTCTCTCCCTTTGGCCCCAAGGCCCATAACCGTTCTCTTTCTGTTATATTCTTTCCTTATGCTCCTCAGCGTCCCTCATTCGCTTCGTCATTAACAGTACTGTATAGAATGTAAGAGAAGGATTAATCAAAAATTGAAGTAATTAGTCTGGTTCTTCTATGCTAATCCCACCGTGACGACTGTTTTAATTTAGTCTCTTTCCTTTTCCCAGCATGATTTCTGCCACACTCTTAACGCTTTTCACCTGCTTCAGTCTTACAGCCCTCAATCCAGGGAGATCTTCTGACAGCATTAAAATATACAAAGGTTCGTTGATATTTCAGTAGAATTGATAATTCTTAATAAATCACACAAAACCCTGGGCAAAATTTTAATTTCATCATACTCTTTCTCAGTATTCTTTGCTCTGAATTACAAAACCATTTGCAACTCTGCAAAAGATGCTTTGCCCTTTCTCTTTGTTGCCTGGGCACAGACTCTTCGATTTACTTGAATGTCCTCTTTTTCTCTTTTCTTTCTCTTACAAATTCTCTTACAAATTCATTCAGTCAGCTAATTTGGAAAGTTTGTCTTCAGTATTTGCAAAAATAAGATATAGTCCTATCCTTTCTATTCCATATTTTTTTAGATTTACATTCATTAAGGCGCATCCAGATTTTCAAATTCATTTAAAACTCACGCATTAAAAATGTCATTTTTCCCAAATTAACTCTAATCTTGACCTTAAAAGTAATCCATATTAAATTGTTGCAAATTTTAAAATTATAGAACATGTAAAAAATATTTTATATCATCAATACAATGAAGCATGGCTATTCTCATTCTGGTTCTCATTCTGGTTACATAATTATTCAAAAATATTTCATTTGGGATCTGTTAGAATGATCTTATGAATGTACTATGCCCATATTATTGAGTCTAGATTCTCTATTTTTTTAAATTAATAATAATTACTATAGGAGAAGTTTTTGTTGAGCATTTACTTTATGCTTGAAACCATAGGGAAAATATAATGGGCATAATCTCATTTAATTCTCACAAGAATCTTACAGGGTTGGTACTATTCTTTCACACATTTCCTGAAGAAGAAATTAATATCAGACATTAAATGGCATAGGGAAGGTTTAGACCAGCAAGTGGGATGTCAGGAGTGAAATATTTTTTTATTCCAAAGAAGATGTCTTTTTAACACGAAGCCCACAGTAGCTTTGCTTCTTGCTCTCCAATATGCTCTGCAAAATGCTGATTATATGCTTTACTTGTTAGTCCTGGAAATATGTTTGGTTTGTGTGCTTAGCCCTGCAGCTTTTCCTGACCCGCATGCCCTGTCCTTTTCTTTTTTTCTACCTTCTGTCTAGAATCCTCTCTTACACTGCAGTGATGGAAAACACGATAGATTTAACTGCCTTTAGGGAAAAGAGATACTGTGGAAAACAGTATCAAAGGGAAAACAAATAAACAAAATAAAGTAAAAGTAATCATACTTTGTAAAGTCATATGACGTCATTTGATCATTCCTTGGCTGAAGAAATACTAGTAGATTTTTTCTTAATATATATATAATCATAACAGATTACTTCTAAACAGCACATTATACTCTAATTTTTAATTTTTTTTCTTGCCCTACTAAGTTGTTGCCTTTTTGAGTCATTATTGTATTTCCAGGACTGACAAAAATGGTAAGCATATAGAACAGTCAGGAATTGCTTATCTTAATCAAGTAATAAATGAACAAATTCATGGGTCACATTTTGCAAGAAAGCACATGCCACAGCTCCTGGGAAGCAATGGTCTTGCACGATCAGACACAGTTGGTATATAAGAAGTATCTTGTATTATGCAAAGTCCTAAAGTTCAAAGCTCAGGATGAATATTTATTTTTACAACCATTACTGTATAAAAGGTAATCCTTCCTGAATTGACAGACTATAGTGACCATTTATTCCACATGTTAAGTTTTGTTCTTGGAAAAAGTAAGGAATCTCTACAAAACATGCCCCTGATAACGGAGTCTATCTACTCACTAATTCACAAAGGTGTTACAGAGATCCACTATATAAATTAAGTTTGTGTAAAACACATAATAATCTTTAATATGTAGATATACTTGGCTTACAAAATATACAAGATACACTTCTTACCTGTTTGGGTCTACCTAAATAGGGGGCATTGATAGAAAAAAACTGTTAGTATTGGAGGTCCCTATTCATTTCCCTGAAGCAAGGCTTCTCAGTCTCAGCAATACTGATATTTTGGGCTGGATAATTCTTTGTTGATAATTCTTTGTTGCTATTGTCCTGTGTGTTGTGGGATGATAGCAGCATCTCTGGCCTTTATCTACCCTTCTCTGGTTGTGACAAACAAAAATGTTGTGTTTTTTTTTTTTTTAAAGATTTTATTTATTTACTTGATAGAGAGAGAGAGAGATCAAGTAGGCAGAGAGGCAGGCAGAGGGAGAGGGGGAAGCAGGCTCTCCGCTGAGCAGAGAGCCTGATGCCAGGGCTTGGTCCCAGGACCCTGACATCATGATCTGAACTGAAGGCAGCAGCTTAACCCACTGAGCCACCCAGTTGCCCTGACAAACAAAAATGTTTCTAGATATTGCTAAATGTTCTTGGAGACACAACCTCTCAAACTTTGGGTCATGAAAATTACCCAAAGTACTTGCAAAAACACAGATTGCTAAGCCCATTTTCAGAAGTTCTGATTCATAGATCTGGGGTAGAGCCCCGGATTGGGGCTCATTGGAGGTTGGTGATGGAACTACTCATTAAAGGACCTCACTTTGATAGCCACAACTCTACAAAGCAATGCATTGTTGCAAGATAATTTTTAAACTCAAAGGTTTGCCAATTTTCTGGCATGATTATTTATGTATGTTTTGGTTGGTTTGGTCTTTATAAAATATAAATGATATTAAATCCAAATCACTATAAGTCAGTCTTTAAAATTAAACCACCGAGAGTCCCATGTTCCATTAGCTCATGCTACTTTCTCATCTGTAACAAGTGAAGTGAATGCATATGAATGAAACGGAACAAAACTGTACTCTTTTCTAAAACTTAAGTCGAATGAAATTGTGATTCTTCTACAACCACTCAACAACTGTATCTTTAGTTCTAAATTTAAACTGAACATAACCAAGTATGTGCCACGGCTACCAAGTGAGCACTGAGAAATAATGCTAAAGGTATTCTCCATACAAGCTCATTCTGAGCATATATAAAACCATAAACTTCTATTGTTTGAATAATTGAAATATCATGCCTCCCAAGTATAAATTATTCTACAACACATGAAAGGGGAGCAAAGGGGAGCAAACATCTGAATGATTTAGGCTAATTAGAGATATAGAGAATGTTTCTAATATATTTCAGCTATCCACTTAAGTGCTCTGACTCTGTCAATCTATTTTTCTAATCTCAATTTAAAATTTAGAATAAAGAAATTAGCATAGAGTCACTGTTACATTTGTAAAGGGAAAGAAACTTAAGGTATTTCTATTTCATCTTTCAGCTAGTTATATCTGGTGGTAAGTATTCACAAAGTTTACATATTCTTACATTTGGTACCTGCAAAGTGAGAAATGCATATATTTAACCAATTATTTTATTTTTTCTCATAAAAATAATATAATACCATATGTCAATATAGAATATGTCAAAATTATACATAAATGTGGTAGTTTCATTTTTTCCTAATTTTCCTTCTTTCTTAGAAATCTGATTCAATATGTTCCATGTATAAAAGTACAAACTAATGTTATATTACTTCAAACAGTAGTGTTACTATGTTTTCCTAATATAAAAAAAAAGTGTCTTTGATTCAAAGAGCTTTGCAAAACACTGGTTTAAATACAGGTAAATATTTTTCCTTAAGGCGTGACTATCTGAATTTTAATATATGAAATTATTTGTGTATCTCTCATGATAGTTTAAATTACAAAATCTTTTCTGAACTTATTTGACTGTAGTTCTCTTTCTTTAGGACCATCTCTTGGGACTAGTAGCCTTAGGCTATTATTTGAGAAAGAAAACTTTATAATTTTTAAATCATGTCAAATAATTACCTCTTAGTCAAAGGGAGAGCTACTGTCTCTATAGTAAACATAAGAACATTGAAGTTCAAAATATCAAATGATGCATGCAAAGCCATTACAGAGAAACAGTGCTAGAATTCAAGTTCTTCAGTCCAGTACTAGCCTTCCCACGATGTTCTTGATCGTGAAGCAAGCCTCCCAGACTGACCAGTGTTCAGAGAACATAGTCCCTACGTGCCCCTATGACAGTAAGAAGTATAAGTAAAACAATTGTATGCTTGGGAGATGCAAGATCTAGATGGGTAGTAAGGAGGATTAATCAGGGCATATTACTTGGTAGGAGTATATTTTTATTAAGAGCTAAAAGAAACAGACTCCATTTAACTTGAATTATAATTGCATAATATACCTGCTATGAATTCTACCATGTGGGACAAAAAAGATATATTTTTGCCTTGAAGACAGTGTTCCATTTTTGTTTTTGTTTTTCTTAAATACAGGGAGCTAAACCATCTTTATTTCATACTGAGGAATATTAAATAGTACTATCTGCTTACCTGGTATTGTCATTCTTAGGTGAAAATATTTAATAATATAAAAGCATAGGAAGATGACACGAATGTCTTTCTAAATACACTGCGAGCACTTTGTGGGCATGTACTGTCTTTCCCTTGCTTATAATTTGTTGAATTAATATTACACACCTAACCCAAATTTGGGAATTTAATGATGGTAGATATGAATGTGCTTGGTAAACTGAATTAAATTTTTTTCCAATCCTTCTGAAACCATGGAAAGCATCATTGATAAAATGTCTTCTCCTTTCTCTTCATTCATTAAGTTGATATTTATTAATAGCACCAGCATGGGACAGCAAATAAAGACAAAGTCCTTCCCATAGAATTTGCTTTCTGTGCATGTCTTAATAAGACAGTTGAGCTAACAAACAGCATTTGGAAAGGCTTGGCAGAGTCAACAAACTGAACTGTCAATGTGATGGGAGCCCACCCTGAGATTAAAACACAGAACACTTGAGCTCTGCAAGATTGCTTGCAAAGATGTTGCGTTTTAATCCTGAGAGTTTTGGGTGGCCATGGAAATATTTTAACAAAGCAAATGTCCTGAGGAGATTTGAATTTTGAACACAACTCTTGCTGCAGTGCAAAGGAGGAGTTGGAGGGGGCTAGAGTGTTTTCTGAGAGATCAGTAGGAGGTTGTTCTTTCGGAGTTGAGTGGTGACCAGGAGGATGGGAAAAATAACACTATTTGAGGAATAAAATTAACAGCACATGCTGTGTGAATATGGGCACTGAGGAAGAACAAAGGTGTCAAGGACGCTTTAGCTTTTTAGCTCCTATAGAGTGTTTTTCTTGCCTATGACATTATTTCAGAGAGGAACAATCATTTCTGTGTTTAATTAAATCTGTGTTATAATTTTCTGGTAACTGAAGTTCTTAATACTTTTTAATGACAAAAATTGGGATTTTTGCAATGTGAAGAAGGATACTCTAATTACTAGAACTACATGAAAAAGAGACAGTGGTAGGGCTGAGTCAATTCTAGTAGTAGAAAGTCCTGGGGTAAAATACACCATGTTAAGTAATGTTATGCCAAGGACAAACCTACACACTATATTCAGAAATTTTTTGGTCTGCTTCATCTATCCTGGCTTCCCATTGGCAGTTGTACTGGGCCCTGTAAGTGAAGAGGTATTTTCCGAACAATGAAGATGAGTTTATGGTAACCGGGGTTAAACTAATGGAAAGCATTGAATTGATCAGCAGGAAACTCAAGAAAGGTTAAAATAGCTTCCATTTTTATGTTGCCGTACAGTAGTGAGTAATGTTAATTGAATTCCCCTTGTGAGATTCTAAGAGATTTTTCAACAGGATCCTGCGCTGTATAAAAAGGAAACAATGGCTTGTGGTAAAGTTAATTCAAGCTGAGATACATTAACGGCACCACATTATCGGTTGCTAAGAGTGCTATTAACACACATCACCCACTGTGTATATTTGTGAATTAGGAGGTTTCCTTCTTAATGGAAATGAGACACTTTCCTTGAAAATATCAAGCACTGTGGATGTTGAGATTGTTTTTAAGAAGCACAGAGAGGGAAGAACACATTTATTCTGGACATGTTGTAGACCCTCTCCCTTTTGACCCAGCACTATTTTTACTGTGGTTTTGTTTCTCTTTGGGTGGCTTGCTATTATTAGTTTTCTTGTTTAGTTGTTTGTTTATTTGTTCTATTCTGTGTGTGTGTGTGTGTGTGTGTGTGTGTGGAGGTGGGGGGGATCATTTTCAATAGACGCACACCATGAAAACATTTGCATTCAAGTGTGCCAACCTATTCTGCATTTTCTAAAATAGCTGCTTGTTACTAAACTTAAACAGAAACATACTAGCTAGGGAATCAAGAAGTTCAGGTAAAGATCCTGGCTCCGGCTCTGGCTTTCTATGTGCCTGTGACAGTGGGAAAGGGGAAAAAAGCAGTATTTATGGGAACCCTGTAATATGCTAAGCCTGTAATAAGCTAAGAGGGCTTAGCTTTAGTGAAGTCTTTTCCTTTAAATTAATTCTTTTTTAACCTTGAGAGCAATAGACTATTTTTCCCCTCTCTTTAGGGTTGAAGAATCTGTGACTCAGAAAAAGGCAGTTCCCTAAATGATCTATAAAATAAGAGTGTTAATGGGCTAGGTGAATTCTGTGGCTTAACAGAACATTCGTATGTTTACCCCTCCATTCACTGCTCTGCACGCTCAAATTTTTTTTCAAAAACAACAACTATTGGATAACTTCATAGTTCTGATCATTGTCCTATTGCAGTGGCCTGACATGAAATAAATACTTCAGGAATTTTTGTTTGTTTAATTAATCCCCTACTTATAAACTCGGGCTATGCATCAATGTTACGCTACCAGATATTCCTTACACTTCACCAAACACCGAAAAGTAAAGCACTTAAAAGCAATAATTCAAAAGTATGTTACTGACATTTTCACACTACATTTGCTTTATTCCATAAGTGGACCCAAGGTATGAATATAAATGTAATTCTTCACCAATTACATGGAAACAAATGACAGTACAATTACTTGATTAAAAATGAATTTTATTTATGCTTTTCCATGCATGAAATCTACATACTTCCTGTCTGGTTTGTAAATAGGCTCAAAAATACTCTTACAAATGCATAATAACTTCCACTGGTGAATTTCTCATAAAATTGCGATTATATGTGGAAAAAATTAGCTACCAGTAGTCTAAGGTAGAAGTGGAGGGGAAGCAACATGAAAGAAATTCAGAAGATGTATTTTAAACTCTGTAAATGGTTGTGTCAACTACCTGGATTATGAAGCCACTGATACAATGGGAATATGCATTTAGTTCATTCATTGGCTGAAAAAAAAGGGGGGGATGATAGAGTTCATCATGGTTCACAGATGATAGAGTTCACCTGGTTCACAGATACACCGATATACCACTGAGAATACTTTGCATTATTAATTAAACATGTAAAACATATTAAAATATGAAAACCTTTCTGTTGTGTGCATAAATATTTTACTTGTAGGAAATAACTTTTGGGTAGATGAAGAGAAATACAAACTTCTCTGGGAGATTTTTTTCTGGTAGAAATAATCATCATAATCATTATAATTTGATCCCACTACTCCACTCTCTGTGTCAAAGATACAGCTGGTTGCTCACTAGAACCCGTTTTATTTTCTTCCTGGGCAGAGATAGAATGCATTTTTTCAGTTTCTCTTGGTGTTAGGTTTGAGCACATCATAGTTAATAGAATGTGAGAATAGCAATATGTGCCCTTTCAAGCCTTCCAGGACTGGTTCTTCATCACTTAGAGTGCCCCACCATCCCTGCCCCCACCTTCACCTCCTCTTCTGTGATTGGCCCTGTCGAATCCTCCTTGTTTTCTTTTTTACCACCTGGACATCTGGACATCAAAGTTTGTGTAGGATTAGAAACCATGGGTTGAAGAAGGCAGATCTCTATCACCTGGCTCTCTAAATAATAAAGTATATAAAATCCAGACATCGGCCAATTTAGAATTAGCTTGGATTGCCTGTGTGAGAAATAACCTTCTATTTCACTTAAGTCATTATGATTTAGGGGTTCTAATTTCAAACCCCTAAACTAGTTAGCCTAGTCTAATAATTAGTATATTTAACTGTTTGTTAATCATAATCCAGATGACACACATAAAAAACATAGTCTAACATTAGAAGATCAGAAGAAAGCAATTAACAAACTAGAGCTACTCATGAACAATGCATAAATGGATATGATTTTTGCTCATAGAATTAAAAAATACATGCATAATGCATAAACAAATACAATTTTTGTCAATAGAATTAGAAAATAAATTCAATACCTATGTATATTTCCCTAAATCTCTACTAGACGAGAAAATCTAAAAGAACTAGCAAAAAGATGTTAGACTGCTTAAAAAGGACAGAGCACATGGATGTTTATAAATTACCTAGTCAGAAAACTAACCAAATGAGCAATGTCACACTCATCCACTTCATCCTCACTGACCTTCATGGAAGAGCAGATTATCCCAAAGCAACTCACCCCGAAAGGACTTTGCTTAAAAAAACTAAGCATTTGGCTTACTCTGTGTGATTCAGGAGAAAATAATACAACAAGCAATGTATTGTGTGGTTTTTTTTCTTCTTACTTTCGACCGTGTTTTGTCTCTTTCGCTGCTTATTAGCACTTCCACCCAAATTGGTTAAGGAGGGGAATCTGAAAATCAGCACTTACCGATATTGATCAACGAAACTGTTATTAGTCCTATCGGCTTTACTTCCTTGCTCGAAAGGCCACTCAAAGTCAGTCCTGTTTTGACTACACCTCTCCAGGGCATGGATTCTAATTTGAAAAATAAAACAAGCATTGGTAACAGCAGACACTAGACTGCATTTACTGAGCACTGGCAACAGAGGAAAGCCTGAAGATGGTATTTTCAAGGCAGTGGTTAATCCATTTGCTGCTATGAAGAAAATGTCTCCAGTATTAAGAACCCTGTATTGCAAAAAGCTAAAGAATATTCATTAACTAAAATCAATGCTTTCCTTTTCTTCCAAACAACACTGTTTGCTTTGGGGAAGTGCTGAAATTTTCTGCTGCTCACTAAAATATATCTCTATCCTTTGTCAAATACAAACATTTTATGAAAGATCTTGCTTTGGTTATCATTTTAATCGATGTTTCCTAAGAGACACACAAATCTCAAACAGAAGTTTATTTTTATATTCCATTAGAACTATTCATTTTTACTGACTACTGTTCAATTATGCTCTTTGTGTGAATCAAAATTTGAAAGAATTGTGGTGTAGCCTTTTTGTTATAATTGTATTGCTAGTATAATTGTTTGTATATGGCATTTGTGTAACATTTTTGTTGAGCACCTATTATATGCAAGACATTGTGATGGGTGCTGGGGATATAAAGATAATATGTCACAAACCAGTTTCTTATATGAAAATAAACGTGAAGAACACAAACATAAACAAAAGACCAGAGATGTGACAACGTTCCTTAGAGCAGGGTTTTGTACATGAGAACTAGTCTCGGGTTTAAAAAGAGGGCCCCTATGTTACAGTTTGTGATGTATTTGTGTCCTAGAGGTCTGCTTGGACACTGAATTTCTCATCTGACTCTAGAAAAAAGATAGCTAAAGAAGTGGAAGAAAGTAATAGTGAGACAGTATTTTCAATTGTTTTACATAAAATTTTAGTCATTCATGAAATATTTTCATTTTCATGTGTTAGGTTGACTAACAAATTAAGATTCATTAAAAGTCATTGGTTTCTGGTATAATTACCTACTTGTTTTTTGATCCTGATTGGTAATCTAAGGCCAAGGTATTCTTTAATTGTCCCAAATAATCAAAAATAATTTTTTGACACCGGTTAAAGATGATTCTGCAAATTTGTGCTTCGGGCTTCTAAACTTCCTTTAGAGATATTTGGAATATCACTTGTAAATTAGATATCTGCATTATATATGGCCAAATCTTTATAAAAGTTAATATTCTTTTCATTATTTGTATATAAAACCTAAAAAATAAATAAAAGGTGATCAAATATTGTATAAACGGAAAACTCTTCGATAATTAATCTGTTTATTTGAGGGATAATAAAATCTATGGGACTTACAGCAACCCCGTCATTGGATTATAAAGTTGCTGTAATCCAACCTGGATTCTGATCCCAGGTCCGTCAGTCACTATCACTTTAAAGTCATGTTGGACAAGTTAGTGAGACATTTTAAAATGTCCACATTGGTAAGTGAGGGAGTTAGGTTTTATTCTTTGGCTATTTCCAATGATAAAATTCTGTGATTCAAAATACCTTCCCAAGGGGGTTCTTAGATATTTAGTGCCAGTTTGAACTTGAGTCTCCTTTCTCAGATCCAGCAGACCAGATAGAGCTTTCCTTTTGCAAACACAACTCCAGGGGGTAGCATGAAAGGACGACCAGGATTCTACATCTTCAGAGACTGAAGAGTCTTGTTCTTTTTGTGTATTAAAGCTTGTCTGCCTCTAACACACTATTTCTAGGATTTCTTTTTTGACAGTTCCAGAAAGCAGGTAAGAGCTATTTCTCTTCTCCAGATCCTAAATAGTCAGAATTAATTATGGAATCACATCCTTTTCTTTGGATGCCGTGCAGAGTTTTATTTTAACAGTATACTTTAAACAGTCTCATGATAACATTTTGGACTTGGCAATGAAAGTATTAAGGGATTTGCTTGCCAAAGAAACATGATTATTGGAAAGAGCATGGGTTTGGAATAAGACAGGTCTAGGTTCAGATTTTTTTTTTTTTTTTTGCTAATTACTGGGTGTTTGTTTAAATGATCTGAGGTCTGATAATTAGAAATGAGTTTGATACAGATATTTTAAGAATTAATAAGGCAAAATATTGCAAAGTATCTGATATGTAAATATAAATGCTAGTGCCTCCTTCATCCCTACTGTTTATCTTCTTTCCTTTCTCTGTGTACTCATTCTACCCATTTCCAGGGAAAAAAGTAATATTGTGTGCTGTGAAATATAATCTGTAAATGCTAGAGAGTAAGGTTATGATAATTCAACTTCTCAATAACTCTTCCTTTCTGAATTTTATGTCTAAGGAAAAATATACACTAAGAAAAATTGTCAGTTGATGAAAGTAAATCCAATTTACTAAATATGGGGAAAGTTTTTAATACCTCACAATGAGAGGATTCATTAGTAAATATACTAGAGCACCCTGTGTGGTTGAAGGAAGGTTGAACATGTTTTCTATTTAATCTTCTCTCAATTGGTGATTGCCAGATCCATCTAACTTTTACCTCTTTACAAATATGTGGTGGAGCAGAAGGGGCTGCCAAGGATGGAGAAAGGATCAGAGAGTTTCTGTTGTAACTATTCCACCTGTTAAGGAAACATTCCCAATGACTGTTCCATTCTCTGCTCCTTGACATGATAAGATGGGCCTTGCATAGGAGTTCATGAGAAAAAAAAAATAATTCTCTATTCTTCCCAAAGCAGCAATTTAGGAAGGAAAATTATTAGGGAAAATGATCCGCTCACTCTCCGCATACATTCCCTTTTGAAAAAGCCCAACGCTGACAATTGTACCCTGATTCTAGGAAGCAAGAAAGTTTAAGATACACTTCTGTTACAGCAAAGTTTTATTGCAGAGATTCCAAAGGACAATCTGATCATAGAAATTTAATTTTTATAATTCAAGAAGCTAAAATGAAACAGGGCCGATATATAAAATTTTGTAATGCATAATCAGCTGAAGCAAACTGAACACCTTTATGAAAGAGAGAGAATTCACTCTTCTTTTTTTTTTAAGATTTTATTTATTTATTTGACACAGAGAGAGAGATCAAAAGTAGGCAGAGAGACAGGGAGAGAGAGAGGGGGGAAGCAGGCTCCCTACTGAGCAGAAAGCCCAATGCGGGGCTCGATCCCAGGACCCTGAGATCATGACCTGAGCCAAAGGCAGTTGCTTAACCAACTGAGCCATCCTGGTGCCCCGAGAATTCACTCTTCTAAACCTATATCACCTGAATTCATACATGAATGATCACATGTCACCTTGATTTGTTTTTCTTTGATCGTGATAGTCATGATCCTTGTTTATGAAATTAAGCAATTAATACTGATGAGGGAACAGAAGTCCCCAAGGAACAGTGTCCTTGCCAGTTGAGGACAAAGCAGAAGCTGACACCCCACAACCCTCCCCCACCATGGGATATTTGTGACATTCCTCAGGCACTCCTGGCTGCCCTAAAGCTAAGGAAAGGGAAAACAAATACTTAACTTATAGAGACCACAATCCTGCAAGACACAAGTCTCATTCAGTTTACAAATGTCTTAGCAATCTATAAGAACAAAGCATTTCTATCAATAACCTAGCTTCTGGAAGGAAATGTAGGTACAATTAAATGTCCTTATAATCTGTAGCCCATTGACAGATACTTGAAGTGGGCAGTAAGCTCTCAGTAAGCTCTCTCTCAACTATCTTCACGTCAATGCCTTGCTAGAAGGAAAAACAACCTTAACTTGAAAATGACAAGGCCTCCAATATCTTATGAGTCTTCTTTAACATATCAAAATCCTTTTGAAACCTCCTTTTTTTTTTCCTTACCTTCCCCAATCCCATAGTATGTAATCAGCCACCCCTCACAACCCCAGGGCAGCAGCTCTTTCTGCTCATGGGTCTTGTCCCCTTGCTTTAATAAACCACCATTTTGCACCAGAAATCATTGGCTCTGGACCTCAGTCCACCGAACCTCACCTATATTCCAAAACCACATCAATATCATGTAGGATTTTAGTACATTTGCTATAGAATCCCATTTACTAAAAAGGGTTAAAAAGCAAAAACTTCTTGATTTCATATTTAATAACTTAAAGTTATTGTTAATATGGATGAAAACTGGAGAGAGACATAAGGCCCTAAGTCATCTACTGAATAACATCTGCTATGATTGTGTTAATGGAGTGAGATTCTCCATGAGTTCACCTGTGGTACATGGAAATAACTTTGACATTCTAAACTCTTTTTTATTTTATTTTATTATTTTATTTTTGTTATTTTTGCAATAAGACAAAATGATTTAGTAATTAAGAGTCCGTCTCTGAAACCAAAATATCAAAGGTCCCCCAATTTCACTGGATACTGACTTTGTGACAATGGTCAAGTTACTTCACCTTACGTTACCTGATAATTTTCACCTTCAAATGTGATAATAAGAGTATAAATGTGATAGTCTTGTGAGAATTCAATATGTAAATTTCTAGGAATCATGGAAATATAATGCAGTATATAATTATAGTAATTCTATTATTAACCAAATCACTTTGAAATTCACTCTTAATGAATCACATTGATATGTTTTTTTTTCCTTAGAAAACAAATGTTAAAAGGGCAAACTTTTTGTCTGCCATATCATCAGAGTTTAAAAGTCCCTGACACATGTATTTAAAAAATATGCTAAATAAGGTAAATGAATAAGCAAATTAATTTTTCAAAAGCATGAAGGAATTATTGCTTTTATAACAATAATTAATTTAATCATAACACAATTGTTTATGGGTCAATTACTATGCACTAGTATTTAGCTATATTGTTTAATAGAAATCCCACAGGAAACTTGGAGGTGGTTATTACTATTATCCTCATTTTAGAAATGAGAAATCTGATGTTCAAAAAGATGGAGTATAAGCTATTCAAGATTTGTTACTGATGATTTGAACCAGGATTCATGCCCAAGTCAAGTATGTCTTATAGACAAAATATGATTTTGTTCTCATTGACAGGGAATATTACCATTTTCAGATTTCTACAGAAATTTTTATGCTATAAATTACAACTGAATTGAATTTCAGAATTTGATGTCATTTCAAAGTGTAATGTGTAAAATGTTTTCAGAAATGACTCAGTTATATCTCAACATGCATAGAAAAGGAGACTCAAGACAGCATCACGGGATCAAGCAACTCTTTAAACTTTAAAAAAGGGAGTTTCATTGATTTTTGCCCTGGCTGAAGGCCATTTTGAAATAAGTTGGTATGTAGCTTATAAAACATATAATAAAAAACAACCAAACGATCAGAAGGCCAAGTTGAAATTATTCAGCAGTCAGAATTTTCCAGAAGAAAAAATATACCATCTGCCATCAAATATAGGGTAGAAATTAATCACTTTTTTCACGACTAAAAAAACAAATCAAATAATATCCATCTATTTTCAGATGTAATTGTTGATTATGTATCAAAACCAAGAAGGAAAAATGACATAATGACACATTTTTCTCATTTTTGTAAGAATAAGAATTAAGCCCCAAATAAAATGTGTGATATTCTGGAGTTAAATATATAATACTATATTTATTGGAAGTTTTTATTTACTTAATCCCATAGAGGGACTCCTGGGTGGCTCAGTTGGTTAAGTGACCGACTTGATTTCAGCACAGGTCATGATCTTGGGGTTTAAGATGGAGCCCCAAGTCAGGCTCTGAGCTGGGCATGGAGCCTAAGATTCTCTCTCTCCCTCTCCCTCTACCCATCCCCTCAAGTAAATAAATAAATCTAAAAAATAGGGACTTCTGGGTGGCTCAGTTGGTTAAGTGACTGCCTTTGGCTCAGGTCATGATCCCGGAGTCCCAGGATCAAGTCCCATATTGGGCTCCCAGCTCCACGGGGAGTCTGCTTCTCCCTCTGACCTTATCCCCTCTCATACTCACTCTCTCTCTCTCTCTCTCAAATAAAAAAAATCTAAAAAAGAATTCCATAGGAAAAGTCTTTATAAGAAGATAAAAACTAGACAGGAAGGGTTAAAACAATGAAAAACAGGTATGGTCAGATGTGCCTACCTAAGTGGACTGTTCCCTAAACATCTTTCAGTGAACTTTAGATTATCAAGCATTATTTGTAAAGGAAACTTTAGATATTATACAGTAGGAGGATGATAAACATTTTTGAAAAATTACATGATGACATTAAAAATAACAGCAAATATTTTACGAAGTCATAGAGATTTATGAAAAGATATAAGAAAAATGCTGAAAGAATAAAAAATGCTGTTCACTCAGCATCCAACATTTATTGACTACCATATACCAGCCAACATGTTAGGGTAGGATTTATAATAATTTCCTTTCTAGAGTTTATAATTTAGTCAAGATATGATGACTTTGTCAATGATTCAAGATAAGGAGGAGAGGTCACAGAATGACAATGATAAGTAGAAAGTTTAATAGAGGGAACAAAATTCAGAATTTTTTGTTATCTTTTGTTTTATTTGCCTTGCATATTTATTTTAGGATTACAGGTATCCATTCAAAACAGGAGGGCAAATCTGGGTGAAAAAAATTGGACTAATTCATCAACTGTATTATATAAATTTTAAATGTCAAGGAGCCAACAATTTAACCAAAAATACTTAAAATATAACACCATCCATGAAATAGTCTTAGTGAATTAAAGCAGAGCTCTGAACAGCAGTTTCAAAATTATTTTAGGCACAAAACACCCCCAAATCCCATCTGATGTAAATATTGGTAGAAAGTGATTATTTCTACAAGTTCCATTCTAAACAAAATGATGACTTACTATATTCTAGTAATTAAACTAGTGGTATCTAGAAATATAATGAGGCACAAAAGATAGTCTTGTCCTGCACACTCTCATATTTCATTCAGAGCATTAAAATTACATAGATGATAGATACAGATAGATGATAGATTGATTGACAATAGAGACAGACAGATACAATACAATTAAGTAGACAGGACTCAGAGTTTTTAATTGGGCTGGAGAAAACAAGGAAGATTTCCTAAAGAGTTGTTATTTTTTTCCTGAGTTTCTTTTCTTTCTTTCTTTCTTTCTTTCTTTCTTTCTTTCTTTCTTTCTTTCTTTCTTTTTCTTTCTTTCTTTCTTTCTTTTTTTATTTTTCCCTGAGTTTCAAAGGAAGGGAGGCTTTTCAGGCAAGTGTGGTAAGAAAGTTGGACTTTCCAGCAAAAGGAACAGTATATAAAAATGTATATCAAGTTTAAGGATTATAAATGGGTTCAGAGAAGGAACCTGGAATATATGGGAAATTTATAGTGAAATTAGGAAAATTGGAAGTCTCATTCTCACATTTATAGAGTCTGGATGATAAGGAACCAGTCTGGTTGAAACTGGGTTTTAGAAAATTCACTTTAGCAGCCAAGTAGAGAGTGTTATGTAAGACAGAAGAAATTAGAGCCAGAGAACCCGTAGCAAGGCCATTAAAATGCTTCAATAAAAAATTAATAGAGGCATGAAATAAGGGAGTGGCAGTGGAGAATAGGTGAATGGGGAGGATTCAAGGAATGAATTTAAGAAGTTGAACATGAAAGTATCTTTTTGTCCAATTAGATGTGGGGGCTGACTAAAAACAAAGAATCTGTACAAGTGACTCTAAAATCATCTCCCTGCCCATTAAATTTCAGGTAGTCTTCCTAGATACCCAGAAACTCAAACTCAGCATATCAGTCAGTGTTCAACCAGAGAAGTAATACCAGTAGATTATCTCTGTCTCTATCCCTAACCCTATCTATCTCCCAACTCTATATCCATATCCATATGCATATCTAGATCTATTTCTATATCAATTTGTTACAAGGAGTTAGCTTACACAATTCCATATGTCAGGAGGGGCCAATTGAAACTCATTTATTGCTGAAGCTGTAGATTATGACAATGTCTCTTACTTGATATAATATGATTATTGATTTTAATCACATCTACGAAATAGCTTAACAGCAACACTAGATTAATGTTAGATGAAGTAACTGGGGACGTTAGCCCATTCAAGTTGTCAAAAATACCATCACATGCAAATATAGACTTCAACTTAAAAAATTCCTTTTCTCAAACGACTCCTATATTTCTTGATTAGAAAAGTAGAATGGTTGCCCTGTAAGTAATCATATAGGAGAAAGAGAGAAAAGGGAAATAAGTAGAATTTTGGAGAAGAGGAAGAGTTATATTTTGGTTTGTCAATTTTGAAGTCACCATGGAAGACTGGAAGATTAAATATGTCTAATATTTTAAATGAGTTTAAAATTTTATAACATACTTTTTCAACATACTAATATATGAGAAAGAACTTAGCACACTTTTCTCAAAGTAGTGTTGTATGGTAGAGAGTGCAGGCAGGTGATAATGTGAAACCCAGGTGTTAGTCCTTGATAGGAAACAATGTGTTTGGGAAAAATATGTAACCTCTCTGTACTTCACTGTCTTGGGGAATTAAGAGAGACAGAATAGACTACTATATCTTCTATTGTATTCAATGATGAAGGCATTAAAGTGATATTTCCGAAGTGTAATAATAATCAAAATAATTCTTTTCAGATTTGTTATTAACCAATTCTTTACAAAGGGCCCATAATCAGTATTGGGTAAAATATGGATGACATAGATAAAAGGATGCAAATAGAGATAGAGAGGGTGGGCATGGAAGGGCTTTCTCTGACCACATCTAATTATTCAACCAATTTTTTTTCTTTCTTCTTTTTAAATTCTTCATTCATTGAGTAAGATTGGAACTCAACAGACTCAAAATTTTGAAGCCATATGCTCCTAGGAATACTCCCTAGTGGTCTCATTTTTCTCCCAAGTTGGATTGAATTTTAAAAAAATAGGAAGGGGAGGATAAAAAAGATGGAGATATGAGGGAAGGAAGGATGGAATGAGAATAAGAATGAAAATGAGGACAAGGAAAATAAGAAGGTGAAGGAGTAGAGTAACTGAGTTACTCCTGGAAGCAAACTCAACACTGGTTAGTTTTGGTTAGTTGTGCCTTTGACATGCAAATCCAAACCAAACAAAAACATTTTAAGTTAAAACCTTCCATCTCATTTAAATCTTCCAGTACAAAAATTCCTGGATGAATGGATTATTGTTTGACTAAATGTATGTTGTGTCTGAGCTGCCAAATTCCTGTTCCATTCTGTAATGCTACCCCTAAGGAGGTGGTTTGATACAAATTCTGGTGGTGTTGGTGCATAAAATATATTGCTCTTGATTCCGCCAGTCTTTAAGTATTGATAATTTCCAATTCATCTGCTAAGACCTGTCCTTGACAAGTATGTCACAATAGGTCAACTGCATATTTGAAGCGAAAGAAACTGAGGGGCTATTACCGAACAAGTTTTTCTCTGGGTCTCTCTCTGAAGAGTTTGTGTCATTTCTCACTGTGATTCTTGCAAGACTTATGAACATTTACAATGGAGGTTAGTAGGTAAAAAGAAAATTTTCATATAGTGTAAGGAATGAAAGTGAGCTAAATTTTCTAGGTTCAGTTTTGCTCAGGAGTGAACAAACTCATTAGACATTAACTTACTTATTTTCAAAGTATTTTTTTTAAAGATTTTATATATTTATTTGAGAGGGTGGGGGGAGAAGGTCAGAGGGAGAAGTAGATTTCCCTCAGAGCTGAGAGCCTGATATGAAACTCGATCCCAGGACTCCGGGATCATGACCTGAGCCGAAGGCAGTAACCCAACTAACTGAGCCACCCAGGCGCCCCTCAAAGTATTTTTTAATGATATTCTTTGAACTGTTGTTTTCCAAGTGGCCCGAGTAGCTCCCTCATATTTTGCCTAACAATCCCCAAAATGCTTTTTGCAAATAATACTTCACAAAACTGATCTTTTACACACCTGCTCTTTCTTCTCACAATCATAGTAACTCACTCGATCACACAGAGTATTGGGAGCATGATAAAGCAGAAGATTACTGTTTGAATTTTATTAAAATATCTACTTGTTTATATTGGCTTTTCATCTAGGCTTACTTTTTTTGAATTTAAAAATATGGACTATGAATTAATATTTTTTAAAGAAGATTTTTTTTTACTATTTTATTTATTTATTTGAGAGATGGAGGGAGAGAGAGAGCACGAGATGGGGAAGGGACAGAGGAAGAGGGAGAAGCAGACTCCCACTGAGCAGGGAGCCAGAGGACACAAGGGCTCAATCCCAGGATGCTGGGATCATGACCTGAGTTGAAGGCAGATGCTTAACTGACTGAGTCACCCAGGAGCCCCTGGCATGATTTTTGACTACCGCTTCAGCTTCTGTGCCTAACGAAGTAAATCAAAGATTAGAATGGTTCAAAATGATGCCCATTGTAAAAATGATGTTGATTTCATTACGGAACATATTTCTGTTTTCATATATTACTATCATTACCTAAATGGATGGGCATTCATTTACAACCTTTAAAATAATGAAGCCCCTTGGTCCTCCATCTCCCATTTGCTCAAGGCTGTCATTCAGATTAATTGTAAACAGGATTGGTGATGATATTATCAAAGATTTTACTTGCTCTTAGGGACTGATAATTTCTCTGTGATCATCTTTTTTGAGGCTCTTCAAAGCTTAAGTGCTTAATCACATTGGCACCTTAATCATATATAAGGCACTTTAAGATTTAAAATAACTAAACTTAGAGATGAACTTGAAAGCAGATTCGTTTCCTGAAATGACATTAAAACTAGATCACGTTGCCTGTTTTGTCTACTTATTTTACCACTATCTATGCTCACACTTTAAACATTAATTTTCACACAGCTAATATTTGCCTGGTTCTTTGTGCAGCAAAACTTAAGTCAAATTACAAAAGTACAAAAACAAAATAATGAATTAGAAAACCTGCTGTTTACCATGATACCCACACAGTCACATAAATATAGGATAGAGGCAGTTCTGAAACCACCACAGAGTGAGTGAGCTATGATTGAAATACAAGATAGAAAAGGTAACTTTACATCATACAACTGGGAGTAGAGTGGAGACACCACCGATTAAAAATCTATCAACAAATCAAGATACCTAAAATTTTTTCTTGTTTTCTTTTAGTTAAGACATGACGCCATCCATAGTCCACTGTATACTTGATTGCTTCTGAAAGATAAAAGCTATTAATACGCCAGCCTCAATTAATTTATGTGAGGGTTTACACAACTATTTAATAACTTTGCATGATAATCATTGTTTATATGGTTGGATTTCCTTAGTCTCCTGCACCTTATATCACATGTTCTGTTTTGCAATAGGTACAAACTAAGATAAATATCTGCAAATGTAGAAATAGAACTTCTGACATAAAGATGTCCTTTTTTCTCTGCTGTGAAAGGTGAAGTGGGCTCTGCTATGAGGACACTTGGAGCTCCATTTAAACTATGTTTCTTTTTCTCTTTTTCTCTCTTATTCTCTCCATTGCAGAGCCAATATTTGAACCTTTGGACCTATGGAGTCTATTTGGCCACAGATGGTAACTAAATATAATTAGTTACAAATGTGCAGCATTATAAAATAAAGTGAAATGAGTAGCTCAGAGTCTTCATCACAAGAGGTGAAATGTGCTAGTTGGGTTGGTGTTCTGGGGATGGTGGTGGTGTAGACAGAAGCAGGTCCTCAAGTAGTTGAATTCCTAGAAATGATAAAATGAATCTATGGTATATGAATATTTATTGAGAATATCCCTATCTATATATGTCCCTTTCGATTTGATTTCTATCTTTTTCTTTCTTTCTTCCTGCCTTTCTTTCTTTCTCTATTTATCCATCCTCTATCATCTATTCATCTATCCATCTGCCCATCTACTTACCTATCTTCTATCTAAAATTAATTTAGATGTACTTTGCCAGAGTACAGCACACACAGATGACTATCTCTGCATTAACCCAATGTAGTTTGACTGTGTTTTTCACATGAACACTCCAGGCAAGGATACACAGCATTCAATGATCACATACTGTGATTTAAAGTCCTGACGATTTTTTTTCTTCTTTTATAATTCAAGTGCCTCATTCAAGTTTTCATTGCCAAGGCATCCATTTTAAAGATGCATCCCACATTACCAGTCACATGACTAGATAAAGAGCCAGGCCACCTTTGTCCACAGAGGCCCATTGTTTTAGAAATCTTCCTTGATTTCAATAACTTAATCTCAATAACATTTAAGTCACTTGCCTTTTCTCTTTCCATGTTTTAAATTCTGGCTCTTATGTTTTAAATTAACCAATGAAGAGTGAGCACACAGATTCCTAGACTTCCACACTTGACCTCAATAAAAACAGAACCTTTGACCCATGTTCTCTCTCTACCTGTGACCTCGCTCTGTGGCCCAAGGGGTGACCTGTAATTCCCAGTTCTTTTAAGTAAAAAACATTTATATTTTCAAAGTTTTCTGATGGTTGTTGTTGAGAAGCATCTTTCAATCATCATAAGAACCTCAAGAGCAGCTCTGAATATAACATTGCTTATTGATGGGCTGAGACCACCACAAAACACATATTCAGAGCCCATAGATGAGGAGGTTCCACAACCTCTCTAAGTCAGGGCTTCTCAAAGATCTGTACATAGCACCAAATGTGGAAAATAGTAAGGTTTACTTGGCACAATGGGGCAGACTGGATTTAGGAATATTTATTTACAAGAGGCTTATAGAAAAAAAAATTTCATTTCATTTTCTAATAAAACAAATCCAGTTTTAATAAATACATTAAATATTTAGTTTGTTGCAAGTTCTTAAAATACTCTTAAAATTTTAATGAGAAAAATTGTGCTTATATCAGTGAATATGACCTTTTTTATACTTGAAGTAGTTATTCATACCTGCTTAAGATTCTTGATGAAAATCTCTTGAAAATTTTTAAAATATACTGTTTATAATAACAACAGCAAAAACAGAAAACAAAAAAAGATTATAAAACTGATGATAATTTTAAAACAGATCTTTGAAATCATTTAGAAGTTTATACTTTGGAATTTTTATATAAATAATCTAGTAATTACTTTGCCTTCATTGATAGATGTAATGTTAATATTTCTAGTGCTTATGAAAGTAGATTGGAAGTAGATTTAGCATTTCAATGGAAGGGTGAAGTTCTAAGTCAAGAATAGGAGTGAATTATTAAAGTAGTCACTAGACCATGGCATGACTGTCACTGAAAGAGCCTTAGAGACAAGGATACAGAAATGTCTAATAAATGTGAATTCAGCCTTTCAGAGGAGCTAGCTGGAGTTTTGTCTGCTAGGAGTAACATCATAGCCTCTTTGTCCTAGACTCCAGTTGGCTGTTCTTCATCCTGCAGAACATTCTCCTCTAGCTTCTGGACCAAGGGAATGTCCAGCAGCTCCTCTAGTACCTGGACCAAGGGGATGTCCAACAGCTCCACAGAGACCTTGTCCATAGGTGGGTGGAGGCACAAAATAAGGCTAGCTGCTAAAGTAGAGAGGTCTCCAGCTTGGACATGTTTGGCATATCACAGTGGAATAAATGCTGCTCATCATTCTCCCTGCCTGCAAGAATAGCATGGAATGCCTTCAGACCCCCATCAGCAAGGACCATGTTGAAAGGCTAGTACCCAAGGAAGTCAAAACCTGGAATTATGCTTGTAATGCATTCAGAACAAACCTGAGTGCAATATTACACTGAATTGGAAGCCCTATCTTATCAAGTACTCTCATGGGAAAATATACTATGGAAAAAAATCAACCAGAGCTTTGTGAGCCTAAGCTATTACTTTAAAATGCTGGGTGTAGTCAAAGTAGTTCCTGGATAAAAAAGAAGTATTTTTGTGGATTAGCAGCTAGAGTTTTAGCAATCTGGATTTTACTGAATTGTGTGGGAGGAAGACGGAGGAGGTGAAATCATGTGTAAGAAGGTATGGAAAGAAAATGTGGGGGAAATGGGCATGTGAGAGTCACCAGCAGAAATTCTTAGTCCTTTAGGGTTTCTTATGATACCACTCTGAATATGTGAAAATATATGTCCAAAGTTTTCACTTTTCCAGCTCTGTTAAATTTCTAATATTAGTGAAAATAATTTAGGCTTTAGAGTCAGCTGAATTTTAATTCCGTCTCCATCATTTTTTAAAATATATTATTGGACAAGTTAGGCTTCAGGGTTCTCACTTTAAAAATTGTTCCTATGGGCCACTGCAAAGGAAAACAACTGTTCTTCCTTTTCTACATAGGGAAATAAAACATCTTTTCCTGCCATGTCTTTCTTCCCTGTGAGTCTCCTTTACTTTTCTCAGAAAACACTGCATTTTTTTAAAAGATTTTATTTATTTATTTGAGAGAGAGAGAGTGAGAGAGAGCGGGAGAGGGGAGAGGGTCAGAGGGAGAAGCAGACTCCCCATGGAGCTGGGAGCCTGAAGTGGGACTCGATCCCGGGACCCCGGGATCATGACCTGAGCCGAAGGCAGTCGCCCAACCAACTGAGCCACCCAGGCATCCCAACACTGCATTTTTGTTCACCAAATGTGCACAGGTTCTCCCACACCAAGCAATTCTTTGCAGCACCAGCTGGGGCTCCTATAATTTAACACAGGTCTGCTACTATCAATGACAGATATCAATGACAGATAGCATCAGATCCCACAGGTTAAGAACTCAGTCCCACAAGACTGCTCCCCACTATACTTTAGATGCTAATTACAGGAAGTAAGTCTCAAGGTTATACACAACTTCTGTCCGATTTGGGTATAAGCCAGAGATTCCCACAATCCTTTCCTCAGGTTTTACTAATTTGCTAGAACAGCTCATAGAACTTACAGAAACACTTACTTATGTTTACCAGTTTATTAAAGGATATGATAAAGAATAGAGATGAACAGCCAGATGAAGACATTTATAGGCAAGGTCTAAGGGAGTTCTGAGCACAGACGCCAATGTGCTCATGGAGTTGTGGTGTGTCATCAACCCTGTGTTGATGCGCTTGTCCACATACAAGTTCTCTGAACCCTCTGCTATTGGGATTTTATGGAGCTTCCTCACTTACTCATGATCAATCATCAACTCCATTTCCAGGCCCATTCCCTCTCTGGAGGATGTAAGATGGGGCTGAAAATTCCAAGCTTCTAGATATGGCCTTTCTGGTGACTTGCCCCTATCCAGGAGCCATCTTGGAGCACACTCAAAGTCGCCTCAATATAACAATGTTCTTCATCTCTTATTACTTAAGAGATGATAAGGGTTTTAGGAGTCCTAGGTTAAGAATGGGATCAAAGACAAATATTTGAACAAGAGGTGTTCCTGGGCTCTTGTCACTTAGGAATTTAAAAAGATTTCAGGGGGTCTGTGCCAGGAACTGGAAGCAGACACCAATATATCTTTTCTATTATTTCCAATATATCTTTTCTATTATTTCATAGCCACTCTGTGGATTGAAACACATCCTTGATACTGGTTTAGAATAGGCATCCCATAATATAGATTTATCCCTCTGTTTTCTCTTTCTCTCTCTTCTCTTATTCATTTGCTAGGGTGAGATCTTACCAGATACTAAGAAAAATATTAATTTAGGAGAATGCAAAAAAACATAAAACACTTGCCCTCAAAGCATAGTCATGCCTGTACTTTTAAATTTTTCATCTTTTCTTGCCTTTGACTCTTTAGTAAAATTACAAGTTTTTTTTTTTTTTTCTGAAGGGTACATATTTTGTTTTAGTTGATTAAAAATGCTTATGAGATTTAATTGGGAAGGATGGATCCATTCATCTATTCATCTATTTAATAGTTATGTACTAACCATCTTCTGGGCAGTGTCTGGTAGTTGAACTAATCCATGAACCTAGGTATGTATTTTTGAAACTTGCATTTTAGAAGGAGAGGTCTACCATAAACGCCTAAGTGTATCATATAATAACCTATGGTGCTAAGTGGTATGGAGGAAAATGAATCAGTGCAAATGGTAGAGAGGGACAGATTTGGAGAGGGTGGGACTGTTATTTTAGAGAAGGTAGACCAGAAAGAGGTCTTGGGATGGTATTTGAGTCTAGACATGATGATGTGAGGGAAGACAGAATGAGGTCAGGGAGGCAGCAATGAATGAGAAACATTATTTTTCTTTCTATCCATCTTAGGTTCATTGGTTGGCCTATGAATCAAACTGATAAGAGACAGAATAACAAGAGAAAAAAACAGTGTTCATAACATACAATAGCAATTCACAAAGAAAAATGTGGCTTAAGAAGGTTTTCAGATAATTAAGGCTAAAATACCATCTTAGGCTAAAAAAGGAAAAGAGATTTGAGGATTCTGGGCAGAGGAGGCAAGTTATAGAATGTGATGGTGAAAAATATGGTAAACAAGAATTGCTCAGTAAAGTTTATTATGTTACTTTACTTTATGTTATATTATGTTATGTTATGTTATGTAAGTTTTAGGTCAGTGCCTTGCCATTAGTAAGAGTTGTTCAGAGCTTTCCTCTTCTTAAAATGGGAGAGGGACATACCTTTACCAATAGAAATTTCCTTTATAAATGGTAAACTTTCTTTGCAAAAGGAAAGCTTTTGCCCTGTTTTTAGAGATTTTCCTGGTCTACTGGTTATCGGTGGCGTTTGGCTCAAAATAATCCATATGCCAAAGAGGTATATTTGGAGGTGACACAATCTGGTACACTTCATTATAATATCACGTTGCAAAAACTCTTATCCAAGATTTGTTTGTATTTTAGGTGATACATGCTACCTGTAGAATTCAGTATTATAGAGGCTACCCAATATGCAAATAGATCAAATGTTATTATTTTCAGATAGGATTATCTCCAAAATCATGAGCCAATCTTATAAATCTTACTTTATTAATTTATATTCAATATAAAATGAACCTGAATAAAAAAAACACAAAAACCTAAAATAATTAATGAAATAACAGAAATCTTCAGAATGGTGGGTGGGGAAAGGGGATTAGTCAGTAAAGAGCAAAAATGCCTTGCTATCAGATAATATGAAATATTTTAGGATAAAGCAGCTAACCATTTTTCTTACTTCTCTCTTTATCCCTCCAATCAGCTAGTACTCAAATGTCCTGAATATGTGAAAGCATCAATTCCTCCCAGATCTCTTTCCATTGTGCAGCTCAGCAGGTATCTTTCTAAAGGTAAAATGTTCATAGTTATCATTAACAATAGTAGAGATCTGTGAACAGGGTGAGTGGTTCCTTTGTTCCCTCTGGAACTTTCTCTGACAGATTTTCAATTCTCACTAGTAAAATTGAATCTATCTTTTACAACTGTTCATCATTGTGTAATTGCATTCCTATTTGGGTAATTATCTCCTTAATGAGAAAATTACAATTCTTCTCAATTTCTGCTATATTTCTGAGAACTAATTTATTTAGTTCAGTAATAGTAAAGGTCAACTACCTAGAAATATTTACCCTTTTTAAATTTTAGAATAGTTTCAGACTCATTCACCTGATTTTTAACTAAACTAATCACCTCATTCTAGGAACACTTGGTGTCATACCCCTAATCTAATGTTTATTGTCTTTATTTTCATATTCTGGGAAAATATTATTCTTTGGATAGTCATCAAATGAGTAATTTATTTCTTATGTTTCTCAGTTTTAAATAATAGTTCCTGTTTTGACCCAGAAAGTAAGCATTCTTTTTTAGTAATTTGGCAAACTGGAGGCTAAAAATTAGATGTAGAGCTATTGTATCCCTGCATTGCTTTATTGGTAATAACAGTTGAAGACCTAACCATTTTTCAAATAAGTGAATTGCAAAGACCATAGGATATAATTTTATGTGCTTTCAGGATTTCAAAAACTTTTATATAGCTCTTGAACACACAGAATGTATTTATGTTAATACTAAAAAATATTTACTATATACCATAGTAATAAATTTTGAATGATAGTGTGTGCCTCTTCATCAGAATAATTAAAACCAGTCAATTCCTTTCGAGAAATGATTTAAAAGTTTTCAGATATATACAAAATGTCTTTAAACATTTTTTTTAAAGATGGCACAACACTAAAATGCAACTTTTAATTTCAAATATTATCCAGGATAAATATTAATGTCCGGGTGTAAAGTATAAGTGATCTTAATTTTTTTGCATAAAATCATAAACATTAACTTGATATGGTATTTAAAGGACCATTTATAATGTATTTTAGAGTAATAAAGCCATCAATCTGAGTCCAATTCCTACCAATTTCTAGCTTGTGCAAATCACACAACTTCTCTGAGGTTTGAGTTTTACTTTCTTTTTTAAGATTTATTTATTTTATTTTAGAGGAGGGGCGGGTATGAGGGAGAGGGAGAAAATCTCAAAGCTGACTTCTCACTGAGCAGAGGGCCCTGCACTGGGGGTAGAGCCTTAAGCAGGGCTCAGTCTCAGGACCCTTGGATCAAAACATGAGCCCACATTAAGAGTTGGACCTTTAACTGACTGAGACACCCTGGCACCCCTGGGTTTTACATTTGTAAAGCAGAGGTTATAATATCTGTCTAATAGGATTATCATAAAAACAAAATGTGATAAATACATGTAAGTTGAACACAATTCCTGAGAAACAATGAACATGCAATATATCATTTTTTGTTCATGCCTCTATTCAACATGTTGAGCATTTTCATCTTTCACTAGGTTTAAGGAAAAAATAGTGAATATATGCATGACAAGTAACAAGCTCATCTAAGAGATGAGGGTAAAGGAAATGGGAGGGCCGTTATAGGGCTGGAAATTTAACTTTAAATACAGTGGACTTAGAAACCTATTTAAGAATATGAAATTTCAGCAAAGACCAAAATCAGTTAAGGATAGAAGTCATAAGAATATATAGGGGCCATGAAACCCAAGCCAAGGGAAAAAACAAATGCAAGGGCTTTGATGTGAGAATATATTCAACAAATTCAAGAAGTAAGAAGAAGTCACTGGGTAGTAGAGACTGAGTGAAAGGAGGAAAGGAGTAGAAAGTAATGTTTATTGAATACTGACAATGTGTTAGGGATGTTCTAGTACTTTGTATTTAACTCATTTACTTCTTTAAAAAATGCTGAAAAATAGTGTAGATATTATTACCCCAAAAGAAGACACTGAAGGGTACAGAGATTAAATGACACCTGGTAAGTGATGGAGCCACCATTTGAACTTAAGAAGTGGGGCCCCTGAGACCACGCTCTGAACCATTACATGGTAGGAGATGGAAGAAGAATGGTGAGGTAAAGGAAAGCCATTGCATGGACTTCAGACTTCTGTTTGAGCTAAGAAGCCACTTGAAGATTTTGAGAACAAGAGCTTCACAATTGCCTTTAATTGTAACAGGATCTCTATTGTTAAGAATGATTGTGAGGGCGAAGGCAAAAGGAGGGAAAATAACTAAGAAGTATTTATAGTAATGAAAGCTCTCAAAGGTTAGGTAGCATAGGCCAGAGTGATGATGATGGTGATAAATGGTGAAAATGTATTTAAAATCTGCATATATTGTGAAATTAAAATCAATAGTATTTGCCAGAAGGGTAAAGTGTGGGGGTATGATATATTCAAAGATAACTCTGTTTTCTGTCCCAACATTTAGGGGAATGGAGTTGCCATTGGTTGAGGTGGAAGAACAAGACCTAGGTGTACAGATGAAGGGATTAGCTTTAAGCACGCTACATTTCAGGTTTTTTTCTCAGACATCAAAGGGGAAATTGTTGGGTGCATTGCAGGATGCAGAGTCTGGACCCTTTAGCATATAGATGATATAAAAGCCATGAAACTGAATGAAATTACTACAAGAGTGAATGTGGATCAAAAAACCTAGGAATTCCAAGGAAAATTCTGTAGGAGCTGAGAACAGTCTACGCCAGGATGGACCACTTTGGCATGAAGATTAGTTTGAGCTGAAAGCAATTAGGACCACATAGGCTCAGGGTGCCTCAGTGGCTCAGTGGGTTAAAGCCTCTGCCTTCAGCTCAGGTCATGATCTCAGGGTCCTGGGATCGAGCCCCACATCGGGCTCTCTGCTCAGCAGGGAGCCTGCTTCCCCCTCTCTCTCTGCCTGCCTCTCTGCCTACTTGTGATCTCTCTCCTCCCTGTCAAATAAATAAATATAACCTTTAAAAAAAAAAAGACCCCATAGGCTCAAGAAAAACTTTTGCCCCTTCATTAACTACATAGAATAATCTAAATCAGGGATCTTTCCCAGAATAAGAGTTATTACCAGAAATAAATTTTATCTGAGTGGCCCATTTGTTTCCCAGGGCAAATATCTAATCACCAAAGATCTGCTCTTCTTATTGCTATATGAATTGCATCCCTTTCCTCTGTAATCCCAGAGCCCTATCCCATTCTCCTTAGTTTAGGATGGCATATCTACCTCATTTTGCCTTACTCTCTTTGGAATTTCCCTGTGTGGATTCCCTGAATGTACAACAGATTCTCCTATCTCAGATCAATTTCATTCTTAATCTGTCTAGAAGGACCTTGAAGGGGACAGGATATTCTTGTTCCCTCACACTTCCAACCTTTAACCAGGAAGAAGATAAGGAGGAAGTAGGAAAGGGAATGAGAAAGAGAAGCCAGAGAAATAGAAAGAAAACAAGGAGTTTGTGATATCATGCATAGCCAATGTGAATAGTGCAGCTAGTGTCACCTATGGAATCAAGAGGGGGTTCTCCATTTTAAAGATGGCACATATAAATATACTTTACATACTTTATATATATTTTATATAACATTATACTAAATATATGTTATGGTGATGTAGATGGTCCAATAAAAACAGAAGGAAGTGATAATGTGTGAGGAAAAAGGGAACATTCTTAGAGAGATAGCCTTAGGTAGGTGAAAGCAGATGAGACCTAATGATCTCATGGATGAGTTGGGCTTATAATCACAGAGAATTCACATATAGTAAGACGGGAAGAAATCATCTATGGAGGCTAATATAGGAAAATGAGTAGATATGATAGCATGGATGAGTGGAATTGATGTTTTGATTGCTTTTATTTACTCAGCAATATAAGGGGGGGAAAAGTAAGTAGAGGGAGAAAAAGCCTAAGAAAAATACTGTAATTGCTAGATAGAATTAAGACCACTTGAAGTCAGTAGTCCTGAATTTAACGTAAGATTAGTCAGCGTGGTTATATTTTTTGTCTAGCTCTGTTTAGATACAAGGGTTGTTAACTTTTCACCAAAATTTCTTTCATAGTAATCAAAGTAAGCCATGTTTATGTCCATCCAGCTAATATTTCAGTTTCCTTTTTGCCTAGGTGTAGAAATGCAGCGAAATCTGACCGGGGAATGTGAGCCGAGGTGATATGAGAAACTCTTGATTCACTTGTTTAAAAGAACATTATTTACCTATACGTCGTCTTTCCAGATTATATGAACTGAGTCATGCAGGTTTCCCAGCTCCAATCAACAAAGAAGATAATACTCTGGCAGCAGGAAGGGATAAAAGGAACCTAGGTCTATGAGTACCTGCATGGAGTCCAGGTTCTCTACTAAACTGGGCCACTCCTCTTGCTATCTTTAGTTAAGAAAGAAAACAAACTTCTATCTTGGTTAAGTCTTTATATTTTAGGGGTCTCTTTGTTCCGTTTATCCTTCACCCTAACTGTCACAGGAAGCTGCAAGTTAAAACAAGAGTTTAGCTTTAATCCTATTTGGATTCTTGCTAAAACACTATAACAAAGCAAGGGTAGTGATAGAGTTAAAGGTGTATGCATGGGAAGACTTATAACGATTAACCTTGAGATTTAAGCTGTGCGTAGAGGGAAATGAGGTATTACTGGGAGATAGTGAATGGTAGTAAAGTTAGGTGATACTGGATCAGAGCATTGTGCGAGTTAAGTTCCAGAGACAATGAGACTGGAGGGAGAGGAGATGGTAGTGGAGAATGGAATATCTAAAAGTGAAATTATGGAAGGGTGCAGTTATTTGTAATGACAAGGTTTAGATCAGGACCATAATGCTACTTAAGTTGAGGTAGAGGGATTGATACAAGAAAGAACTTGACAGACCACAGTATTAAAATGACCATCAATCTAGATAGTGAAAACAGCCAGAATTATAACAGATACAGTGTCAGAGACAGGGACATTAATCCAGGAAATAAATTTTTAAAGAGTAAAGAAGGAGTAACTCAGGGATTGCTGAATATTTCAACAAGGTGGGAATAATTATTATTGTATTATGTGTTTAAGCTTCACGGATAAGTAAACTTATCCACTTCAAACTTCACAAAACCTGGTGTTCTTGATAACATATCTTTGACTTTATTGCAGAAGCTGAGCACTAAGGATATTCCATAGCAGAGGGATAGACCACACTTGTTCATATTTATCACAACTGTGGATAATGACAAATGTTGAATTTTGGAGATGTGGAAATTTGTTGAAATAACAAATATTTTTCTAGCTGGTGTTCTGAGTGGTTTTTTTTTAGCCCAAAGCAAATGCCACTGTTAGCAAGCAAAAGAGAATCATTTGTATAACAGCAGGAAACAGAGATGATAACAAAAGAACAGTGTGAGCCAACTACAAAGTCCTTTCCTGTGATCACTCTTCTTTCATAACTAAGCTCCGTAATTAAAGAGAACTGGGCTTATTTATTGGATGCCTTGAAAAAGCAATTCAAGAAAAAAAATTGTAGCTGAAGGGAAAAAATAGATTTTTTTTCTTTAACCTAAAATATTAGGTACTGCAAACAACATTGTAATTGAATAATTTTAGAGAAACAGAGCATCCATTTTGATGGCAGCTTTCTGGTAACTGTTTTTCAGAAAAATGTTAGCAGTCTTTTTCATTGAAAAATGCTTGCGTTATTTTTCAACTTCGTTGTGAAACACCTAAATCAGCAAGGTGTCTGGTTTTCTTCCCAAGACCTGGGAACAATCTTATTAACATATCCAAAGAGGGAAGATCTGAAATGTGAACGTGGACCTGGCTTGAGGGAAAGTTTGGAAATTTAGAAATCTTAGGCAAATGTAAATATACAGGACTGGGGGGGGCAAGTAATGTCGATAGTTCTTCCATTTCTTTTGCTTCTAAGAAGTATTGTACTTGACAATAGTCTCTCAAATCATCTAATTGTGCAACTCTGGCCTTCCAAGCATCACGTCCTCTGCAATCTAGGAAAGGGTGCTCACTTTAGGCTACCATATATCAAAAAAGACCATTAGAAATTTTAGATCTTGGGGGCGCCTGGGTGGCTCAGTGGGTTAAAGCCTCTGCCTTCGGCTCGGGTCATGATCCCAGCGTCCTGGGATCGAGCCCCGCATCGGGCTCTCTGCTCTGCGGGAAGCCTGCTTTCCCCTCTCTCTCTGCCTGCCTCTCTGCCTACTTGTGATCTCTCTCTCTCTGTCAAATAAATAAATAAAAATATTTAAAAAAAAAAAAGAAATTTTAGGTCTTGAGGGGAGCCTAAGTGGCTCAGTCAGCTAAGCATCCAGCTTCTGATTTTGGCTCAGGTCATGATCTCAGGGCCATGAGAAGGAGCCCCGCGTGGGGCTGTGTGCTCAGCAAGGAGTCTGCTTGAGATTCTCTTTCTTTCTCTCTCTCTCCCCACCTCCATCCCCATCCACACTTTCTCTGTCACTATAATAAATAAATAAATTGTTAAAAAAATAGATTTTAGGTATTAAACAAAGCAAACATATATTTTGAAGAGGGAAATAGGTAATTTATTTATTTCTTGAACAAATAAGTAGAACAGAGAGGAGGAAGCATGCAGTAAATATATATCTTTAGGAAAAGTAGACCTAAGTGATGATATATACCCAAAGACAGTCCATCATGCTTGACTAAAATTATGGGAATAGAAAGAGGACATTTGAGATTGAGTTTGAGACTGTTGCCAGTAAGGGGTGGGGGAGCAGGAAATAGTTGTATAATTGTATGACAAATAGGTTTATTTGTTGGAAAGTCCAATCATCATCAGATAAAAATTTGATGATTTTTAATGTGGCAGAAAATGAAAACCTCTTATAATCTAGCAACCACACACCATCCTCCATGTCTAGAGTGAAACAGAATCAGCAGGTTGGTATATGCTAAAAATTATACTTGAAAAGTAGATATTTTAATTTTAATTAGTGAATACATGTAAAATGTGTAACATATATGAAGCATAACAATAACATTAACAAAGGCACAATTGTAAAATTATATAAACTTGTAGAATTCCCCATCTGTCCCTTGTAGCCTTAGCTGTTCTCTGAAGATAACATTGAATACTGTATTTAAATGTATTTTTATGTATTTAAATGTACTTTTTTTAAAAAATCATTCTTTTACTTTTCTTTACATTTTTACTGGATATGTATGTATCCATAAACAATATATTTTTAAATTTTGCTTGTTTTCCTGAAACTTGACTTTTAAACATAATTATTCTAATAGTTGTCTGTGTTGATGTGTGTAGCTATGGTTCCTTCATTTAAAATACTGCATAATTTTCAATTTTTTGAATATGCTGGAGTATATTTATCCATTCTCTTAGTGGATATTAGGCTAGTTTTTTATTTGTTTGTTTTGCTATTACAAACATGCCACTTTAATCATTCTTGTCTTCCAGTTTGTCTTCTGGTATACATAGGAAAGAGTTTCTATGACATATGTCCTCTTATAAAGTGGATTGATGTGTTAAATGATCTGGAATATAGAACTTTTCAGAAGATACCAACTAATTTTACAAATTATTTTTAATTTTGCTCCTACCAGTATTTATATCTTGGTTTCCATTCTATCACATCTTTTAAATTTATTTTATTTTATTCTATTTTTAAGTTTTTATTTTAACTGCAGTTACCTAACACGTAGTGTTGTTTTAGTTTCAGGTGTACAATATAGTGATTAAGCACTTCCATACAACACTCAGTGCTCACCACAAGTGTATCCTTAATCCCCATCACCTATCTAACTCATCCCTCCACCCATCTCTCCTCTGATAACCATCATTACTTGGTGAGGATGTGGAGAAGAAGGAACACTTGTGCGCTGTTGGTGGGAATGCAAACTGGTGGTGCCACTATGGAAAACAGTATGGAGTTTCTTCAAAATATTAAAAATAGAACAATCCTATGATCCAGTAATTGTATTACTAGATATTTACACAAAGAATAAAAGAACACTAATTCAAAAAGATACATGTACCCTGATGTATACATCATCATTTATAGCAGTATTATCAACAATAGCCAAACTACAGAGAAAGCCCAAATGTCCACTGACAAATGAATGGCTAAAGAAGATGTGGAATATATATATATATATATATATATATATATATATATATATATATATGATGTGGAACACACACACACACACACACACACACACACACACACACACACAGAGGAATATTACTCAACCATCAAAAAGAATGAAATCTTGCCATTTGCAATGACATGGATAGAGCTAGAGAATATAACACTAAGTAAAATAAGTCTCAGAAAGACAAATACCATAGGACTTCACTTACATGTGGAATTTATATCACATCTTTGAAAGAATCTAGCATTATCAGACTTTAACATTAGTATTAATCTATTGGATTTGACTGTGTCTCATTTTAACTTTCATTTCCCTGTTTATTATTGAAGTTGAAGTTATTTTAATATATTCTGTCATCAGTGATGTTTCCTTTCTCTGCAATGTTTATTGTTATTGCAATTTTTTTTATTGGATTGATTCTCATCTTTTTCTGAAGAATTTTAGGAGTTAGTTCTCAATTCCAATCCTCTGTGAAATGTATGTAAATTATTTTTTCTAGGGTGTGATTTGTTTTAATTTGTACTGAAACACACATAATATATGGACATTTAAACATGGCTACCAAAAGTTTACTAATGCCTAGGGCACTATTTAAAAGAAAGAAATAAACAAGCTCAAATCCTAGCCAAAAAAAAAAATTAAATAAATTACTCACTTAAATGTTAAACCACAGGGTAAATCCAAATAAAAAGAAAACTATTGAACCACTTTTTCAGTCTAAAGAAAGCACACAGAATATAGTACAGAGATGGGGAATAAAAAAGAAAACAAGAGACATGGAGATTAGCTAAAAGTTGTAACCTTACAGTAACTAGTTTTAGAATAAAGAAAGTAACATGGTTAGGAGGCAATATTCAAAAGGATAGTGGCTGAGCCTTTTCCAAAATTAAAGGAATGAATCCTTAAAATCCAGAATCCTGTTAGGAAGGGCTAACCCTTTTGCTGAGAGATTTTAACAATATTGAGCAGTGTCAAATGAACATGATTTTAGAATTGCATGGTAGCTTAGAAGTTATTAGAGTTCTAACACTATTGGTGGGAAGCAAGTTGGTGCAGCCACTTTGAAAAACAGTGTGGAGATTCCTCAAGAAACTAAAAATAGAGCTACCCTATGACCCTGCAATTGCACTACTGGGTATTTACCCCAAAAAAGCAGATGCAGTACAAAGAAGGGCCATCTGTACCCCAATGTTCATAGCAGCAATGGCCACAATCATCAAACTGTAGAAAGAACCAAAATGCCATTAACAGATGAATGGATAAAGAAGATATGGTACATATATACAATGGAATATTATGCCTCCATCAGAAAGGATAAATATCCAACTTTTGTATCAACATGAACGGGACTGGAAGAGATTATGCAGAGTGAAATAAGTCAAGCAGAGAGAGTCAATTATCTTATGTTTCCACTTACATGTGGAGCATAAGGAAAAACATGGAGGACATTGTGAGAAGGAAGGGAAGGGTGAATGGGGGTAAATCAGAGGGGGCAATGAACCATGAGAGACTGTGGACTTGGAGCAACAAACTGAGGGTTTTGGAGGCGAGGGGGTGGGAGGTTGGGCAAGCCTGGTGGTGGATATTGAGGAGGGCACATATTGCATGGAGCACTGGGTGTGATGCATGAACAATCAATCTTGTAACACTGAAAAAATAAAATAAACATATTTGGGGAAAAAATATATAGTTCTAAAGCCTTACTCTATAGTGACTTTTGGGGACATGGAAGCATATGGCCAGGTCCGTTTAGACTGCATCACTTCAGGAGTTCCATTTACATGACTGTAACATGACATTTGTTCCTCACAGCTACTCAAGGCATTGGTTTCTTGATGGGACAAGAGGAATGCCCAAAGGCATACCCTCAGGATTTAAAAGCTGAACCAGAGACATAACTTGCATTGTTATCTCATTCCACTAAAACAGAACTGTCTACTTAAAGGTTATATGTGTTAAATGGACATAGTTGTTAAAAGCATAGGAATTAAAATCTTACACTTGATGTGACAAGAAATAATTTTGAAAGATAAGAATCATGATTTATCCCCATCCTTCTTACTCTTACCTTTGTCAATTGTAGCCTTCTTTGAAACAGACTTTGCACCACGGATTTATTAAGCCTCTAGGTGCCAGGTGGGAGAAATCAAGCTTATATGTGGAAAAACTATCAGTGCTATTGATTGGGTCATCTAGCCCCAGAGAATTACTAAATGTGTTATTTCTTAGCTCTGTCTCCAGGACCTGTTCCATGGAGGGGTCTCCTTTCCTTCAGAAAAGGAAGATGTTCTGCCTGAGTTTTAGCAGACATGATTTTTTGTTGTATTTTTCAACAACTGAGAAATTGAGAAATCAAAGAGACAAATTACTAACTCAAAAAAAAAAAAAAGAGAGCAATTTAATTCTGAAACTGGTGGCAGAGGTTAGAAAGGCATGGAGAAATGAACGTTTTTCTTCTGACTTTGTCTGATATATCTCCATGATTGCTTTGTATAAGGTTTTGGATCTCCACTTTGCTATAGATCTTGTTCACAAGATAAAAAGATAAATCATTTTTTGTCTCCATTGTAGGTCTCTGTCATGCCTATGTCTCTCAAAGTTTCTTAGACCTGATTTTTCTTCTCTAGATGTACAATAGACAATTATATAAAGGGAGACATCAACTTTATCATTTAAGGGCTCAGCTTTAGCCACTAAATACAGATGTTTTTGTTCGCTTTTGGATATTATTGATGGGAGAGGAGGAGATCTTACTCTTGTTCATAAGCTAGTTATCTCCTATAAATTCCTTATGCAACTGGAATGACCCAAGCATTTTGTAAAAGTCCTCCAGACACACTTCTTTGCTACTCAACTGTTGTATTGAAGTTCAAATTAAAACTACTTAAATAAGAAGGGAGGGCAGAGTTTCTTTATCCTTTGTACTCTGTAACTTTGAACTTGAAACCAAATGCAGTTGCCTAGTGTATGCTTGCTGTGAGGTAACCTCAAAGGCAAACTCGTTCAAATGACTGGTTTTCCAGGTTACTTCTTAATGGTACTGCCTAACCTCTTATACCCACGCTGTATGGCCTTTGTACAATTGGTTTAATGAGTATATCCTCTAATTGCCCCCCAAAGTGACTTTTCATCTGGAACATTAAGGATTTTAAGAGGTTAGTCAACCTTTTGAACTAAAATCTGTCCTTGAATTTAAAAAGTGTGTGTATTCTACTCTATGTATTATTTATTCACTTCTAATAGGGTAATGTCTGATAGAAACCTTTGAAAAATTATTTACATTATTGGAGAGCAAAACATGTTATTTTTTTCTAGGTTTTAAGTGTGTTTTCTCCATTTCTTTATGCTTTTTTGTCTTTATGATTCTCACCTCCTGGTTCAGAACAAACAAGCAGGCAGGCGGATAGTGAAAAATAACCAGTTGCCACCTGAATCCTAACATTACGCTACTGGAAGGACTCAGACTATGATCCCTTAAATTAAGAAGTATATTTAAAACAAAGAAGAGCAACAAAGAAAACAAATAGGATTATAACACAGTGATGAGAGTGAGGGGGCTCTACTTTACATAGGGAATTCATTGAAGGATTTTCTGAGAAAATTGATATTTAAAGAAAGTCCTAACACGTGAAAGAGGCAGTTATATGAAAATCTTGAGAGAAAGAGAAGGAACAAGATAGGGGAAGAATCAGAGAGATTCAGATAATGTAGTATCTTGAAGTCTTATGCTGAAGAATCTGAATTTCATTTTAGTTCTTTGGAAAATAATAAATGCCTTTAACCAAAAGATGACTCATGTTTTAGAAAGGTGACTGCTTTCTAAAGAAAGTAAATAATAGCTGTCTAAAGAAAGTAAATAGTAGCTGTCAAAGAAAAAGTTGGATATTAGTTAGATTTTATCCAGCAACTACTGCACCTAGAGGAAGAGACTTCTGGAGTAAGAAAAGATACCTGGGGGTTTATAGCCAACAAGTCCAGGGATAGGGTCAGTGGATAGAAAGGTATTAAGAGAAGACATCAAGAATAGGGAGATACTTGCTGAACTGTCCTAATTGGATTCTTGCTGAAGACAGGCATGTTCTTAGATATCAAGGTGGAGGAAAAAGAACCTGGTCAGGTTTCAAGAGTGATCAGGTATCAAGAATGGAGGTGTCTTGTCAAGCCCATTTAGTAGATCTTTTTGCTAAAACTGGCTTTTGGCGGGGGCCAAGGATAACACCTAGTCTAAAGGAAGTTGAGGGGAAACTATTTAAAGTTTGGTCAAGGAAAGTCTCCATACTACGTCTATGTGGGTAATGTACTGTCAGGGGGCTAACGAGTTAAGGCAGGGAAACCTATCAGAAGTCTGATATGATGCTAGTGTAGGTAACAGTCACAGTAATTTTAGCAAAGAAAATGGGAAGAAATAGCCATTCAGGGGTACAATGTTAAAGGTAAACCTGACTGAACTTACCATCAGAAATGAGTCTGTCCAAGGAGACCAGGCAGCATCCTCTGCTTTCAGGCTGAGCAACTGGCTAGAAATAGTGTCAATTACAGAAATGGTTAGATTTCCTGAGGAATGGCAACTGTGGGGTATGCAGGTTAATCAATAGTCCTTATTGGTCAGGTTATGCCTGAGATACTGTCCAACCACTCAATTAGATGTTAAATGGATAGTTACTTTTGGAGCCAAAGGGTTAGAACAGGACAAGGGATAGAGAGAGAGGAGCTCTCAGTAGGGATGGAGTTTAAAGTCGTGGATGAGTGAAATCAATTGAGTAACAACAGGAAGTGATGCGGTCTCCTTCACCTCACAAAGGGTGGAGAAAGCATTTGCAAGCTGTCGTAGTAAATATTTTCATGTGATCACCATTTACAAAATGTCTATGGAGGCATATAATAGGCAGGCACATGCTATGATTATCCATTGGTAGCTGGATACTCTACCATGACCTGTGATACATTTTTCTCAAAGTTGTTTCATTTAATTGTCTACATGAAGTAATTATAATTTTAATTTCATAGAGAAGTAAACCAAACCTTAAAAAGAAATATGACTTTTTTTTCTTTTTTGAAATATGACCACTCTCTTATAATAACACGGCAGGGCCAGGATTCAAATCCACATTTGTCTGGTTAAGAAGCTTGTGCATACTCATTAAAGAAAAATCTCTTGAATCCTGTACAGATGGGAATCAATTAATCCCACCTCCCGTATATAAAGTTAATATTCTCACAGTTAATTGTCCCCTGGATTGTAAATAGCTAAAACGAAGATCTATAAAGCAGGAACTGACTGTATGATGAGCTTTTAATTTGAGTGAACCCCTTTAAACACTCTATAGTCCCAGGCTCCTCAATGTGGCCACTGAAGTCAGGGGCATCAAATGGAAGTTGATGTTGAAAAACAGGAAGGCACATATTGCATGGAGCACTGGGTGTGGTGCATGAACAATGAATCTTGGAACACTGAAAAAATAAAATAAGAATTAAAAAAAATAAATTTAAAAAAAAAGGAAACAAGAAGTCTTATTGTAGTTTAAGACCTCATACACATTCTTCCAAATCAATGATGACTTTGGTTATTCAAAATAAAATATACTATTTCACTGTTTTGTATCTCATTATGTTCCATATTTAAGAACTATATGCGGATATTTGTTTTATCAGAGTTTATCAGATCCTTGGCCAGTCAACATGCTATTTTATATTTCAGCGTCCTTTTCTCAGAGGTATGTAACAGGACTGACATTTACTTTGGATTCATAATCAATTGATAGTTTATATAATTGACTTCTATTCCCAAGAACCATCTTTCCTATTGAAAGTGTCTGACCTTGCCGTGTCTTTGTCATTCTACTGGAAGAGTCAATAAACATTTCTTCAAATAACACAACTTGAAGAATATGGCAGTGTGAAGGGATGGGAAGCTAACTAAACCACTTCTTTAAATTTTTATTTTTAACCCA
>CM052800.1:19889581-19941790 GCA_028533885.1 Nasua narica | reverse complement strand
TTATCTTATGAGTACTCTGCTGGTATCTTTGGAGTGGAAATTTATGATAAACAATACAAAAACAATATAGTTTCTAAAATAATATCTGTAATCTTAAAGAGGATGAGAAAAAAACAACTCTTTCCTTCCCTAGGTCTGTTGGCATTGTGTCTGGGCCTGAATTCCGATGAAATAATCTTATTTAACTATCCTATTAAAGAGTACTTCATCATTTTTATTTAAAATACTACAAAGTGACAGTAGCTCATCAAACATGTGTTCTAAGAACATAGCCAACCTAAGTAGCATAATCTTAGATTCTGATCTTATTAATTCAGTTGATTTCAAGCAATTGATTACTTTCATAAAGCACTTTATTCAATGTGCAACTTAATATGCTTACATTTTATATCACCATAACTCAGTGTAACTGAATGAATTTTATTTAAAATAAAATAAATATAATTTTTTTTAAACCAAAATGCTGAAGGGAGGAGCTACGGGAAAGTGATGGAGTGAGGGGATCTGTGGGAAAGTGATGGAGGGAATGGCAGTGTGGCGTGTGTGAGGATTAGTAAATATCCTTTTCCAGTCACTCATACCATTATCTCACCTCCATCATGAAGCTATTGTGCATTAAGTGCTCTCACATAGGGGGTTTCTCCTTTACATGATTTGCTGATTTTTTTTTGTTTCCTTTGTTCACTTTTTTTTTTTTCCTTTTGCAGGCAATGTGGGCTGTCCCCAGGATTCAGGATTTTCTGGGAATTTGTTAGTAGATATATTCACTATAAATCACACTACAAATATAATGAATGATTCTTTAGGGTAATTATGCATTGATTTTGAGCTACACACATTTTGCTGGAAAACAATAGCTAAAGTGAGTAGTTAAAATTTGTAGGACTCATAATTATTTGACAACAGTATGAAGAGCCTCCCTCAGATCTTCCTCAGGTACATAACCTCTTGATTGAGTCCTAAGATGACAGGGTAGAAAGCTTTTCATTGAAAATAATTATGTTTTGCTTTAAGGCCCTTTGGATAATGAAAGTTTTATGTGTTAAGAGTTAATCATTTTGGTATTATACATTTCTGTAAGAATAGGAGGGATCTGTGTGGGAGTTGTGCTCAATATTTCTGATGGGCAGTCAGAAAGCCAATATCAGCTGACTTGAAAGGCAACTAATGAAGCCTGGTTGTCATCCATCAGCACCAAGAGGAGCATCATATCCTAGGTCACCGGCATCAAAGTGACAGCTTTGGTCTTGACAGGGGTCAAACTTGCAGAAGATAAAAGGGTTAGGTAGAGTTTTCTGTATATGCTGTACAAATAAGACTCTGGCAGATTTCCCAAACTTCTGGACAAATTTGGTGATAAATTCCTATGGAAGATAGCACTAGAAGCAGTGAATTTCTATTTGTGAATATTGCTGTTTATATTTAATCATAGGAATGTATGGTCTGGAAAATACAAGTGACTCAAGTGTGCCCAAGGCCATCAAGTTTAATACCAAGTACAATCTATGTACAGTTGATCCTTGAACAAAACCAGGATTAGGGCATCAACTCAACTTCCCAACACAGTTGAAAATCTGTATAAGTTCTCCCAAAACTTAACCACTAGTAGTCCACTGTTTTTTGGGGGAGGGGAGGGAGTTGTTTTGTTTTGTTAAAGATTTAATTAATTAATTAGATAGAAAGAGAGAGTGCATTTGTTGGGGGTGGGGAGAGTGGGGGAGAAAGACAACCTCAAGCAGACTCCACGCTGAGCCTGGGGCCCAATGCAAAGCTTGACCTTGTGACCCATGAAATCATTACCTGAACAGACACTGAGAGTCTGATACTTAACTGACTAAGCCACTCAGGCAGCCCTAGTAGTCCACTCTTACCCAGAAACCTTACTGATAACATAAACAGCCCTTTAACATACTGTGTATGTTAATATATTATATACTGCTTTCTTATAATGAATTATAGAAAAAATGTTATTAAGAAAATCACAAGGAAGAGGAAATAATTTACAATACTATATAGTACTTATCAAAAAGAAAAAAACAAACAAACACATATAATTGGACCCAAGCATTTCAAACCAATGCTGTTCAAGGGTCCACATGCCTACATACCCATATACATAAACACATACAAACATCACCTAGATTTCAGAGTTGAAAATTTCCCTGATCCTTGAGATTCTCAAAAGTACTTGCTCCAAACCCAATTTTGTACTCTGGGGGAAACAAAACCACCTCTTCCAAATTCCTGGGAATTCTGTGGGCGATTTAATTCTTGCTACCTCCTATGGCTCTGAATTTCTATTCCTACTAAACTGCTTTATAGAACTCACCTTGCCATGCATAGCATACCTTTCTGGCAGTTTGGTAACTCAGAAATCGAAAACAGAAAATCCCCTTGCTTATCAAATGAAGCAAAGCAATCCATATAATCAAGTTTATTAAATGTCAAGAAGACCTAAAGATAAAAGTGACTTGCAACAACTAAAAAATGTGACTATTAGCTCTTCTAGTTCTTAAAAAAAAGTTCTCTATAATTTCCAAAATTGTAAATCTAGGTCCATTTTTGGTTCGCTCTCTATCTTTTCTTCATTCTGTCCTCTCTAAGGGCCTACTCATCTTTCTCGTGTCTTCAAATTTATTTCTATCCTTAACCCAAATCTCACAACTGGCTCTCGCTGTGTAAGTCTAAGGACACTGCAGAATTCATGTTTATAAAGCCCCATCTAATTAAATTCTTAAGCATGGGCTTTTAATCTCCTAATTTCAATCATAAAAGAGGAGTTTTTATTTCTTCTACTTTATATGTAGGTAATCTTATTTTGTATAATGAGGTACATGGGAAAAAAAACATAACTTTTGGTGACAAAGACTCAGGGTGGACTCAAATTAGAATCCTGATTTTGTTATTTAATTGTTCCTTATGTGGAACAAGTTATTTAATATTTCTCTTAATCCATTTCAATGAAATGAGGATAAAACAACTATTCAAATGGGTATTATGAAGAACAAAAAAGGTGATATGGAAGCCAGTAAATAAATGTTAATTCCCCATCTAATTCTCTTTCTTCATCAAATGTGTAAACTGAGTTTCAAAGCCGTTCCATAACTTGCCTGGAAGTCATTAAAATTTTGCCTCTTCATCTTTGAATTCCTTGCCTTAACAAAAACGAAAAGGAAAAAAAAAAAGCCTGGCAAACTTCTGGCTAGGCTGAAAGGCTGGATTAATATCCCCCACACCACATCAAGATGTTAGAGTTGTGGTACATGAGTCAAAAAGTCATGACAGGTTAAGTCACTTTCAGAAAATTCCAGTATGGATTAGCCTAGGGAAAACAGATACAAACTATATAGGATTATCTAGATGAATAAGGACAATTAGCTAACTAAACATGTGAAAAAGTGAATAAGAAGTAAAATAAGTACATCAGATAAATCTAGAGTAATTTCTAGGTGGGACTGTGGAGCATTTCACATGCTTTTACTCAGGTTTTCTCTTTACTACTGGGATTACATGCAGAGTCTTGAAACAAAAGATAAGAGTAAACATAGCAGTAAGACTGTATTCTTTTGGAATGGTAGGGTTTATACCTTATCTGCTTTCTGAATATGCAAGAAACCTTAGAACATTGTTGATATCTTAGCACTTGATAAATTTTGATTTAGTCTAGCTGCTCTATATGCTGAGAAAAATGATATGTTTGTTTATTTCATGTAGGCTGTATCTGGATTCCAAATCCATAGCCTTGCCAGTCACCAACTATGGAGCAGAGCTCTTGAAAGTGGTTTCATTCTTGTTACTTGGGTCTTCTCTTCACCTGTCAATGTGTTTCCCAGAATGTAAGCGTCCTTAATGACCAGAAACATTCACTTTTAATCTATTATTAAAAGAGTTCAATTTATTCCTTGGGAAAAAGAAAAAAAATGAAAGGGAAATAAAAAACAAAAGGAAGGAGGGAAAAAGGGAGGGATGAAGGACGGGAGAAAGAAAGAAAATGAAATTAGGGTGACTTTGTAAAGAATTCAGATATTATGAATTTGCAAAGATAGAAAAGAGTTCCAAATGATATGAATTATATCTGAACTACCTACATTTTCAATTTCTGTTTTCAATCAATTCATAACTCTCTAAAAAGAAAAGAAAATAGTATGTGTTCATTTGCATACTAATTTGCACTCCTTACACAAAGAATTTCTGATTTTTCTCTGATAGTAAAATAAGAGGGGGGTGGTTATCCAGTATTTTATTTTCACTTACTTTCAGGAAATAATATAGATGTAATAATATACCTCTAAAAAATTCTCATGATTTTAGAATAGTTATAACAAAAATTTGTTTTCTCTTCCAAAAAATGAGCAAACATTCTTTTTCTCCTACAAAATCCTTAAAGTTTGGACATATTTTTTATTCCTTGGTAAGAATGACAAATCCTACCTCATCTTTTGGGCAAAGTGGGGTTGTGGTGACATGGAACTGTGACAATCATTTACATGTTTCTAGAAATTGTACATAAACAACTCATACATTTAGTTGGTGTGAAGGCTTATGGTAATCATATAATTACACATGCAGGAAAATTTTGGAGCTCACATGGATCAGTTCTTTCATTGGGAAAAATAGGAAAAGTTGATGTGGGTTCAAGAATGTTCAGAAATCAAGGTCATAAAACTTTAGACGTTGCAGAATAAAATACTATTTTACTTTACATACCCAATAATAGACTTTTCAAACTGTGTCTGAGTTGATTTATAGGTGAATTACAAAAGAGAATTCCAGTTTACCTTAGGCTGTCAAAACTAGTGTAAGTGATGAAACTCCATGTCTGTATCCTCAGTGGGGAGTAGGGTCAGAGATGAACCATGTCAGATAAAACTGAAGCAATTTTATGTTCCACTTTAATTCTCCAGCAAATGTGAGGACACAGGGAGTACATGGCCCAAGGGCATCCCTATGGTCTAGTCTAATGGTAAATCACAACATGGATTCAACCTTTCCCTAACTGGATGTTTATATACTGACAAAATCAGGTTAATGTGAACATCAAGGTGAACTACAAAAAGGAAAAGACTTTCACAAAAGGGCAGCCTAAGGTAGATGGATATTTAATAATAGTAAATAACAGTTGCTTGTCAATCTTACACATGTGTAACCCTGAGTGCCTTAACATCATCATTTGGCAGAGCACCCTTTTCTACCGACATCTTACCCTTTACCCCAGAGCATTATCCATTGTCTCTAACTCACTAAGAATAGTTTTGAAAATCACCAATGAAAAATGACACATTGCTAAAAATTCTTCTTACACTTCAAAAGGAAAGATGAATTGTAAACACAATATTGATAAACTTTCATTGTTGAAATGGTAGTAAACCATACATTGGGTGTTTATTTTGGTCTAATAAGATTCCAACAAGTATCTGAAGTAAGACATATTTACCCAAATCACCACAAAATTTCTTTTCCCTACAAAATGAAATGTATAAGAAGAGCACTCAATTTTTCCAAGAAAAAAAATAGAATTCTGTAAAGATTTTTGTTATGTGTATGAAGATTTAGTGTGCCTTTTATCTTAATCTATTCCTATTTTAAAAGAATAATAATAGAATGTATTAAGTACTAAGAAACTATTTAAAGCATATGTAAAATGATCATAGTAGATGTCTTTGTATGAACTTTAGAACAATTTAATATCATGACCAGTTGCATTAATCAGTATTGCTAGAAATCTTAGCTCTGTTGGCTAATTAAGAATGCTGCAAATGTCACATCACCTTGCCTGCTCTTGCCTCCTCACTCCCCAGGAAGGAAGGAGGTAATTGTAAATCTCACAGAATATCCTGCCCAAAACATTGCAGCAAGCTGGTCTACGAGATTATGTCTCTGAAGTTGTCAGTTCTGAGATTTTTCTATGGAGTGACCTCAAGGAGCGAATACCATTGTAATCACTTACTTTTACAAGAAGGTACAGGAGGTCACAGGTGCCACTGAGCCTACTGTTCTGTAGTTATACTAAGGCCAGAGTAAGAAAGAACAGGCTTACACTGCACCGGGTGCAAAGACTGTTGGAGAAAAGAACGCGTTTCCTGAAAGTGGGTAAAGTTTTACCAATGAAAGCTGTCCTGGGAAACCTTAGATAGAATTCTCTACACAGAGGAGCAATTCTTACAGTTAGCATCCTTACTGTGTAAGGATATGTCTGATTTCCAAACAGGTCAAGAATGGCAAACGAAGTGTAGAGGTGAATCTTCTTTCATCAGCTCTCACAAGTACAGAAAAGTAAAGAAAAGGAGGAAAATGCAGTTCAGGGAAATCCAGGAGGGCTCTCGCAGCATCAACCACCCCCGCTGCTCTCCGAACACAGAAATGTAAATGCGATCATTTTCAAAGGGCAAGCCAAGGATATGTGCACAGGTGCTTCAGCATGCGTGGATATTTACGTATACATGATTAGAAGTATATTTTATTTTTATATTTGCACTAAATACTACAAAAATCATTAAGGAAACTTCATGGAAAGTAAAGGGCTAAGAGGCTGGCTTCAGCGGGTCACGATTTATGTAAATATTTTACAGACTTTGTTGACTCACCTCATTCCAGACCAGGACCTCCCTTGCTGTTCCAAATTGAGTTTCTTGTTAACTGAGTGAACAGGTATTTCTGCCGAATTGGACATACTGTGTGGTGGCTTTGTGATTTGAACAAATTTCCATTAGCTTCCAGGAAGAAATCACAGAATTGATTTTCATCTGTGAACTGAGACAGGATGTAAAATATTCCCCAGGGAGAGTAGGAAAAGAAGAAAGATTGTAGGCTGTGCACCTAATGCTGAAAATTATTTCAGGACATTTAACATGGAACATGATTTAATCAGACCTAATGAAAGCCATGAAGGCTCTAATACTTGTAATATGTTTCTTACAGATTTTTGTATTGTATTTAATATCTGTCCTTAAACAGTGATAAAAGAGGATGAGCAGCACCAAAGGTATATTTAGGTTGAAGCGGGGGGGGGGTGTCTAAACCACATTTAAATGTTTCTCCAAGCGAGATTTCAATCCTCCCAAACCAATCTTCCAACACAAGTTTCATGAGCATAAAAACACTTAATAAGTACTATTGAATGATGATTAACTTCCCAAATTACCAGCTAATTAATCTGCTGTGAATTTAATTGGTGAATTCAGCCCTCCAAGTCAGAAGCTAGTAGGGTGGGCAGTCTCAAATTAATTCCTCTTGAAAAACTAGAAAGCTAGAAAAATCCTATTAATTCACGCTAAATATAACTGATTAGAGGAAAACATTTTGATAATGAACATGCTGTTTTGTCCTTCTCTTTTCCTTTAGTACTAAGTAGTCTAGATGCCAGGTTGCTTCTACTTTTAATGGAATTTTACAAACAGAGCTTATTTTTGAGCAAGTATGATGGGCTTAAAGATTCCACTTAAAAGTTTCACAATTTGGTCATGCAAAATATTTTTGAAATAAAAATTAGTTCAACTGGAAGAGACTATGAGGTGATCTGCTAGAAAATCAATGTGAAAAAGTAACTGTTCAAAATTGCATATATGAGTTAGGGTCAAAATATATCCTTGATAATATCTATCAGTTTGAATTAATAGCTTTTTCTACTTTCAAGAAAAACATAATTAATAAAACACAGTAACCGTTATTTGTTGAACATATACTAGGTCTGAGGCAATGTATATTATTTATAACTTATCAAACTATTTAGATATTATTGAAAACATTTTAGAAATTAAGAAATTGAACAAGGAAGAAGTTAATGGCTCTGGATAGTAGAAGTAGAATTAAAAGGCAGATGCATGTAATTGCAAGATCTATTATTTTAAAACTCTTTCTTACTCCCTCAAAAACAAAACAGAACAGAACAAAACAAAATAAAGCCAAAAACAAACAAACAAATAAATAAATAAAAATTCACACACCTCTGTAAACACTAGAGAAAGTTTATGGCTACAAGATTCTAGCTTCTGCTACTGTTCATGTAAAATCAACAAAATGTAACTGTTTTTAAGTTTTTCAGTTTTTTGTCAGTTATACTTTTTTGAAATGTTAAACTGGGTTAGAGAAGCACAGTCAGGAGTCATAAGAAGGAAATCATTGTTGAAAACATATTTTATGATTGGCTTTCTGGGGAACACATGAATTTGAAAAAGGATTTTTTTTCTGTTAATTGTTGGAAACAATAAGACAGAGAAGAAATTGTCTTCTCTGCCCTAGATTTGTTAATTTCTAAAGGGTCACTTTCTGTTGACTTGGAAATTCCTGTGGTATCCAATGGCTAAGCTATGAGCAAGCTTAGGTTGCATTTGGGGAAGAAGTAGACTTTTCCTTAATCATTCTTGGAAGAACTTAACACACTGTTTGGCTCATATTCTAAATCTCTGTCAAAACTTCACTTCCTTCCTGTCTTGGAATTCCCATACTATGTCAAATCAAGCTTCTTAACTGAAGTGAACTGAGGAAGGCATTTCTGTATTGGTCAAACAGTGCGGTAGAATCATTTCTTTATTTTCTCAAATTTATCTTCAGTATTTTTTTGAACACTAACTATCTGCTTAGAAACTGATGGTGAATTCTAAGTTATTTTTAAAAGAGGTGGCAGAGCAGCCTGAATATAAGGGGTTTTTTTAAAGATTTATTTATTTATTTTAGAGAAGGAGTTGGGGGGAAGCAGTGGGGATGAGTACAGGGAGAGGGAGAGCTTGAATCTCAAGTAGACTTCTTGCTGAACATGGAGCCTGATCGGGTTGGGGGGGGGCTGGATCAGGACCCCTGAGATCATGACCTGAGCCAATGACATCAAGAATTGGATGCTTAACTGACTGAGCCACCCAGGTACCCGCTTAAGTTTCCACTATACAGTCAAGATGAACTTAATAAGCTTTTCACTTATACTATGTATGGTTACAGACATCAGTTATACAAAGACAAATGTGAGAAAATGTTCATCTAAAACAGTTGATTATTGTCTACATCCATTCAGCTGTCTGCTTTGCTGGAGTTCTTGTTTGTTTGTAAAACTTGCCAGTGTATAACTGGCAAAGCTAACCTCTCCTTGGCTCAGAGGTAAAGCCTGGGTAACTGAAGTTTAAGCCAATTGTCTTGGTTCCATCTGATTTACTGGTAATGGTATTTTCTAGTTGTGGCTAGTGTAACTTGGGGGAATTCAGTAGGAAAACTTCTAGAATATTTTTAATACTTCCTCAAAAAAGGCAGAAATGAAAGAGGAGAGGAAGAAGGAAAGGAAGAAAGGAAGGAAGGAAGGAGAGGAAGAGAGATGTCACTACTTTTATTTTTTCCAGTCTTAATGTGACACGCACTCACACATCTTTTTCCAGAAATATGAAGGGAGGCTGATATTTCTATACAGTTCATCTAAAGTCTATACTGATTCACTACTTTTAATAACAAGTGATCAGAAATAGACTATAGATATAGAGATAGGTGATAGATAGCTGGATTAATAGGGAATGTTAATGATGACAGCTAAATTCAGTAGCTCTGCAGTTGTGTTTTGGTATTTATGGTCTTTAAAATACTTAATGATGATTCTGATATTGAGCTTTACACATTATGTATTCACAATAAATGTCAGTAGTGAGCAAGGTATAGAACATAGTAATCTTATTTAATTTCTAAGTAAAAATTTATAGCTAATCAGTTGTGAAGGTATCAGTCTATGAAGATCTAGATCTAGATCTAGATCCCATTGAAAGTGAATTTTCATTACCATTAAGTAAAATCACCAAAAAGGATAATGATTGCAATACAGTTTTCACTCTTCTGAGATACAATTTATTTGGGTGAATGTTTAAATCACAGAATATTCCACATAGGATTTAGTTCATTTTACATTTTTTCCAAATCAATGAAAATAAGATAGGAATAATAAATAGATGCTCATCTCAAGTATTCAAAATAAAGTTAAATCTCAAACTCATTTATGAAAACACTTAGCACTTTGATTTGTATATGGAATTTTGGAGATAAATATAGTCAACTTAAAGAACCAAACTGAACAGTCTATCCAAGTGATCATTGTTTTAATTGACTCAGAAAGCTGTAGGGCACTTCATATACTAAAGCTACTTCATTTCATAATTACTTTTTTTTTTATTAACATATAATGTATTTTTGCCCCAGGGTACATGTCTGTGAATCATCAGGCTTACACATTTCACAGCATTTGCCATAGCACATACCATAATTACTTTTAAAGAGAAAGGAATGTTTTGCCAATAAATATCAAAACTGAACTTAGGAAGATGGCAGACAGGGCACATACAAATAATTCTTTTCTCTACAAAGTATCTAGAAATGAAAATTAAAGTAGTTTAAAAAAAGTGTATTTTCAGGGAAAATTAAACAGATAACTAAAAATTAAAAAACCCTTTAAGAGGGGCGGCTGGGTAGCTCAGTGGGTTAAAGCCTCTGCCTTCAGCTCAGGTGATGATCTCAGGGTCCTGGGATTGAGCCCCGCATCGGGCTCTCTGCTCAGCGAGGAGCCTGCTTCCCCCTTTCTCTCTGCCTGCCTCTCTGCCTACTTGTGATCTCTGTCTCTGTCAAATAAATTAATAAAATCTTAAAAAATTTTTTTTTAAAACCCTTTAAGATACAAAGGATGCAGGCATATTCAGTCAAGAGAACAAGTCTCAAAATCCTGTCGAAGAAGAATCACTTTTAGAGTGCTCCAGTACAAAAATACTGAACACAAAGAACAGCACCTGAGACAACCTTCAGAGAGATTACTAAAGAAAAATCCGTGGCAGAACTGGGCTGATAGGTCCCTTTTTCCTTCTCCACTTCTGTTCAGCTTTCAATCAGTAAAATCCTTATCCACAGATTAAAGTATCCAAGCAATTGGTTGGTTGGCTTAAAGAAGATATGAGGTGCCCACATTGCAACTTTCTCAAGACAGCAAAGGCTACCATGGGACATTTCCTAGCAGCACACCTATTTCCCAGGATCAATGGAAATAAATTCCTAAAACCAAAAAGCCACTCTTTTGCTTCCATCTCTAAATCTTCTACAAGTTCTTCTGGCCTGCTCTAACCCAGGAAGAGAGTGAAGGGGATTTTGTAAAAGTAGAAATGAGTTTATCTCAGTTAGATTAGCACATTTCAACACTTACAAAATGAGAGTAAAGATGCTAAATTCTAGTTTCTTATTAATAAATAAATGCAAATATTTTTCTTTCTAGATAAAACTAACTTATTTTGCCTTTTGAAGAAAGACACTCTTACCACTTAGATTACTAATTTGTCAAATAGAAACATTCAAATGACGAAATAGGTATTGCATTTTGCCTTACATTAATATTGGGACTTAAATAAGGAATAGTAAAATGCGATTTTAAGCAGGCATTCCCTACACAGTCACGTCATGCACACAGTACAAAGTCAGGTGGAACGTACATGGCTCGGGGATGATACATTCTCCATCACTAATCTAGTCTATGCCTAGTAAAAGGAAACATATGGCATATGATCAGGCTTTCCTGAGTTTGTCTAGACCTGTTCACTATCATAGGAAAGGAGAAAAACTAAATGGATACACCAAATTATAGACATTTCATTCAGGACTGAAAAGACAGAATGTGCATAGACATATCCTTCCCTGTGTTAGGCAGAATGAGGGCCTTATAAAGATGCGCATGTCCGTATCACTGGAACCCGTCAATGTGTTAGGTGAATGAAGACCAGAGATGATTTAAGGTTGCAAATCAGCTGAGATTATCTGGCATCATCTGCATAATGCATTCGTCAGGCCTGATGTAATCATAAAGTTCTCCAGGACTGGGAGAGGGGAGGCAGAAGTAGAGGTTGGAGTAATGCAATGGGTGAAGGACCGAACTGGCTCCAGCTGGCTTGGCAGACAGAAAAGAGGAACATGCGCCGTGCAGTCCTCAGGCCTTAGAGTTACACACATCTCTGAATAATGTGAAACAGGTTAAGATGGAGGACGGTGGTCATTCCTTTTGGAAGAACAATCAAGGACAGAAGTACAGAGCCTCAAAGCATGAAGCATACATAAAACTAGGGAATACATGATATAAACTCTGGAATATTTAAGGAATTTATCACCCAGCCAAGTAAAAATGTGTCAGCAAAAAGGAAATAATCATATAAGACTTGAGGGACAATATAAAACACTGGAAAGAACATGGTTGGTCTTTGGAGTCAGAAAGATCGAGGTACAAACTCCTGAGGGCCACTGGCTAACTGTGTACATGGACACCCGAATCATTAAAGTACCAGATTTACCATCCATAAAATGGGTATGGGTATTTGGCTTTCTAAGGAATAATGAGAATAAAAAGCAAAGATACTATGAAAAGACTAGTATATTATCTTAGACATAGTAAGATCTTAGCAAATATTAGCTACTAAAGTGATAGAATAATTAAGCCGTCATTTGGGGGAAAAAAATAAAAGTTAAAGGTTTCATGAGGAAGTAAAGTTTGAGGAAACTTAAGGAAAAAATGAGCAGCATGAATTGGTCAGAAGATGTGTAAGTAGTGTACTCTTCTTATTGATTCTGTAAATTAAATAAATCAGTATTATATCCTACTAGAAATATAGTCTATTTAATGATTAGTAACGTATTGTGATAAATTGGTTTCTATCTGAGGCAGTTCATTTTTTAATCTGCTAATATAGACCACCAAAGGCTATAGTAGTTAGGAAGACATGCTATCAATGTAATGCAATAAAGAATTTTATAAAATAGAATCATAATTGCCTAAAATGAGCACAGTATAAATGTCTTGATGATTTTGGCTTTGTTTATGCAAATGTTTTCCAACATATATATTCAAAAGTTTATTTCTTTGATAGTTGTTAACACAGTGCTCGTTTCGGCAGCACATATACTAAGATAGTTGTTAACACATTTCACATGTGATATTCTAAGAGACCCTTCAAAAGAAAAAGGAAAATGTGGAGATCCTATAGTCATATATTTAGGAGACATTACATAATATACTCCTCTCAAAGAGCCAAGATGTTCACACACATTAAGTTTGTTAGGGCTGTATGGAGTCCTACTAACCTGAAACTAACTTTGCCCAGCATATTGCCTTTTAAAAAAATGTCCATTACTCCATTACCACAAAATTCAAACACCCAACACTTGATGTACAATGCCATGGAACTATTTTTCCACAGAAAAATAATTTGTATTCTATAGATTTAAAATTTAGGGTAAGACAATGGGATAAATCCACTGCTGAAAATCCTTGTTTTTGAAAAAAAACCAAAAAACAAAAAACATGTCCAAGGAACATTTCTGCAACAATGAAATATTCTGTATCTGTGTTATTCAATACAGTAGTCACTAGGCAAATGTAGCTATTTAGTACCTGAAAGGTAGCTAAGGAGCTGAGGGATGGGATTTTTTTCATTTCATTTCATAAATTTAAATAGCCACATGTGGCTAATGAGTATTTTATTAGATAGCACGGTTATACACCTTTAGAAGAATGATTTTAGATAACTAAATCTGTGTCAGTTTTCTCACTAATTATTTTAACACATGTGGAGACACAAGCTTTTGATTTTAGGAGTAAACACTTCAAATAGTTCAAAGTTACTGTATGATTGACATAACTTCATTCAATGGAAGGGTTTAATAAGATGAAGAAACTCATTCAAAATAAATTATGACAGTTTAGAAATGAATGACAAATATACAAATTTTTTCGTACATTTGTTAAAACAAACCTAATTGAAAGTTCATAATCCCTATTTGAAATATTTTTGTTTGGTTGGTTGGTTTTTCTTTTTTGCAAAAGCAGTGTAATAATAAAAATCTTGTGAAAGCCTGGAATATATTATCATATTTTAGTGTTGTAGTAAAAATTTTGAACTGTAAAAATTTAATTTACAATCATGATCTTATGTAGTAATTTGGACTCCAAATTAACCATTTTAAAATTGATAATGCTTATTAGAGAAATCATTATTAAAAAAACATTTCAGGTAAGTATAGCTAACTATCAGATACAGGAGTCATAAAAATCACTTCAGTACAGTAAAGCTTAGTACACCACAGTTAATAGTGATAAAGATATAAACCAATTTTAGCGAAGTAGAATTAAATAAAAAAGCGTGCAAGATATATGATGATTTGATAAATTTCTTATAAATATAAAACAATAAGTTTAAAATCAATGGCTGTGCTATAGGCTATAGCTAGAATAAAGAATGCTCTTTTTAAAATATGATATGGTACCTGGTAAATTCTTTTTAATTAATTCTTTAATGGCTGAAAATAGATTTTTTCTATGTTCAAAGAATTCAACATTTGATCCACATTTATTAATTAAATGTCTGATCATTTTACTTTTGGGGGGGTTTAAAAAATCATGCACATGTGTCGTTTTGATTTTTCTATATATATATATATATTTTTTTTATTTAAAAGATTTTATTTATTCATTTAACAGAGAGAGAACACAAGCAGGCAGATAGGCAGGCAGAGGCAGAGAGAGAGGAGCAGGCTCCCTGCGGAGCAAGGAGCCCTATGCGGGACTCGATCCCAGGACGCTGGAATCATGACCTGAGCCAAAGGCAGCCGCTCAACCAACTGAGCCACCCAGGCCTCCCGATTTTTCTATATATTTGAAACAATTTTTACATGATGCTCTACTCTTAGTGATAATGTTTCTCCACAGATATGTTTTATGGGAATTTAACTTTGTATAAAGTGAGGCTTTTTTTCCTATTTAGGTTTTTCCCTGAATACTATTTTATAACACATTGTTGTTGCCATCCATGGCAAACCCATCATACGTTATGTTTGTCAAGGAAATCTTTGTCTATTTTTATAACAAATTGCTTCAATTTGTTATAAATTGTTATAAATACCAGAATCCTCTCTGGTAAGCTACTTATCAGTGGGGTTTGTTTGGCAACATAGTCTATAAATATTTAACTTTTATTTATAGATTTTAATCAGAATTCCCTCAAGGACACGTGTGAAACTCTGAGCAATTAAAAGTTTGCCAGGTAATTCTGATGCACAGTTAGTTTGGTGGACTTTTCCACTTGGCGCCAAAGAAACTGATACATTTTTAAAAGATGTAAAATGATCCTGGCCACATGTCATGCCAAAATAGCAACTAATAAAAGTTTTAAATATGCACCTAAAAAAGCAAGCCTAATTAGTTTTTATACTTTCAGATTACCATATGTGTTTTAAGGTGCCACTATGGCTCAATCTTTTTTTTTTTTGATATTCGCATTATTTATAATATAACTTAGGTCGTGGCAAACTTGGACCCCCCAAAACAGAACTTAAAGATGATACAAAATTTGGGGCACAGGGGCGCCTGAGTGGTTCAGTGGGTTAGAGCCTCTGCCTTTGGCTCAGGTCATGATCTTAGGGTCCTGGGATCAAGCCCCACATCGGGTTCTCTGCTCAGCAGGGAGCCTGCTTCCACCTCTCTCTCTGCCTACCTGCGATCTTTCTCTCTCTGTCAAAAAAATAAATAAAATCTTTAAAAAAAATTGGGGGCACATATTTTAAAGATAGGTAGTTCAGAGTAGTTATAGGCTCTGCTCCATGAGAAAGTACCAGGAACCAGGTTAACCCTGGAATCCTCAACATGAGTTTCCCTTTGTGCCATCAAGTATGGGCCAGTTCCCATTCAGGGAGAATGAAGCAAAAGTGACTTCCTCATCATAATGACATCTGGGAGGTGCCTGGCTTAGTTGGTTAAGTGTTTGCCTTTGGCTCAGGTCGTGATCCTAAGGGTTCTGGGGCTCAGGTCATGATCCTAGGGGCCCTGGGATCCAGTCCCTGCTCAGCAGGGAGTCTGCTTCTCCTTCTTTCTCTGCCCTTCCCCCTGCTCATGCTCTCTTAGATAAATAAGATCTTTTTTAAAAATGGCATCTGGAAGTTGTATATTTCACTCCCGTTCATATCTCACTGGCAGGCACTTAGTCATATTGAAATGTGCTTCTATCCTGGTAGCTAAAAGCCTAGCTAAATGGAAAGAATTTCTATTTTTTTAATTTTTTGAGAAAACTCCACACTGTTTTCCATAGTGGCTATACCAATTTGCATTCCCATCAACAGTGTAAGAGGGTTCCCTTTGCTCCACAACTTCTCCAGCATTTGTTGTTTCTTGCCTTGTCCATTTTTGCCATTCTAACTGGTATAAGGTGGTATCTCAATGTAGTTTTGATTTGAATTTCCCTGATGGCTAATGATGATGAACATTTTTTCATGTGTCTGTTAGCCATCTGTACGTCTTCTTTGGAGAAGTGTCTGCTCATGTCTTCTGCCCATTTTTTGACTTGATTATTTGTTTCTTGGCTATTGAGTTTGAGAAGTTCTTTATAGGTCTTGAATATCAGCCCTTTGTAGTATCATTTGCAAATGTCTTCTCCCATTCTGTGGGTTGCCTCTTTGTTTTGTTGATTGTTTCCTTTGCTGTGCAGGAGCTTTTTATCTTCATGAAGTCCCAAAAGTTCATTTTCCCTTTTGTTTCTCTTGCCTCTGGAGACCTGTCTTGATAGAAGTGGCTGAGCTACCCTATGATCCAGCAATTGCACCACTGGATATTTACTCTAAAGATATAGATGCAATGAAAAGAAAGGCCATATGCACCCCAATATTCATAGCAGCAATGTCCACAATAGCCAAACTGTGGAAAGAGCCAAGATGCCCTTCAACAGATGAATGGATAAAGAAGATGTGGTCCATACATACAATGGAATATTATGCCTCCATAAGGAAGGATGAATACCCAACTTTTGCATCAACATGGATGGGACTGGAAGAAATTATGCTGAGTGCAATAAGTCAAACAGAGAAAGTCAATTATCATATGGTTTCACTTAATTGTGGCACATAAGGAATAGCATGGAGGACATTAGGAAAAGGAAGGGAAAAGTGAAGGGGGAGAAAACAGATTGGGAGACAAAACATCAGAGACTATGGACTCCAGGAAACAAACTGAGGATTTTAGAGGGAAGCAGGGTGGGAGATGTGTGATCCTGGGGATGGGTATTAAGGAGGCATAGATTGCATATGGAGCACTGGGTGTTATACGCAAACAATGGATTGTGGAACACTACATCAAAAACTAATGATGTACTGTATAGAGACTAACATAACACAATTAAAAAAAAGAAAGAAAGAATTTCTGATACAAAATACAGAAGAATGGGTATTAAGGGGGTAATTATCGATGTCATGGCAAGCTTAATTCTTTTCCTCTGCCTGAGGCTTAATTGTCCACATTAATCTCTGGTCCTCCAACCCTAACCTCCTTATACATCCTTCCTTTATACTCTCATGCTCTACTGAATCTTCAGCTTGCTGAAAGTCTTTAACTCTACTCCCAAATTCTTATCTAATCTCTAGACCATATATCCACCTGGCCTGTCCACTTGGGGGTCCAATCACATCCTAAACTCAGTGTGTTCTGAACCACACAGACAACTTTTCTTTTCCCATTACAGGTACTTCTTGCTGTGTTATAAATTTAGTCATTTGTTTCCACATATGCCTCTAGTTACTATGTTAGATTGCAAGCAACTTGAAGGCACAAAGCAGTTGCTTAATCACGGCTAGTTGCAAGGATTAAATAAGCAGTGATAATAAAAAAATTCTAGAATTCTATAAACCGCAGTTTTCTTTCTTATTTTTTATACAAGTAGTAGGGGGGTTTTTTTAGATTTTTTTTTTTTAAATTTATTTGACAGAGAGAAACAGGGAGAGAGGGAACACAAACAAGGTGGGTAGGAGAGGGAGAAGCCGATTTCCTGCCCAGCAGGACCTTGGAGTTCCCTCCCAGGACCCTGGATCCTGACCTGAGCCGAAGGCAGACGCTTAATGACTGAGCCATCCAGGCGCCCCTAAACCGCAGTTTTCTGATAGAATCTTTCCATTTTAAGAAACACGAAAAGCCACAAAACTCAAACTTTTAACAAGTGCAAGAATTCAAACTATAATACACTATCATATTGGTATTAAACACAACCATTTTGTATTAGAAACTCATTATCTTAAGATTTGAAGAAATTTCTACATTTTTGAAAAGCTATAATTCCTATAACTTTCTGCCTTACTGAAATGCAATCTCTTGTATATCACATACCTTGATCAAAGTTCCAGCTCACAATAAAATACCATTCTACATCTTCTATACCAAAAATTGAAACACGAACTGGCTTAGAATATGAAAAGATTTATGTAACTTAAATCTCTTCAACTTTAATATGAGACTTTGGAGTGAATTATTGTTATCTATTAAAAAAATGATGTAATTATCACAAGAGAAGCAATATTCATATATATTTTTTTTCTCTCCAATCTTTAAATTAAATGTTAAACTCAGCATCACCTGACCAAGACAGTATAATTTAGATGCAAAACATTTTGGCTCACTGTGAAACCAATATAATTTACTCACACCAATAAAAGTAATTGCTGAAAAGAAAGATTTATTATTCAGTCAATCCAATATATTACAAACACAAACCAATATACAGTGGCAATCAATTTATTATACTATATAAAGCATTTCATGTGGAAACCAATTTATAATAAACCAAAGACTTAGTGCCAACTACATTTTTAAAAAGCTTGATATAATATTCACATAAATTCCATGCAAAAAATTCAGGCTAGACTTTATAGATGTCCCAGACAGGAACATTGCTCTTCTTCTTCATTTTTTTTTTCCCCCAGTGTCATCAACTTCCAAGAAAGTGAAAGATTTGTAAACACTAGTTTTCTTTTCATTGTGAAATGGAACAAAGGAATCATTAACAAAACAGAAGTGGATTCTCCTTTAAAAGCTTAGGAATTCTTCAAATCTGATAAGTCCTGGAACTCACTGTGAAACAGCAGCTGTAGAACCACATTTTTGCTGACTTCGATTTTATTTAAAGAAACAATTTAGCAGCATGGATTTTGCAAACACTAACACATTTCCCCAATTCACATTTTAGATTTGCTGTAGCCAAAGGAGCACTTGCCAAAGTAATAAAGCCTTTGCAACTTGAAATGGGTAGGTGTTTCCAAAACATCTCAATTATTCTCCTGATGACTCTGAGAGACACAGGGCGACACTGATTTAGGTATGCAAAATGAGACATTTAGAGGCAGTCCCAACGTCCTCTCTCACACAATCCCATCTCTTCTGTCCTTTACACATGAATAATTATGTGCAGGGCTTTCTGGGGATTAACAAGTAAGAAAGAGAAAAATCAGGCAGGCAAACTTTAGGGGATGGCTTTCCAAATTCATTTCAATGGGATTCGACTAACTCACATTCATTATAATGTGTCCAATCTTACTGCTGATGAGACAACCAGAAATAATAGTCCTAGTAATCATGGTGGCAAGTCTTTGACTCCCAAGTATCTTTCAGGATTTCCTCTAAAAGTAATGACAAGAGCATCTACTCTCAAACCTGTGAGCATAGATTTTGCAGCACCAACTAATTTTAAGATGCTTAATTTATACCCAGTATGAGTTATATTTTAAAATTCAAATAAATCTTAACTTCTACGTAATCTGCATCTTACTTGGTGACATGGGCAGATGCCTGCTTTTAAAGTGATCCTTTATTTTATAAAAGTAAGCTTCTCACTGTCCCTTAATTAAGGATTGTTAATTTAATTACATAAGGAGCCTATTGAGATGGGGGAGGGAGGCTAATACCATGATGACCTGCATAAACAAACTGAAATGTAAGCCTGTAAATGTCTCAAGATTACAAATGGAAACCTAAGGACAACCAATTAGAAATAGCCAACTGAGCTTTAAGCAAAAGCCAGTCAATATTTTCCTTACTTTACTTTCACCTTTTCTCTATAAAATTCTCTCCTGTAGCTCCTGTCTGTGGAGAGCTCTTACTTACTTCTGGTTTGGCACTGTCCAGTTAGAATGGGTTTGGATCAGACCAAATCATAATTTTTAACATACCTCAGTTTACCTTTTAGCGGGCTTTACTTTTGCCTTTAAGTTTAAAATGCCTCTGTGTACAGTTTCTCAGCCAAATCAAAATCCGGGTTCTTATTCTCTCAGTCCTCAACTTTGTTTTGTTTTTGTTTTTGTTTTTGTTTTTTGTTTGTTTATTTTTCCCCCTCCTACTTACCATTCCTTATTATGAAACTATAGAATTTTAAGGTTGGAAAGATCACTGGAGAGCTCCAGTGCATCCTTTGGTTGTAGGATGTGTAAACTGAGGACTGGGGGGTGATCAGCACTCAGCCTACCATCCAACAGCTGTAAGGTCCTTTGTCCACTATGGCAATGCCTATATATAGTGGTTTTATTTTATTTATTTTATTTTTTAAAATATTTTTTAAAGATTTTATTTATTTTTTTGACAGAGAGAGATCACAAGTAGGCAGAGAGGCAGGCAGAAAGAGAGGGGGCAGGCTTCCTGCTGAGCAGAGAGCCCTATGTGAGGCTCGATCCCAGGACCCTGAAATCATCACCTGAGCCGAAGACAGAGGCTTTAACCCACTGAGCCAACCAGGTGCCATATATAGTGATTTTAAAGTAGGCAATTGTTTTGAACTCTATCTGCCGTGCAGCTTGCTAAGAATTTCATGCTCAATATCTCATTTAATAAAAGCAACAAATTTATGGGTTAAGTTATATTATTTTTCCTGTCATTTCAAATAATGAAGCGTATTCAGCTAGTAAGTTTATTAGTTGATTAACAGTCCACAATATTTATAATGGTAACTTTGTTATACAAGCTCTATGACTTTTCCCTTCTTTCCATACTGATCTGAGGGTGTAAAAGCAAATGCAGAAAATTATACCTCTGCATAGCTCCCATTCCGGGCCCCATATTTCCTCATCAGTCCAACTTCTCTATATCATGCCCAATTTTTAGGTCACAGCTTTGTTAGGGAAAAACATAAAACACATACACATGAATAGGTAAATAGGGACAATTTCAAGAAGACACACCCTTGGAGATGATATATTTGTGTATTATATACATATACTAAATATGTGAGAATGAATTAAGTTATTTTTATATATAATTATATAATATAGTAAATATACGGGGATTAATTAAAACATTGACTCATTGACTTCCGGAGGATTATTGAACAAGTCAACTCAGAGGTGTATCCCAACATTAAGGTGGGATAGGGATAATGAGAATACTGAGCTAGCTTCTGGAAGAAAAAGTGGCAATTTCATCAGGGTTACCATAAGACCGCAAAGTAACTTTGAGTTAGAACACAGTGTTCCATCTAGGTGGATACAATGCTAAAGGAATCTACTCTAGGCAGACCAATTAGGAAACATGTGCTCCCTCCTGGATGATCAATTGCAAAGACAAGTCCTTCTTTCAGGCTGATGCAGCCCCATTCTGGAGCTCAGAGTTTGCCAAGCTAGTTGGGTATCAGCGGCCACTGCTACCCACTTACTGGGTGCCCTTGAAAAGGATACAATTTTGGGTGCCTGGGTGGTGCAGTCAGTTATGTCTGACTCTTGGTTTCAGCTCAGGTTGTGATCTGAGGGCCATGAGATGGAGCTTGCAATGGGCTTCACGCTCAGGACGGAATCTGCTTGACATCCTCCCTCTATCTCTGCCCCTCCCCCTTGTGCTCTCTCCTGTTCTCTCTAAAATAAACAAATCAATCTTTTTTTCTTTTTAAAGGACACAATTAGTACAAATTTATTGGATGGAACAGAGGCTCAGGAGGGTAATAAAAACAATCACACCTCAAATGCAAATATAGTGAAAAATCATCAGTCTAATCTCTGGTAGACTTAGAAATACACCCAGTTTGTACTATAACCTTCTTGTTTCCTGTTTGTTCTGCTCTGGTAGAAGGAGCACCTGAACTTGACTGGGTAGTACAAGATGATCAAAGATAAAAAAAAAAGGGGTACAATCTTATATGGGAAGAAAAATTTAAATTTTATTATTATTATTATTATTATTACAGTACCAGAAAAGGAATTCAATTATGCCTTTTAAAAAATTTTTGAAGATTTTACTTACTTATTTGACAGAGAGGGAGAGAGCACAAGTAGGCAGAGCTGTAGGCAGAGGGAGAGGGAGAAGCAGGGTCCCTGATGAGTGGAGAGCTGGACGAGGTGGTCGATCCCAGGATGCTTGGATCATGACCCCAGCTGAAGGCAGATGCTTAACTGACTGAGCCCCCGGCCACTCCATATCTTTTTTTTTTAAGATGTTTATTTATTTATTTGAGAGAGAGAGCAGAAGCAGGGGGAGCTGCAGAGAGAGAGGGAGAAGCAGGCTCCCTGCTGAGCAAGGAGCCCAATGCAGGGCTCCATCTTAGGACCTCACCAAGGATCATGACTTGAGCCAAAGGCAGATGCTTAACCAATTGAGCCACCCAAGTGCTCCGAAATTCAGTTATGTCTTGTTTATATATGTAGTTCATTTTTCCCATTATCATATTGCTATTCCAGATATTGCAAACATTTTTTTTGTTATATGAATTCCATGACAGCAAATACTTTATCTGTTGCCTGACTACTTTATCTCCAGCATATCATAGCACTTAAAAGAAATATTTGCTGAATGAATGAACAAATGAATGAATGGGATATGTAAACACAAATTTGTGTGGTTAGACAATATGTCATAACATTTGGTTGTCTTAATCTGTCCAGGCTGCTTTAGTTAAATATAGTTAAATATCACAGCCTGGGTGGCTTATAAAGAACAGAAATTTATTATCACAATTCTGGAGGCTAAAAGTTCAAAGTAAGAGGACCAGCATGGTCAAATTCTGATGAAAGTCTCCTTCTGGGTTGCAGATTGCCAATTTTTTTCTGTGTCCTCACATTGCAGATGGGGCTAGGTTGCTTTGTGGGGCCTCTTTTATAAGGACACTAATACCGTTCATGAGGGCTTTGCCAAAGACCCTTACATACTGGATCCTTACAGAGACCCTTATACCATCACATTTGGGGTTTAAGATTCAGCATATGAATTTCGGGAAAACACATTTTCCTCGAAAAACAAAAGTGCAGTAATCCTAACTCCAACGTTCCATGGCTTACTTCCATTCCACTTTCCTGAATACTCATTGCAAATATTTTTAATGGGTCAAAGAAGGAGTATTAGAATAAAACTAAGGTAGATTTGAACAGATTTATTTGCAGATAAACTAAATGATGTCGTTAGTAAGAGATATATAGTCTAAAACAAAAAAAGTAGTCACATTTAAAAGACACAAGACTTGTTAGGGTAAGAAGTATTAACTATCTTTTGCAATTGATTGATTTTGAATTAATGAATTCCCCATCATGAGAGATGTTTCAGAAAAATGTTTCAGAAAAATACCTTTTCAGAATATTCATTCATTTCATCTTTTTCAATTATTCCTTCAGTTAATAGATAATTATAGAACACCAACCATTTGTCAGATACTAGGTCAAACACTAATTATTCAATAATATAAAGATAGATGCCATTCTTATCTTAATAAATGCAGATTTCCTTAAAGACCATTAAAACATGATCGTAATAAAGAATGAACCAGGATCAGTGTGAAAGTAGTTGACCACCAAGACCTTACCCCAAGATAATATTCAGTTCTTCTGTTGGCTGCTTTAGGAGTAATGAAAAGAAAATAAATGTGTTTATTGTTCTAGATAAGTAATACTAGATGAGCAAAGTCCAACCCCACAGAAAGAACCAAGCAACATTTATTTTTCTGAGTGCCTATCAGAATTTAGCTATGAAGAACAGGTTATAAACATATGGCCAGTAGCTTATATAACTGAGGAAGTAAAGATAATACATGTACTGCTATTACTAAAGAGTACAGAATAATAAGAAATTATCTTATTATGATTATGCATTATAGACATCAACTATCATAAGAAATGGAAGAAAACGAAAGAAAGTAGCTTGATTGGGCTGAATCAGATGTGTTTGACCTCCACCCATCTCAATTTCACCTCCTCACCTTTTAAATCCGTCTCTCACTTTCATCCTCAAATGGTTTGTTCTTCATGTCTGGTCTTGGGCTTTGTACGCTGTAGGAGCTCAACAGAAAATTAACTGCAAATCATTAATTGCTGTGCATTTTTCTAGGTGGATGACCTTGTTTCCTCAGAGTTTGAATTGGAAATTCATGGCTTATGGATGTGAACTTCCCCCACTGGACCCTAGAATAGTCTTCTTTGGGAATTCCAAGCCATAAACAAAGAGCAATTTACATTGAGAAAAAGTCTCCTCTCTGAGGAATTTGGCATTTAGGGATGATCTATTACGGCTTAGCCATGCTTGTAATAGTCTTAAAAGTGCCTTATGTATACATACAACTACATATGCAAACTTGGATTTATTTTAATTCCCTGGAATTAAATATTATGCTAGTTGAATACAAATATAGAAGCATACTATTTGTTTTATATCCTCCCAAACTATCTACATAAATAAATTGAAATATTAGTACTTTTAAATCTGGCATAGAAATAGCAGTTAAGATTTCTAAGCTTGTCTGATTGATTGCTGAAGGGTCATTGTAATACAGTTGTTTCAGGGAGACAAACCATTACAAAATAGATTTCATGTCTATTAACTGTCAAATGATATTTGCTATTAAATGGGGAAGGGTGAGAAGGAATTAACAGTTATTTAGTATCTAAATTCCTTTAGTCGCCAGATGTTTTAAAGGTAGTCTATCACTACTTTTGTATAATAAAGATTTCTGTATTTTAAATAACAGCTAACATTTACTGAGAACTTATTATGTACCAGGCACTATTCCAATTATTAACTCATTTAATGTGTAATAACCTACTAATGCTTATTCTAATTAACTCTACTTAATTCTAATAAGTAGATTCTTAAAAATGAGGCAGAAATCCAAGTAACTTGACTAAGATTATACAGTTGCAGTGGTGGAGTAAAAAACTCACCCAGTAGGTATGACCACATTCTGTGTTCTTAAGTTACAACTGTTTCATATGGACTTCTATTTGTATGTATTAGAAGGCAAAACTATTTATATCGTTGCCTTGTTGGACTTTGCTAGCACCAGAAAAACTTGTCACAATGTGGGAAAAAAATTTTTATGATGTAAAAGATTTTTCTTTAGAGAGGAGAACCCACTGAGGTCATTTCAGGTGTTTTCTTATGTACTTCAAAAAATTAAAAGATGATTTCAGCCAAGACATCAGAAGAGTTGCAGAACTGAATTGTTTTGAAAGTCAAGAAGGACCAAAGATAATCTTGGTTCTTGGGTAGCCTTCATCTTTCTAGAAAGATTATGCTTTAAGGCTTTCCTATTCCAAGGGATGCAACTAAAAATGGATTCTTACAAATAAATCTTTTAATTAAATGTATATAATTTTAACAAAAAGTAATGAGGAAAATCTGTCGTTAAATAAAAACTATTTCCTTAGTAAGGAAAGATGTGGGCAAATTTGTGTTTGTTAGGTGGGGATCAATCTAGGAAAAACTTATTTCGTAGTTTTAAAAATATATAAAAAGTATACTAGTTCGCAAATTCTTTTCAGAAATAAATTACAAAAAGGTTTTTAAAAGGAAGCAAAGAAAAAAAAAACAGCAAATTTAAGGGACTTTGAGTGCATTTTAAAATTTCTTGATTTTCACTGTCATTACCCAAGTCATTACACGCTCCTATGTGCTGTAGGCTAGTGAGAAAACTAGTTGACTACTTCTTGCAGCTCTTTTCTGACAGTGCAGTAACATCTTATAGGAGTGTGTTTTGACACGCTCATTAACAAGATGGCAGTACATTTTCCCTTCGTTATATCTAGTTGGTAGTCTTGAGAACTTGTCTACAGGGTTATTGCTTTTATTCAAATTAGAAGGAAAGAGATTATTGATATATGTCTGCTTAAAGTATACATAGATACAAAACACAGGAAAGTATGTTAATAGGTGTGTACACATCTGGAGAGAGTGTTTTGTCCTATTTTCTTTATTTTAGAAAGGCTTTGGTTTTGATAATAATCTTCAACATCTATTTCTCTATAAATATTATCGTTGTACTTGAAGAGTTTCAAACATAAGAGTCTTCTCCAAGATCTCTTAATGTGAATTAATTTACTATACTTAAAGAACTTTACAATTTATTTTTTAAAGATGTATTTATTTGAGAGAGAGAGAAAGGGAGGGAGAGAGCAAGTGTGTGTGTTGGCAGAGGGAAGGGGCAGAAGGAGAATGAGAGAGAATCTCCAACAGATTCCCTGCTGAGCATGAAGCCCAACTAGGGGCTCAATCCCAGGACCCTGATCATGACCTGAGCCAAAATCAAAGTGGAACGTTTAAGCCACTGAGCCACCTAGGTGCCCCTACAATATATTTTTATATGATTAGTCCTTGACACTTCCATAAAATACTTACAGATAGAGAAAGTCACTACCCTAAAATGAAAACCATTCTTCAAATTCCTTCTTTTCCATCAGGATCACCACCACTATCATCATCTTTTTGTGTTAACTATCAACCATCACCCATTTCATCTTTCATTATAGCGGATTCATCAGCATTGCATATTTCTTTCTCCAAGCATTTACCATTCATAAACACCTATATGCAAGTGGTCATTGTCAAGTATTTCCCAACAAAAATGGGTTCCCTCCTTTTCATTACATATTTTAAGAAGTAGACTTTGATTCTCTTCTTCATATTCATTTATATTTTCATTGCCTCTCCTTTTCATCCTATCCATTTTCTACCTTCCTTCTTTCCTTCATTTCTGACAATTGTGACTAGAAAAGTCCCTCTAAGAACTTCACTGGAAATCTACTTATAGGTTCTAATTAGTAAGAGTTGACCAGTTCACCTTAAAGTTAAGTTAGAGTCACAAAGGAGGTCATGATCCAAAATCTACAGTAACTACTAGTGTCATCTTTCAGTGACAATGAACATATGACAAATAAGGCCCTCTAAATCTTTGTCTTATTTTTGCACATGTCTGAAGGAAAATGAAATTGCCTGAAAAATTCAATGAACATGCTCTCCTATCACTAGGCAGTCTTCAGTTAATATTGTTCTACGATGCAAAAGAATTTTAGAATGGCAAATGTGAACCTTTATACTGCATTAAATAACATTTTATGAACAGAAATAGAGCATATAATATGTGGGGCAAAGAGATAGAACATGAGAATGTGGAATAAGATGTAATTTATTTTCTTAAAATGGCTCTTGTCTATTATATTTCAGTTCTATCTCGCTTTATAATAGATATTCTTATCAGACATTTATCTGCCATCACTTTCTGACATAATACACATCTTGTGATTTTCAATTTTATCACACAATAAACCTCCTTTATGTTCTCAAAAATAACATGAGTTAGAATTGACTAAAAATAATCCACAGTATTATCATAGGTATTTCAAACTAGAAAACTGATTCTTTGTACTCTAACTGGCTATAAAGAATGGATTTTGGAGGACTTTGAAGGCTTCCACCAAAACATCCTCAAAGAGTTTAATAGCTTTTATTTATAGTTGAATTATAAAAAGAATTTGTTGAGATTGTTACATGGAAACAAAAGAGACAAAAAAGATTTCTTTTTATATTTCAGCTTCTTTTGGTAGTTTTCTCCATATTAATAATTGTGGTTGACATAATATTGGAATTATAAAAATTCTTTAAGTTCCTTCATGGTGTTAATTTCTTTGTGACACACCTTTAATTAAAATAGACAATGACTTTCTATTGCTTCTACTACAAAACTAAAACGTAAGCTGAATTTCAAAACATCACAGAGTGATCCTCTATCCAAATCCACCAAACCTGGTAATGTTTTCCCATCTATAAAATGTCTCTGTTTCTCTGACTTTATCTTTACAATCATCATCACCATCATGTTATTAATAGCTCCTAAAATGTTGTTTTATCTAAAAAACCTTACCAGTAAAGAAATCACATCTGAAAAAAAAAAGAAAAAGAAATCACATCTGCCTCATCCCTCTCAATTAGTCCTGAAATACCCATGGGTCCTTCCTCATAATCTCTTACAAATAAAACTAAAATTATATATTTTCCTACTTTGGGCATATTTAATCATTTTATAAATGGTGTAACAGCAAATAGGCATTATTTTGCTGTACATGATTTATCTGGATATAAGGCAGATTCAATCTATTGGATTTCATGAACAATTTGGGGAAAATAAAACACTGAAACCATATACCCATTCTTTTACCAAGCAAATTAAAAAAAAAAAATGCCTACCTAAGTGACAATTAATTTATTAGTGGTAACAAATTACAAAATCATGCCCTTGTTATTTGCTCGTCTTTTTGTTTTTTGTTTCTGCATCATCTAAAGCCATATACAACTTAACCTCTGTAGTAGTATAAATCCACTGCAAGCGGTCTGATACTTAAGAAAGTCTTTGTATGAACATATTACTACATCTATATGAATTCTATTTGCATAAAGAGTATAACTCTTGTATCAGACAACTAGGGTTTGAATCCTGATCCAAACACCACTAGCTTTGTTACCCTGAGCATGAAATAATAAAATGGTAATAGCATCAATTTCGTAAATTTGCTGGGTAAATAAAAGAGATAAAGCAATTAGCACAATCAATGCCTATGACATAGTACTTAAATATTGACTGTTACTTTTATGACCAAAGATAGAAAAATCTATTAACAAATAAAATGTTTTACATGTGAATGTGTTGGTGTGTTGGTATATTTATTTTGTTCATTTATCTCATATATATGTGTTATATTCATATTCATATATATGAACGTGTGTTAAACTGAAAACTACTATAAGTCAGAGATAAATCTTGAACTCTTCTTACAAACCATCTAATATCAAATCTCTATAATTAATTTCATACCTATAGTTTTTTTTTTTTCAAGTTTTTATTAAGTTCCAGGTAGTTGGACACCTGGGTGGCTCAGTGGTTAAAGCCTCTGCCTTCGGCTCAGGTCATGATCTCAGGGTCCTGGGATCAAGCCCGGCATCGGCATCGGGCTCTCTGCTCAGCGGTGAGCCTGCTTCCCCCTCTCCCTCTGCCTGCCTCTCGGCCTATTTGTGATCTCTCTCTCTGTGTCAAATAAATAAATAAAATCTTAAATAAAATAAAATAAAATAAAATAAATTCCAGGTATTTAACATACAGTGTAATATTAGTTTCAGGTATAAAATTTAGCTATTCATTATTTACATACAACACCCAGTGCTCATCACAACAAATGCCCTCCTTAAAGCCCATCAACCATGTAGCCCATCCCCCCATTCATCTCCCCTCCAGCAACCCTCAGTTTGTTCTCTATGATTGAGAGTCTATTTTGTGGTTGATCATACCAATAGCTTTTATATGGTGAGAATAAATACACAAAACCCATTTTATTCCCCAATAAATTATAGTTATACTCTAAGAGTAAGCTTATGTGACCTTCTATAAAAGAAAAACCTTTTAGCACCTTTCTAAGGAAGACACATTACCTAAAAATACTATGGGACTCTACTTGTATTTATCATTACTCAGTACTATTATTAAAACTTCACATTCAATGTTATGGATTCAAATTCTTTTTATGCAAAATATTTTCAAATATTTATATATTTATTTAATGAATTCAAAGTAAGAAAAGTTCTCAGAAAAGCAAGATAGAAAAAGCAAAACGATTGTTTGAATACACTTAAGATTTTCATAATATAGTGCCATGAAAACTGATATAGAATTTAAAAATTGTGGCAGACAGCCAAAGAGTTGGTGGTAACAGTGAGTTTTAGTTAATTAAAACATTCAATTGGCAGTCTTTGGGAATGTATTTACCCTTTAAGTGAAATATATTACTTGAAATTCATTAATTCTTAAAAACAAACCTCAAAAAAATTTATTACATATAATTGAATTCTAATACAGAATAACCTTGAGAAAATTTATTTTGGAAATCAAGGAAACGAAGATTTTATTTAAAGCTATCATAAAACTTGGTAATTTTATTTTATTTTGTTTTGTTTCAATTATTCTTTTATTTTATTAAAATATCAAGGTCACTTTTCATTCACCCAGTTTGGTTAAAAAGTCTGGTATCAGTCACCTTTGTACTCTTTTTTCAGTGGCATTAGATTATATGTGCCTCAGGAGCATTAGAACTGGCCTGGTTCCTAGTTCCTGATGGTAACCATCACTGATATACCTCCTTTTAAAAATACTGTTGAATTGGCCTTCTACCCATGATTAGACAATATTTTTCAGGGCATTCAGTTGTGATTCTCCGCAATAACACTGTTCTCTGACTGTAGGTCCGTCACAATGGGGCATTGATTCTATCTGCAAGGCAAAAACCTTAGCGTAAAAAGGCTGCCATCCCCTACCTAGAGTATTGTGTGTGAGTAAAAATCAGCTAAATCATTGTTTTGTGAAAACTTTCACTTAATACAGTAACCTGGAAAGGCTTGAGAAAGTTCTCTTTTCCTACCTTTGTTATTGGACCAATTTCTTCTTCTTAAAGGACCTAATTGGGGAGCTGTTTTATGGGAGTTCTATAAAACAAAGAAGTTTTTAATCCTCTTTTCACACCTTCTAAGGAGTCATTTTTAAGTGCTTTAAAGAATGACTTTTCTTGGAAAGGGAAGCAGGAAGATAAAATCGCCCTGAGGCTTTTTTTGTGTGTTTGTTTTTGTTTTTGCTTTTTGAATCTGATATTTAGGAGCAAGGAAAAAAAATAAGATCACAATAAAATATCTTACAACACAAATATGATCAGTGATTGCAAAGGAGTAGTTTCAGTGATTGCAAAGGAGTAGTTTCGGTGAAATACCTTTTTTTTACAGCTGAAATAAATTTCTCATTCCTAAAAAATTGGGGTAAAATGGGATTAGGGCCCAGATACTAATTTTGTTACAATGTTTCCTCTCTTGACTGGTTTCACTTCTTCTGAAGCACTCTTGATTGAAATATGAAATGGAGCATGTATTGTAAAATATAAAACAAGTGCTAATGCCAAATGAAATATGCTGTTATCCACAGATACGTCCATCGTTTAGAGTATTTATATAAAGAATTCTTGTCTAATATGGAAGTCATTTTGACACACAGATCTTGAATATATGTTCATGGATTAGAGAGTAATCGCCGATATTAGTAGGACTTGGTTCCTGCTTCTCTTCTCTGCCTACTGCACGCTTCTGTGTTAGGAATGGAGATATAGCATTGAATAGGAAAGTTCCCTCTTCTTATGGAGCCTACAATCTGTGAGAAAGCCTACAATGAAAAGAAAATCATTACATAACAAAGTAATAACACAGGATAATAACACATCATTATATAACAAAGTTATAACACATGCTCAAGGGCTCATTTCCTGCTAAAGTAACATCTGATCTCACAATTGCAGGAACACAAAGAGCCAGACATATCCACGTGGAGATTACAGCATTCTAGATGAAGGGAATGGTAGCAAGTATAAAGTCATTGAGGTAAGATGAGCTTTACATGATTGAGATAAGGAAAGGAAGCTAGGCCAGCCCCACTCTATTAAAGTAAGGAGAAAGTTAAGTAAGGTTAACAAGACATGAATTTGGAGATGTAAAAAAGAGCAGGTCATATGGCATTTTGTAATGGAAGGACAGGAATTTGGATGTTAACTGTAAAGGTGATTTATTATAATGCTTTAATCAGGAAAGATTTTTTTTAATGTTATATTTTGTAGTTAAAGAATGGATGTGGTGCATGAACAATGAATCTTGGAACACTGAAAATTAAATAAATAAATAAATAAATAAACAAACAAACAAACAAATAAATAAATAAATAAATAAAAGAATGGATTGTAGAACTGTAAGGATGGGGGCAGGAAATCTGACCAGGAGATGATGTTGACTTGGGCTTGACTAATGGTAGTAGACATGGAGAGAATTAGACAGATGCAAGTAGATCTTGCAGTTGAAGCTAATAGCCCTCCTGATAGACTCGATGTGTATTATTTTGAAAATGGAGGAACTAAAGATTACCCACGGTTCTGGATTAACGATTACCCAAGTACCCAAGGCACTTGATTGAATGTGGATGTTGTTTGTTTGCCTGAGAAACTGAAATATAATAGGAAAATGGTATGGAAAAAGGATTAAGAATTGTTTTTTGTCTTTGTATAATAACACATTTAAACCTATAAGGGAGCTACTATAATCAGCATTTCACAAAAGTTAGAAAACTTAGACAAAAACAAACAAAACAAAACAAAATGAAACAAAAAAACTTGCCTAATATCACATAGGTAGTCCTGGATAGAGCTAGGATTTGAACCTGATTGGCTCCAAACACATGGAATCTCTTTGAGTAAAACCACCACGGGGAAAGTGGTGGGGGACATGGGTAGACGGAGTAGATGGGGAGAGACTTATAACTCCAAAGTGAAGGAACAGAAGTCAGCAACTGAAGAGAGCTCTGTAAGGAAGTTAGCTGTTATTAGCCCACCCCACCAAATGGTCTATTTGGTAAATATCCCCAGGGTGAAGCCCTGCGTTTGATACTTTTGTTACTACATCATAATACCTATTCTTTGAACTTTAGAGTTCAAAGGGATTTTTAGATCCAGAAACAATCTTCACTTGGAATATTATCTCCGTGTTCTGGGAACTCTACAGATGCTTTGGAAACACATACTTTCTCAGAAAAGAGAAAGCTTTTATGATTTCCAAGTGTAAAAATAAAAAAATTTCTTTCTTTTTTTAAAAGATTTTATTTATTTGTTTGACAGAGAGGAGAGAGATTGCAAGTAGGCTGAGAGGCAGGCAGAGGGGGGGGGGGAAGCAGGCTCCCTGCTGAGCAGAGAGCCTGATGCAGGGCTTGATTCCAGGACCCTGAGATCATGACCTGAGCTGAAGGCAGAGGCTTCAAACCACTGAGCCACCTAGGTGCCCCCAAAATGAACAATTTCTGAGAAAATCTCAACTTTCATTTAAACGTTATGTCAATTTAGTATTCATAATAGAGAAGAACTAATAGCCCTGAATAGAAGCTACTGTATACATTAGTAAATAATTTCAGGGCTTATTCACCATTCTGCTAGGTTACATGGCCTTAGCTTCTTGGCCTGTACAATTAAGAGTCCTCTTTTGAGTGAAGAAATAAAAATTGCCCAAAGTGGTGAAAAGTTCTGCAATGCAGACACATTTATTTCAGGGCAATGGATGGAACTAACCAATGAATTTCAGTTCTGCTTATGAGTCAGGAACTATTGACATTGAGTGTTTATAAATGGGATCAGTTAGAAACCTAGACTACCACCTACCGTGTTGGTAGTTGGTGGTGCAAATGACAGACTGAAAAGTATTAAACAAAAATGGAAGAACAAATTAAAAAGCTATGTAAATAAATGGATAATTTCTCTGACATTCTCTTGCATTTCATGCATGAGCTCAGTGCAGTGAATAGATTAACACGTTTAGTTTTCAATTCAGTAGCTGAGGTTTGTTATGAAAGTTGAGTAATACAGATGGTAGGCAATTATTCATGCTGCATCAGAAATCCACTATGAAGACCCTATTAAAACACAACTGTTGATTAGTAATCATGGTTTCTGAAAAAAAAAAAAAAACCTCGGTAAAAAATGAAATCCCTGGTGGGTTCAAATGCTTGCTAATGCATCAAGTTAAGGCAAGGTTAAGATGTCAGTGTCATTAACTACAAGATCAAATGACCTGGGTTCTCATTTCCCCACTTAAAGTCTGCTAATTTAAACCAGTGCTTTTATTATGATTATATTAGTATTATCAATGTACCTTTCTAGCATATCATAGCTCTTATGTAGCTGTACAGTAACTATGATGTTTCTTCTTTTTAACAAAGAGAACCCTGTCTCTTCCTTGTTAAAGCATTCATTTAATTGGATTTTGCTTTTAAGGGCACTTGCAAAGTCACAATACATGACTGCAATTGATAACAATCAGCACATAGTACAACAATAAATTTCATTGTTAATAATGACTTAACGAGAGCTCAGTACGAGGGGAATGCCTTCAAACTTGTTCCTTGTAGATCATCTCTACCTTTTCACAATAACATGCCAACATGTTATAGATTGAATTGTGTACCCACCCCCATGCCTGAATTCATATGTTGAAGCTCTAACCTCTAATGAGACTGTATTTGGAGACAGAGCTTTTATGGAAGCAACTGAGATTAAATGAACTCATGCAGGTGGGACCCTAATTCAATAGGACTGCTGTCCTTATAAGAAGTGGTAGAGGACACCAGGAATGTACATACCCAGAGAAAAAGACAGCATGCAGACAAAGGAAGAAGGTGGCAATCTACAATCAAGAAGAGAGGCCTCAGGAGCCGCAGAAATCCCCCATACCTTGACCTTGGACTTGTAGTCTCTAGAACTGTGAGAAAATACATTTCTGCTACTTAAACTACCATGTCTATGGTATTTCGTTTTGGCAGCCCTAGCATACTAATAATACACAAGGTAAAGATCAGTGTGACTATTTGAAAGAAAAGGGAATTGCCCGTCAAAGCTCAATCTGGAACATTCCCCATGAGTGCCTGTTAGGGGAATCAACCCTGGCTTGATCAATCAAAGGCTTTTCTGATTTCATAGCCTGGGTTGACCCACTATATTTACAAATGCTCTCTTAGAGCTGAAAGTTACTCTAATTTAATTCCAAGCCCTCTTGACGTATACGGGATTTGAGATAAAGGAATAGATATGTGAGCTTTGTTCTTGTTTTTAAAATAATGAGGTGTTTAATTCTACTTTTCTGGCTCTCCCAAATCAAATGAGTATTTTGTGTATTTTGAAAAGATTTCAATTATTTCCCTCATACCTTCAATGCACTAATATCTAGTAGTCACCTACTATGTTCCTGGGAGTATTCCATTATTATGGATGCAACAAATAAGACATAAGCCTGTCCTAAAGAGCTCCAAGGTACATTGTCCTATGGGAAGAATAAGCACAAGAACAAATCATTAAAATATTCTCTAGCAGTGCAACCCACAGTGTGGTGCGTGATCTCATACCAATCTGCAAAATCTTGCTGGTCTGCCATGTGGTTAGTACAAAATGTGAGAGGGAGCATTTAGAAATTTCTACATTGATATGGCATAAGTACAAAAATCCAATCTTTTTGTGAGTGTATATTTACAAAAATATTGTTCTGGTCTGTGATCGACAGGGAATTAAAACAAGCAAACAGACATACAAAAAATAATCCATTACCACAGGTAGATTGAGAAGTTCTGTTCTATTTGATCTCTATGTTTCCCTCATCTTAAGGAGGGAAGATGGAAAAAAAAAAATTCAAACATTATAGGCAATTGTCCACATATTTTTATTGTATTTATTTGCACTTAGGTCAAGAGGAAATAAAATTAATAGTATGATTGGAGTCAGCTACTGAGTGTATTTTATTTTAAAGTAAAAAAAGAGAAAAAAGATTCTAAGATGACTTTATACAATTGAGTAACTTTCTTATTTGTGCTGGTTATCCTTTGTCTCAATCAGAAAAATAAAGCAATTGAGCTTAGATAGTAATTTGACACCTGCTCCTCTCACTTAGTTTTAAAAGGATTTAAAATAATTATCCAGTGACCACTGCTTCTTTTAATACAGTTTAACAGGGAGATGGGCAGGTCAGGAGCTGGATCTCTTTCGAAGGCTGGAGTCATGCGGGAGCTTCCAGTTACATTTTTTGGTTTAATTTTTTCAAGTAAGGTCCAGGCCATTCTTTTCTAGCTTTCTCAAGATGAGAAAGTTGGAATTCATGTGCCTTATCTTGGCCTAGGAGGATTCATTAACTTCTCACTGGCAATCATTCACATGGCTCCTGAAGAAAAGAATGTCTGGATCACAAGAATATCTCCTTTTGCAACCAGGGGAGACAGGGGCTTGGATACCTGGTCCATGTCATTATTATTTTCTTGAATTTTAAGTGGTTTGATAGAAAAGAGGTCTCAATGTAAAATTACAAGTGGGAATGGAAGGGTCTGGATGAACTAGTTTAGGAAACATTTGACAACCGGTGCAGAAAGACAATGCAGAGTGAAAACTTGTTACGAACTGTCTTGGTGTCATACAGAAAGTAGTAATTAAATTATATGTTTATAATTAGAACAAAGTTCAAAAGACTTAGCATTACACTATTGGTAAATTTACAGAAAAAATTAATACAATGAATTTATATATGAATCCTGCTCATAGATACCCAATTACTAATAAACCTTTATCTCTCCTCAAGAATTTCAATTGCACCTAGTCTAATCTAAAAAAGCAATTGGCTTTTGCCAGTTCTATTAAAAAAATGGTATACCACCTTTCCAGGCAGTGAAATCAGCTTTCCTCTTTTATTTCCTCTTTCTACAAAGGAGAACTTGTTTTGTTTTCCTTTTCTCTTAGCAAAATCAGGATAGAGTATAATTGCAACTTTCTGCATGTGCCCAAAATGAAATCCTTATGGAGGGATTCTTTTCCATTAGAAATTAATCGTTTTCTAGGACCTATTCTTCTTTTCTAAGTTTTCTTTTTCCATGGAAGAACTTATAAATTCCAATTTAAATTTAGGACGTAATTGGTTTCTTTATTAGTTTTTGTGGGCTTTTTGGTACAATTGCAGGTATTTTTCTAAGGGAATAGCCTTTTTTTTTTTACATGCCAACTTTTTTTTTTTTGTGCCAAGATTCATTTAACTTTGAGATGTCAGAATACTTTAGCAGGACCGTGGCATTCTTAATGTGGATATATGAATAGATTCTTCAAGAAAAACACTATCAATTATGTTGCTATTTTTACATTTAATTGAAAAAATTATCTATATATGACCTAAATCCTGAAGAAATTGAATGTCGTCGTATAATATAGATGAGAAAGTTTATCAAAATTATAACATTTAATTTCTATAAATCACATGCAAAATTCTAGAGTAACAGATGACTATAATTAAACATTATGATGTCTCTTTTCCTTTTACCAACCAACGTATTGTAACACACAAAGGAAGAGAGAGCATGGAGAAGGGGCATGTTAAGTGGCAATTAATGAATAGTTCTCCCACTGGGGAAGAATAGTGAAAATTGAAGTTTTTCTATATTAGGACTCAGTTCAGCACCTTGGGTCTATCATTTATTATATTCTGAAATCTGGAAGCTCACTTACACCTTATGACTCTCAGATTGGAATAAATCTATCAGTATTGTTATGAAATTTAAATGAGGGAAAACATGAGCATATGTATTGTAAACTGGAAGACTCTATGTAAATATCAATTATATTTGCATTTTTGTTGTTTACGTCTACTCCTTCTCCATGAAAGACTTGAAACATTTAAGTATATCCTGATCTAAGGGGAAATGTATATATTTTATTTTTGAATTATTGACAGTATGGACTGCATATTTGCTAAAGAAATTAAACCTCTACTTGGGTGTCTTTATTTACATGATTTCTGGAATAATGGATGTCTTCCTCTGTCATTTTTTTTCTTTGTGACCCAGAATATATGTATTTTCTATAGATTGATCAGATGCCTTCTTGAGCCTATTGATATTTTCATCTTTTACCACCAATTTAGTGCATAATTTTTTTTCCAGACACTGCTTTTCATTGGCACTGTAGTCACAGACAAAGATTCAGGATCCAAAATACCTGAAAGGTTGAAAAATACCAATAGGTCTCCAAATCTAATGGAAGCCATGTTTACTATGGTGTCCTTTTTCCCAGCAAGCTGGCATTTTTTGGCACCTAGGGCAATCTAGAAAAGACAAACCTCTGTCTGGTTGCTGAGAACTGGAAGAATTTCATTGCCTCATTTAGCAGAGGGACTCTACCGACAAATCACAATCTTTTCAAAGAAGTGCATTTGACCCAAGATTATATATGTCACAGAAACATTTTCTCTCCTAATGTGACACAGCAGGAGCCCAGATTCTGGTCCCCCTCTTCTGCTGAGCTTTATCAGTTTTATGATTTCCATGACTTGCAACATACTGATCTTGAATTCTCAGTTTCCAACCATCTCAGACTGCTGGAATAAAGGTTAACATTATGCTTTTGAAGACCACAATTTGTAGTAATGGTTCTTAGATGTGTACATGTGGGGTTTAGGGTGGGAATTCATTTGTGAATCTATTTGAGATGACCTTAATAAAAAAATCTATAGACCAAAAAGATGTGAATGATTCTGAATTGTTTGAAAATAATTACCAGTAAATAAATGTGAATTTGCATCTATTGAGTATTCCAGCTGACAAAGCTTCCTCCTATTTCAGGAATTTTTCACTTGCTTCCTTGTGCCTGATAAATCCTCCTATCCTCCTTCTTACCACCCCATCCCTCTGACTCATCCCTCCCCCTGCATGCCTTCCTCATACCCATCCTGACGCTCTCCTTAGAAATGGCTATTCCTTCTTTATCCTTGGTAATCTGCTTAAGGCTTTCCCTGATCATTCATCTTCACTCATTTTCTCAATGATACAAAAACAGTTAATCTAGTCTAAAATAGTACACTATTAGTTATCTATTTACAGAATATAGTCTTCATTAAGGCAGATATAATCTGTCTTATTCACCATTGAAATGTCAGTATCTAGAAGAATGTTTAGCATATTATGTTGTTGACTAACTAAATGAATTCAAGTTCTTTTGACTTTAAGGAAATGTCAGATTTCCTCCAAAAGGAGGATGGATAATTGAGAAGGTCTTTTTTTTTTTTTAAAGATTTTATTTATTTATTTATTTATTTGACATAGAGAAAGAGATCACAAGTAGGCAGGGAGAGGGGGGAAGCCCCACATTGGGGAATTGCCCCCCAATGTGGGGCTTGATCCCAGGACCTTGAAATCATGACCCACGCCGAAGGTAGAGGCTTATCCCACTGAGCCACCCAGGTGCCCTGAGAAGTGCTTCTTCTTGACATAGTATTGGGGTTTATTTATTTTGAATATATAATCTCTATAACTTAAGTCATACTAAAAGAAAGATTATGGACTATGCCATAAAACAAAGCTACATCAACTTATAGTTTCATTATTTATAAGCTACGTGGCCTTCAAAGAGACACCTATTAGACAACAGTTTTTTTCTATCTGCATATTGGGAAGAAAAATATTTTCATTAATAATATTTATGAGCCTCCATGTATGAATATTCTTTTCTAGTTCTGATCTCACTTGAAACTCAAGAGTCTTAGGTCCAACTACCTTTTTGAAATTTCCACCTGGATATCTAATTGACATCACAAAGCAGCATTCCCTAAGCTGAATTCAGTGATTTCCTCACTTAGTTGTTCTCTATAATCTTTCCCACCTCAGTATATGGCAACTTCATTTCACTCCTTGCTTCAGACGTAAACCTTGAAAACACCACTGAATATGTTTGTTTTTTTTTTTTCAAATCTTTCATTCTACATGTAGCCTTTAAAATTGTCTTTTCTTAGGTTAAGATGTACCTGGAACTCAACTACTGTTTGTCAAAATCTCCCTTTCCCTTGGCTTGTAAAATTGTAGGTGTTTGGGCATCCTCACTACCTATCTACATTACCCTCCATCAGACTCCTCCTTGTCATTTCATTTCAGTCAATAACTTTCTCACTTTAACTTGAACATTGTTAAACACCTTATACTTCAGGACCTTTTTCAAGAACAATTTTCTCCAGATATCTATAGGACTACCCACTTCTTATCTTCCTTTTATCTGCACACATGTCACTTTGTCAGAGAGAGGTTTTACCTGCTATGGACCGAATGTGTCCCCAAACTCATATGTTGAAGGCCTAATGCCCCTTGGAAGTAGGGCCTTTGGGAGGTCATTAGATCATGAGAGTGGAGTTCCCATGATGACATTAGTGTCCTTTTAAGAAGAGGAAGAAAGCTAATGCTTTCTCTCTTTGCCATGTGGGGACAGAACTAGTAGATATCCATCTCCATTCCAGAAAGAGATCCCTCACTAAGAACAAAATCTGTGGGCACTCTGATCTTTGAATTCTTACTCCAGAATCATTAGAAATGTTTGTTGTTTAAGTCAGCCTGTCTATGGTAAATTTTTATAACATTTCAAGCCAACTAAGACACCACCCTGTATAAAATTACATACTTCCCGTCATCAGTCTCTATCCTTGATTTATTCTTTTATAAACTTATAAAAGACTGATCTATTAAATATGCCTTGAATATTTATTTACTATATGTTTTCTCCCAAGAGAATATAATCTCCTTGAACTTAAAGACTGTTTTATTCACTACTTAGGATAGTGACTGGCTCACAATTGTTTTTTGAATGAATGAATGAATAAATGAATAATCATTTTTGGCACTTAGAGGGTACTTAGTAACTAACATACTTTATCACAATAATTACCTTCAGGCTAAAGGATCTCACAGGATTCCATTTTAAAGATGTATCAAAGAATATCATGTTTTATTTTTAAATAAAACTGATTTTCAAATTAGATTTTTAACTAACAATTATCCTTTATAGTAAGTACTAATTCACATGTTTATTGTTCTCTGTGATGAAATTGATTTAACTCACAGATGATAACTATCTGTGGGGAATATATGAGCCACAATATGTGATTCCTTGAGACTAATCATATTCCTTCTATATGTTTTTATCTGGGGTTAAATTTAGAGTCAGCATTTCACAAGGAGACAATCATAATTTGTTTCTCTTTGATATTTCTTTGTATTTATCAGATATGAAACTTAAGTGGAATTCTTAAATCTTATCAGAAATATATACTGTAGGCAATCTTTCAAAATTATATTTAAGATTAAAAGGTTCTAATATAGGCACTTTTCCACAAAATTCAGATGGAACTCTATCACCACCCCAATCCTAAGTATGATATATTTCCCTTATTTTCTTAAAGACTCACTGAGAAATCTCAAAAAATTATTATTTGATTTATCATGAAACTTTTGAATATGGGCCAAATCTTACTTCTGGTAACATCACAAAGTAACATTTTTACCTCTTTTGCTATCTATAGGTTGTATAAATTGTGTTAAGGTTCACACAAACTTCATGGGCTGCCTGCCTTCCTTCCTTCCTTCCTTTCTCCCTCCCTCTCTCTCTGTCTTTTCTTTCCCTTCTCCATTCCTCTATCCTTCCCTTCCTTTCTTTTCTCTTTCTTTTTTTCTCTTAATGCATCTTTAATTAATGTGTTCTACATTGGTCAGAATTCCAATTCAAATGCAAATAACTAAAGACAAGATGGTACCTTCTTGGAATAGTACATATCTGTAAATGGATCTCAGATCTTATTTCAAAAACAAGAACTTAAAAAGGTGGGGCACCTGGGTGGCGCAGTTGGGTAAGCATCTATCTTCAATTCAGGCCATGATCTCAGGGTTCTGGTTTTGAGTCCCATGTGGTGCTTCCTGCTCAGTGGGGAGTCTGCTTCTCCCTCTCCTCTGCTCTTCCCCCTGCTTGTGCTCTCTCTTTGACTGACTGAGCCACCCAGATGCCTCAAGTTACATTTAAGTTATTAATTTTTATTAACTTCTATAGGACAGGGAATGTTTTGTTCATTTCTTTATTTTAATTTCTACCAACAATTATACCATGTCCAGATATAAAGTAGGACTCAATGATTCTGGTTAAACTGAAGAAATGAAAGAATAATGATAACTAATTTTTTTTTACAATTATAAATGCCTTTTCTATATGTAGACATTATTTTAGTTGATAAAAATAAAGATCTCTTGTGTGAGGAAAGTTGTCACATGGGTAAGGTCTGTGCAATGTAGTAATCACAAAGTAATTTTGGCGTTGACAATGATATTTGAAAATACATAGTTAAATGCAAGCTAAACTGTAATCTTCAACATTCATCAGTTTAATTTTGGTAATTCCTCTTCATGCAACACTGTTCTCTCCAAATCTATCTTCCCTATACATCAATACACTTTAGGGGATTAAATTATTCCTCTACAATTAAAAAAAATCTCCTATTAATGCAAATATGTGTAATTTATTTTAACATTTTAGGTTCATGAGTACCATTAGAAACTTCCTGACTTCTCGGTCCCCACTGCAACATCCAGAGAACATCTCCTTTCATCATTTTGACAATAGGAACGATTTTGTAAATACTCCTTGAATGTATTTCACGGGTCAGCAGTCTCACTCCAATATAGATCTACATCTTAGATTAGATCATAATTTGTTTTCTGCTTTACCTTCACCTTGACGTGCTATTTCATATAATGAAACAGTAAATCAATAGAATCCTTGTGGGTGGGATTCAGTAAAGAAAACAACCTGTGTTCTGCTTAATTATAAACTCATTAAAATGAGAACATGACATTTCCAAAGCACTGATTTATTCTTACAAGTCAAATCTCACTGAAAGCTTAGTGTGAGGCTTACTGTCCTGAAAACAATCTTAATTAACTAAAACCATGCACAAATGATCACTGATCTGGTTGGACCTCAAGAGTCTACTGATTTTGTTCTCCAAAAGAATAGATATAGTAGGTCACAGATAAGTAATCTTCTCAATTATAACTGGAATTTCTACCTAGTCCAGAACTCTATAAAGAGAAAAATATATACATTCTCAGAGAAAATATATTTTTCTTATATGATTTGTGTGTGATTTGATTACAATGTCAAGGAGCAAAACACTAATCTATGCCTTATAAGGGTGCCTGGGTGGCTCAGTGGGTAAAAGCCTCTGCCTTTCACTCAAGTCATGATCTCAGGGTCCCGGGGTTGAGCCTGGAGAGCCTTGCATTGAGGCTCAGCAGGGACCCTGCTTCCCCCTTTTTCTCTGCCTGCCTCTCTGCCTACTTGTGATCTCTCTGTCAAATAAATAAATAAAATCTTTAAAAAAATCTATGCCTTATAAAAGAAATTGTAGGTATTTTTAGAAAGGGTGTTCAAAGGTCCTAATACTCATGTGTAAACTGATAATACATAATTTAGCTATGCATATGAGACACACTTTAATTTTCTAATATTTATTTTTCTTCTCTCTGGTCTCTTATTAATAGGTTAGTATTTTCTTTTTGGAGGCAAGAATTATATAGCACCATAAGCCTTGGTGATTGGATCAAGGTCAAATAGGTAATAAATGACAGAAGCATGTGCTGCTCTTGTTATTTCTGGAAAAGAGATCACCCTGTGTGTCAAAACATCTGGACGCATGGAGCATCTTTTTTCAGAACATATAACTTGTCATGCCTGTGATTGTCTTGATTCAATCATAAGGAGAGACTCTTCAAAGGGCTCTCTCCACTGGAATCCTCATTTGGAATTCAATGGCCATTTTGCATTAGTAACTTCACTTACCATTGTGCATTTCCATTTGCAGGAATTGTACTCTAAAATGTAAGCTAGAATGCACCAAAACCAATCTCCACTTGTCAATATTTTGAAAATGCAAAAACAAAACAAAATAAAAACCCGTGAATCCTATCAATCTCCCTCCCAATCCATTTTTCTTAACTGATCTGTTCCACAGTTCGGGCACTGAAGTCTTTAGAAATAACTTCAATATGTTTTTATTTGCTGTGACAAGATATCTTTCTGGGTTTCAGCATTTGGCAGATAATTAAAATATGTGGAATACTACTGTCCTGGTAGTTGTTTTACTTTGGAACAGATTTACTTGAGAAATAATGAAATATTGTTAACTTCTAAGCTTTCCTATTACATTAAAAGGTTAATTTATTTGAAAAGAGCAGTGAATTAAACAGTTGGACCGAAATGCACATTTCACATTATCATCAAAGTGTGATGTCTTCCTATGGAAATTGGGTGAAAACCTGTCCTACAAGCTATTACTTTCCCGTGTAACTGGTCTCCCACTCACCAAGTCTGTCTTATCCTCAGGGAACAATGAAAAGAAGCATCTGCAAGGAAGTAAAAAGCATTCTTTGGTCACTGATGTAATTGGATTGGGTATATTTATGTTCTAGCAGATCAGGGTCAAAGACTTGAATTGAATTTGAAATTGCACTGTAATTCTAGCTAACTGAAAAAAAATTAGGAAGAAATGATCTCTGAAATTATATATTTAAAAGTTGAACCAACCAAGCCTGTAAAATGTTGGCCCTGAAATATGCCTCCCCAAGGGTCAATATTCTAAATAAAAAAAATCTACACTTTTCTCCACTACAAATAGCTGATAACCAATAAACTGTGAGTCAAAGAGGATTATGCTTAAAAAACTGCCTTCTCTATGCCCTCTTGATATCAGAAGTAAAAAGACAGGCATTGGGGTGAGAAGTAATTATTCTTGAGTTATTATATCATCTGGAATGTTATGTTTCACATTTTTGTGGTTTTTAGAAATATATTTGGAAATACATGAATATAATGCATATATAAATACATAGATATTTGATATATATTTCTCTATATATGTTTGATATGTATCTGTATACTTAATATAACATATATCTTGTGTACTTAAATAATTTTTCAAACAGAAATGGATATTAATCAATAATTTTTATTCTTCTTAAGACACTAGTTCCCAGAGAAAAGAATAAGGCTGCTGTAGTATACATAAGAGGACTTTTCGCCAAAACTTAGTTTATTTAGATGTATGCATATATACCCAAAATGAATGTGAAGATTAATAATTTTGGACATAGGATTTTTGAAATGCTGGTGTATAAATTTGGTGTATATATACATAATAATTATTTTATAAACCTTTCACTTTTTGGCTTTAGTTATCACATAATCTAAAATTTCCACAATACAAGATGTTAACTCATTATTTCTGAAAGCTATAATATAGTCATAGGTCAGAAAACTATAGCTTTCAAAATATCATGGCCATTAGGTCACCTGAATGACATATGACCCTTTCTATATCAAGACATTGTATTGCTGAAGGAAGCAAAATGTTTCTCTATAATGAGGTGGAATGCAGGAGCATCCTGAAAATGGATGATGGAAGAATGAATTTAGAAATTCATGGTTCACTGATGAATTGACCATCTTTTTACTCAAGAGGCAATAAATAAAATCAATAGTATGTTTTCATCTGAAGGGGAGAATTATACTTCCTAGGTTCAAATGCAGTTTTGATATTTAATAGAACGAGCAGTTTGATATGTACATCGTTCAGTACCTTTCATTGTGGGGTGCAGTTCCTCAGAGATCTTCTAGTTATGATATTTGCTTTATTGTTAATGGGTTTCAAACCATTTTATATGTAAACATTTTGCTCAACACTCTTTATCTTAGTTTCTTCCCCCTTGGACTCTTAATTATTTAGTCACCAAACTTAAGAAGAGACATTTCTTCAATGCTATTTGAAAGTTGAATATCAATATCTTACCTTTTGGTATTATCTAAATGTGTCCACCCACCTCCCAAATTCATATGGTAAATCCTAAGCACCAAAAGGTGATAGTAGGAGGTAGGACCTTTGGGAGATGATTAGATTGTAAGCGTGGAGCCCTCATAATGGAATTAATGCTCTTCTCAAAGAGATCCCAACAGAGCTTCCCTGTCCATTCTCCATGTGAGAACCCAGTGAGAAATAATTAGTCGACAGCTACGGAGAGGCCCCTTATCAGGACGTGACGAGCCTGGCACCATGATCTTGAACTTCCTAACCTCTAAAATGATAAGAAAGAAACTTGTTTATAAGCTACCCAGTGTGTAGTATTTTGTTATGGCAGCCTAAACAAAGACCCCTTTCTAGGTATAAAACTGAAATGAATATATATGCGTAAAATAGCTAGCACAATCCCTGGCATATATTAAAATGACATAAACTATTTGGTGTGTGTGCGTGTGTGTATGTGTGTGCGCACACACACGCACGTGTGTAAGGACGGAGTTAATATAGACACATTATTTCTGAATAAAAAAATTTATAAAATATTTAGTTACAAATATATTCCATAGGATTTTACTTACCCAATGAGACATGGGGGAGTTTACTGAGTAATATGTTAACTCCATTCCTTCTGTCACCTTTAATAATCTGTACCAAGCACTGCTCTGGGTTGAAATATCAACCATCCTGGGCAACATGTAGGTCTTTATAGAATTTGTGAACCCTCTTAAGTCTATTTATATTATTCTCTTGTGATCTCCAAGATTTCTCAGTAGTCATGAAAGGGACACTGGGGAAATCATACAAATCCAGTATGAATCATTTAGACAAGGATTTTTCGGAATCATATCTATCCAAGGAATATTCAATTCTATTTGGAAATCATGTGTCATCCTGATTTGTTTTTAATGCCTTATGTATATCCTACTATGCTACAACTCATCTTCAACCAGTCCTCCCGAAGAGTGATGTTTACTTTCTTTCTTTTTGTTTGTAAAACACATATAGCTTCCTGTTGATATTTGTCTAGCAAAACATTCTTCACAAGTTGTATCTTTCAGCTCATTGAAGAATGCCTTGATTAAGCAACTTGCCATATTAAAAACAAAATATCCACATTAGCTTTGCTACCAAAATCACCAGTGACAAACTTTCAGGACATTCTGTGGAAGTCCACTTCTTCTCCTACTTAAATACTAGGTTTGTGTGGATCACAGTATGTGGGCATCTTCTAAAAGTCCCAATGTTACTTGTTAAAAACACAAGTGGTTAACCACAGAAACATTGTTTAAGTAAGGCTAACAATATGCACACTGATCATGCTGGAGGGCTCAGAGAGCTTTTGTCTGTATTTCTCTACCCTAAGTCCTTCAAAATGTCTCAGCAGAGCACTGAATACTCAGCGGGCAATCAGTAAAATTTAATGAGGATTCTTTTCCCTCACAAGGAGACATTACAGCACAAGTAGCAGAAATATAAACAATTAACAGATAGACTTTTTAAGATGAATGTCAGATATATAATTTGGGCCAATGGTTACTTTCTTTGTGGAGTGAACTTGATGTAATACTTAAAAATATATAAAATATTGTATACTGAGGACAGAGCCTTTATATTTCCTCTGGGCTCCCCCCCCCCCCCCCAGTTGAATGGTGTCCTTTGAATCTGAGATCCAATTATCATCATTTGGGGAGAGATTCTGGCTACCAATTTAAAATAATTCTTTTTTTAGCAGTCTGCAATGATACATGGAGACAATGTAACTATGTCTTTATTTAGTGCTAAATTATCTACTTTATGTAATAAGCAAATGTTAGAAATGAAGAAAGGATATTCTGTACAATTTTTCTCAAATGACAAAGATTGGATGTTCAGTAATTGGGCCAAAGTCCTGCTTTTTGGTCAATTACTTACATTTCAGACCACATTTTATATATCAAGTTTAGCCTCTCTTTCTTGAGCTTTTACCCAGTTAATAGATTGCTTCCTATTTATATAATGCCTATTTCTGAAGAATTTAATGTAATTTAGGTTACTCATTTATCCTGATAATGTAACTGGAAATAGATGATTATGCCTTTACAGTGATGGAAACTGAGGCAGAGATAATTTTAGTGACTCTTATAAAGTCCAACCATTTCCCATTTGTGACAATCTGCCTTCTAGGAGGAATTGTCACCTCATACACATTCAGCACTGATAGGTCACCATATTCAAAAGTTTCCATAGAGACTGCCCCAAACTTTTATATTTTGCAGCTCATTAGCTGAGAGAGATGCTTCAGTTCTTTGCTACTGCATGTACATCTGGCAATAAAAATCTATCTCCTCTGCATGCTTGCACTAAAGCAGGCATAAGGAGAAGATAGAGAGTGCTCAAGAGCTTCCCTGGCACAAACAAGGAAACTTTCCTCTCCTCATTATTAATCCATTATATTAGGTTGTAAAGCAGGTATAGTTGGTCCCCAACAGAGGGCTAGAGGCTTAATGTCTCAGGCAGTGACATATCATGCCAGCAATGAGACTCCGGATCCAGGTCTAACAGGAAGAATCCTTGGAATCTTATTAATGGCATTCCAATTTTCAACATATTTAGTGTATTCAGTAAAATAAAAGCTTCAAGCTTTCAGTGGGAAGCATCATAGATGACAGTCATGCCCCCTTACAACAGTGTGAGTCTCTGTGTCCCTTATTTTCCTGTATACAAGTAGAAAATAGTAAATACAGATCTTAGATCTTACCTTTTTGAATACTCACTCTGAAAGGAGGAAATCAGGGATCCATACTGAAATTTGTCCCTATAGAGACAATATATTTTTAAAGAAAAAGAGATACATAGCATGAGCTGATATACTGGGGAAAATGTTCATATGAGAACACCTATAGGAATCATCTTAAATTTAAAATGATCGTCCAATAATAATTACAATGATTGCTGATGGTACTAAAGAAGTGGAAACAGGGACATAGGATGTAAATTCCAATTGCTGATCTGGAATAGAGTGTGGCTATCCAATATCTGCTTTAAGGCGCTACTGTTTTGGAAGAACTCATTTCTAAGGATTTCTTTGTGCTTATGATTTTTCCCTTTCCTATTAGTGACCTAAATTTGAACTAAGTTACTAATATATTATTAGAATGTTATCCTTAATTTTGATATCTTAAGAAAATAAGCAGTATGAATGTACTGTACCTATTGCATATCTCTAACATTGTTAGAAATTCTGAATGTGTCATATGTATATAATAAAGCCACAGTTAGTATAATTTAATAGACTAAAACTGAAAAATAGAGCTGACACCACATATTTATCATACTCTTCACAGAAGAAGATAAAGAAAACCACCAACACTCTCTGCAGGAGAAAGGAAAGTAAGCTCTGTGGTACGCAGCCAGAGATGTAACACAGGCAGGTGACTTTGCTGCCTGTGAAGAAATGTGAACGTCTTTGAGAGGTGTGAAATAATACAAGCAGAAATGATAGATGGAGAATTTCTGCTTCAAACAACGCATGCGAGGTACTATTCAAATCACCCTTTGTGGGGCGCCTGGGTGGCGCAGTTGGTTGAGCGACTGCCTTCGGCTCAGGTCATGATCCCGGAGTCCCGGGATCGAGTCCCACATCGGGCTCCCAGCTCCATGGGGAGTCCGCTTCTCACTCTGACCTTCTCCCTTCTCATGCTCTCTCTCACTCTCTCGCTTTCCTAATAAAAAAAAAAAAAAAAAAAAACTTTAAAAAAAAAAAAAATCACCCTTTGTGAAAGCCGTTGCTCTTTTTGTAAAAGCAAGAGGAGAAAATCAATATATAGTTACAGAATATAGTGTTAATAGTTCAGGGTGGTTTTTTTTCCAGACTTGTTTTCCAAATATTTTTCCACATGGTAAATTGTACTTATGTCTATACTAATCTTGAGATCTTAACACTGCTTTTTTCAACGATATAGTGGACGTGATACAGTATGTCAGGATTTACTGGATAATTATTACCTCAGGCATTCTGAGTGTATTTAGTAAATTTCAGATTCCAGAATTTATTCCAGACCCATTGGGTAGAACCACCCAATACCTTTTGCTACTGTCAAAAATTACTACAAGCTTACTAGCTTTAAACGATATACATGTATTCTCTTACAGTTCTGGAAGTCAGATTCCAAAAATAAGTCTCACCAGGCTAATGTCAAGATGTCAGTAGGGCTGGATCCTTCTGGAAACCTGAAGGATAATCCATTTTCTTGTCTTCTCCAGCATCTAAAGCCTCAGCATTCCTTAAATCTTAACCTCTTCTTTCATCTTCAAAGCTAGTAGGTAGGGTAGCATCTTCAAATCTCCCTCTCTCGCTTTCTATTTCCATAGTCACATTGCTTGTTTTGATTCTGACCTCTTGTTTCCCTCTTTTTTTAAAAAAAAGATTTTATTTATTTATTTATTTGGCAGAGAGAGAGAGAGAGATCACAAGTAGGCAGAGAGGCAGGCAGAGAGAGAGGGGGAAGCAGGCTCCCTGCTGAGCAGAGAGTCCAATGCCGGGCTCCATCCCAGGACCCTGAGATCATGACCTGAGCTGAAGGCAGAGGCTTTAACCCACTGAGCCCCCCAGGCTCCTCTTGTTTCTCTCTTTTAAGGACTATTGTGATTAGTCCTATCTGGATAATCTATGATAAACTTCGTGTCTCAAATTTCTTCACTTATACCTGCACAGTCCCTTTTGATGTGTAAGGTAACATATTCACTGGTTTGGAGGATTAAGACTTCCAACATCTTTGGGCCATTATTCTCTCTACTACATCAAGTTTTAGTAGAAATAGATGATCTCACTAAGCATTTAAATTCTATAAGTCTGTGTTCACCAACATTTTTGTTAGTACATATAACTATTTACTTATTCAGTCATTCATCCAATCATTCATTTATGTATTCATTCATTATTCAACAAGTATTCGTTTTGTATCTATTGGATGTGAGTCACAAAGCTAGTCCATGGAGACACAAAATGGATTAAATAGAAATCTATATTTCAATATAGTTCTTAAACTGAATTTATGTGTTTCTTACCTAATATGTGCAAGATGTGGTCCACTTACAAATAAGTAGACGTACTCATGTAGTTTATATATTGTTTTCATTGAAATTATCGTTATTCTTTCAGAAGTGGATTGGAACATAGTGTAAAGAATCATACATGAGAATATATCATAGAATTAATATAGAGAAAGAAAGAAAGAAAGAAAGAAAGAAAGAAAGAAAGAAAGAAAGAGAAAATGAAGCCTGCAAAACTACAGCCTAGAGAGATATACTGAGCAATTGACACACTGCTAAGATGTCAATAAAATAAAATTTTGCCCATTAGAAGAATAATGAGCTCTTTTCTCTCTGCACCCAAGGGAGATTGATTCAAGAACATGTATTTTATTCATGTTCCTCACCTCTCCCTGTAAAATAAAAGTGCTAAAAGTGGTCATCTGGGGGTGGTTTTACTTTTATTCTCTCTTCTGAGAAGAAACATATTGCATAACTTCTATTACACACAGAATAGCATAATAGACATTTTGCTGTTTGGATTCCTGGCCAAGTGATTTAATGAATGTTCAATTAAAAGATATGTGGGTATTTTTTATAATTATCATATCAGAGCTGACAGAAAAGTTCCTTTCCTGTTAAAAATGTCCAGAGTTAGGCAAGTCTGCTAATTCCATGCACAAAATGAAAATGAGCAAATCACTGGAAGGAAGCAATAGCTCTCCTTCCTTACAGTCAAGTTTTTCTGAAAGAGCCCTGGGAACCTCCGTCTTACTTCAGCTTCCTGCTATCTGTTTCTCTAAGTTTCTCTCTTTCCTGGTGCCACCACACATTTATACTATAGCTACTGTCTGCTCTTCTCTTGGGATGGAACAGACGTGACTTGGGTGCAACTTCAACCCTACCCCACATGAACATTTCCTCCTCACTTCTGCTGCTTTATCCTTAGGTACTCTGTGCTTTAAATGGCTCCCTAGATACACAGGTATCCTTTTGAATTGGCTGCATGTTTTGAACTTTTCCTGAGCTCTTCTGTTTCCTCAAATTTTTGTGTTGTGTTTTCCACCATCCTTGCAACTGAATGAAGAAAGCCTGATGAGGTTAACTGAACTCTAGGTTAATGTGTACTATTGGCTTCATATGATTCCATTTTCAGAAAACATGTTTTTATTTTAACTCAGGAGCCATCAATGCTAAAATCCTGTGCTTCTCAAATACCTGTGGACTAGTAAATTCAGGATATCAAATGTTAAACATGATGCATCTGTCTGAAGCATGCATCTGACTTCATTCAGATTTAATTGATTTGAAGTAAGTTACAGCACTGCTTTTGTACTATTAAATAGAATGTACAATTCGTGTTAGAAGTCTTAAAGCCAAGTCTTCAGCTTCAAATAAATCTTGTCCTTGTGATAGGCTATTTCAGATTCGTCTATCTCTAGAACCCTCTCTGCAGAACCCCACAGAAAATGCATTTAACTCGTCTGCTACCATGGATATTTCTGTAGAAGAGATTGAGAATAGCTGCCTAAAAAATATTGGGAATTAATTTTGTTGGATGATGTTTCAGAGTATCTCATCATCCATTTGTATCATTATCAACCTTAGTCCTGGAATGGAGAAAACATAAGTTAGCTTTTAACTCTATGTTTAAGTAAATTTTTAGTAATGGCTTCCTTAATGATAAAAGAAACAGTTGAGAAACAGAAGCACCAGAATAAAAGTTAGCTGCAAAAAATTGGGTAATACTAAGAGGAAATATTTTCTTATATCCTAGCCGGTATCAATCACATTGATTGCAGCCACAGGGAATTAGACTATGAGTTGAATATTATAAATTATCTAGAGCCATGACCACATTTTACAGATGATGAAAATGAGGCATGGGGAAGGCAAGATTTCTCTTGGATCTCCTATCTCCCCAATGGAAG
>CM052800.1:19859635-19889081 GCA_028533885.1 Nasua narica | reverse complement strand
TACTGTGCTTCCAACTACCATAATCAGCATGGTAGTGATTAATTTTTTTATTTTTAAAAGGAAGTAAAATTATTCTGATATAGCTGTTATTTCCTGCCTATATTTAAAACCTTGAAATTGGATTTTCAATATAAGGAAGAAGAAAAAAGAAAACTCTCTGATATCTATCCACAAATTGGATATAGAAATGTAACAGCAAAAATATATGTAGATATGTATATATATATTTATACACACATTGATACACACACACACACACACACACACACATATTAACAATAAAAACTTACTTGTAAAGTCCAGCTTCAGACCTAATTAGTGAGCCTCAGTGAACCTAATATAGTGTTAATTATGGGTTCTATTTAGGGAAAGAAGAGGCAGCAAATTGTAGAGAATGTGTTTTATGGATGTAATCAGGGCACTGACCTCTACTCTACCCTCTGTGATCTTGAGAGTAGCACTGTTACAGATGCCAGGGCTCTTCCCCCTCATTCACAGCTGTAGCCCTCTCATATTATAGGCTAACATCAAGGAAAACGTAAAGGAAAAAAAAAAGTTTTCACCAAAAAACTAATCTTGAGATCTTGAGGTATTTCATTAGTCAAATTGTGTTTGCCAGGCCATAGGAAAGTTTTGCTTCTGTACCTGCTGTCAGAGAGAGAAACATTCACTAACATCTCACAAACTAAAATATTAGAGTAGCTTCTCCATTCCCCTATCAACTCAGCACCTCTCGTAACCATAGCAACTCACATGTTTGAAGGAGCAGGACAAGATGCCCCCGATTCTGGCTTGTCCAAGTGTCCTGTCTAATATTTGATAATTCCATGATTTATAGCTCCGGCAACAAATAAAACATGCCACGTTCTTACTTTCAAAGTCTGTAATCATTCTTCCTGCTTTTGAAACAATAATGAGAGCATTGGAGAATATCAGCTGTACTTTGGTTTAAATTTCCCCATCTTGAATATTGTGTCTGTGTTCTTATAACCGAGAATACCGTCTGAGAGACTGAAGCTGGTGTCCCCACAGATTTTGTGAAATTGCAATTCTATCTTCTTAGATAGACATAGAATGAAAGAACAAGAGTAAGAGAGAACACGTAGTACAGGAGAAAGAGCTTGAACTTTAAAGTGAGACTGGTCTGTTTTGAATCTCAGTCCTGCATAGCCTACCAGAAAGAATTTAGGCTAGTCACTTCTGTGTCTGATTATCTGTCTCCCCATTTTCAAAGCAGAGAGATTGATAGACACTCCTTAAGATCATTGACATGATTTAATGAAATTGCATATATAAGTCCCCGAGCATAAAGTGAGCTGAACTACAAAAAATGTAGCAAATGGACTGAATCACAGTCTCCCCTCCCTTTCACTAGTTAAAACCAGACAGAGTAGACAATGAGAGCTGCAATGCAATGTGGAGTACCAGGCAAATAAAAAGTAAAACTTCAGAAAAAAATCTCAGATGAATCTGAAATTTCTCTTAGTGTGCTGGCATTGATTCCAGTGTGGCAAACCCAGACATTGCTCCCCTTAGCAACTGAGCATACCTCTTGACTAGTCTATAAATCTCCTGAGTCCTTCAGTGACACAGTTCATCTCTTCTCTTACCAACATCTGGAGAAGACAGCTTGATGAGGTAGCCCCACTGAGTTTTCTGGGGGAACACTGGTGTTATAAACCATTAACGGAACTGATCTTTTAAAGGTTCAAACTCTCTGGGGTTTCCTTATGAAAGCAGGTCTGGAGACCAAGAAGCACCATACATCAGTGGTTCCCTCAATATCTTACCCTGTTTCGTGAAGCAGATACCCCCCAGCTGAGCTCTGTGTTCATTGGGGCTCTCACACTTCCGACTGATGATAGGACAGGATATTATCCCACAAAAGCCATCAGTCTCTCCCAAGAATTCCTTTCCCAAGCACCTATGGGCTTTGGCAAAAGTTACAAATGCCTCTTTGAATTTCCTGTTCATAAGAGCAACCCCTAATATCCCCCAATTCCTTAAGGCTAGCAGTGCAAAAATAAACTTTAAAGCAGCCTCTGGATTACTATTTCAATAATTATGTTGTATTTTGAGAAGTGAATTTTTAAGCCATCAAGGTCATGCTGATGTGTTACTAGTCATTTTCTAGCTGCCATAGGGAAGGGTAGCAGAGAAAAGGCCCAACATTCCGAGTCAGCTGACAAGGGTTCTAATCCCAGCTCTGTCACTAGGCAATTATGTGAATTTATGTGAATCATTCAATAGCTCTGGACCTAAGGGCCTTCATCTATGCAAACTAAATTATTTCTGAGCTCCCATCCAGGACTAAGATTCTATGATCTGTACCCTCAATTTGCTATTGCTTGGATAGCCAGGTGGATTGAATGCTTTCTCAGAAATGCTAACCATCCTTCCTGGGAACACTTGCACACAAGGTTATTAGGTAAATAAAAGGTTTTTCTGTTTGCAGAAAAAAAAACCCTTTGTACTATTCCTTCAAATTAATATTTAATACATTAATAAAAAGTTCCTGCACACAACGTTTCTTATTTCTTTCATTTTATTTGGCAAATGTGGATTCCGTGAGCATGATATGCTAACCAATATATCAAATATATGACAAATATAATATTTGTCAATCAGGGACTCTTTAAATTCTTCCAATTTGAGACACCATTCAATAATTTTAATTTACTTCTAATCTATTTAGCAATGTTTTCATTTCTGTTTTGATGTCCAAATTACATTTATGATTAATTTTCAGATCAGTTATATTTCACCAATATCTATGGTGAATCATTCATTCACCAATTAAAATACCAGTGGATGATAGGATGACTTTGGTTTATAAGAACTGTATCCAAGCAATAGCAAATATCTGCCTTAACTACTGCTGTAAAAATATTTAGACAAAAATATACTCATGAACCATGTGACATAACTTTGAAAGGACAAAATATTGCAAGTGGCATATTTATATACGCAATCACCTGAGACAGGTAGATATGAAATCACTATGTATATTCAGATCTAATTTTCTCTATCTTATTTTTTCTGCTTTATGCTTTAATTCATTAGAATTATAGAGTTCCTTTGTAAAACCTGATCTTCATAATCACAACAATAATAGATGCTACAGAACTCAATTATAATTAAGAAAGTTGGACTAATAGTTGCTTTATCAACCAACAGAGATATATCAAATCTTAATTGAAAGGGCTTGTGCTTTCTAATATATGAGTTGCCCATTGTCAGAGATAACCTTAGATAAAGATAAAGCTCATTATCTCGGGAATACTGTTGGAGTCTTAGATACATCAACAATAACCTCTGGAGAAGACACGTAGAAAAAGGTTGTCCCGTTGCTTATGTATGATAAAATACATAGATTTTAATACGGATGTCACCTATGGAGTGTCTATGATAGGTCAGCCACTCCATTGTACATGATTTTATACAGCAGAGGTTGAGTCAAGGACCTGTCTCAAAGTCCTTGAGAAAAGGAGAAAGAAAGAGAAAATAAGTAGATAGATAGATACCAATTAGTATGATTGGTTCTCTTTTAGATGTCACATGAAAACACCTGCTGTGTTAGCTAGCTCTACATGATGAGGACAGGAAGTCTTCACAGACGAGGGGCATGTATCCAAAAGAACACTATCTAAAAGAAGGTTCTTGGATGGACAGAAAGATGTCATCATAGAGGCAATACAAAATTAATAAATTTACATCTTAAACTGACATATACAGACTTTTGCGAATTTTATCAACATGAGTCAGCCAATCAAAACCGGCTTATAGATGAACGACGTTACTAAAGCAATTTTCTACATCAGTAAATTGTAACATAGAATTTAGGGTTAGTGGTGACTTTGCATGGAAGTAAAATATTAAAAGTTGCCTGTTTTTTTCTTTCTATCCTTTTTTTCTCAGTATCCCAGCAGCTATGCCATATATGAATCAAGTAGATAATGAATTCACCCAACAACAATCACAGCAATGCATACGTATACCTCATATACATTTAGAGTTGGGTATAATTAGCCCCTATTCGGAGATAGAGAAAATATCTATATGAACAAAAATACTTAGTACTATGTGATAGGTGATTTAGTAATTCTACACAGAAGAAAGTTAGAGAACATGAGAAGAGATGCCTATGTGAACTTTCTCATTTGGTTTAAGTTAGTGATTCTGACTGTATGAACTTTTGTGTGATTTCTCTCTAGTCAGTGATAAACCATTATAGAGAGTTGATTTTTTTAATTTATATTTTTAAAAAATTTTATTTATTTGACAGAAAGAGAGATATCACAAGTAGGCAGAGAGGCAGGCAGAGAGAAAGAGCAGGAAGCAGGCTCCCTGCTGAGCAGAGAGCTCAATGTGGGACTCGATCCCAGGACCCAGAGATCTTGACCTGAGCTGAAGGCAGAGGCTTTAACCCACTGAGCCATCCAGGCGCCCCTAAAGAGTTGATTTTAAATGTCCAGTATAATGTTTTGCTGCAACAAACAGGGGTGATATATTTTTTTTGAATTTGTGTTTTTGTTTCCTCAAGTAAACACCCAAAAGTGAAATCACTGGGTGGTATGATATATCTATTTTTTAATATTTTGAAGAAACCTCTATAATGTTTTCCCTAGTGGCTGCATCATTTAAAATAGCCAAAATATAGGGTGCCTGGGTGGCTCAGTTGGTTAAGTGACTGCCTTTGGCTTAGGTCATGATCCTGGAGTCCTAGGATCAAGTCCTGCATCGAGTTCCCTGCTCGGTTGGGAGTCTACTTTTCCCTCTGACCCTCTCCCTTCTAATGCTCTCTCTCTCTCTCTCAAATAAATAAAATCTTTAAAAAAAAGAAGCAAAATATCCAAGATATAAAAACAACCTAAGCGTCCATTGATCGATGAATGGATTAAAAAAATGTTGTGTATACATGCAATGAAATATTACTCACATATAAAAAATAATGAAATTTTGCCATTCTTGACAATAAGGTTGGGCCTATAGAGTATTAAGCTAAGTGAAATAAGTTAGACAGAAAACAACAAATACCACATGATTTCACTTACATGTGGAATCTACAAAACAAAACAAATGACGACAAAAACAGAAATACACTCATAAACACAGAAAACAAACTGGTAGTTGCCAGAGGGGAGAGGGCTGTGGGGATGGGCAAAATAGATGAAGGAGATTTAAAGATACAAACTTCCAGTAAAAAAAAACAAATCACAGGGATAAAAAATACAGCAGAGGAAATACAGTCAGTAATTTTGTAATAAGTTAATATGGTGACATGATAACCACACTTACCATTGTAAGAATTTTATAATGTATATAATTGTCAAATCACTAGTTGCACAGCTGAAACTAATATGATATTGTATGTCAATATACTTTAATTAAAAAAATTAAGTAATTACTGATAAGGAAGAACTTTAAAAATAAATAAATAAATAGCCCAATCTATCCAGCTGGAGACATCCGGGCAACAAACTGCAAAGTAACATTCAAACTGGAAATCAAATAAAGCATTTATAGAGTGACTGGTTTCAGAATCATGCACATGATACATACCCCACATGTGTTCTTGAATATATCTCTTAGCATCACTGATCATGCAGAATGTGGATGAAGAAACCTAAAATTGTCACCAACACGTTATTAGAATTGGCTGAATGCTTTCATTGAGACAATGCCAAACCCAGTAAAAATTCACTGGAGTTTCAAGAAGTCTCAGGAACTTTTCTTGGTAGAGTTAAATATAGGTTTCTATAAATAGGAAAGGCAAAAAAGTAAAACCTGTTTCTTACCAACAAAAGAAAAAAAAACTGAGCAAAGATGTAAAACCACAGCCTTTAAAGAGAGAAAATCAAATTGAGATAAAATAGATAGTACTTACATTTTAAGACAGTGGGAAACCATTTAAAAGATCTTGAGATGGAGACTGTGGCCATACACCAACTAATGTGGATAATATGATTTGATATCAGGAATGGTGATGACTAAGTATATTCTTTATAATTGGGGATGTTTCAAAATTACCATATTTTTTTCATTAATTGATTTGTTCATCTATCCATTCATCCAGGTTTAATTAGGCCTAGTGTATGTTTATTCACTCAACATTTATTGTTTATACTTGAACTATTTTGCCAAATTTTGCCAAATTCTGTGGACTTTGAGATATTTTTTATGGAGGATTGATAAACAATAGCAACCAACATAAAATTACCAAGAGAGAGATAATCATGTGTCGCATCCATGAATCATTTCACCATTTATCTGACATGGTGTTGTGTGTGTGTGTGTGTGTGTGTGTGTGTGTGCGCGCGCGCACACACACGTGTGCTACCCAGCGTAGGTTGATTTAACTTTATGGTATCCAGAAGCTACAAATGGCTCCTTTTTGAATATGGTTGCTTGAAGGGAGAAAGATACATTTTTATTTGCTAGAAGTAAACTTAATTTGTTAGTAGAAAATGAAGTTGTTTCCATTGATTTCATATGTAACAGTTCTCAGAACTCAAAATTATGAAATGAAAGCTTATTTTTTTAGGACTCAGACCATATTTGTTGAAGGTTATGGCAAGAGACAGTGTTAACCTCATCCTTGTCTGTCTAGTTCATAGAAAGTCAAAATGCTATTATTTAAAAACATACCCAGCTTAAACACTGCCCACGAGCCATCTGATCTTCTTGTCTTTTGAATTTGTCCTCCACTTTGATGTTAAATCTCAAGCACTTTCTCACAAAATCAAATTTCTGAGTTCTTTTTTAATTGCAGTATAACTTACATTCATGTTTTATTAGTTTCAGGTGTACAACATCCTGATTCAGCATTTGCATCCATTTTGAAATGATCACGGTGAGACTCCTCACCATCTGTCACCACACAAAGTTACACATTTGTTTTCCTTGTGATGAGAACTTTTAAGATGTACTTCCTTAATGACTTTCAGATTTGTAATACACTATTATTGACTCCAGTCACCGTGCTGTACATGACACCGTACCTTACCAAATGAATATGACATATTCACTTTATAACTGGAAGTTTGTACCCCTGATCCTCTTCCCTCTAACCTTCCTACCCTCTAGCAACCATCAATCTACTCTGTGAATCTATGAGTTCCATTTTGTTTGTTCAGCTGTTTTGTTGTTTAAATACCATAGACAAGTGAAATCACATGGCATTTGTCTTTATTTGACTTATTTCACTTAGCATAACAACCTCAAGGTCCATCCATATGGTCACAAATGGCAAGATTTCATTCTTTTTTTTATAACTACATAGTATTCCATTGTATGTATATGTATGTGGTATATATAATCTTTATGCATTCATCTATTGGTAGACACTTAAGTTGCTTCCATAGCTTCGGTATTGTAAATCATGCTGCAAAAACATAGGGGTTCCTTATATCTTTTCCAGTTAGTGTTTTTGTTTTCTTCAGATAAATACTGGGAGATATAGTTGCTGAGTCATGCAGTCATTCTATTTTAATTTTTTGAGGACCCTCCAAACTGTTTTCCATAGTGGCTACAGCAATTTACCTTAAAAGCAATGAAAGAAAAGGAAAAATAAACAAATGGGACCATCCAAAACTAAAAAGCTTCTAGACAGTGAAGGAAACTGTGAGCAGAATAATAAGGCAATCTACTGACTGGGAGAAGATATTTGCAAATCATATATCTGGTAAGGGGTTAATATCCAAATTTCTGAGTTTTCAGCCTCAAAAGTCTGAAATAAAAAATGCACAGTCTTCCAAGCACATCAGTACATTTCTTCAGTGTGTTCATGATGCAAGAGAGAAGTTATTTACAGCCTGATGACAATGAGAACTGAGAAAAAATAAACCTATACCACATATATCCTTGAGTGAATTGACCAATAAGCATTTACTGTGTAATGTGCCTTTGGGTTATTACTCAAAAGGCAAAATACATTAATCACAAATAATTAAAATAAGTGCATTACTCGATTTGCCACTTTCGTTTTTGCATATTTGATAAGTAATGATTTTTAAGGCCAGTTATTCTACTCAGTATTGGTAGAGTATTGTTTTGTATAATCCTAATATGCCAGTGGCTTAAAATATAAAACAGAGATTGTGTATATGCCAGATTTAGTTCTGCCGAGGTAGCATCTCTTCCAAGTGCTGCAACAAAGAACAAGATGCATAAGGACAAAACTCCTGCTGTGTGAGTGTTGATTATTTAACTGTGGTGGCAAATCAAGACACAAGTATCTACCATAGAGGAATATACATCCTAAAAACCAGATGATCAGTTCAGTCGAGTAAGAGGTCTTTTCTGACTGCTAGAGCTAAAATGTTCCATTCTTTTCTAATTCTACACAGGTTCCGTTTTTTTTTTTTATTAATTATTATTTAGAAAACAGTTCTGCTCAGAGTACATGTCTGCCTCTTCTTCAATATTATTAAATGGTCATTAGAGGCTGCTGCATAGGGAACATATAAACAAAATAATATGAAGGGTGTAGCAGTTTCAGTAGACAAGATGATAAATTACTATGAGGAGAACTGGCTCAAAGAAAAACAGCAATAAGGGCCTACGGTAGAAGCAGCCTTCACAGAGAGCACAATAACTCAGCTGTCACAGGTTACTGGGCTCTTCGAGGGTTGACAATGCATTAACTGCAGAGCTGATTCTATAGAATGACTCAAACCAGAGGCTTAGAAATGCACTCTCACCAAAGTCAATATTGCCACCTGTTCACCCAACAAACATGGAAATATCATCACTCAGGATGTTGGTCCCTCCGGTGTTGGTCCTCTGGTTTGGAGCATGCACAGGACATGCTGAATTCTGAAGTAAAATAAAGTTGCAAATATATTTATCTTATTTTACAGCAGCCTTCATCTTACTCATTCCTGATAGGTGTTCCACTAGGATACAAGAAAGGAGTCAAAATTACAGTGATACTCGTCATGTGGGGGAAGAGTGAAGACTCAGTTATTTGGACTATTTTAATTCTTGGCGGGGAGAGGTTAAGGCACCTTTCGCATATCGTTTCCATACTAGAAGAAACTGACAGAGGAAGGGAGGTGGAAGGAGAGAGACAAGGGCAGAGACAGAAAAAGACACACACATACAAAGACAGAGATAGATACACATACACACAGCATGGAGGGTGGGGTAGAGAGGGAGATTTATCAGGAATAAAGGAGGCCCTTTCAATGCCAATGAGCTGGTGCTTCCTGCCCCAGTGAAAATTTGTGGACAGCCCAGGCAGATTATGAACAATACGGAGAGAATTTTTTAAGGCAGTGCTTTTCAACACTGACTGCACTTTAGAATGACCTAGAAGAGCTCATTTATAATAATCCATTCCTGGGTCCCAACCCAGATGAATTAAATCAGAATTTCTGGAAATATAAAACTCCATAGGTAATTTTCCCATAAAGCAAAAGTTGGAAAACTACTGGTGTAAGAGTATAGAGAATAAAATCAGATGTATTTTGATAGGGTTGACTATCCTGTTACTTGAATTTGTAAAGGTTGAATTTGTAAGCATGTTATGGTAATAAATATCATTGATGCTTCAGCATCAAGAATGGATATAATAAATAATTGCCAGAGGACCCCTTGACCTTGAGATACTTCAGATAAATATGAGGTTTCCTCTAGATGCTATATATTCTTCACATGCTTTGACACAATGCCTATCTTAAGGGCTGAGCATACAACATGCTTTCTTATGCCAATATATATGTTTTTGACCATTTGCTAGCAATTGAACAAACTGGATTTTTTACACCTTTGTTTAGTGTTGTCATGTAGAAGGAAATGTGCAGATAACTTGAAATATTCTTTCTAAGATACATATGGTTGTCTTGACCTGTCACTAGACTTGAGTTTGAGTCCGTTTCTTATCCCAAGGTTTGGGTGACCACCTGGATATATCTATATGTTATTCTTATAATTGTATTATTACCTTATTTCTAAAACTGAGTTAATAGTATTTCCCATGAACATATGAGAAAATTAAACATAAAGTAACAATGTGGAATACAGATACAAGGAATATATAGCAGGAAACTAGTTTGATATACTATCCGGCATATGTTTTCCTTGATATTTCTTTTACATTGATACACATTCATTTGCTTTTAAAAATTGAAGACTGGACATAAGATTAAAAAGTTTTAGAAAAATACGTGATGAACCTGAGCTAGTTTTTCCCTCACGCCCTGGAATAAAAAAATGCAGTTCCCACTTGGAGCCAGAGGTGGAAGGGGAAAACAGAAGGTTGATACACTGGGGTTCTCTTGACAGGTGATGCACTGTTTCATCTGAATTCAAGAAATAGAAGGATGAGAGAAACTTCGGATAGGTTTTGGGAACTATGACAGTAAATGGTTCTAATTTTTCACTTTAACAATGGATTCCAGGGAAATTAAAATTAGGTGCCCAGAAAGGTAAAGGGAAGGAGGTTTGGAAATTAAGACTGATGTCTTGAGAGGGAAAAGGTCTGAACTCCACCAGAGTTACCAGCCACAGCAGAGTTGCTTCCAAGGAGTCACGAAAGAGCTTTGCTGGACCTAGATTTAGAGGGGCCTCCAGTTGAGGAGGAAAAGACAACACAACTGGAAGCTCCAGGTGACGAAGAATGAGGTGGACCCAGGTACACTTTAGCAGATGTCCCCACCCACAATCCTAGGGCAGATGTCCCCATCCACCCACAATCCTAGGGCAATATATGCAACACCACGACCACCAATCCCCTAAGATTCAGAGAAAACCAAGCAAATGGTAGAGAGAAACTCCAATGGGGCTGACATTTTTTTCCCCACCATCCATCAGAGTAGAGTTTAAAATAGAAATAGTTTTGTTGTGCAGTGTTAAAATCACACTTCATGCCTGCCTGAAATGGTGGCCTAGATTTGTACCTAATATGGAATGTGTGTCAATAGCATACAAACCAAAGCAAAACAGGAGGCACCCATGCATCTACCCTAGGATGGATGTCTCTGACTCTTTGGAGACTGCTGATTATCTACACTTCAGATAAATTCTGCTGTGTTAAACCTATTGTATAAAACCTCTTGAATTCTTGCTTTATTTTTTGTGGATTTTTGAGCAGTGCTTCTTGTTTCACAGTTCTCGTCACTATTTTGTTTTTCAGTGTTTGACTCAACTTAGATGTCAAGCATGACACAGCTTTCAAGTTGATCCTGGAGAGCCAGGCTACCAAGCCCAAGACAAGACAGCTCACACGTTGGGCAAATTCAAGTAAATGCTAGTCTTTATACAGCATTAGCCATCAAAACAATGAGCAGTTTCACACACACTCACACACATGCACACAGCGTATCACCTTTCCACTCTGTATAAGATGGAACACCTCAAACTGGCATGTAACAGTTATATCATCAATACATTAATTGATTGCAGTACTGACTTTTCCTTTAGGGAGAATAACAAAACTGAGTCTAAAGAGAAGAGGAGTGAGGAGGTCAATTGGTAACTGAAATTAGATGAAGAGAGAGAATGATCTGGAACGAGGAGAGAGCTGGTTCTCTCTACTGCAGGAGAGCAAGATGCAATAGCAAATGTCCTCAGGGGATGAGCTGCCTCAGAGCAAGGACTCCATGCCTACTCTGTCCTCCATGTAACCCCCACCCCCACCCCACACACCAACCAAACACACAAACAAGTTAAACAAAAAAAGTTAGAAGACCTAGATTCCCTGATAGGGAGTGGCTGCATAAAGAATATCTTTTCTTCCATTTCTGAAGATACGGTAACTTCTTTATCTTGACCACCACTTCCACTAACCAGTGTTCTTATCTAAGGTGAACCCGAAGACGCTGCAACAGAGTCAAAATGACGGTGGCTAAAGAGAATGGAATACACAAGTGTATTTCTCTCACGTAGCTGTGTGTAAGTCTTAAGTTGCAGTACCGTAGGCACGTTTAAGAATTGAGGGGGAGGGGTGAGCCTGGGTGGCTGTTGCTAAGGGTCTGCCTTTAGCTCAGGTCATGATCCCAGGGTCCTAGGATCAAGTCCCTTTTCAGGCTCCCTGCTCAGTGGAGAGCCTGCTTCTCCCTCTCCTCTCCACTATCTCTGTTTCTCTCTCTCTAATAAATTAAAAAAAATCTAAAAGAAAGAAAGAAAGAAGAAAGAAAGAAAGAAAGAAAGAAAGAAAGAAAGAAAGAAAGAAAGAAAGAAAGGAGGGAAAGGATGGGAGCCCTGTTGCTCACTACAGTGGAAACGAAATGAAACAATCAGGATATCTTTATGGGGCAGTGTTGCCACAACCAAAGAACGCCTCAAATCATACAAAAACTAACCCGCATAGGTTGTACTTTCTGCCTCACAACTCAGTGGCCATGTGCCAGTTGTGGAGAATAAGAATATATTCATGAGCAAGTCAGAATCTGTCCTGTTAAATGCCTGTGGGATGAAGGTCAGCATCTGCTCTGTCACTTTTATTTGATTACAGAAAAGACAAATCTGAACAGAGAGTTCTGACCTGGATATCAGAAAAAGAGAGGTTTGTTTGTTTGTTTGTTTGTTTGTTTGTTTGTTTGTTTTGGAGGGGTGCAGTAGGAACTGCTGCAAGATCATTCAGACCCATCTGCAAATCTATAAGCTACTTGCTATAGGCAGGAGGTTGATTTAGCATAGTTCACTTTTTATAGATTTATATACATGAAACATGTTTCCTTTGACTCTTTTATTGATTAATTTCTCAATTTAATAATTTTACTTACTCTGAACATTTACACTTCCTTTCTCACTCTGCAGTCGTAAGCTGGCTTCAATACGTTGTACTATATTTAGCATTGCACACCTACCACAACACCAAAAAGCCTGGAATGCACATCATTTTGAAGAGTGAAAATGGCTGGAGAGCATAAAGTCTCATTATCCATAGGTAAGGGACTGAAATCTGTGTCTAGATATTTAAATATAAATAGTTCCTGGTATCTGGACTGTGACAGATGTAAGTCACATTATCACTTCTTAATTGCCTCCATTACTAACTTCATTACTTCTCTTTGGCTTTAGGAGAACCCCGTGTGAGCTCATGGGGCTCAACTGCTTCGGGTGAGAGAGAAATGAGCACTTTTCCATGGGCACATTGCTGGAATTTTGTTGATCCACATCACACTCGGAGCCCAGGTTACGTTAAACGAGTGGCTGAAATGACGCTTGGGGAGTTCACAGCGGTGTGGGCTCCCTCAACACTGCAAGTGCCTAAAGCCAGCCCTGCCTATCACATTTTCCAGTCTGCATGTTCATATCACCTTGTCTCCTGGAGCCCATGGAGCAGTGTTGTACCTAGAGGGACAGTTTGCTTTTCTTAGATAACAGGTCTATTTTCCCATCGACATTCTTTTCCTACTGTTGAGATACAATTTATTTTTTAAGAAAAATCTCCATAGTGTCATGCTATATTAGGCAATGGGACTTTAACTTTCCCAGAAGTATATGAAGTCTGAAGGGTTAAATTGGAAAAACAAGATCACATTTCCTTAGTTGCTGATAGAAATGGGACAATTAACTCCTGTCTTATACATGCACTTTGGGGCATATTTTGTTGGTGGTTGATATTTTTCAATAATACCCTCTCTAGAGCTTTCCTGTCTCTGATTATCAGCTGATAATCTTCGAATCCCTTTGCCCTTTTCTCTTTCATGCAGATATTAAATTCCTTCATTTATAGGTTTATGTAATGTATTCACTGAGTGCTTGTCAGAGCTGCTGCTTCTATGTTTTCTCAGAATCTTTCTTGGCAATTGATAACTAAAATTTTTACCTGCATTGAAAGAAACAGTCTATGTTGAAATTATGTCAAAATAGTTTATTGGAAAGTGAAAAATGCAAGTTATCTCTTTTGAACTCTGTAAGAGATTATTTAACAGACATTTACATTTAAATATGCTAAGCACTCTGCCAGGCACTTAAGTCCAATAGACACTCCCTGGTTCCAGTGCAGACAGTTTGAGAGCAAGGCAGGTGAGCAGGATGCAAGAAAGGAGGATGGAAGATAGGCAATGGCCAGGAAGCACCCAGTCTCCACCCAGAGACCGCCCCTTTTCCCATACACCAATCCCTTTTGCATTCTAGCACAGTTTGGTAAGCAAGAGATAAGGGCCAGAGGGACCTTCCCAACTTTGAAGCCAATGCACTTAGGGTAAACGTTGTCCACTAGTAATCCCAAGGCTATTATAATATCCTCATAATATCATTTGCATTGCACTCACCTGCGTGCCTCCCCTCTGCCATGGGTTTCGCTTAGGTACTCATGGGGAAGATGGAGGATGCAAACAGGCAGAAAAGGTTGGGGGAAGGGGTAAGAAACCAGGGCAGATCCAGAAGGTGGTGTGATACTGAAAATATGGGAAGGAGGAGACTAAATAGACCCCCATAAAAAAACACAATGCAGAACTCTGCAGGCTGCTACCTTGGGCCAACCAGCTCCCACGGTTTGGGAGTGTACTTTCGCTTTGCTAAATATTACCTTTGCTGCTTTAACTCTCTATCCAGTCTTTCCCCTGAATTCTTTCACAGGAGCCGAGGAATTTTACAATCTACCACCTGGTAACAAGCATCACATAAGTAAAGTGTGAAAATACGAGTTATATGAAATATACGGAACGATAAAATGAGGGACACTGACTCAAGTTCTGTTTTTGCCACTCTAACTGTGAAACCCTGGGCAGGTTACTTACTCTGAACTTGGTGTTCTCCTTTGCATAATGGGATGATAAAAATAATGCCTGCTCTGAGGAAGAAATGGGAGCATAAACATAAAGTTCTTAGAACAGTATCTGGCACATGGTCTGCATTAAATAAATGTTAGTTATTTTTACTATTATCCTTGAAGCAGAGCCGAAATACAGAATTGGGCTGGGAATCATGGGAGCTAGGGAGGGAGAAAATGTCTCTCTTGAATAAGTGTAGGGAAAAACCAAATCAAACAAAAACAAAACAAAAACAAGTGCCTGCAAAGGCAATGAGTGAACTGCATAGATCTTCGTGGATTAGTAGAAACATCCTTTGGTTCAGGCCAGCTGTTAAAGCTGAGTGAATGGGCTGTGAGCTTATGTGAGTATACATGTATTATGTGTGTGTGGGAGGAGTTCAGAGACAATTTTAATTTGCATTTTGAATTTTTTCATTGCCATATAAAGGACTAGATTCATTAAATTCATTATACCATTTATATCCTTTATAACTCTTTGATTGCAACATAGTTTAATCTGACTAATTATTTATAAAGAAAATATATCAGAAGTATGGGGAATGCACAGGATCGAATGGAAGGGTGGGGAACCAGGCCCAGAGAAGTGAGAAACCCAGCAGTCATGGTAATAGAGACTCTTCAGAAAGATCCTTTGGATTCTTCAGCTAAATTGAATAAACTCCAGCAGCTTCTCTCATGCTTACCCTCAAGATTCACGGTTCTTGTTACTCTCCCAGCTCTGCCTCCCTCCAGAGTCTGCTATCCACCCCACTTTAAAGATGTCAATGTCAGAAAACACCACATGCCAGTGACAAGGTCACAAAGAATTTAGTATATAACTCCTCAGGAATTGGAAATTCCTGAATGAGGAGAGCTTCTGGGTCAAGGGACTCACCACCAGCAGGAAGGAGAGGGAGAAGGAGAGGGACAGAGTGTGGTTCTTTGCCCCTCAGGGTGTTTGCATAATGTAGGGGTGCAGACCAATCATGGCAGATGTCTCCTGTTGCATGAGGGGAAGTCAGAAGTGCAGGGCCAGTTGCCTTGTCTGGATTTACAGGGATTAATGAAATGAGTAGCCTGGGATGTCCGACATAGTATCTGTTGTGGCTGCTATTCGTGACTTAGCTAAATGCTGTTTTGCTGTGAGTGTCTTAACTGCTTCCAATCCTATGTCTCTACAGTTTCTGTGGGACAGTGACTGATTGGTCATGCTTTGGTAATCCAACCACCCCATGGGTTTCCTTTTGACTTACAGACCATCACAGTGCCACACATTGGAGGAGGACTGTTCCCCAAAAGGAGAGACAGTGAATACTGGGCAGCCAGATGACCAGAAGAAGCAGCTCCTAGCCTGAGGGTGTGATGATCCCCAGTCTTCGACGTCTTCTGAAAAGTTTTTTTTTTTCTTTTATGTGTTAAAATAAATGCCAAAAAGAAAAGAGGAACACATTTTTGGAGGGAGATAGCTTATGTAGGAAGAGACAGGAATAGAGAGAGGACAGAGGGAGTGAGATAGATTAAAAAATATTAAAATAAAAATAAAGATAGTATTCAGATTTTAAGTTTAATTCATGTCTTTGAAATGTGTAATATACACCAAACTGTGCATCTCATTCCCAGGTTCACTGTTGACTAACTTTGTACCCTTTGGAAAAGAACTCCTGTTTTGTTTGTTTGTGAAAGGATACGTGACTCTCTGAGCTGTTTTTAGATGGAAAGTGCTAAAGTATCTCCTAATAGACATGGAGAATATGGTTATGGGCTTTGGCATGCTCCTACATATCTTTGAGAATATGCTTTGTATTCAATATCCAAGAGAATATAAGGGTAGTTTGGCAATTAAAGGAGACGGGTATCTACAGCAGGCTGAGATTTTCCTTAAAGTATCAACAAACTCTGGGCACTTGGAAATACGTTTTCATTATTCTTTTGTCTGGGAGTCTTGGGGGCCAGTGAGATGAGATAATTCAGGGAAATTCTTTAAAAAATGTTATTTAACCCTTTTATCTAGGTATTCTGCTACTATGGATATGAGTAAACCAACAGAAAAATCTTTCATTCTAAAGAAAAATGCTGACAAGTAAATAAAAAAATAATAATACCACTATGTGAAAAATCAACAGAAATACAATGCAAATGCAATCGAGGGAATGTTTGAGTCATTTTTCTCAGGGCATTTGCTCTTGAGACCTTGTAATACAAAACTATAAAAACAGCAGTGTGCTGGAAACAGCTCCTAAGGCTCAGGCCTACTGATTGTGGGCATCTCTTTCCAACTCTTTTTTTCAGTGATGTCATGTTAATAACTTGAAATTGGCCATGGCAGCAACATTTACATCAAAGAAATAAACAGATATTAGAAATAGAGACTTTCCTTACCACGACACTTAGGATCATTTTTTCAAATGTTTGTATGATGATATTTTTATCCTACTGTGTACCATTCTAAAATAAAATAGTTGAAGAGAAAAGGAAAATACTTTTATGTCTTTAGGCTAGGACAGATTAACCTTTTACATATTTTTTCTTGTATATGTGAAGTCATGTTTTGCATGCTGATGATGGTTTCAGAGTGATTGTCTTCTTCATGTGTATCTAGGAACCTCCGGGGGGGGAAAATGCAATAAATAATTCAAAGCTCTTAATGAATGGTTTTCTTATTAAGATATCAGATAATTTTATTCGAGTGATAACTTTGTTGGAGATTAAGTGATTTTTAAGCGTTTTTCCCTTAGCTGAGAGTCTCATCATTAAACATCACAGATGACAATGCTTGTCACATGTTATAGATCCATGCATGATAAACCTGAAATATCCAACTGGTAGAATGCTGTGGAAACTAACCAAACACTAGCTTCGGTGTTCAAATGACCTGAGGGGATCATCACTTGCCAAAATACCAACCGAAATTCAAAGACCGCTTTGCTGGACTGAGTGTAGTTTTGCTCAGTACAAATTAATTTCACAATTTCCCCTTTCACCAGTGATCACCAAGCATCCATGTCCTACTGCCAATGAAAATACTTCATTTGTTTCTTGAAATAATTATTGGTGTGGAATAGAACTCGCAGAAGCCGGTCGTTGTAGCCTGCGGCTATTTCTCCTCCACCAGAGCGCTCTAAATTCGTTAACTTTTAGCAATTACTTTTGGACCACACGATTATCTTTCTGACCCAATCGATTTGTCCATATTTTCCTCGCTGCACAGTCTGTAAACGGGAGAGAAAAATCTGCCTGTTTGGAGACCGAGTAGAAGCCCAATTTCCATTGTAGTTTTACATTTTGGTTTATGAAATTATAAAAACCCGACTTCCTTAGTAATGTTCGTTCTTTTCTTACTCTGTTATTATCAGTGATGTGTAATAATGAGTAATAATGTGATGTGTAATAATGAGTCCACCACCCTTCTCAGGCTTCATTAACCATGGAGAAGGGCTTTAAAGAGTTTTAGATGAGTAAATATAACCTCTCCCCTGAATTACTGCAGGTGGGGACAAGTTATAGGATTGAGCTACTTCTTAGTAATCTGTACACTTAGAGCTGGTCTGTTAGGCTCCCTGAGTTCTGCTGCAGGAAAGAACTGTTGATATCTGGGGGGAGGAGAAGGTTTTAATTGCTAATACTACCTGAGGGCAGATAAAGGTTAGCAAGGAAGGGAAGGAGAAAAGGTCAGGAACACATAATGACACTTTTCCCCAGAGTCCTTGCCAAAAAAAAAAAATGTGGAAAACAGAAGATTCCCATTGCGTTTTTCAGAGGATGTTTGAAGGCCTATTTGTTCTGTTAGAGACCCGAGGTTCTAAAAACATGATGACTTATGGAAAGGACCTGAATTTACAATGGTTTTTGATCTAGTTCTCCTCTAGATTTGTGAGATGTGCTTTCCTCTCTTGGAAAGGTTACTTCCTACAGGACTGAGGAGCCAATACAGTCTGAGAACAGACAGACACAAGTCTCCTCTGAGGGAAATGTTGGAAGACAGTGGACTGACTTGGTAGGGGTAAGTGCAGAAATTGGAGAACCACAGGTTTGAGTGGGAAACCTGATTCACAACTTAGGAAGTTCGCAACTTTGACTGAATTTCTTAATTCTCCAAGCCCTGAATGCTTGATTTATGACATTGTGGTAAAAAGATTAGCTAGTACAGCAACATCCCGCCTGCCCTTATCCACAGTTTGGTATTATGCATTTCAGTTGCCTGTCTGGAAGCAGATGATCCTCCCTCTGAAGTATTGTTAGAAGGCCAATCGTAGCCTAACCCTCATCATGCTATGACAGTCCCCATACTTCTCTTCACACGGGCATTTTATCATCTCACATTACTGCAAGAAGGGTGAGTACAGTATAATAAGGGTGAATACAGAAAGATATTTTGAGAGACAGAAAGACTACATTAAGTTTTAATACAGTTTACAGTTAGAATTATTCTATTATAATAAATCTCCTAATGTGCCTAATTTGTTCATCTCTTATTTGCCTAATTTAAAATTACACTTTATTGGGGCACCTGGGTAGCTCAGTTGGTTAAGTGTCCGACTCTTGGTTTCAGCTCAGGTCATGATTTCAGGGTCTTCAGATCAAGCCCGAGTTGGGCCCCATGCTCAGTAGGGAATCTGTTTTCCCTCTTCCTCTGCCCCTCATCACCCCCACTCTCACACTCTCATTCACAAATAAATAAATAAATCTTTAAAAAATAAATAAAATTCAACTTTATCATACTACCCACAGTTTTAGGAATCCACTGGGGGTCTTGTATCATATTCCTTGCACCCCTACAAGGGGCAACCTCTGTATATATTGAACATGTAAATAAGCGTAGAACCAAATTAAAAGCTTTACCTCCTCCATCTGTCTTAATCTTTTCCACAATTATATGGGTATATATTGCCATTATCTACATTTTAAAGTGAGGAATTGGAGTTTTAGAATGATTATACAGTTCTCTCAAAGTCACATTGCCAGCAAATGGCAGTTAGAATTCAAATCCAGAAAATCCCTTTCCAAAGCTCACACACTTATTGATTGGACTTCAGCAATCATTGCATTTCTCACCTAGTTGATAGCTATGTGAAGTACATATGAAAAGTATTGGTTGACCACTGCTGTGTAACAAAGTACCATAAATTTAATGGCTGGAAACAGCATCCATTTATTAACTCATAGTTCTATAGGTCAGAAGTCCTGAACAGGCTGTTTTTTCTGCTCAAGAATGAAAATAAGGTGTCAGCTGGGCTGGTTTTTTTACTCAGAGGCTCAGAACAAAAAATAAATCTGCTTCCAGCTCATTCTTATGGTTGGTAGACAACAATTCCTTTCAATTAGGGTACTGAACCCTTACTTCTCCCTAGAACTCTCATCTGGGCCCTACTCTTAGCTGCTATCTCTTCCATGGGGAGCTTGCAGCAGGCTTTCCTCCAGGCCATCCAGTCAGCTATTTCTGACTTCTTAACCAGTAGGAGAAATCTCTTTGCTCTTAAGTGGTCATGAGATTAAATCAGGCTCACTTGGATAATCTCCCTTTCTGAAAGTTACATGAAAGCCCACATAATATAATCTGGTCACAGAAGTAAAATGCATCCTATCCACAGCTCCAGGTATTATGCAAGACATTTACAAGGAAGCCAAAAATATTGAGGACCATGTTAGCATTCTGCTTACCACATGAAGAATGAGTGACAATCTTAAAGTGCTGTGAGGATTAAGGATAATAATTGTTAAGTAATGAATTGAGTATCTTTATTAGCATATAACACTTGATGCATGGTAATGATAATAATGAGACATCATGGAAGGACATGCATAGAGACCAAATCAGGAAATAAAATCAGATATGTAGAGTCAAATAGCTCAGAAAAGAAATATGACCGATATGTGCTGTGAGGGGTTCAGATTTTGTTGCTGGGGACCAAGTGTAATATTTATAACCTACAGACTATATTTATTGGATACTGGTAGCTTGTTAGGTAGGGTTTAGACTAAATTTTAAGCCATAGGAATAGAGTCAGCATTATCTGTATTGATTTCTAGGGTTTGTATTGCTAGTTTAGTTGCATCCAAAATATGCAGCTTCTCTGTGATTCTACCTGATATTCTTGGAATAAACCACTGCCTTCCCTGTCTTAGAAATTTTCTTTGTCTCTTTCCTATATTACCAAAGTCCCTAGTACTAGTTCATTCTTATCCACCATGTGCTATTATCAATTCATACACCTACCAAGAGGAATTTTATATCACCTATGTGATACATTATTTTAGATACTAAGTTACAGTGAGGAAAAATATATATACATACAGATACATCCAAATTATGTCTTATTATGCATAAGTGCTATAAAAGCCATGATAGTTGACTAATATAAATTATGATCTTGTCAGATGAAGCTTTGGCATAGTATCTATTAGATCAGGTTATGGCAGCTCTATGGGAGCTCATAATTCTTTCTTGTCCATATTTTATCACAGCTTATGTAAAACCAAATTGTAAACAAGAATATAAGATAGGGTATGTTACTATTAATCATCAGATTTTACAACAAAGCAATAATTATCAAGATATAGAGATTCTATATCAAGAATACTTGGCATTAATGAGAATAGTAATCATTGAATAAAAAGTACTCTCCTCTTTCATAAAACATGTAATGAAGGCCAAGTTTGTGCTAGGCACTGGTGGTATGTAGCAGGGATAAATAATATCTGTTCTCAAAGAGATTATGATGTATTTAGGGGTAAAATAGAGAAGTAAATCAATGATTAAAGAGTATGTTGAGTTACGCCAGAGTTATGCACAGAAAGCTATAGGAACAAGTATTATTTTAAAATCCAAGAAGGGCTATAGCTTGAGTAGTAGACTGTGAGATTTGACTGTCCATCTGTGCCATCGAGGCATAGACTCCAGATTTATCCCATTCTTCATGTTTCCTATTATATTATCACACATGTAATGGATTCATAATTCATATATGTTCAAGGACTAAAGAGAAAAAAGTCAGTTATTATTTATTTGACTACTAGTGTCTTTGTTTCCTTCTCTTACTTATTTATCCTCAAAAAAAATTACAATCTAACCATACCATTTTCTTCCTAGAATCTGGCCTCAGGAGACTCTTGCTCTACCACTGATTTAGGGTTCAGACCTAACTCCATCAGCCTAATCTAGTGTTTCTTGACCAGAAATATTTTTCCTCTCCAGGAATTCAGCAATACCCAGAGACATTTTTATGAGGGGACACGTGGTAGTGTGGATTGTTACTGGCATCTAGTGGGTAGAAGCTCAGGATGTTACCACCCGTGTATAACGCGGAGAATCACCCCTCTCCTCATCAAAGAATTATCTGGCCAAAATGCTAATAGTATAGATGTTGAAAATCCTGATCTAATCTCATCTTTCTAACCCCAGGAATTGGTTCAGGGAAGAGCACCTGATCTAAATTGATCTCCTCACCAAAAGGTTGGAGGTTTTCCTTGATGTCAGGAGAAATGAAGCTCTATCAGTGATATATAAATCTGAAAGCATCCACTGAATGTGGAAATGTCTAGAGCTGAGACCTAACAGAGCAATTTTAGACCATGAAGAGGAAGTTATAGAGGATTAGCATCCATACCAAGGAGGACGAGCTAAGAAACATAAAAAAAGATTAGTATAATTTGAACAAGGAGATAAAACATACCGTAAAGCCTCCTGTAGTTCTGAATGTTTTAGTAATATAATCCAATAATTTCTCTTAAAATTATTTAAATACAGGGTCCTGATAACTTGCAACAAAACCCTTCAATCCAATAAAGAGTAAATGGGTGCTTTACAAATAATACATAGGCAAAGGCAAAAAAGAATACCATAGGTGAAGGGAGGGGCTAGCAAATGTAAAGGGGATTGTGAATCAGTATGATTTATTCCTGCATCTCTACTCAGACATAGTATAAGCACCACCAAGAACACAAATTATGGAAAGAGAAATGCTGATGACACTAGCATATTCAAAAAATCTCATTGATTCTCAGCACAATCACCTTGGCATTCAGAAATCCCTTGATCTAAAAGATACTGTGTCCCCTCCCCCAATTCCACACAGTCCTAAAGACTTCCCACTAAGTCTTCCCCTTCTATGAGTCTCCCCAGATCCCACTGGTCGTAATTAGCACCATCCTTTCCCCACCAATATATATTATTAATTATTTGAATTTCTTCCTTATGCTCTGTTATAGTCTGAGAATTAAGAGCTATGGTTTTTTTTTTCCGTTCATTAGATTTGAGCTACCGAAAACTAAGTACAGTGCTCATAATCTATGTGACTCTCAATTTAGAAGACTATTTATACCTAGTAGAAACTCATGAAGACTTATTTAATTAAATAATGCTATATAGCCCAAAACCAAATTTTTTTTCAATTGGGGGTAAAATAACATTTAAAAATCCTTATAGAAGATTGTCTTTCAAGTTTAATGCCCTCTTCTCCTGATGTGATCCTAAAAAAATGTTTTGGTTCTTCTAGTCTATCCGTGTTCATTGTTTTGGAGCATGGAAATAGAAGAGTATCACAGAACATTGCTATTATCCTCAGAAGGAAGTCATAGGGCACTGGTATTATCCTCAGTTATTGTATGTATATTTGTCTCAAACAAATAGAGCAATAACAATCCCCCTGTGCTAATTGAAGCTGACATTTACATACTTTTAGATTCTTCTTGGGAGTAACACACTGTGCAGACATGGAACCTAACTTCTCTGTGCTATCTCTTACCACAGGATAAAATCTCTGAAAATCTGTTCAGATCCTGAACCCCACCTTTTAGAATTTTTCAGCAGCCTCCCAAATCTCAAAAATATAAGCCAGATTGTTTTGTATAGCATATTAGGACCATTGGATACTATTTCTTGCTTCCATCTCGGCCACCCCCTTCTTCATATGCTCTCCTCTGAATATCTGCTAGTGTGCATTCATTACTAAAGTACTTTCAACAAAGCGTGCTCTTTCCTGCATCACTAGTTTTGCATATGATGCCTGCTCTATTAGGAGGCATTCTCGACTCCCTTGGTGACATGACTTATTCTTATCCATACTTATGATTTAATCTTGAACCTTAATGATCTTCTGACCACCCCACCATAGGGCAAGATGAGAACTCCCTCCTCTCTGCATTATCAGTACCCTGTGGAATTTCTTTCTTTTTCTGATTGCTGTTTATCTCCCCAAACAACTTGGGAGTCCTTTAAAGAAGGAAAATTTTGTATTAATGTGTTTGTCCATTAAATGAGGGGCTTTCTAATATTTGGAGCTCTAATCCACATCAATAACATAGGTTAAATAGAGGCTCAGAACATAGGGGTGTGTATGTGTTTCTAACTGAAATTCACTATGAAATTTTCTCCTTTTCTTTTTCATCTTCTGTCCATTTTATATTTAAATAAAAACTACCCTCTCCCCTACTATCTGTCTTTCACACCTAAGTAAACAGCATCACTATCTACTCAACTTTTCCAACACACACTCTGAGAGTCATATGGATCTTGTCCTTTCTCCACCCCTCCCTAGCACCCTGGCTGCCTTCCCTCTAAGGGTTCCATCTTAATTCAAGTGTTAGTCCAGCCAATAACCACTCCTGTTCTAGGTAATGGAAGTAGCCACCATGTGGATTTAGCACTTCCATAATTATCTTTCCATAATATTTTAAAAATGCAAATATTAGTTTCCTAGGGTTTTTGTGTTTTTTTTAAAGATTTTATTTATTTATTAGGGAAGAGAGAGAGTGAGAGAGAGCATGAGAAGGGAGAAGGTCAGAGTGAGAAGCGGACTCCCCATGGAGCTGGGAGCCCGATGTGGGACTCGATCCCGGGACTCCGGGATCATGACCTGAGCTGAAGGCAGTCGTTCAACCAACTGCGCCACCCAGGGGCCCCAATTTCCTAGGGTTTTTATAACAAATTACTACAAAGTCAGTAGCCCCAAACAACAGAAATTTATTTTCTCACAGTTCTAGTGGACAGAAGTCCTAGATCAAGGTGTTGTCAGGGCTGTACTCCCTCTGAAATTTCTAGGGGAGAACACTCTCTCACCTCTCTCACCTTCTGGTTGAATACAGAGGTGTTTTTGTTTTTAAAGATTTTATTTATTTATTTGACAGAGAGAGAGAGATCACAAGTAGGCAGAGAGGCAGGCGGGGGCCGGGGGGGGGGGGAAGCAGGCTCCCTGCTGATCAGAGAGCCAGATACAGGGCTCAATCCTGGGGCTTGATCCCAGGACCCTGAGATCATGACCTGAGCCGAAGGCAGAGGCTTAACCAACTGAGCCACGCAGGTGCCCTGGATACAGAATTTTCTTTACTTATGGCTGTGTAACTCCAATCTCTGCCTTCACCTTCACTTGGCTTCCTCCTTCATGCATCTTGGCCTCAATTTCTCCTTTGCCATGTAACTCCAATCTCTGCCTTCACTTTCACTTGGCTTTCTCCTTTGTCCATCTTGGTCTCAGTTTCTCTTTTGCCTGTTCTTATGAAGACATCTTTTAGATTTAGGGACCACTTTCATTCTAAGATGTCCTTATCTTGAGATCTTTAATTTAATTATGTCTGCTAAGACCCCTTTTCCAAATAAAGTCATAATTACAGTTTCCTGGTGGACCTATCTTGGAGGTGGCGTGGGGGGAGTGGTACTATTTAACCATTTGATGATTTCCTTATGCCTAGGTACATCATTTTCTTAAAAATTTATACTGTAAGCTAATAATAGGTATAAAATAAAAGGTAAAGAAATTCAAGCTGAAAAAATTAATTTATTAGCTTTAGTTTTTTGTGACTCCTATTATAATGTGTGTTTACATATTTTCATCTGTGCCCCAGGCTAGATGATAAATAAGGTCATGAAAGAACATAACATATATACAATTTCTAGCAGTATAAATCCAGATATCTAGAACACCACTGGCATTCAATAAATATGTTGGAAAAGTAAATTAAATAGTTATTGAAGTGAATAGGGAATGTATAGTGTTAAAAAAATAAAATTCAACTGAGTAAATTTGAAGATCTAATTGGATTTATTAAGCAATTCACAAATCGGGCAGCATACCATCTAGCAAGCAGAGGGATGCTACGGAAGCTACACAAAATGGAAAAATTGTATAGGCAGAAACAGGAGAGATAACTAGCAAAAGAAAGTAAAAGATTATTTCAGGCAAGGTCACCTTCTCTTAGGGGGAAGAGCAGGGGATTGTATTAGGTGGATTACCACATCTTCCTTTGGGGAATGAAAAGGGCCCATGTGACAGATTACTTCACTGGGGCTGACCAGAAAATGCCTTACTGACTAGTTAAGACTACATTTCTGGGGGAGGTTGAAACTACAATTAGATGGGTATTAAGCCTCGGTTTGGTGATTTGGTCTTCCACAAGTGACTCTATTTGGTGCTTGGGGTTTAACAATAGAGAGAGAATCTCATTGACCCATTCTAAAATAATTATTATGTGTTTTGCTACTCCCACCATGTCTGAGGAATAACTTGAACATCCTACTAAAGTTAATGTACTGAGAAGGGCTCAGAGTAATTCTTCTACCTTATAAATGCTCAAAATTGAGGTTTTACACTGAGGATAGGGAAACTTACTTATTTAGAAACAGAAATAAAGCTTGACCTAAATGTAGCTTTATCTATCCTCTTGTTTCTTCCTAAACAAAAGCATAAAATATTCTGTAATTAAAGACTTTTTTATTCTGTAATTAAAGACTATTTTTAAATCAATTTCATATGCTTGATATCCTATAACACTTCATATTCTAATATTGTATGCAAAATATCTTTTGTATGGCCACAAGGAAAGTATGGAAAATGCTTAAAAAACAATATTTAATACCGCCAGAACAAAAATAGTTTTATATATACGTTAAGTAATAAAAACGAAAGGGCATATAAGCTAATTCCAATGACATCAAAGTGATAACGTAGTTAGATATTTTATATTGACTGGTAACAACTTATCGCCTACTGCTTTACCTGAACATTTATCTGAAAAGCAAAATTAGTCATTGTTTGAATTTTAATCTTTGCTTAAAGCTTATAGCCAGAAAAAGCATTTAAGTTCATTTAAGTATAAAACTATATTTTTATTTTAATCAAATTAATGAAAAAAAAAGGTTCCCAATCTCTTTAGAAATGTTAACATTTTTCTCAGAGTAATAAATTAGATAGGTTAGACTTTAATCATAAATTTTTTGAGTCATTACAATATTCAAATATCTCTCGAGTATTTATTTAGAATTATTGTTGACCTCAAAAGTTGGAAACGGAATAGGAATTATGATTACAAAGTACACTATTTTTTAGCTTTCACACTTTAAAAGAAGTCTGAGCAAATGAGAAAATTAATCAATATAACCAATATCAAAAAGGAAATAGAACTGCATCAAACTTATTCAATTTTGTATTTTTTAATTAAATATCCACTATGTCAAAGAAACTGGATAATGCGTGCTAATATATGTATTTTCATTTTATGAATCAAGTTTGATACAAAACATAAACATAAAAATAGAAAGTGAGAAGAAATAGCTGGAATTGGAGTATCATTTAACTCTGTAGAAAATGTATTCATTCCTTTCATAGACATTTATTGGGCACCAAATATGTGACAGGTAATATGCATTATATAATTTATGCCATTATGGATGACATGTATTTCCTTTCCTCAAAGAAATCACTTTTTGTCCCCTAAGCATTTTGTTACTCTTTCCCTTATTCATTCACTCAATAATTATTTCACTCAATAATTATTTATTGAGTGCCTACTTATGTAATGGACATTATGTTGTTTGTTGGGTAAATAATGGTGAACATCAATCCCTCAATGATTTACTCATCACCATAATGAGCTCATTTGGATTATCAGTAAATTTCTTTAATGTAATACAAATTATTGTTATTATTATCATCATCATCATCATCATCATCATCATCATCATCATCATTATTTTGGTCCATGATCAGCAAGTAGACCTTAAACCAGTTCACCAACATCCTCTCAGACACTTTGGAAATATATTCAAACTCTCCTAGCATGTCTTTTCCAAACCACTCTCTATATAGCTTATCACATCTTTGAAACCACTTACACTGAAATTACAATAAAATGCAAACTCTGTTTTAGTGATCAACAAAGACCTGAGATTTAACTCAGGCATTTTCACCTACCAACCTATGTAAGGTATCATAATTGTAGCCCATCCTCATTTGCCCAGTGAGTCCAATGACTGGTCCTTTCTAGTACTTTAGGTCTCTTAAATCTTATTTTCACAGAAAGATAATCTCTGGTAACTCTACCTTTCTAGCTCTTTGCTTCTCAGAGTATTATCATCTGGAGTACCATGTTAGTTTCTGTCACAGTATAAATGGGAAAATAAATTCATAAGCTTTTAGTTTATAGGAACTAGGGATAGGTCTACAGAAACTATGAATAAGTAAACAGATTTTTATAATTCTAGGTGATAAAAGTACTATGATGATATAAGTGCAGGCTATACTAATCACTAATCAAAATGTTAAGCATAACCCCATCTCTAAGTTTCCACAAAATGTATAAATTAATATGCACAAGATTAGTAGAGCTCGCTGTCCAAAGTCAGAAAGTTCGGATTTGAAAAAAAGAAGAAGAAGAAGAGTTATGAGCTGTGTGAAGTACAAAAATATTAGGAATAAACAAGAATAAATTAAAGAGATAAGTAAGGACCAGATCATAAAGTACTTCATAATCCATTTGAAGGAATTTAGTCTTTGTCTTGGGTATCGTAGGTGCTGTTGAATGTACTTTAGTTACCAGTAACTTCAGTATAGGGGTGCTATATTAGTTTTCTACTGCTGCCCCAGCAAATTATTCAAATTTAGCAACATAAAACAACACCACTTTGTTTTTTCCCAGTTTATATGGTCAGAAGTCTATGTACAGTGTGGCTCCATCTGCTTTATACTTCGAGTTCACAAAGCTGGAATTAAAGTGTTGGCGGGGCTTTCCTGAGGTTCTGAGATCATCTGTTTGCAGGCTCATTCAAGTTTTTGGCAAAATTCGATTCCGTGTGATAAGATTGAGGTGCCTATTTTCATTCTATCTGTCCCCTAGGGATTCTTCTTAGCTACTAGCACACTTCCCATATCCTCTGGCTCATGGCCCCCTTCAAAGCCAGCAAAGTCAGTTACCCCTCATGCTTAGATTTCTGCCTTATCTCTCTTACACATATCTGCTACCATCCTCTTCTGCTTTTAAAGGCCCAGGTGACCATCTTGGCTCATGTGTATGATCCGGTTACTCTCTTTGTCTTAAGATCAGGTGATTAGTAAATTTAAATCTATCCGCAATGTCCGTTAGTTTAGTATTTAATTAAGTAACCAAGGTACAGATATCTTTTGAACTCTGCCTACCAAAATGAAGCAAGGAGAGCAGCTGAAATTGTTAAATTGATATAAAGGAAATGTCATGATACCTGAAATGACGTAGTAGGACATGAAATATCAAAAATAAAGCTGTGTTCTAGTTTGGGAGATGTGTGGATGGTGGTTGCACTCTGAGACAGCAAACATATTAGGAAAAGTTTAAAGAAAGACCTTGATTTCATATGGAACTTAATGAGTTTGCAAAGTCTGTAAGACATCAAATGAATGCAAATATTTAAGTGGGGAGAGTGTATATGGCTTTGGTAATCAAGACAAGTGACACATACTGGGGTACACAATTTTAACTTCGTCAATATATAAATAT
>CM052800.1:19839606-19859135 GCA_028533885.1 Nasua narica | reverse complement strand
CCCCCCCCCCCCCCCCCCCCCGCTTGTGTTCCTTCTCTCTGTCAAATAAATAAATAAAATCTTAAACACACACACACCACACACCACATATTTCAGGCCCTTATCTCAGACTTATTCAGCCAAAACTGCTCTAGTGACTAACTAGGATTCTAACCTTTAATAAATGTTCTAATCTGGTAGGTTTCTACCAAATCTCTCACATATTTCAGTAAATTGGACAATGCCAATCTCTACCTGCTTACACTGCTTTAGTACATATGAGATTAGAAATCTGCGTTTTACCAAGTTGCAATTGATTAAGGCAATTTCTAGCTTCTACTCCGGCAAACACTGACGGAATACACATCAAATATGCACTTTGATTAGTTGGGTAATTGACTACATGTGTGCAACCTCCCCGCCTCTTTATGAAATGTAACCACTTCTAAGTTAGGATTTAAACATATTTTTCCCTTGGGGCACCTGGGTGGCTCAGTCCTTAAGCAGCTGCCTTGGGGCTCAGGTCCTGATCCCAGGGTCCTGGGCCCACAGCAATTGGCTCTGTGCTCAGCAGGAAGCCTGCTTCTTCTTCTCCCACTCCCCCTGCTTGTGTTCCCTCTCTCACGTTCTCTCTCTCTCTCTCTGTCTCTCTGTCAAATAAATAAAATCTTAAAAAAATTTTTTGTTCCCTTGAATTCCTACAATTTCCTTGGTTTCAAGATTAAATTTTTCAATACATTTGTTTTCTAATTATTGTCCACTCACTTTATCAAAATTTAACTTGGAAACTACTGAATGTTAATCACAGAAAATTGGCGTTTGATCTATGTTTTAAAAATTTACTCTTGGGCGATTGCATGGCTCAGTTGGTTGAGCAACTACCTTTAGCTCAAAGGGTCATGATCCTGGAGTCCTGGAACGGAGTTCTGCATTGGGTTCCCTGCTCAGCAGAGGGCCTGCTTCTCCTTCTTACTTTGCCCCTCTTTTGCTCATTTTCTCTCATTCTCTCTCTCTCTCTCAAATAAGTAAAATCTTAAAAAAAAAAAAGATTTACTCTTTCATTTAGAAAGTCATATTTTATTGAAATAAGTACATTTTAACACTAAAAGATTTGTTAGGTGGAAAACATAGTACTTTGAGGAATTAATTACAAGCTTTACATTATATCTTTCCTTCAAGAGGGGCAAAAGAATTTGTATATATTATCTAACTCACTTACACATGTTTTTCAAATAATCATGGACTCATAGACTACATAAAAACTAAACATTTTGCACTGCAAAAGAATGGAACTGGGTCACTTTCTTATATCATACACAAAAATAAACTTAAAATGGATTAAAAATCTGAATCCATAAAACTCCTAAAAGAAAACAGGCATTAACGTCTTAGACATTGGTCTTAGTAAATTTTTTTGGATCTCTCCTCCGGCGAAGGCAAAAAAAGCAATAGAAATCAATTAGAATGATATCAAACTAGAAAGCTTTTCTATTATAAAGGAAACCATCAACAAAATGAAAACGCATCCTACTGAATAGGGGAAGACATTTGCAAATGATATATTTCATAAGGGTTTATTATCCAAAATATATAAAGAAGACCTACAACTCAACATCAAAAACAAAATAAAACAAAGCAAAAATAATCTCATTAAAAAATAAAGAACCTGAATAGACTTTTCTTTTTCAGAGAAGATATACAGATGGCCAACAGACACATGAAAAGATGCTCAAAAGATATCAAAAGATGATCATGAGGATAATGCAAATCAAAATCACAATAAGATGTCAAGTCACTACTGTCAAAATGCCTATTATCAAAACACAAGAAATAGTAAGTATTGGTGATATGGAGAAAAGAGAATCTGTGGACTGCTTGTGGGAATGCAAACTGGTGCAGCCACTATGGAAAACAGTATGGAGATTTCTCAAAAAATTAAAAGAGAAATACTCTATGATCCAGCAATTCTATTTCTGGGTATTTATCTGAAGAAAACAAAAACACTAATTTGAAAAAGACGTGTGTAGCTCTGTGTTCATTGCAACCTTATTTATAATAGCCAAGACATGGGAGTAACCTAGGCATCCATAAACAGATAAATGAGTAAAGAAAGTCTGGTGTGTGTATATATATATATGTATATATATATATATGTATACACACACATACATATATATACATATGTATGTATATACATGCACATACATACATATACATACACACTTACATATATGTTTATATACAAACACATATATATTTATATACATACACACACACATTCGTACACACACATTGGAATATTATTTAACTATTAAAAAAATGAAATATTGCCATTTGGTGCAACGTAGAACTAGATCTGATAAGTGAAATAAATCAGGCAGAGAAAGAGAAATGCTTTTCACTTTTTTATGCAATCTAAAAAGAAAATGAACCAGCAAAAAAAAAAAAAAAAAAACGAGAAACAGAAACAGACTCATAAACGCAGAGAATAAACTGTTGGTTACCAGAAGGGTGGGGGATTGGGAGTATGGATGAAATAAGTGAAGGGGGTTGATTAAGAGCTACAACCTTCTAGTTATAAAATAAGTTAGTTTTAATGATATGAAATACAGCATTGGGGACGGAGTCAACAATGTTGTGGTAAGTTTGTATGGTGACAGATGGTAACTACACTTATTGTGGGTGATTTTTTTCATATTGTATATACATGTTAAATCATTATGTTGTATACCTGAAACTAATATAACATTGTATGTCAACTACAGTTTAATAAAAAAGTAATAATGATTGAAAATATTTTAAAAATCACAAACACGTTAATAAAGACATTATTCGCTGACATTCATTGTAACCTTAAATATACACACATGCTCACACACACACATATTATAACATGGCTGTTGACAAATTCAACCAAAAAAAACTGCATTTATTATTAATTTCCTGAACTTTACATCTGAAACTAATGATATACTATATTTTGGCTAATTGAATTTAAATAAAAAAATATTGAACAAGGAATTCTACATGATCATCTATATTAAATACGTAAGTACATTTGTCTCGATGTTACCAAAATTAGTGATGGGCATGTCAATAACATAAGCTTTCCAGATTTCCAGTCAGCTCTTTTTAATGACCAAAAGGGACAAATACGATTTATCTTTCACTTTGCTATGTTGAGATGGATTATAATCCTGAACAGCATATCCAGCAGGGCAGAGTATGATAACTACTTGGAAGATGAACATGTTTTCCAATGTGCATCCAGGGTGGGAGCCCAAACGGAATTATTAATTATCAAACCGTTTCCATATGCTTGAATGGCCTTAATAATCTTGCTTAGAATTCTTGGCAGAACACTCTACAAAAAATATTCTACAAGGGGTGCTAACATCAAGTTTTATAAATCAATAATTCAAAGTAGCCAAAGGAATTCTTTTTTTTTTTTAAAGATTTTATTTATTTATTTATTTATTTATTTATTTATTTATTTATTTGACAGAGAGAGAGAGGGGGGAGAGAGAGAGAGAGAGAGAGAGCATTCACAAGTAGGCAGAGAGGCAGGCAGGGAGAGAGGGGGAAGCACGCTCCCTGCAGAGCAGAGAGCCCAGTGTGGGGTTTGATTCCAGGACCCTGAGATCATAACCTAGAGCTGAAGAAGAGGCTTTAACACACTGAGCCACCCAGGCACCCCGAAGCAGCCAAAGGAATTCTAAGGAAACTTTTCTTTCAGGAAATTTGTCCTGCCTTCAGTCGACACTGCCTAAACAGAAATCATTTTCCAACTCTATTTAGTTGTTTGTTTGTTTTTAGAATATCCCTCTACAACATTCCAAGGGAATCTTCTGTGTATCTTGAGTGTCCATTCCCATCATATCATATATTTTTTGTTTGATTTTGCCAAAAACAAAACTAAAGATTCCTCATCAGAAATTAGTCATGGAGGTAACACCAGTAGGTAGGTGGCTATTATTCATCATTTCACAGAAGAGTCAAGTTAGGGAGATGACTACATTAATTTGTTAGTTGGATGGAAGACCTAATGGCCATTAGCTATCAGTAACAACAGCTAGAAAATGTCCTGGCACTTATTTGGTATTTAATTAGTGTAATGCATAAGTGATCAAGTAAGTAATTGCCTGAATAGAGGAATGAATAAAACAAACAGAACTTGTTCTTATGAATCCATTTTAGTTACAAGTTTTTTATTTCCTTTACCAGAGGTCCTTAATGCTTTCTGTATTTCTTAGTCTAAATTTTATATTTGTGCTCTCATGTAGCCAGTGAATCTAACACTACAGTTTCTCTTATGTTTTTCTCTAGAGTATTCTTGTTAATAAATGATATGGCTCTTTAAAAGGAAGGTGGTATCTATTGATGGACACAAGTTGCTTCCGGACCTTGGCTATTGTAAATAATGCAGCAATAAACATAAGGGCGCATATACCTTTTCAAATTAGAATGTATAAAGAAGATATGTTATATTTGTAAAACAGAATATTACTAGGCCATAAAAGAGAATGAACTCTTGCCATTTGTACAACTTGCAGGGACCTGAAGGGTATTAGGTTAAGTGAAATAAGTCAGACAGAAAAAGACAAATAACATATGAATTCACTTACACGTAGAATCTAAAAAAACAGAACCTTCCAACCAACCAACTACCACTATCACCAACAAAACAGTAACAGGTCCATAATATAGAGAATGAACTGGTTTTTGCCAGAGAGCAGGAGAATGGGAGCATGTGTGAAATGGATGAAGGGGATTAAGAGGGACAGTTGTGGAATAAATAAATCGCAGGATCCGGAGGTTCAGCATTAGGAATATATTCCATGGTATTATAGTAACATTGTATGGTGACAGATAATCACTGCGCTTGTGGTGAGCATAGCATAACGTATAGAGTTGTCTAATCTCTATATTGTAATCTGAAACTAGAGTAATACTTTGTATCAATTATACTTCAATAAAAAAATGGTTGGAGGGGTTGGAAGGAAAGTCATTTACATTTCATTAACAGGTAAAATGTGTCCTAGGTCTACTGTGATTCTGGGACATTCTTATTTATTTACGTATTTATTTATTTATTTATTTAAAGATTTTCTTTATTTATTTGAGAGAGATAGAGCGAGAGAGAGCATGAGAGGGGAGAAGGTCAGAGGGAGAAGCAGACTCCCCGTGGAGCCAGGAGCCTGACGCGGGCCTCGATCCCGGGACTCCAGGATCATGACCTGAGCCAAAGGCAGTTTCTTAACCAACTGAGCCACCCAGGCGCCCCGATTCTAGGACATTCTTAATATTAAAACTACAACATTTGTTTTATAGGATCCCATCAATTTCTAGGGAGTAGAGTGAAACTTTTGTTAGTCTTCTGAGACACCTACTTCACAAGTTTGTGGATGCCATTGAATATATTTCTTGCATAAATATAATTCATCTGTATTCTCTAGAAGGATAAAATATTTTTTAGAAATGACTAGAATTTACTCAGCACTTCCCACTATAAAGCAGAGAGTTTCATTTTAAGCATTTTGTTATTTGACATATTTCTTATCTCTGATTAGGAACAAAGAAAAGGGAAAATATGGTGAAATAATGAAGGGAGGATTTATAGGAAAAAGTGTTGAAAATATGTCTCTCACTGAGATTCCCTGAAAGGGAATTGCCCTCTGGCTTACTAAATACACAGTGGTCACTGGTTTTTGAAGGCTGCCTTAAATATTCAAATTCACTTGTGGCTTAAGATCTACCTGGCATACAAACTGGAATATTATAATAATTATTAACATTTATTGAACACACACTACATGGTAGGCGCTACACTAAGTGTTTTAAATAATAACTGATCATTACTTTTAAATGTCAGCAACCCTGTGAGGTAGACCTATTGTTCTTTCCATTTTACATATGAGGACACTGAAGTTCAGAATATAAAGTAGCATTTTCAACTACTAGGTGGCAGACCTAGGATTTAAAACATTTCTCTCTGATTCCAAATCCCATGTTACTAATAATATGTGTATTCATTAATTTCTTCAGCCATCAAAAGATTTATTCATGTCCTGCACTGCAGGAGACAAGCAAAAACAAGAGAATGTGCCTACCCCCATGGATTAAATAATTATGCACCATGGGACTAATAGATATTTATTAAATCATATAAGTCAATAACTGAATCTTTTAATGATATCCTTGTCTTAACCAAGTATAACACCTTACATGCCTTTTTTTTTTCTAATTATTTTCCTTAGGTCTTTGATACCGTGAAAAATGAGCTAAATTGACATATTCTTTTCTTATCATTCTTGGAATTTTAAAAATATTACTGATTTGTCTTAGAGTAAATTAAATAAGTAAATATAAAAAACAAAACTGATTAATTGCTGGTTTTTGAAGTGACACTTGTTCCCACTCCTTCCCAATGCCTGGTTTTGGTAATATATTAGTTCAATAGCTGGAAACACTAGAAACACTCTAAACTGGAATTTCTCTGTCCCATGTCCTCCTGATACTTTTGCTCTAGTCACTGAATTGCATTTATCCCTTTTATTCTCTTGTGACAGTATGATATAACAGTCACACAATGATGAGCAGATTTGATTTGCTTATTTTTAAATCTATGCCTTATTACAAGTAAATCTCTCATGCTTGATCATTCACCCTGTTCCTCTGATTTTATCTCCTAAGGACTTCAGAAATCCATCCATGCCTTCGTGTTACTATTACCACTTCTCTCAGTCACACACACACATGTTGTTTTATCTGAAGAACATGACCCTCCTAACTGGTGTCCCTGTTTCTACTGTTGCCTTCCCACAGCACACCCACGCCATGCACTGTGTTATCTAGAAGCACCCACGCCATGCACTGTGTTATCTAGAAGCACCAATGAGTTAAGGTGCAAATCTGTCATAGCACTTTCATTACACAGTATTCCAACATCTATAATACTTTACTACATTAGAAAGAGATGGTTGTATTCCCAAATTATTACAGGTTCCTTTAACTAAGGGTGAATATCTTTATCTATGTATTGTAACACTGAGTAATACCTATAGCACAGTGTTATTTAGAAAACATTTGTTGAACTGACCTGAAATAAATATGCATTAACTTTGCAGAGAGACTAATTATTTATTTGGCTTATGATTGCTATCTTTCCTTCATTCCTTGCTTCCATTGTTCTCTTCCTTCATTCCTTCCTCCTTCTTTCCTTTCTTCCTTCTTCTCATTCTTAGAGTATTTTTTATACGCTTATTATTGACAGGATCCTGGCATTTGGGATCCAGCAAAACAAAAGTCTATGCCTTGCTGAAGCTAGGTTGTGTAATTAAGAATTAAAAATAAAAGTAGAAAAGATAGTAGATAGATTATATAATATAGTATCAGATTTAAGTCCTATGGGGAAAATAAGTAAAAGTTGAGCAAAGTAGAGATGATCCAGAATGCCAGAGGGGACAGTTGGAACAGGTTGAAGTATGAAACAGGGCTGTCCAAGTAGATCTCATTGAGAACGCAAGATCTGAGCAAACATGTGAGGGAGGTGAAGGGATGAACCAAATAGATCATCTCAGGAAAACTCATCTCAGGCATAGAAAAAAGCTGTAGCAAAGCCAGCTCGTATTTGATATCTCCCTTTACCTGATTTTCACCAGCTAAAGATACAAGTCTAACCTACACTGAAGACCTTTAAAAAACTGAATTACTATTGCACATGAAAATTGATTTGTCCTATAGTTCATGGCTATAGAATTGGCACTGTAGTGTTCATTCACTTGGATTAGTTACTGTTTCTAAGCAGCAGCTCTGAGTACTGGAAGGAAGATTGTGCCAGAAGGTAACTGTATGTGGGAGGAGGGAGAAAAGCTGTGAGAAATTCAACTGAAGCAGTTGTCGAGGCAGGCTAATGCCACAGAAGGGCCAGGGACCAGAGCGCCAGATGAATGCAGAGTGGCCAGAAGCGAGGCACCAGATACCGACGTGGGAAAACGCAGTTCTAAGAGAAGAGGAAACTTCTAGGCCTATTGACTGGGTAACATGAAGACAGAAGCTCAGGCATGAAGGAACATCGAAGAAAGAAAACAGACACAACATTTTTCTTAAGTCGTAGCAAGTCAATAAATAACTAGATTCACCAAAAGTTGCTTTTCTGTGAACAAAGGCTTCATTAAAGATTCATAAGACTAGTAAAACAGATGCAAACAGTGGGAACAATTAATAAGACCTCTACAGAGGCAGGGGTAGGCATTTATCTGCTTGTGACATCTTAGAGAATTTTTTTCAGGACAATCAAATCAAGAACTTTTTCCCCCTATATATTTATTTTGCTCTTATAGTGGGTGGTGTAGTCATATTTTAACACTGTAAGAACTCACAGAGTCCTTCCAGAAGAATTTGCAAAGAAAAAATGATATAATGAACATCATGAAGAATACAACTTCTTTTTCTTGCAGTTTTATAAAACAAACATACAAACAAAATTGACAACATCCAGAAGACAGACCATAAGTTTATGCTTGTTGTCTTCTTCACTGTTTTTTTTCTTTTTCCCCTTTTATATTTCTTTTTTTTAAAAGATTTTATTTATTTATTTGACAGAGAGGAGAGAGATCACAAGTAGGCAGAGAGACGGGCAGAGTGGGAAGAGGCTCCCTGCTGAGCAGAGAGCCAGATAGGGGGGAGCCCTGGGACCCTGAGATCAACCTGAGCTGAAAGCAGAGGCTTTAACCCACTGAGCCACCCAGGCGCCCCACCCCCTTTTATATTTCTTTATTCAATTGAGTTACACAGGGAATCCTTTGATGAGAGAGTTTTAATTCTTAGGTTATACATATGATTTTGGGTTGTCTAGTTAAGGGCTGAGAATGCTGGTGATGCCAGCAGTTTACCGGAGGGGCAAAACAAGCAAATATAAGAAGTGTGTGGGAAGACATTTTCATGGGAAATTTTCATGGGACATTTTCAAGGGAAGCCTTGTCCATAGTGATTGGCTCACAGAAACTACAACAGGGGACAAACCAGGAAGATGATGCTTCCAGGGGACATGCTTATACAAGGTAAGTATCTAACAACAAAGAATGACAAAGATTGTCCAGAAAGGTACATGAAGAATTAGAAAACACTCTCAGGAAACTTGGGAAAGGATGATTTTAAGACCATGTGGTCAATGCTTGCAATTGTTGCAGGAGGGCAAAGGGGGATGTGATCTGAGACGTCAGTCCTATGAATTCAGGCATTAGAAGACTGGGACTAAGCAACAATGGGAAAATGAGGAAACAATGGGAAATGAGTCTATGGAGTCTGGGAGGGCAGTGAGCAAATAAATACTAGGTTTCAGGGTTTAGCAATGCATGAAAAGACAGAAAGGAAGGAATTGTGTAATTGTAGAGTAGTCTGGGTCAGAGAATTATCTATTAAGAACAGACGACTTTCTTTTTTTTTTGCTGAGGTTAAGGCAGGTAAAGGGCATATACTTAAAGCACCAAAGCAAAAGATGGAACAATTATCGAACAATTATACAATAACAGTAATAAGCACAATTTGAGTACTAGGTGCTAAGTTCAGTGGTTTATATTTTCTACTTCCTAATCTTCCTCCAGTGGAGTTATTAATACCGTTAGTTTTCCAAAGAGGAAACTGAAGCAATTATGACATGGCCCAGAGTGCATAGTTCACACTTTGTGGAAAGGATATTTAAATCCAATTTTGTTAAAGCAAAAACCCATACACTTTATTGCAATTCTCATGGGCTAGATGGGTGGTATTAGGAGCAAGGGGATAGGGGAGGGCTTTGTATTGAAACTGAATAATGATGAAAGCATGAAGAAAAGAGTATTGATTTCTCTGTGTGTGTGCACGCACATGTGATACAAATAGTAAGGGATTTAAGCCTGAAACGGTGCTGAAATTTAGAGAATTTTAAACTTGTGAGGAATCAGGAATGTAGCTGATAAAACTGAACAAAATATTTACTGAGCGATGTTGACAGAATAGCTAGTGAAAATATCAGATATGTAGCATTAGGGAGCTCAGAAAAAAAAAAGTGTTCTTCGTAGTCACCACATATAGGGCACCAGGCTCTGGGCAGCTTCCTCTGTATCACCTGGAATGAGATAAGAAACACATTTTATTGGAGAAACTCAAAAGTCCAAGATTAGCAAGAGAGATTATAAATCAGCTTCTCTTTCATCATCCCTATAATGAAGTGAATGGGACCAGGTGCACTTTAGATCCTCAGAATGTACTTATGGTCCCAAACACTGTGGAATGGTAGAGATATTTTGAAAATGCTTTCTGTATTTTTGGCTTCTTGAGCAAAGTGAATTGACATGTTAGAGAATGTCTCCTTTACTTCAGACCTATTTGCTCTTCACTTTCAAGCACATTAGATCTAGAGCCATCTACTCCTATCCAAAAGATAATAAAACTAATTCCACCCCAGCAACCATAGGGAAATTCTAAGAGTCCTAAACCTGCAGACTTACCTTCTTTTCCCTCTGGAGACACTGATTGGTATTCTAGACGGCAAAAACACAGTCTTTACCCTTCCCTTCCCCAGAAGAATGTGTTTACATTAGAGACATTAAATTCCTTTCCTCTCAAGAGGTGAAAGAAACAAGATGTGTAAGTACCAGATTCATATTTTCAGGGTTCCTGCTCTATAACACAGATCCTGGTATGTGTAGGATAGCATCTGACTCTCATCACATTGCTCTGAAGAGAGGAGAATTCAGCCAAAGAAGAATCAATGCGGTTATTACTACAACAATAGTAATCTCCCTGTCCCATAAGCCTTGGGTCTACTTTTAAAATAATAGGAATAAATATAGGTATGAGAAACTCATCACATTGCACTCATATGCTATTACCTTTTCTATTTGAAGTTCAAACTTGAAAATAAAATTATCATTGTGACGACAAGCAATCTGTGTTTGAATGCAGCTATTTCCAGGAGTTGTCTGAGAGCCAGGCATCCAGTGTGCAGAGTCAGGGGTCCATAAGGAGTTTTGATCCTTTCACCTGTGAGAGGGAGAAAGACACTGACTCCATGGAAATTCTAGCCTGGTGCAGTTCTTTTGCCCGCAGAAGGAATCCTGATAGTGAGCAGTAGAGTTTCAAAGAGGCCTACTCTTTGCATAACAGAAAAGAAAATGTGGTTGGTCAATATAGGATATGGCACAATCCAAAGAAGATGGGAATGGAGGATGTTAGTGAGAATATCATTGAAATAACTAAGCAAATTTTTGAGGTTAAATTGGAAGGAAAATGAGTCAGATGGAATTCTAGAATACTGGAAAACTGGATAGTAAAGAGTCATTTTGTTAACGTTAAACTGAACAGTGACTTCAGTGGGAGAAGTGTGGAGATTTTGGAGGGGTCCTTATTTAGAATTGGTCAAGGAATATCAGATTTTAACACACGAAAGGTGTTACATCTCTGGACAGTGAGATAGTCTAGGATGTTATGCTAAGAATAGATTGTTTAAATAGAAAAGAATAGTAGGTGGTTGAAGGGAGTAGGTTAAGGAAAATCACATCTTCAAATGATCTCTTTGTGAAGATCTTAGTGTTGCCGAGCATTAAAACAAAGGGTGGAAACTAGCCTATGACCCAGGTGTGGAAGGTATGGGTAAGATATGACAAGGAGGGGATGGAATCTGTATAATTAGGAGATGTTATTTTCAAGAAGTTCTTGCAGGATGCAATATAGAAGCAGAAATAAAGTATCCAGAAAAATACTAACTCAATATCAAGACCCTATGTTATAATGAGTTGAGAAACGAGGATATGAAAAATGAGAAGCCCATATCTGAGACTGTGCCATTAAACCTCTTTTCTATACATCCTACAAATAACTGTTACCTTGTAAATTATCTGGTCCAGCTTGAACTTAACCTTCTTTACAAGAACTGAGTCATTCATCAAACTAGGTTTGAAAACTGCCACTCACAAGCAAAGCAAAATCATTTGCCTTCTCGATCCACAACTTTCCTAATCCACAAAACATGGATCTTACAGTCTAACTTATTAAATTGGATATTTGCTTGGATATTAAATGAAGTGATATGTATAAACTGCATAAATATTTTAGCATAGGACAAGTCACAGAGTCTGTGTTCAATGTATGACTTTTATCATTATTTTATTAACAGTTTCTTCCTCAGCAATGCCCTCATTGCCAAAGCCATTGGCCTTTTTTGCCATCAAGTATTCTTTTTTTGCATTTTATCATATCCTCTAGCCATTCTAAAGTTATGGTTTACGTTTCCCAATATGAGACACTGAAACAGAGATGCATATTCATTTGGGATCAACACTTGTGGAAGGAGGGGAGAGAAGAAGAAATTGAATTGCAATACAGACCCAATAAAGCCTTGGTAAAACTCCTGGGGAAATGTGGAGTGAATATTGCTTATCAGTGTTGGCCCATGTTGGGCCAAATGCCAGATGTTTTTATGTCTGACTCACCCAGTCACCAGATATGGACGACCGAAGCAATGGAGTAACCCCCCATGAGGTGTCTCCTCTGCAGTTGAGGCAAACACATGGTCAAACTGAAGAGGCCAGTAGCTGGAGGCTGTCTGCTGACCATATTCATGGCAGCTGGGACAAGTTCTTCCTCGAGGGAAAACCTGGAAGGCTCTTTCCTGGGTCTTCCACACTAATTTCTGCCTTACATTAGCCACTTGCTTAAAAAGTAATTTTTATTTAAGCCATTACTTTACAAGTTTTGTTCTTGTAATCCTAATTAGAATATAAGCTACACACTGTAGGAACCGAGTTTAATTTTTGTCTTATAGGCATCATAGATAGCACCATACAGAGTATGCAGCAAAAACGAAGTATGAAGAAAGTACCTATTTTTTGAATTATGGATAAAATAATTCAAATTGTAGCATCTCTTTTATCCAAATTACATTGTGAATATTGTTAGAATCTTTATAATAATAATAACTATTATTATTATTAGAGTGGGAAGTGGGGAGGGACAGAGGGAGAGAAAGAGAGAGAATCTTAAGCAGGGTCCACACCCTGTGCGGTACCCTACCGGGGGCTCCATCTTACAACACTAAGATCACACCCTGAGCCTAAATCAAAAGCCAGAGGCTCAACTGAATGAGATTTTAGCCCATGTTAAAATCTATTCTGAAGGGCAAGTCAGTATGTATTTTAGGATAAGTACCAATTATCTTAATTGTGTGGCAGACATTGTGTAAGTACACCCTTGGCCTGACAGAAGTTATCCACTTAAAATACATGTATTAACTTCCAATTTTATGTCAGGTGCTGCTCTCAGCCCTGGGGAATGCAGCAGCAAACAAAGCAGACCACTTATCTGTCCTCACATAAATGATTTTCTGGTAGTACTACAGTGGCTCTCTGAAGAGAACCACCAGAGCTTCACTATAAAACAAAGAAATATATCGCCACAGTTGACCTGATGGAATGGCAAGACAGACTTCCACAGGTGGTTCTTACTCTGCTTTGTGGAGCAAAGTGTGTTAGTCAACTGAGAAGATTCCTAGCCTTGGTGAAGTGTTTTAGGAACAACTTCAGAGGAATGTTCCAAGTACCTGACCCACTTGGTAGGAGAAAGCTGGCATGTCTTTTAGTCCCACTGGAGATCCCAGCACTGGATTTTTAGTTCCGATAATAGTTATGGTTTAACACACAAAGCCCAACCCTTCAGTTCCTGACAACAGGCATTTTGTGGATTCTGCAACCTGTTTCTCTGTGCAAAAGCACAAAGTATCCATACCCTGGGTGTTATCTGCCTTCATACAACACCCGTATCAAACACTCCTTACCTATGTCAGCATATGGCGAAAGCAAGGAGTTGAGGTAGTGGTCCCAACTCAGAAAAAAAGGATGGACATAATCTAGTGGGTTGGGGTCTGACTACTGAGTAATATTGATTTTCTAGTTGCCTACCATGAAACTATAGTCCACTTACACAATTACAACAATTATTCGATCTACACTATGACCTCTGTTCCTAAATAAAATTTAGAATTACATAACCGCCAACAGGGGTATTGCTTACCTCCCAGTGGCCAGGTAAGTAGCCCTACAGTTGGCAGAAAAAAAGTTGGGAGCTTAAAGCTGCACTGTGAACAAAAGCAAAGGTTAAAAGCATTATTTTAAAAAGTGCTTCACCCTGGGGATGTCTTCTGGAAATGTAAACAGCCCTCTTGGGAGAAGTTAGAGCACTTTGAGCATTTGTGCATCTGTGATTTCATCCCAGAGGAGCAAATTTCTTACACACCAATACAGATCTGTGTTAGCAGCAGAGCTCTTTTCTCTGGGACTTCATCATGTTGAAAGGTACATGAGTTCGTGTAGTGCAGTACGGTGCAAAGGCAGAAAAATCACAACGAAACATCTTCCAAAAAGGAAATGAATTGACATGAAGGAGGCAACGAAGGGCACTGAATAGGGGCCACTTGAGCACATAGATTTTGCTAACTGTTTGTATAATTTATTACATGTGTGCGTCTATGAAGGTATAAAGGATATTGTAAGCCAGTGTATAAAGGAATCATCATCATCATCATCATTATTATATGTCATATGTTATATGTCAACTTCCACCTGAAATATATATTTTTTCTCTTTCAGAAATCCTCTTCTACCATGGTCATTGTCACTCCAGAAACAACAACAACAAAAAGATTGATTACCTTCCCTGAAATCTCCTTGCGGCCCACAAGTAAAATGCAAAGAATTAAAAAGGTAAACCATCAGTAAAAGGTCTATGTTGCTCTGCAGAGTCTTTCCATAAACTTTCTTTTAAAATCTTTTCTACACCCAGCTATCAGCAACATTTCCCTACAGTGGAGGGGGGGAGGGCGATGCACGGGGTATTTTTATAGATCATAAAATATCTCCTTCCTTCATTTTCCCCTTTTATGCTTCTTTCCTTCTTTTCTTAACTTCTTTTCTTCCTCACCCCTTCCTTCTTTTCTTCAAATACTTGTGTAGCAGTTTATGCAAAACAATCGAAGTTATTTATTATGCCTTTGTTCATGTTTTTGATGACTTACGGTATGAGTGATGACGTTTTATCTATACCAAGGATTTGTGCTCAATGGTTTTCTTCTTTGTGCAAAATTTAATTCATTTGCCTCAAGGTCAAGAGGCAACATATTGATTTATAGCTGCCAGCTTGATTGTATTTTTTTGCTAAAAATATACTTTTAAAATATTAAAATATGTTAATTAATAATAATTGCTTATGTAACCCAATAAGTTTAAATGAAAAACAAACTCATTTCACTTTTTATGATCTGATTCAACATTTTACGCAAATGTTTTTGTCCTTGGGGTTAGGGATAATTGGTGCCCTTTGTATAGGACAGGGAAATCTAAAAATAATATAAATGTGTTATATTAGTTTCCTAGGGCTTTGGTAACAAATTATCAAAAACTTGGTGGTTTAAAACGATAAATTTTTATTTAGCTCGAAAAAGTCAGGAAGCCAGAGGACTGAAATCAAGTTTTCAACAGAGCCATGCTCCTTCCAAAGGCTGTAGATAAGAAAACTTCCTTACTTTTCACAACTTTTGGTGTCTGCTGCTGCTCCTCAGTTTGTGGCCACATAGTACCAATCTTTGGCTCTGTCTTCATAGGACCTTCTTCCTGGTGTCTCTTATGTGTCCTTTTCTCTTAGAAGCTCATTTGCATTGGATTAAGGGCCCACCCCAGGCCAGTATGATTTTGTCTCAATCCTTACCTTTATTATATCTGCAAGGACCCTCTTTCTAAATAAGATCATATTCTGAGGTTGTGGGTAGACATGAATTCTGGAAGGACACTACTAAACCCACTACATGCATTAATGCAAAAGGTGAGCATTCTAGGGTTGTTACAAGATTAGATGGATGCTGGGATAGCCCACTAAAAGCTTTCTTGAGTGAAGGACTCACTGGGGTTGCCGCTGGATACCTTTGAAGGCAGGATACCTTGAAACATCAGTAATCCTTTTTGGGAATTATCTCAGCTGAAATGGGCCACCAAGAGGCCAGGATTCTCTGAGCAGCTTGTATCCAATGACTGACTGATGGGAGAAAGGGGATAAACACACAACCCTCTTTCCCCCATTCCTTATAGTTCTCAAGGAACATCATGTCTCCTTGCTCTAAGCAGGTCAGCTCAGGTTTCCACTGAGATTGTATTGCATGTAGACATCTCCATCTGCCTAATGCAGTTCTTATCCTTCCTGTCTTTCTCTTCTCCTCTCTTCCTGGGTGCCTCAAAGAGCCATGCACTTACAAACCTCCCTTCTACTAAACTTGTTCAAGATTCTACTTCCAGGGGGTTTCCTCCTGCCATATAAGATATGGATACACAACTTATATGAATGTTTCACAAAATAATACAGTTCTCCATTATCTATGATACCTTTTACTATTATTATTGTGTTTTATTGCATCCTATCCTATTCTATTCTACCTGTCCTATCTATCCTATCCTATCCTATACCATCCTACTCTGTCTTATCATCTTATCCTAACTATCATCTTAACCTATTTTATCTTAAACTGTTCCATTCTGTCCCATTGTCTATTGTGGGCAGAGATTAGAGAATCTTTTTTTTTTTTTTTAAGATTTTATTTATTTATTTGACAGAGAGAGAGAGATCACAAGTAGGCAGAGAGGCAGGCAGAGAGAGAAGGGGAAGCAGGCTCCCCGCTGAGCAGAGAGCTCATGCGAGGCTCGATCCCAGGACCCTGAGATCATGACCTGAGCCAAAGGCGGAGGCTTTAACCCACTGAGCCACCCATGCGCCCCGAGATTAGAGAATCTTTGTAAAGATTGACTCAGTAGGCACCACAAACAACAGTTGGAAGAAACATAGCTCTTGCACACTAGCTGTGAAAATAAAGTACATCTTTCTAACTATAGTTACATTGACTCCTAAAAGAAATTTTTTAATTGATAGCTATTTGAATAAATAGCCCTCTAGACTATGCAAATGGTAATCTGGGTTATTAACTTTTGCCAAAATATTATTATAATTTTTAGAAATGCCTATAAATATGCATGTTAGAAATGTAACCAACTACTCACCATATTCAAATTAACAAAAATTCATAAAATATGAAATACAAACTAAAAACATTATTTTTTAAAGTATTAGCATGTCTCATCCTAAGTTAAGGTAGTCAAGAAAGTCTGATTCAACTAAGCAAATAAGCAAGCACATATTTCTTACTCTAAATCAGAATTTGCCGATACCTTTAAACTTGTAAAGTAAACAACACATAACAAATTTTCTTATGGTACCAGATCTTTGAGACCACATTGCACTACATTTTCTGTCTTCCACCAACTACACTTTTAGAATGAGTCACACACTCCAAAATTCTGTAAAACCTAGTGTCAAACTATGTTAAATCCCTCATTCCCTATATATTTACTAGGGAGTAAATATGTAGAATTATTTAAATATATTTTAAATATATAGAATATATATTTAAATATATAGAATTTTATTGTTTTTATTTTCAAAACAATGAAATTCTTGCTTTGCTATGGTTGTTGATTGGTCTTTAAGATTAAATAATTAAAAAAATGGTATAGGTGCAGTATAGTGGAAAAAACTCTAATGTTTGTCTCCAGTTTGCCCAGTTTAGATTCCATCAGTCAATGTGAAAAATAAATAAATAAATAAATATTGGGTATTTCATCTCTGTAACTTTAGAAATAATAAAAATAAGACTGGCAAGAGTGTTTTAAGGTAGAATGAATGCAAAAATGATTCTTTAAGGAAAGCTTCTGAAAGGAATCTGGAGTTTTAAACACATCATATGGGCATGAGAGTAATTAAAAAAAACAAATTAAAAAAATAAGGTTTCGAAAGTTGATTTTAAGTTAATTGTTAAGTTGGTGTTTGGTGCTTCCTACTGCAGTACTTCAGGAACTATATGGATTTTAGAGAATGATTTTCTTTCCTTTTTGAGAACCTATTATCTGAGGTTCTATTAGGACAGAGATATAAGTATGAGTTAGATATTTTCAGGAACTATTAAAAAAAGAGAGGAAATGGGATAAAAGGTATAATTGACAGACTGAATTTGTTACTATACATAATGGAAACACCGACCTAAAAGGGACATAATTGAGATTTCAAAAATAAAATAGGAAATCAGGTGTTAAAAGTTTTCTTAGAAGATTGACCACTGCACATCTATTGTAATGACCTGACAATGTCAGATGCTAGTGAGGATGTGGAGCAACCGGAACTCTGATTCGTTGCCCATGGTGATGTACTTGGTACAGCCACTCTGAAGGATCGTTTGATGTGTTTTTTTAAAAATAAATTCCATACTCTTACCATCTAATTTAGCTATCTTGTTCTTTGATATTGACTCAGATAAGTTGAAAGCTTATGTCTACACAAAAATCTGCAAATAAATGTTTATAGCAACTTTATTCATAATTCCAAAACTTGGAATTTCCAAGATGTACTTCAGAAGGTGAATGGATAAACTATGGTACATCCAGATGATGGAATATTATTCATCACTTAAAAGAAATAAGCTAAGTCATGAAAAGACATGGAAGAAGTTTGAATGCATACTACTGAGTGATCGAAGCCAGTCTAGAAAGGCTACATACTGTATGACTCCAACTATATGACTTTCTGGAAAAGACAAAACTATGGAGAAAGTTAAATGATCAGTAGTTGCCAGGGATTAGGAGGGGGGGGACTGAATAAGCAGAAAACAGTATTTTTAGGGCAGTGATAGTATTCTGTCTGATACTATAATACTGCATACATATCATGATACATTTATCAAAATCTGCAGAATGTACAACACAAGCAACGAACCCAAATAGAAAGTATGAACTTTGAGTGATAATGATGTGAGAACATAGGTTTATTGATAGTAACAAATGTATGACTATGTCCCAAGATGTTGTTATTGGGAGAGACTGTGGGTGTGGAGGGCAAGGTATATATGGGAACCTTATTTTCCCCTCAATTTTGCTGTGGTTGAAACTAAAACTAAAAATCTATTAAAATAAAAAAATAAACTAAACCAAAACAAATTTATATAACAAATCTCAGAAAATTGTAATACAACTAAAAGTGTGTCATTAAAAAAAAAAAAAAAGGCAGGGGCACCTGGGTGCCTCAGTTGTTAAGCTTCTGGCTTCAACTCAGGTCATGATCCCAGGGTCCTCGAATAGAGCCTTATACATGGTCGCTGCTCGGCGGGAAGCCTGATTCTCCCTCTCCCACTCCCCCTGCTTGTGTTCCTTCCCTTGCTGTCTCCCTGTCAAATAAATAAATAAAATCCTAAAAAAAAAAAAAAAGGCATTATAGCATTAAGTAACAAAGAATAATCTTAGAAAATATTTCCTTGTTTTCGGTGAAATCAATTTTACATATTATAAATTATCTTAAAGAACTAATGGATATCAGCAAATATTATTGTATAAATTGACCTATTACTATATTTAAATAAGGAAAACAATTTAAATTTTCCTCCATATCTAGAAATAGAAGATTCCTTAAATAAAAGATGATTTGTACCA
>CM052800.1:19812071-19839106 GCA_028533885.1 Nasua narica | reverse complement strand
AAAAAATAAATAAATAAATACCTATAACGTCACAGATAGCTTATAGAGAATTGTTCTCAGCTGAATAAGTGAATGGTATACCAATAAACAGGGAATAAGAGAAGAAAACATTCCCAGTGGTGAGAAGGATGAAGGAAACACTATAGGGAAAGGAAACACAGATGCGAGATAATTTGTAGAACATTTTGATGATGCGAGAAAGTGGTAAAAGATAAGACAAGAAATGGTGTTCTTATCAGGTTGGAGATGGCTCAAGTGCTAAAGAAAGGAGGATTAGAGAAAGTGAAGATGTTGGAGAAAAAGAGCATGATCGAATACCTTTCTGAAGAATTTACAATTTGTGAGATGACTTAGAATAGGGAGGGCAAAACAGAAAGCCTTAGGGGGACATTTAAAGCAGTTCAGGCTTTAATAAGTGGGAACCGGAAACATGATGAAATATGGAAATCCGATGAAAACCCATGATATTTGAAAAGAAGAAAATATTTAAGAACACCATTTCTTCTTATAGAGTAAAACTACTCACCTAAGAGGGACATATTTCCCTTTTCTTGGCCAGATGTTCAGAAAATGAAATAATAGCCAGCAAAGTTATTAATATTTTAAAAATAACTATAAGGCTTACAAGTTTAGAAAGAGAAAAATAAGGGCAGGGAACACCATGCCCATCAAAGGAAATACAAATAAGCTCAGAACTCGGAGGGTTTGGGTTGTGGGTGGGTGGGATGATATGCCTAAGGATGGGGACAGACAGGGTGATGTGGTGAGCAAACTAACCTGGGGCATTCATTGCAAGGAACTTCTTTGCCTTGAAACATTGTGTCTCACTCCTTGTGTTGGAAGCATACTTAACATTTTATTTTGCTCTACAACATAAAATATATAAGTAAAACAAATCAGAGACATTTATATATTCCCTCTTAGATTGTATGTGTTTCAGAAAAGCTGGCTTATAATTGATTTTAGACATACAATAGATCAGAATAAACAGTTTTTGAAAGTTTGCTATTCACACCATACAAAGTATCAAATGCTATTACTAAGTATCTGATTTCTGAGTATTTATATTATCTTGCCATTATCATTTAGCCCTGATAGATACATTAAGTTTTATTATCATTTTTACCTATAATTTTCATATTTTTGAGGACTATTTTTCCCCCACCATATTTGGTTCCTCCTTTTGATAGTATATTATAATCATGGTATAAACAAATTCAGTGATAAATTACTTCCTTCTCTGACTCTCTTAGATCTCTTCTTACTGAGAAATTATTTAGCAATCACTACTAAAACTATTCTTTCACAATTAATATTGAATATACTGTAATAAAAATTATTCTCACCTTGGTTACTTTGATTATTGTTTATTGTTATAGAATAAGCACTTACATGTTTTCTCTTAGCTACCACAACACTTACCACCATAACTATTAGTCACACAGGCAAGATCTGAGGCCCAATATTATCACTGTGACTTCATATTAAACCAAGTGTTTTGTTCAGAATAATGGTGGCTATATACATTTTGAAATAGATTATATGCATTTCACACTCTCTCTTTTGTTCTTTTCTTGACATCTCCCAGAAAGATCATGGTTTTGGATAGTGGGTTCTCACACACATTTTTGGAATTTTCTGATTCAGTTCCAATTTAAACATGTCTTTGCTCATAACCTTTTCCAACTGGCATTCTAGTTGGCACATGCACTTTCTTGCCTCTATTTTAGGGCCTCACTCCCCCACAGTTCTTGCTTGCACCTTTACTTGAAGATAGATTCAGGAAAAGAAAGATGTTATTTAGCTCAGTCATGTCCCATTTGCTAGGAGTTATTATTTGTCAGAAGCAAGAAAAAAAAAGAGAGAGAAAAGAGAAAAGAAAAAGAAAAAGAAAAAAAAGGAAAAACTCCCAAACCAGAAATTAGAGAAATTGTGCACATATATATGGATTGCAATTATCCGTGTTGACTTTGTTAATGTTTATTTAGCTAGTTGAAAACTGATGGCATCAGTAATATTATTATTAAATCTTGCTAAACACTCTAAAGTAACATAAATTCATGTAGCCTCTACCAAGAAATAATATTACAATGCAAATATTAAATTCCCCAAGTTGCAAAAGAAGGGTAATTAAACTAGGACTATAAATAAACTATGGTAGATATTAAAATGAATTTTTTAAAGAAATTCACACTATGGAATCAAACATTATTTTTTACATGTCGGAATATGAATTTTATTTCTTACTTAGACCCATCACAAATTTCCATTTCATGTTTACCTTATTTCTAACTAAAAATTTGTAACTTAAATAATATTTGGTTTAGATTTATAGACTTTGAGAGAGTTTCTTTGGGTTGACATTAAATATTTACATATATATTTTAGTCAAGGAGTAGGTACGATGTTCTGAATGACTAATGAATTAGCAAAAAGTTGTTAATAGAGATATTACTTTATGTATATGAAATACCAGCTGACTTGCATTTAACTCTGTATATTTCTCAAGGAAAAAAATCATATCCTGTCACAGAGGATGAATTGGAGAAGTCAGCAATATTCAGCAGAACTGATGGTAACTCTTAATGTATGATTGTGTTACAAATTGGAATTAACTAGAATACAATCTTAAAATGATTATCGACTCAAAAAGTATTATTTCTTAATGAGTATAAAATCAGCAGCTGTATATTATTTTAAAGTATATAAAGAACTTTTATGAACTCTAGTTCATCTTCACATCTACTCTGGAAGCCACTGGAAAGTCTGTTGAAAGTCATGTTATTAAGCAGCATTAATTAATATTTCCACTTGATTAAAAGAGTACAGAAAATCGAGAATTTAGTGATTAAGCTCTATTTAATGGGATTCAATACAGATATCCTAAATCTAAACCCTCACACTTCTTCTCTGAGTGAAGATGGATACAAGACAATTTCCAACTTGTTTATATTAGACTTCAAATAAAATCTAAAGAGAAAAAGGGTGGAGTGGTGGATCTGAGCCCAACGTAATAACAAATAAGTGAATGTTTGCTTCCATTTAGTCCTAAAACATTTTTGGAGATGATAGTTCTCACCTGAACAACAAAAAACAGCAACCTAAACTAAATTGAGGAAAAAAAAATTGTTTATGTGAGAAAGGAACTCTCAGCTGTTCTTATCCCTGGCAGAGTGGTAGAGGGATAAGAAAATAATGAACCTGCCAAAGACTGGAGTAAGAAAAAAAAAAAGAAATGTTAATAAACCATTAATGTCTGGGTGAAATACATACAAAGCACCTTGGGCTTTTAAGAATCAAAGGCTGAGCAGGCAACCAGCAGGGGCATTGAAAGAAACCTCTCTGAGATATTGCTGGCTTTCACCCCAGAAAGCTGAGTGAGTGCTGGATGTGAGAAATAAGACATCTCCAGTATTTCAAAGCATAAGGCACCCATATTCTGAATGCTGAGGGAAGAGCAGAATCATAGAACCTCTGAGGTATCGAAAGTTCAAGGCAGATCCAGAGAGCAAAGAGAACTACAGCAATTCTAAAACTTGGTGGCTAGACAGTATAGCAAAGAGATAGCTTCTGTAAAAAATTGTAGAACACTCAAACAGGCAAGCAAATGTAATCTATGTTTAAGAGAAAATAATTAATAGAAATAAACTCATAGGGGAAGATGTTAGAATGATCAGACAGCAACTTGGAAAAACAAACAAGTATGCCGGTTTCCTGGGAAATATGGGTATAAGTGTGACATGATGGGAAATTTTAGCAAAGACATAGAATCTACAAAAAAGAACCAAAAGTAAATGCTAGGGAAAGATATTTATAGAAAAAAATATATATGCATAGATATAGATAAATAAACAGATAGGCAGATATATAATCACAAATGAAGAATTCATTAAATAAACTAATGAATAAACTAAGCATAAGGAAGAAAATGAATGACCTTGAACTTATGTTATGCCAAGATTTTGAGATCCCCAAATACCACCAGGGAGCCGAGTCTGATGCAAAAGCAAAAGAGCCCTTTAGTCAAGCTAGCTTGAGCTCTCTCTCACACTCACTGACACAGCGGCGTGGTGTAGAGAAAGAGAGCAAGTTTCAAAAAGCCCAACAGTTTTAGAGGGGTCAGTGGCCAATGAGTTTGTAACACACAGAAAGTTGCTTAGTAACTGTTTGAACTAGCCTATCACTCTGGCCAGAATTGGCGCACAAGTTTGGCGGGCAAAAGGCGGGGTTTATATTCTTTCCCAGGCAGGGGTTCTGTGTTCCTATTGGCTAACCCAAACCCAACCCATAGGCCGTCTGGGCTAATTAGCTCAAGGGAGGGCTGAGCCACACTCAGACCCTCCCAGAGGCAGGTCCTCCAGGGGGCAACACACAAGAAGGCGGGTTTAAGCAGGAGCCAGCCCTGCTCTGCTCCTTCACTTAAAGATAAATAAAAAAGTAAGCTGAAACATGAAGAAAAAAAAAGAAAGAGTGGAAAAAAAGAACAGTACATGTGAGAGCTGTTGGCCATTATCAGATTGGTCACCGGATATACAGGAGCCATATTTTTCAGGAAACAGAAAGTCTTTTAGCATTTCCTGTTGTCAAGTCTGTTGGAATTGAAATCTCTCAGCCTTTCTCTGTCTGAATATGTGTTTATCTAACTTTTATTTTAAATAGTGTTTTATTTTATTTGGATATAGAATTTTAGGTTGGATAGAGAATTATTTGGATATAGAATTTGAGGGTATTTGAGGTTATTTTATTTGGATATAGAATTTGAGGTTGGTAGGTGGGTTTTTTTGCTTTATTTTTTGGTTTATTTTATTTTTTTATTTATTTTGGTTTATTGTAGGAACAATAAAGATATTATTCCATTCTCATTCAGCTTCTATTCTAACAGTAAGAAGTCACTATCAGACATGTTATTGTTCCTGAGTTTGTATGCAATATGCATGTTTTGGTCTCTGGTCACTTAATATTTTTTAATCTTTGTTTTCATAAGTTTGGTGACAATGTTTCTGGCTAAGTTTGACTTTCTTTGTAGTTTTCTCTATTTTCAGATTTTATGTTTCCTGGATCTATGGATTATGGGCTCTATGAAATTTTGACATTTCTCAGCTATTTTTTTTTCTGACATTTATTTTTCCCCTTTGGTCTATTCTGTCCTTCTCATGATATAATTATATGATGGTAGATTTGACAGATTAAAGATATAACAAAAGCAATCACTAAAAAAGTAACAATAAGATTTAGATTAAAACCATATCAGTATCAACTGATAAGATGATGTCACATGGGATAAAGGAAGAATATTTTATTAAAATTGAAAATATCAAGATATACGCGTGTGCTGGTGGGTATAATCCAACAAAAGGGAGAGCTCAATGTTGGAGGAGATTGAGGAAGTAATTGAAGATACAATTCATTGAATGTTGAAAGACAATAGGATCCACAATGCAAATAGAGGTATCGCAATGGAATATTTTTCAATAATATATGTATATATATTATATTAATGTACATTATAATATATGTGACATAAAGATAAATGTCAAATTTTCATACAGCACATAATCCATAGATCCAGGACACATATAAAATCTGAAAAAAGGGAAAATTACAAAGAAAGTCTCACTTAGCCAGAAGCATTGTCACCAAACTTATGTACAACAATGATTAAAAAATATTAAGTGACCAGATACCAAAACATATATATTGCATACAATCTCAGGAAAAATAATACATATGATGGTTGACTTCTTACCTGGAAAAATGGAAGCTGAGTGAGAATGGAACAATATCTTTATTGTTCCTAAAATAAACCAGAGTAAATAAAAAAAATAAAATAAACTGAAAAATAAAGCAAAAAAACTCCACCTACCAACCTTAAATTCTATATCCAAATAAAATAACTATAATAGTCAGTTGAAGAGGAACACAATGTTTTCACCAAAGCCACCAACAGTGAAAAACTGATAGAGCCATGGGTTGAATTCCCATAAGAAGGTCAGGGAAGTGGAAATGTGAATGAGATTAGGATAGATACAAAGCCACTATGGGAATAAAATGTGTTATAGTGGGGGATTTTTGAATTTTTTTTTAATAATTCATGGATTTGACTAAGACAGATTAGGATGCAAGCCACAATGAGATTTGTATTGTTTTCTAAAGGTAAGTGGTCATCAGTTTCTCCTTTTCCTCCTCCTATTTCTCCTGCTCCTTCTTATCCTTCTCATATTTTGTCTCTTAAGGCAAACTCTCTTGTCTTCTTGGTACAAGAATAAGTTATAATTAGGCCTTCAGAAGTATAGTCTTACCAGACACATACTAGGAAAACTTAAAAAGTTGCCTGAAAATTTTCCATTTCAAGGACTGCTCTCCAGAGAGCAGGCAACATGGAGTTGTGATATCGACCCATGGTTTTACCAAACCATGTTAATGAGTGCTTCGTTTGTTCTACTAGGGGCGGTAGGCATCCATACCTCCATTGTCATTTGGTGCATTAGAAATGTGAAAGTGGGTTTTCAATGAAAAATAACTGAAATAAATGACCTGCATGTGGCATCTAAAGCGCATGGATATGACATATCCTACAGAACATAATTTTCCTACCTAAAAGGTCAATAACAACACTAGTAAGAAACATTGTTGTAAGGGAAGAAATTACGTTCCCATCCCTTCCCCCTTTGTCCTGATGGATCCTTATGTAAACAGACATGGGTCAACTCCAATGTTATATAATGATTTTCTAAAATTTTACCAAAAACAGAAATTGTTTGCCTTACTTTCAGTATCACCAACATACAATTTTGTGTTGCCACTAGTATTTTATTTTATAAAAGGAATCACATGCAAATTGCCAATGAACTGACCTGACTGTATTTGAGCCTGCTCCAGGTTAAATTCTTCATGGGATTTCAGCTACTTCCTTACCTTGAAATCATCTATTTGTCCCTTTACACTCACTAGAAATGTAAATGTCTTTGTGAAGATTTTCCCAAGGCTTTTCTATCAGAGTTAATCACTCTTCAGTGTTCCTATAAAACTTTGTACTAAAATTCTATTACATGAGTGCCATTTGTATTGCAGTCTTTCCAATGTATACATCTCACATAGGATTATGAGTTTCTCAAAGAAATGCAGTTTATTCTACTCATTTCTGAATCTCTTCTGTTTCATTGCCTGGAGCTCAGAAGATGCTCCATAAATATTTGCTGAATGAATCTATTTTGTTAAGCAAAGAACACTTGCAATAAAATGACTGCCCCAGAGTTTTTAATAAATAGCATATCTTTCTGCAAATATTGAAGTGAGATCAGATTTCTTTAGGATAGGACATACATATATTAACCAACCACAAACAATCAAACTTCCAAGTTTTTTCTCTCCTTTTTGGACTGAGAGCTGTCTAAAACCAAACTAAATTATTCCTATCATTATAACAACAAAAGGATAAATGCTTTGTGCATTTAAAAGGGTTTTTTGTCTCAACAGAGAATTTAATGATCATCTATTAAATTAAAGACTAAATTAATGAAGCTGGATTAATCTATAAACAAAATTTTGGATAATTATTTTAAATTCATTATTGTTTCTGACCTATTTGCTGTTCTGCTTCTCTTCTATTTCTTCATATTCACGTTCAGAACTCTGAGCCATGATCCACACAGACCTAGAAACTTGGATAAAAATTAGGAACTACCAAATAATTGTTCGATAGGATTGCACAGAGCCCCATAATTCTTAACTTCTCTAAACTCTGATCAATATTTACCTGATTTTTATTTGATCACCTAGTATCCCATTCTTCTTAGAAGCTAGCAAAGAAAGGTTCAAGAACAAGTGAAAGTAGCAGAAAATATCTTGATCCTTATGTCAGCGCTAAATATCAAGGGGGGAATCCATATATTCTTAATTGATTAGATTTTTCTCCCTGTTAAAAACAATTTGGATTTTAAATGATTTCCTTCATTGATTTGATTGATGATGAACATTTCAGCAAAAATTCCCAAAGGAGTATTTCAACCTACTCCCTCAAAAGGGACATGTTATTAGAGCAGCTACAATTTGTAGCTGCATTCCAAAGAAACTTGCCTGGCACTGTTCATGAATGAAGGAGGAGTGAAAGCATTTCCTTTCCTTCTTGTGGGGTTATAGAAGCCTTGAAAGAAAATAATAGATTGGGGGGATTACAGGCACAGGGTTATTGTCCTTCTGGGACAGCCAGCGATACCAGCTTCTGGAATACAGCTTTAGAAAATGTGGGATCTTAGGGCACCTGGGTGACTCAGTCAGCTAAGCATCTGCCTTCAGCTGAGGTCATGGTTCTAGGGTCCTGGGATGGAGTCCTGCATTGGGATCCCTGCTTAGGGAGGAGCCTGCTTTTCCTCTGCCTCCTGCTCATCCCCCCCCCCCACACCTTGCAGATGAATAAATAAAATATTAAAAAAAAAAGAAAATGTGAGATCTTAACTCATTTATCACATGTTAGCCACAGGCCCATTCCAGGGCCGGAGACTAAGTTCTCCCATAGCACTTTATGTTTAGGATACAATTGGAACAGGTATTTGCAAGTACTACCCCATGATTTTATTAACGCAGATCTAATTCTTTTTCTTTAAATTAATGTGCATGTCTTCATGTGAGAACAATTCTGCAGTCATATAACAACCCAATGAAATTGTTGTATTCTTAACTGAATTTACTGATAAAACTTCAAAGATAGAGTTTCCCTGTTCCACCCAAATTCAGGGTACTCCTACATCGTAGACCTGCTTGCTCAGGGTTTTGCAGCTTTGCATTTTCAGATTTATTTCAGGAAAGATACTAAAAGGAAAGAAAAACTCAAAATAGAACACAAAAGAATTGTCACTCGGAATGAGGTAGGGGAAACAAATAGCATCATTGTGTCCTAACTCTGAAGTCAGTACAATTTGATAGTCTATCCAGTAAGAATTCATTAATAATGTATTTGTGAAATGTTTACAATTGTAAAAGTGACTTGTTCTATTTCTGCTTATAAGACCTTTAATACTTTAATAACTACTGCATTAATTTTGCTAAATACATTCACAAAATTAAAAGGACAAGAAACACTATATGGACTTCTTGCCATAAAATCAAAAGATCTTTGCATTTCTCCATGTCCTAGCTGAATTTGGATAAGTCACTTATGCTCCCTGTTATTCCCTCTGTATATTTTTGAGTGATTGATAGTCACTTCGAAAATCTGTTTTTATTTTTATTATTTTTTAAATTTATTTTATTTAAATTCAGTTAGTTAATATATGGTGTATCGTTAGTTTCAGATATAGAGTTCAGTTATTTATGCTTTGCATATTACACCCAGTGCTCATTACATCACGTGCCCTCCTTAATACCCATCACCGAGTTACCCTATTCCCTCACCCACCTTCCCTCACAAAAGATAATTTGTTTTAAAAAAAATGAATGGAAAGAATCACTGGGTGCCCTGTTGGAATTTACCCTGTATTAGATTATTCAGGTAGTTTTTCTGAACATGATCACTGAATTAGAAGGGATTTGCAAATAATATAAGCAAAAAAATAAATAAATAAATAACCCAAAAAACCCAAACAAACAAAAAAACCTCAGAAATCATGGACTATATTCTTAGTCATTATTGGTATAATGTCATGTCGGAATATGTCAGAGAATCTATCTCCCACATTTTAAGTCCCATTCAGGCCTGATCCCCCAATGTTACTGGCACACCATTTTTATCAGCTTTTTACTATACTTCTGGGATTCTACAAGTGCCTTTGAGTATATGACACATTTTTAACTGATGTGTGCACTACAAACCTGACTATTCTTTTTGAACCTAAAGAACCAAGCATTATCTGCCATGGTAACTTGCATACCCGAAAGTTCACGAAGAAGGAAATAATGGCAATGCCCAAGATATGTATTCTAAGACATTGGATAGATTGCCTCCATATAAAAAAACTGCTTCATTAGCTACAAGAGAAGGCAACATTATTCTCAGGTTTTGCCTTTGTTTCTCTTAAACAACTGTAGACATCATTGTGGTCCTTGTGGCCATTTCCCACATCTAACTTGAAGGATGACCTTGGCTTTATGGTCTTGTCCTCTAACATATGAAATCTTTGGCAGTAACAGCAGTTGATAGCAGCATAGCTCACCCACGAGAGAAGAAATAAATACGTCAACTACTTCGTTCTCCTCTGGATCGTACTTCTTAGAAAGCCCAGGTTATCAAGCACACAGGTTTGTAAATAGCTTAAGATAATGGAAAAAGAAGTACTTACTGAAGTGCTAGGTATGTGATTATTATCCTTTTCCAGCATTCTTAGATTTCCACTTTCAGCCAACTCCTTTCTTTTTCTTAGAATGAAAAACTAACCACGCTGGTGGGATATATTTGTTTTCTCTCCATAAAATATACATTGTTGGGTAACGCTTGCAATTTATTAAGCTCGCTCATTGCTAAATTTGTGGTGGAGCTGCAGAAACAATGGAGGCAATTTTAAGGCTTAATTTATAAGGAAACTATCAGAAAATGAAATTTCTAACCTGGCTAAGAGACATAATGAGACTTAGCTTTTGGAAATTTATAATAATAATGCCCAGAAGTAACACTATATTTTGTATTAGAAAAACATCAATATCTCAAAGAAGTCTTTGTTAATGTAATTTAAGATGGGTCTTTATTTTCAGAAATATTTAAATAAAACTGGGCAAGATTTATACATCCATACCCTTCTTTTGTCTCTCCCTCACATACATGCATACGTGAGGGTTTGACTCTGCAATTGACTTTTAATGAGGCAAATCCCTGAGATTTAGAGTAGAATCCCTACAGGCTCTCTATCAATTCCTTTTTATTAAGCTAATGACTTTTTTAAATGAATTATTTTAGGGAAAAGAACTAATGAGCTTGAAAAACTGTTGTTTTCACCCTAGTCAAAGAATCTTTAGGCAAGACATGCTTTATGAAGGGATACTTTTTCATTCTGAGAAATGTGCATTCCAATTAGTAATAATAACAATAACAAAAATAATAATAATAAGATGAGCCCAGGGCTAGGAACAACTCCTGTGAATCTTGTGGTTCTTCAACTTGTTTTTGACCAAAACTAAAAAATATTCAGCACAAGCAGAAATGTATTAATATATTTTATCTACAAATAGCTTTGTTAAAATGCATTTTTATCCTTCCTTCTCAATTTATTCTATTGTTTTAAGAGCCAGATTAGTTAAAAGTTTGTCTCCTAATATAAAGCAGTGTCTATATAATTTTACTGTGATTCAAACATTATTTTTTCTTGTTCAAGATGGAGAGTTAAATTGTGAGCCATTTTTTCCCTAAAACTTAGTAAACTAACCCATGTTTTCCTCATTGGGTATTTTTTGAGACCATAAACCTGACCCTCTTCTATATATTCCTAGGCTCTTCCTATCCCTTTTAAATAATGAAAATTTCATAGTCTATATAAGATATTTTTATCACTAAACATCAAGTAATATGAATCTTACCATGAATTAAAATAGTTTTAAAGTAGAATTAAAGCAGTTACCATTAGTCTCCTATTTATAGGCAAAGCTGATAAAGAGAAATATGCACCCATAATTGCTGGGTTCATAAATAGAAACCTAGGCTTAGAAGCAAATATAAGAGAAAAAAGTGAAATAAGTGGTGGGGGAAAATGTTTGGAGAGAAAGCATTTGAAATGAGAAAAGAATTCTATCAATAGTGTCTTAAATAATTAGTAAAATACACTCTTAAATGATCATTTCCTAAATACTTAACAAGTGGAAACTTTGTTAAAAAAATGTTTTAGGGTTGGCTGGGTGGCTCAGTCCTTTAAGTGTCTGATTTTTTATTTCAGCTCAGGTCATGATATCAGGATCCTGAGATCGAGTCCTGCATCCAGCTCCCTCTTTCTCCACCCCTCCTCTCTACTCCTGCTCACTATCTCTCTCTCTCTCAAAAAAAAAAAAAAAGTTCGATGACATAATTTCTGTTTAATCTTGGCCTTTTGAAACACAAATTAAAAAGCCACATAAGAAATTACAAATAAAAATCTGAAATTAATGTATGGGGGCAGTTACCTACTAAAGAATGTTTGAATTAAATAAAGTTTTGTTTTATTTTTCTTGTGGATTTGGATATGTGGATAGATTCATCTTGTGTTATATGAGTTCCATTCCAACTCTTCAATTGTATTGATGCAAATTAAGTATTTTCTCCTTTCTTGATTTACTTTCTCGTCCCTCCCTCCATAATGGCCAAATAAGCCATAGGGCAGCAAATGAGTCAACTCATAGCCCTATATTATGCTACCCTGTGTGTACTGTCTACTTTTTTGGGGAGAGATAAAATGGGTAATGAGTAACAAGAATACAGGCTCTGGAAACACACAACTCACCTACTCGCCATGTGATACATTACTCTGACTCCGTCTCTTCATCTATTAAAAGGGTCTAATTATACCTATCTTGTGGAGTCATTGTGAAAGGAGACTTGAATTTCTGTCAAGCAGAGATCACACTACACAGCGTATCTCTCCATGTTGTTCATCTGTAGATTTCCTCCATGTACAACTAGGCTCACAGAATCACACAGAATCAATATTAGTTTTTTACTGTGGTGACAGATTACCACAAATTCAGTGGCTTAAAATAATATGAATTGACTATGTTACAGTTCTAAAAACATAGATTTATTATCTTAAATTTCTAGAGATCAGAATTCGTAAAATCGAGGGCTATGTTCTTTTTGAAGATGATAGAATCTGTTTCCTTACCTTTCCGGCTTCCAGATGTTTCCTATGTTCCTTGGCTCATAAACCCTTCCACTTGTCATTCTAACCCCTGTGTCCTTCATCACACCTCTTCTGACTCTGACCCTTCTATCTGTCTCTTGTTAGGACTATTGTGAGTATATTAGGCCCACCTGGATAATCTTTCCATCAAGAGATCCTGAACCTAATCACATCTGCAAAGGCCCATGTATCATGTAAGGTAACATATTCACAGAGTTGAGAGATTAATACATGATGTCCTTGAGAGGCCATTAATATGTTTGCAACAGTGTCTTATCAATAAATATCTGTTGCATAAATTATAGGTTGTGAGTAAAAGGCTGTTTCTTTCATTTGTGCATTTGTACAGTCATCAAACAATTATCCATTTAATTCATATGCATGGGGTTTACTGAAAGCTTGTCTTGGTAGAATACAAGTAGAAAATAACATTATTTCTCCACAACACTGTCTATTGCAAACCATTTTCATCATTTGTTCTAAGACTGAAAAAAAACCTGAGGTATCATAGATATTTCTAGTTATTCTCAGTGTGTGTGTGTGTGTGTTGAGAGAGAAAGAAATCAAAGATAATTTCATGGTTTTTAGGTCATGCAAACTGAACAGAATGAAATAAGGTATGTTTGTGAGAAGTGCATGAAGCTGTAGAGATTCAGTAGTATAGTTTGATGTTGCTTATTAGCCACTGAACTGGAGATGTATATGGGCAAATGGTTATAGTTATATTAAGAGAAGAGAAATATTTGAGTGTAACAGACTTTTATGTGTTATTTGATGGTATTTAAAAACTAATCCTAGATGCAATCACCTGGAGAATGAGTATAGACAGAAAAGGCAAGAGACACAAGAACTCAGATTGGGCAGTCCAACATTTAGTGGTTGGAGAAAAAAATGACACAACTAAAGAACACTGAAAGAAGAAGCCAGTTAAATAAGAAAATAATGACTCCAAAAAAATCAAGTTAAGAAAGCAAGAGTTTTACAAGAGTAAACAATTCTATCAGGTTCATATGAGTAAAGGGCAAGGTTGAGATTTGAATAAATAATCAAATTCTATTTTCCAGAAAGTGGGAACATGGCTGTCTGAGCATCTTTTTGGAATGCTATAGAATACTTATTTGTCGTTGGTATCTAAAGTTATGTCTCATAATCTTTTCATAGAGAATTCTTAGTAGAGAAACTTAATTGGCTTATATTATTAATTTGAAGTGTATGATTTATTAGATTTTGCTTCCTATCTTAATGTTTTTGATTTTATGTGCACTTAAATAGATTAAGATTAAAAATTAAAGGATAGATTTTGAAAATAAATTGTCTTTATAGTATGTAATAATTAAATAATACTACTTTTAAGTGAAAATTTTCTACATAATCAAGATTTTTCATTTTCTTTCTAATTCCATTATGTTTTAGTTTATCTTCTCATTCTACTTTTTTGGAGGAATTTTTAAATTAAGATTTACTTATTTGTTTACTTATTTTTAAAGATTTATTTATTTATTTATTTTAGAGAGACAGGGAGGGAGAGAATCTCAAGCAGACTCCCTGATGAGCACAGATTCCCAAGGTAAGGCCACATCCTAGGACTCTGAAATCATGGTCTGAGTTTAAATCAAAAGTTGGACACTTTTATTTTAAAAAATTTTTTATTGTGTTATGTTATTCACCATAAAGTACATCATTAATTTTTGAAGTAGTGTTCCATGATTCATTGTGTATAACACCCAGTGCCTCATGCTATACATGCCCTCCTTAATACCCATCACCAGGCTTACCCATACCCCACTCTCCTCCCCTCTAAACCTCTCAGATTGTTTCCCAAAGTCCATAGTCTCTCATGGTTCATCTCCCACTCTGATTTCTGCCCCTTCATTTTTCCCTTCCTTCTCCTAATGTCCTCCATGCTATTCCTTATGTTCCACAAGTAAATGAAACCATATGATAATTGTCTTTCTCTGCTTGATTTATTTCATTCAGCATGATCTCCTCCAGTTTCATCCATGTTGATGCAAATATTGGGTATTCATCCTTTCTGATGGCTGAATAATATTCCATTGTATATATGGACCACATCTTCTTTATCCATTCATCTTTCAAAGGGCATCTCAGCCCCTTCCACAGTTTGGCTATCATGGACATTACTTCTATGAACATTGGGGTGCACGTGGCCCTTCTTTTCACTACATCTGTGTCTTCAGGGTAAATACCCAGTAGTGCAATTGCTGGGTCATAGGGTAGCCCTATGTTTAACTTTTTGAGGAACCTCCATACTGTTTTCCAAAGTGGCTGTACCAACTTGCATTCCCACCAACAGTGAAAGAGGGTTTCCCTTTCTCACAATCTCTCCAACATTTGTGGTTTCTTGCCTTGCCAACTATTTATTTATTTATTTGTTTGTTTATTATCTTATTTTTAAAGATTTATTTCTTTATTTGTTTGTTTGTTTATTTGTATTGGAGAGGGAAAGAGGAAGAGACTCTCAAATGGACTCCCCACTGAACACAGAGTCTGAGGAAAGGCCAGATTCTAGGACTCTGAAATCATGACCTGAGCTGAAATCAAAAGTTGGATGTTTAACCAATGGAGCAATCCAGGGGCCCCTGGAGGACTGTTTTGTTTTTGTTTTTTGTTTTTGTTTTTGTTTGTTTTGTTTTTTTATTTGTTTTTTTTAGATTTAGTTATTTATTTTAGAGAGAACAAGAGAGAGAGAGAGAACATGAACAGAATGGAGGGGGGGGGCAGAGGGAGAAGCAGAATCCCTGCTGAACAGGGAGCCTGATGAAGGGTTGGATCTCAGGAGTCCAGGATCATCACCTGAGCCAAAATCAGATGCTTAATGGACTAAGCCACCCAGTCCTGGAGGACTGGAGGACTGTTTTAAAATATAAAATTGCAGGAGTACCTGGGTGACTTAGTGATTTAGACATCCAACTCTAGGTTTCAGATTGGATCATAATCTTAGAGTTATGAGGTCAAGCACCAGGTCAGGTTTAGCACAGAGTCCTCTTGAGATTCTCTCTCTCCCTTTCCCACTGCCCCTCCCCCCACTCATGCTCTAGCTCTCTCTCTCTCTCTCTTCTTTCTCACAAATAAATAAAATCTTTTCAAAATGTAAAATTGCATCTTATTTCTTTCTCTACTTTTTCTGGCATGGTTTCTGTTGATTCTATTTTTTTGTTATAATTTTCTAATTTTTCTTCCTTTTTTGATATTTCAGTTGTTATACAGTTATTTCAATAGTTCAAAAAATAGACACTTTAACAAAGTATTTAAATTCATATCCAGTTCTTGTTTTATAATCAATGTTAATGGGAAATCATAACCCCAATGTCTAGTCCTAAGATATTCACAGATTTTTCATAAACGGTTGAGTATCCAGGATCAAGGAATCATGAGCTCCAAAATTTGTTTGTGCATTTACATAATGACAATGGCTAATCTTGGAAAGTTCTATAAGAAATGTTGAAGTTCACTGTAACATAGGCAATGTTTTAGAGAATGCACTCTGTCTTCAGTATAATTGTTTACAAAATGGCACTCACTGAATATTCCTGAAGAAAGAGCTACAGAAATGTTCCATAAAGCAGTGCTTTTCAACCTATTTCTGGTGAAAGATTTTTTTTTTCACTGTGTTGTTCACCTATATTTCATAAAATATGGTAAAAATGAATTACTAGAAAATGAAATAAAAAACAATGCCATATAAAATACAGTCCTGATTTTTTATTAGATTCAACAGACATAAAGTTATTCTGCCAACATTTTGTAAAAAAAATTGTCCAGGGGTGCCTGGGTGGCTCAATGGGTTAAAGCCTCTGCTTTCAGCTCAGGTCATGATCTCAGCATCCTGGGATCGAGTCCAGTATTTGGCTCTCTGCTCAGTGGGGAGCCTGCTTCACCCTCTTTCTCTGCCTGCCTCTCTGCCTACTTGTGATCTCTCTCTCTCTCTGTCAAATAAATAAATACAATCTTTAAGAAAAAATTGTCCAAACATTTGCTCTCATTTTCTAAACTTACATCATCATGGGTACTGATCTGTGGACCACACCATGAATTGAGCACTGTGGGGTAGGAGAGGGGGTATGTTTCTACATAGTTTCCTCTTTTTGAATTACCTTTAAAGATGTTGAATTTTACAAGAATATGTTACAAAATGTTATCAAAAATTATTTTTTAAAACTTTTTAAAAGATTTTATTTATTTATTTGACAGAGAAAGCAGGAGAACATAAATGGAGGGGAGCAGCAGAGGGAGAGGGGGCAGGGAGCCCCATGCAGGGCTTGATCACAGGACCCTGGGGTCATGACCTGAGCTGAAGGCAGTCAATTAATCAACTGAGTCACCCAGGAGCTTCTGAAAATTATTTTTCAGAGACTCTGATCATATAGAAAGATATGCTGATAATGACTATGCCAGTCTTAGAAGTTATATCAGGAGAGATTATGCAATGGAAGCATATGTATTCTTCCTACCAAATAACAGTAATTATTTTGATAATGGTAATATCTTTTATTATAATGTGCTTCAAATTAATTTCAAATACTTTTTTTGGGGAATCCTTACAACTTTTGTAAGCTTGACAAATTTTTTCATATTCTACAGAGGAAAAAAAAACAGATATAGTGAGTTCTCATGGCTTTCCAAGATGATAAATCTCATCTTTGTCAGCCATAGTTCTACAATACAGGCTTTCTGCCTCTTGTTCTCTTCCAGGTAAATATAATAACTAACACTTGATTTTTAAATTTTACACTTGATTTTGAAATTTGAGTTGAGGAAATATTGAGAGAGGCTGTAGAAAGGAATGTTCTTTATGATGCTCATCTTTATTCATAATGAGGAGGTACACATTAATGGAAACCATTGTAGTGTGGAATTCAGGGTGTTAGAATTAATGCAACAGGGTTTAACCATAATAAGTTCTGATAATACTATGGTACTATGTACAGTGCATTCCCTTGGAAAGAATGCCACAATTGACATGATACTGTACAGATACAGGTTTCCATTGGAAGTACATCTCCATGGTCAGAACGTTAAATTTAGTTGTTTCTCTCAGAAACAGACCTGTTCTTTTTGATTTTCATGTAAGAAAAGATTTTCAGGGATTTCTATTTTAGGTCCAGCTCTAATTTTAGGCCAAGTTAACACAAGTGAAGAACTTAACACAACATCCTAGACATTCACCAAGATGGTACTTGAATGTTGCATTTTTGTGCTCACAAACAGACTTTGAGATGAAAAACAGATAGCTGCTGAGCTCTCTAACCTGAACTGTACTGGTCAAGACTGGTGACTTGTTAGAACTGGTGCTGTAGGTAATAATTAATGTGCATTTGTGCGTGTAGGTGTTAGAGAAGGAGTTTCCTAGTGCCAGAAGACTGACGCATGATACACCATGCTCTGAGGACACTGGATTAAAGATTTGACCACTTCCAACAAGTAAATGCACCATGAGAGGAAGTCAACTCTACAGAATATTAATTCAATATCATGCATTTTAATCATATTCTCACCCTGTTGAAGTTAGCCTCAGGAAGTAGGTTTTGAAGATGGAGATGAGATGGAATCAAAATGAAGAGGAACATTTTCTAAACTGTTCAATCTCCAACTTTCCTTTGAATTTCCTTTCCTTAGTTTCCCCCAGAGTTCCCTTCTTTAAATTTTAATGACTTCAGTGTTCCTGATTTATGCAGTGACACATTCTTCCTGTGCTCAGAGTGCTGAATATTTTCTGTACATGAGACCACCCAATAAAGCACTAATCCAACTTCTAGTTCACCAAGTATCATCTATCTGTCTAAAATTCACTATTTTCAAAGTTATCACACTTTTGTAAGCTGGTAATGAAACTCCTATTAAAGTAAGTAAAATTTGTATAAATTGCCAAATTTACAACACTGAAAAGCCCATAAAAACTTTTTCAAAAATATAGTGGAGTTAGATTCTTACCTAGTGAGTTAAAAATGATACATACTAGGGTCTACAGAACAAAACTGAAAGAATTTCACATTATTTATTCTATCTCTGCTCCATATTGTGGCTGGCATAACATATTCACATTTATTACAAACTTTTTGTCATATTTCCCCTGTCAATAACGTATTATTCATTTTGTTTTTTCATTTTATACCAACAGAGACTGAAGCAGCTTATTAACACATACTATTTCCTGATTTATTTGTGACTACAGTAGATATACCTGCACTGGTATCAAGCCTATATTCTATTTCTCAAAAAACATTAAATTCTTGGACTGGAGGGATGACAAAAGATTATCACATATTATCAATTATTATATTCAGCAATAAGAAACCTAAATTCAAATTTAAAAAATTAGGTTAGATTTTTTATTCTCAGAGATATATTGGGCTTAATGTAGAGCATGAAATGAGCCATAATGAGGGGTTTAGTAAAATTTAACACAGAGGCCACTGGGGGCAAAAGAAGGTTTCAGAGAAGAGCATGGGCCATTGGAATGCCCTGGGGAATTGCCTTCCCTGAGGCTTTCTTAGAGCAAACTGCAGCTCTGTGATCTAAGAGATGTAAGCATTGTGGCTTTGGCTGTGTTTAGCAGAGCACATAGATTAGCATATCTTGTCTTTCCTGTAAACAGATTCTCCTAGTTTCAGTAAAACCCTCCTCACATATCACATGCTTGAGAAACAGTGATAAGGATTTGCGATTATCCTGAAAGACCAATAAGAACAGGAGCAAAGAAGAGCAAAGGGTCTTTGTCTCTGAGAGTTGATCCCCTCTGCCTTCTCTCTTTCACAGCAAAGTTTGGAGTGATCTTTCATCTATTGGTACAGGATTGCTGGCCATTCCCAGCAGGAATATATGAAATAAATCAGAATATTTATTTTATTGTTCAGTGGTATATAAATATCTGCATATGATGATGGGGATGTTAGCACTGAAAAAGCTAATTGTACATATCAATAGATGAAATTATCTTATGTATGAATTTTCTGAAATGATATCAAATATGCAACAATTCTGGATGTATGTGTGCGTGAGTGGCCAAACTCAGAGTAAGGTGGTTGAATGAGTATGTGTGTGGATAAGGGGTTAGGACGGAGAAAAAAGACACATTTGAAACATCTCATGAAGCCTTTATTATTATTTTTTAATGAGGGCGGTTAGGTTCTGAGGGAGTAAAATACTGGACCAGAGTCCCAAATGACAGCCTGTGTTTAAATTAACACAGTTTTGACTACGCCTAAATGAAAGGGGAGAGGGAGTACAAAAAGAAAGAGATGGTTGGGGGTAGGGCTGGAGCCCACAGAAGAATATAATCACGGTTGTAAAATCATACTTTGCATAAGTACTCTAATTATATTCCATATGCTATTGCTTTCAGGATTTTATAAATGTATATATTTTATTTTATGGATGACTTAAAATATTTTAAGGATAATTTTTATCAAGCCGTAGTCCTACTTTAGTATATTGCACACACAATGTTATTTTTTAATATACATTTCAAAATCATGTCTTAATTCATTCTGAGAAATTAAGTCTTCTGGTATTAAATAATCTTAGTCAAAATCATGTTTTTCCTTTCTTTAAAATTTTCAGTCATAACTGAACGCAGTAGAAATAATATTATATTGACTGAGATTTTGACCTAACGATTTAGGTCACAATTTAAAACACTGCTGCATCTCATGGTCATCATTAGGAATTAAAACCTATAGTTTTGGCAAAGTGTTGGCTAACTGATCTGTATTTAGTTATACTCAGATCTTCATTTAGTTCTTTTCTTGCTTTTTCCTTTCATTCTATGCTTCTCCTCATTACACTAATCAGGTCTTTCCTCTAGGAGTGATCCTTTAACAGAATTACTTGAGAAGTTGTTAATTTGCAGAATTCAGGGGGCACCTGGGTGGCTCAGTGGGTTATGCCTCTGCCTTCAGCTCAGGTCATGATCTCCAGGTCCTGGGATCGAGCCCCGCATCAGGCTCTCTGCTGGGCAGGGAACCTGCTTCCCCCTCTCTCTCTGCCTGCCTCTCTGCCTACTTGTGATCTCTCTATGTCAGACAAATAAATAAATAAATAAATAAATAAAATCTTTAAAAAAAATTTGCAGATTTCATCCACACTTAATCACAGTATAACCTCTGCGGGTGTGGAGTCTGATTTGGTAATATATATTCCTCAGATGATACTTGTAAAAAAAATAGTTTTAACACTTTAATCTTAGTGTTATAAATAATATCAATTCAGTTATTTACACAAAGAAGTTAATAATTAAAGAAGGAAGGAAGGAAGGAAAGAAGAAAGGAAGGAAAGGAGGAGGGAGGGAGGAAGGAAATAATTTTAATGGACTGCTCCTCTGGCTATTATTTCCATTTTACAATAAGACAGTTGGAAATGAAAGAAAATGAATATGCAGATACAGATTTTCTTTTTGTGGAATTTAGCATTTTTTTTTACTAAAGATAATAATAGTAAGCACAAATTATTATTGATGGCATATTTGGAAATTTTTGATATTAAAAATTTTTGATTGATAAGATAACAGATAAGTCAATTATTTCTAAGACTTCTATAGCATCACATTTTTTATATAATTCTAAAGACTTTGTAAGATATCAATTAATGTTCAAATCTCATTAGCAAATTAATTAGTATGTAGTTAAAAATCTGCCACAGAGATTGTAGAACAAACAAATCAAGTAATTTATGATTACCCACCCGTGACAATAAAGGAATGTTCATTGGACTCTAGGGAATTGACATATTATTAATTAGTGTTAATTTAGTTGTTCTTTTGCTGTTTAATAATTTACATAGTATGACTCATATTGTACCCAGTAAACAGAAATTAAGTACAATTGACCCTTGCACCACACAGGTTTGAATTGCATGGGTCCACTTATATGCAGATTTTTTTTCATTAAATATAGTACAGTACAATAAAAGTATTTTCTCCTCCTTATAATTTTCTTAACAGTATTTTCTTTTCTCTAACTTTCTTTATTATAAGAATACAATATATAATAGATATACAAAATATGTGTTAATCAATTGTTTATGTTACTGGTAAAGTTTCTGGTCAATAGTAGGCTATTAGTAGTTAAATTTTGGGGGAGTTAAAAATTTTACAGAGATTTTCAACCGTGTGGGGGTCACCCTAACTCCCATTGCTCAAGGGTCAGTTGCGATTTTGTTTTTCTCCTTTTACTTTTTCTTACACTTCCATTTTCCTTTCTAATTATAATTTTTTAAAGAATTATCTTTTATTTTTATTTTTAAATTTTTTATTAAAGTATAATTAACTTGCATTGTTATATTAGTTTCAGGTGTACAAGAGATTTAATTGTAAATGTTTTAATTGTAAACTGGACAAAAAATTTTAGATTGTCTTCTAAATCCTGTCATAGTTCTATATAAGTTAGAATAATATAAGTAGTAACTAAAAATATCCCAATTTAGATTTGTCTTAAGTATGAGCAACTTATCTTACAAAAATGGAAGGCCGGTCATGATGAAGTTTCCAGGATGGGCTGAGTGAGTGGCTCCCTGCTTTCAAGAAACCAGGACCTTTCTATTTTCAGCTCTTAAGTTCACTGGGCTAAATTTATTTTAAGGCTTGTTCCTCTCTTGATTACAAGAAAGCTAGCAGCATCTGTCAATGCTATAAGCTTTCTTATTCATTGTGTAACATTAAAGATGACCACGAAAACTTGACCCTCCTTCCGTCTTAAGATCAAGACTCTAACCTCTTCTTGAATCTGGGTGGGCTGCCTGACTAACTGAGCAAAAGAACATGGCAGAAGTGATTTCGTGCCTGCTTCCAGGACCAGACCTTGAAAGACTGGTAGTTTTGACTTCTTGCTCTTTGAACACTTGCTTTTTGAAGCCAGTGGCCATGCTATGAAAAAGCTCAATCAGCCCCTGGAGAGGCCCGCATGAAAAGCAACTGAAGACTGCCAGCTAGGTTCCCAGGGAGAAGCATCTTATGATCCTTGTAAGTGAACTATCTTGGAAGTCAGTTTTCCATTCCTACTCCAGCTGACCAGCTAATGCCACATTGAATACAGACAAGGCATCCTCACCTAGTCTTCACCAAATTGCAGATTTAGATAAAATAAATGATTGTTGCTTTAATCACTAAATTTGGGGGATGTTTGTAATAGCAATAGATAATCACAAGAATCTTATTTGTCAAGAGATAGAAAAATATAAGTCCTTATCTTTGGTGTAATGGGCTAACATAGTCCCTTGGTGATAAATTCCAAAGCTGACCATCTTTGCCTAAACTAACTTAATGTCAGAGTACAGATGAAATCAGTTTTTACAGATGCACCTGGGGTATATGGAGCAGGGCTAGATTCATAAAGGAAGGAAGAAAAATTGATGTCATGATGTCATGAGAAAAATCTGTAGTGTCTGTTATCTATATACTTTCTTTTAAGAAGATAGAGATCTCATATTCCATTATTTAAATCAGAGATATTGAAACTTTTATAAATGTCATTAATTCATTAAGGTAAGGAGGCACTAATGGAGCAGATAGAGATTTATGTAAGATCATGTTAAAACAGAGGACCCATCATTTAGAAACCTTATTCTAAGAGAAAAGATCAGATTTAGGTGATTCAGAAATTCTACAGGCTTATTCTACTTCTCTTTTGAAAAGACTCTCAAAAACACAACAAATACATAATATTAAGAAAAAAATAATATTTTCTAGATCAACTATCTAGGTAAATAAAAAGCATGCCTTCATGTGTCTAGGTGAGAGAAAAGATGCCTGAGCCCTTAGGCAAAAGAGCTGACTCACAAATGGATTTTGAGAACCTTTCTTTCACAAGGCAGATAACCTGTACTCAGTGCATGCTTTCCCAATCCTCCACGGGCAGATTATAAATAGGAAGATGGTCCAGTTTCCAAACTAGAACATGAAAATGACATTCATTTTCTATGTGAACTTAGAAATTTATTTTCTAAGTTATTTTCTAATTAATATCTTTATTAATTTATTAATGATTTATTGAGCAGTTACGCTATGATAGACATTGTACCTTCATCTATAAAACAAAATAAAAGTACATTTTTAATTGCTGTAAAGAGTATATGAGATCTTGTTTGTTTAAAAAAAGTGCTTTTAACAAAGTTTGATTATAAATCATGTGTTTTAAACTTTTACACACCGATAGCTGGAGAGGACTCAAAAGCAGAATACCAAGTGCATCTCCAAGACAAACAAAGTACCTTAACTGTTAGCAAATTTACAATTATCAAAGCAGAAGAGAGACCACGTATCCAGTGTCCTGTGGACTGAAATGCAATGTTGTGAAACCACTTCTATATAAAACATGGAAATTTGAAGCAACGTGGTTTATCTTTCCATTACTCATGTAAGAAAAATGGACACTGAATATACGGTAGGACAAATTCATTATCTTGAACACTAGGGCATTGTGAGTATTTTAGGTTATACCAAGATTTTTATTGAATCATGTATTTAAAAAATGGAGTCAACTGAAAATTGGAAATAATAATTCTATGATTTAATCAAGGTTGTAGAAATAAAAACTAGCCAGGTCTAATGTCTTTAAAACAATTTTATAGAGGTTTTGTTTTTGAAATCAGTGTCAGCTCTTCTCTAAAGGACTCAGGTCTTCAGACTAGAAAAAAAAATGGAGTTTTACACTTTAGATGATAGTTGTTTCTTCTTTATTATGCTCTTTCTTAAATGATATTGATAATTTGTCCATGACCTTTTTGATTATCCGTTTATTCATTTTATATCAACTTATGAGCACTATGCTTGGTGTTGAATAAATTTTGTTAATAAGGAATCAATTTATTTTCTTAGTTTTTAGGGCATGGCGGTGGGGGTGGAGGAGGATATGATTTTACCTAGGTTTCCATGATGGAATTGAGTGAAGTGACTTATAAATCTGCCTCAACGAAACCCAGATTTTAGTCTTCCTTGATTTCCCATTAAATTTAATCTGAACAAATGCTGTGAATGAAATTTTCAGCTAGCATTAGAGTTACTCCCCACACAACCTAAACATACACCCAGGTATATTTCCATTTATCTTTGCTAAAAAAAAAAAAAAAAATACAGCGATCCTTTTATAACATGCTATATTCCACTGCATGGTTGCCCAGACATCTTTCAAGGTAAATTTTTACTTGACAACATCTACCTTTTTCTCTCCAACAGAAAAAGAAAGGTTGTGACCTCGCAGCAAATGCTTTCTACTACCGTTGCTACAATTTTTCACTGTTGAGTAATTTGGATTGCAACAATAACGAGTAGCTTTGAAGAGCTGGGGTGGGAGGTAAAAGGTTATTATGCCCCAAATGGAAATCTCCAGCTGTCCCTGTGATAATTGAGAGGTCTACAGCAATAAGTGATTCCAAAGGAAAGACTATCCTGAATGTGAAATGAGAGCTTTGATAAGTTTATTTGTGGCATAAATGAACTGAAGAAAAATGCACATTCTGAACTGTCTGGCAGTGTGCTCTTAATAAAGGTGAGACTCTTCGGATTTCATACCGAGGGCTTAGGCAGTGCAACTTCCAAATGAAATCACTATTCCAAAGATCCTTTGCTCAGCCAGAGAATTTTGCACACATAGAGGGGACCAGGGATTACCAGAGGGACACCTTCTCTGCAACAAGTATGTGTTTTAGATGTAGATGATCCAGGTTCAAGTCCCTTGTTAGTCCTTAATAGCTGAGCAACCTGAGCAAGTTATTTGACATTTTTGAAACTCAGTGTTTTCATCTGTAATAAGAATGTCAGCTGTACTCGTAAACAATTGAGAAATGGCTCCACTCTCAGAAATGTGGATAAAAATGCAAGCAAGATTGGTCTACCATAAAGAGAAATAAGAAGCCAAATTTTCATGTGAGAGTCATCGAGAGTCCAATTTTACAGTTTACATGCAAATATATTTGGGTTTGGAGTAAGAAATCTGTGGCTTACCAACAATGTCAATCCAGTCTTGCTAATTTACTGATTCAAAATTCAGTTTTCTAATGGGTAAACTTTTGGATTTTGAAAGAATTATTGAGACAAGTTAATGAGATCATATAAAGTGTTGAGAATGGTTTTTGCACATTGTTCACACTTAAACAACTAATAGTAAGTATTTAATTTCGGTTAATAAAATAGTCAATTGAAAGATTAGTTAATGAGGGAAGAATGAATGAAAGAGAAGAAAAAAAATACAAAGACCAGCGTTATCAGCATTAAGGGCCAAGAATGCCCAGTAGACCAACTGACTCATTCTTACTGACAGCTGTCTCGCTATAATGAAGATGGTTACATCAGGGTATATATATGTTTGACATTATTAGAAATTTGAATATTATAAATAATACCTTTGTCTTTAGATTTCATTATCTCCAGGCAACCATCTATCATCTGACTTCCCACTGGCGTGCATAGAGGAAACAAAAATGATGATCTCTCCAGACTAAAATAAATATCTGATCTGTTTATTAAGGTTTTCACTGAAATGAATCCCCAGATCTTCTGAATTGATACATTAATCTTTGTACATTTCAGTAGAAAGAGTCACCCTCTCTAGGCTTTATAGCTTCTGGATATACAATAAAATTTCTTAATGCCTTACACTGAGAACATGACTGTAATAAACTGACAGTAAGATATGGATTCTATTTAGGGATCCAACCCGGAAAAACATGGTGCTTTTCTAACCCATAAGAAAACTCTAAAACCACAAGCCTGCTTTCCCATGAATATTGTTTTAATTAAATTATATATATATATATATATATATATATGGTGATGTATATATGGTTCAGTTATAAAGCAAAAATGATAAAAGTGGTAAAAAATTTCATTGTATTGGGGCGCCTGGGTGGCTCAGTGGGTTATGCTTCTGCCTTCAGCTCAGATCATGATCTCAGGGTCCTGGGATCAAGCCCCACATCGGGCTCTCTGCTCAGCGGGGAGCCTGCTTCTCCCTCTCCCTCTGCCTGCCTCTCTGCCTGCTTGTGACTTCTCTCTCTCTCTGTCAAACAAATAAATAAAATCTTTAAGAAAAAAATTTCATTGTATTTATAAGAATTAGGAGGTTGATTACAGAATGATTAGTAATGAATATTTTATCTGCTACGATTACGGGATGCACTAAAGTGTGGACAGGATTACGTTATTACTGGATTACAAATATTGGCTTTTAATCTTACCCTAAACAAATTATAGGAACAAAAATGAAATTTAAGATAAATATTTAAGATTTTGAC
>CM052800.1:19784794-19803036 GCA_028533885.1 Nasua narica | reverse complement strand
AGAGAGGGCTGGTGACTACTTGCAGAACTTATCTATAGCAGCCTGGAGAGTAACTGGGAAAATTGGAGCCCTCCGAATTTAGAGATGGTCCCTAATCAATGTGAGTGGGTTCCAAAATGAATCGGAGGGAACGTTGAAGAGTGGTAAGTAAGGAACCAAAGATTGATTTCAATGTGAAATTTAACTTAAAAAATTCTAAATGTTTAGTTTTCAAAATCAATCTGGCTTTTTCCTGCAGAAGAGCATTCACAACAGTAATAAAATGAACCAATATGTATTGAGGATTTGTGTGATGTCAAACTCTTTGCTAATCGAGAAGTATCAGTGTTAAACTTCAGAACAAGCCTAGGGGGTGCTTACTTTTAATAGGGCCAGCTAATGACTGGAGCTATAGTGGGGAGCCTGTGTGTACAAAGCCAGGAAGTGGCAGATTAAAATCCAAAGCTTAATCTAAAAATTTTAGAAACCGAATTAAAAAAAATCTAAACTCTTTGGAGTCACCTTGCTTTGTCAACAGGTTTTATGACTTCCTGGAGCTGAAAAGAAGGAGAAAAAAAAGACAGAGGAGTGGAAAGAAAAAATGTAGGTCAGTGCATATTCTGACAGAAATTTATATTTAAAGGCTTCTATCTTTTGTCCCCTACCTCTCTTTTTTTAGTCCCTCTCCTTGGTCCGAACACTGACATTTCACAAATATCTCAACCATACCGCCTTTTGCCACACAGGAATGCAGGCACATTCTTACCATCTTTCCCCAACCCCCCCACACCTCCCCTTCCAGACCATACCACACCTTCCAGACCTTCCTAGAATGAGCAAACATTCGAGGGGATGCTGTCCTTAGACACTCAATTGCAAGTGTTTTTAGAAAGTTTATTAAAACGGGCTGAACCTCTAATTCCTGATGCTGCCATCTATATTCTAACAGACAAAACAAAAACAAATCAGAAAAAAAACAGCTATCGATGAATCAGAAGAGTGTGGAACAGCTTAACTTTTTGCCTTAGTTTATTATTTATTTTCACATAAGTATTACAGCTATGAGTGAAGAGTGGCTGGCTTTTTTTTTTTTAATAAATCAAAAACCTTTTTTGGCTCACTTTGCAAAAAGAAATAGATTTGGCACTGCCGTCTCATTTTGTTTTCCGTCTGTGCCGTTGTCCATCAGTCCTTTTCAGACTCCTCGAGGTAAGCACAACACAGGCTTGCCAACCCTGTGGAGTATCAGATAGGGCATTAAATTTCCCTACTGTTTTAGATTGCCCCAGTCCAGTACCTTCACGCAATTATTTCTCTTGGTTATTGAATCATATTCCCAGCATTTTACAGAGAATATCAATTGAGAATTTTCATAAAAAAAGAGAAATACCTTGGTTTGTGAAAAAGGAAAATACTATTAGGTTTCTCTGTACTTCTCTAATATTTAATTTCAAAAGATTTAGTTTGGAGGGCATCAATAATTGCTATTGTATTGCTATCAAGAGTTAATAGACAATATTCAGAAACCAAGCATGCCATCTTTATTAACAAATACCCCTCCAAAGGTAGTTTGATGTATAGGGTTTCATGTCTCTGATGATACAGAATTGGTATTCTAGTGCAGAGGAATAAATTCACTAATCTTAGGTGACTGTAGGATGGAATGCAGTCTATATCCAAACCTGCCCTCTGGGTCACCTTATGATTTTCACGGGCCCTGGGATCTTCTATGCCTGTGGGCTCTTTCTTCAACTAACTACATAAATAATAAAATTGCATTTTATGATTGAGTATAAAGATGAATGTGATCCAGCCTGGTTGTGTTCACTTATTTTTCTGATTTTACAAAAATGGAAGCATCGTTGGCCGCCCTTAAAATTATTGTGGGTTCTAAGACTCTATGGCTACTGTGCCTAATGGATAAGTTGGCACTGCTCAAGGTCAGGGTGGGAAACTACACAGTGGTACAATTTAAGGGTCATTCTGAGATTGTGATTTTCCCAAAATACATACACGCAGTGTATGTTAGCACTGCTCTCACTTGATGATTGCTCTATAATATTTTGCTTTTTACACGGCTCCTTGGAATGGAGATCTGTGGCTCCTATGGACACCGTGAAGGTATTATTCAGCTCAAGGCAATAGGAGTTTTCAAGATGAATTTTCTTATTTCAGTGGAGTTCTCAATTTCCTGTGCATTTCCATAACCTGCTCTATCCCCAGTCTTTCTCAACTCATGGAATGTCGATATTTTCCTTCCGGCTTGCTCAGTCAAAGCTCTGGAGACACCCTTGACTCCTTTCTTTCTCTCATACCCCATATCAATCAGATAAGAAATCACATTTTCTCTACTTTCAATAAAAGTTCAGAACAGGTCTCCCCCTATCCCATTGCTATCACTCTCTGGATTATCACAATTGCTTCCTACTCAGTTTCCTAGTCATATCCTTCTCCCTCATCTAACCATTCTCACCACAGAGGCCACATGACTCCTTTAAGGAGTAAAGCATTGCATGTCATCCATCTGCTTCATATCCTTTGGTGGCAGCTCCTTTTCTCACAAAGTAAAACCCAGGTCTTTACAAGGCCTTGTACAGTGCTACACAATTTGGCCCCTCATTCCTTCCTGTTGTCATCTCCTATTTCTCTCCTCCATGATCACTACCTGCTAGAACCCTATAGCTCTGGGAGTCTAGTAGGCACTCTCTGCCTCAGGGCCTTTGGACTGAGTGTTCCCTCAGATTCCCTTGTCAGTCAACCCTTTGCCTCCTTCAGTGCATGTCTCTGTCTGTCACTTTCTCAATGTGACCAGTAGCATATACCTCATTTAACCTCTGCTTTAGACTCCTTAATGCTCTTCTCTCTTGGTATAGCATTATAATCTCTTAACATAACATACATTATTACATTATTATCTCTTGTTTATTACTTACTGTCTTCCCAAGGACAGAGACTGTTGTCTGAATTTATCTCTGAGGTATTCCTAGAGCTTAGAACCATTCCTGACATATAAGAGACACTCAGTACATACTTATTAAGTGACTGGAATAAATGAATGTGGGGACTGGGTGAAAAGGCTATCCATAAAGAGACATCAGAGTGGTGGGCTGGTATATAGTCAACTGGGCCTTACGCATTGTTTCCTGAAAGAAGAGTGTGCTTTGCTATTTTTAAATATTTTACCTGTGACTAGTGCCACAATCTAAGAATTATAGTCTCCTTTATTTTTCTTTATATGATTGGCTCAGCTAGAGCCAATATAAAAGTTTGGTTGAGTATAGTCTTTTTTATTTTCTAATGATTATCTCTGATCCTGATTTAGAATACGCATTGAATGGAGAACAAAGGTCCCTATAAGTCCTTGAAATTAAGGGACTCTTCAAACAGATTAATATTTGTGATGTATACATTGCTGCACTTAGCGTTGTTCAACCTAGAAAGAAACCAGGATCAGTAGTGAAGATGGGGCTTCTGGCCAGAGAGTCACTGATACCAGAGGAGAGGGCTGTTTTGGTTACTTGATCCCCTCTGCTATGGATGCATCTGAAAATACGATGTCATTATCCTACCCTAGCTAAGAGATCTAGAATTATGACTACATCTTGGATATAACAATTTTGAGTTATAAAACTCTAAATTTTAGGAAACTTTTATTATTTTAAAAATGCTTTAACTGTTTTAGTACTTATTTTAACAGTTTAACGTTAAAATAGTTACCATTAAAATCACAATTTAACATCAAACTGATTTTAAGAATATTTTGAGAGCTTTCATAGAAGAGGTTTAAGGATTTGTTTCAAGGTACTGTATAAGGATTTCTGGGCTTTTGTGAGGAACCCAAAATTCTACCAGGATGAACTGATAATAGTGCAGAGGTTACCCTGAAAATCAAATTCTGTGTCCTACTTCAGGAAATCAACTTGCAAAGAAGCATTGTGTTAAAATAGAATAGATCAGTTAGTCAGGACAGGCATTCTCTCCCTTATAAAGTGCCCGGGAGGAAGGGTGCATATTGATTACTCATTTCTGTGCAGTAGACTTTCCCTTCTCTCTCTCCCTCTCCCTCTCTCTTGTTTTGTTTGGGAACTCATGATTTTTCTTTTCATGAATTTCTATTCATACTCCTTTTCTAATCCTACCTCCTCCCACATTCTTATAAATAGTCAGCAACATTCACAATCTTACCAACACTGAAAAAGACACATAGTTTTCCTTGCCCTCAGTTTCCCTTCACCTCATCTGTGACCACCTTGTCCATTCTTTAGGGCTCACCTAAAATGTCTATTCCTTTTTAATACTTTCCCACATACCCAGATGAGACTATCTGTATCTTTTCTCTGCATTTAGGTGGCACATTTAACTGGTAATTACTTTGATTAGGCATGCATCTCACTCTGCCTCGCATTAGAGTCAATATTTTATAGTCTTGTCTCACCTGTTGGTAGTATGTCCCTTGAAAGCACAATTAGTCTGCCTCATAATATTATAACCCAAGCTCTTAAGTATAACAAGTTTCCTGGAGATATTTGTTGACTTGAAATGAGATTTACCAGGAGCCTGATGTCCATCTTCAACAATTTAAATAACTATCCTTGAAGACACCTCAAACTTACCTATGATTTCAATAGTCATGTTTAGAAAAATGTGTAAAAGTCAAGGAAAATTTCAACAGTCTTGAGGATCCTCAAAAATTAATGAATATTCTTGATATTATAGTTAAGGCATTCTAACTTATACTAAGTGAAGATTTTTTTTTTTTTTTTTGTGGAAGATTTGTCAGAAATACTGAAGAATCCATGAAGGTATCAAACATTCTGTCACTTGAAGCATTCTGTAACAGATAACTTTAAGTATCTGATTTTCTATGACTCTGTGATTCTGCAATTCATGTCAGTAGAAAGCATGCTTTAATTTGTTAAAGTTCAATCATATTTATTTATTTTTTTAAAAAGATTTCATTTATTTATTTGACAGAGAGAGAGAGAGAGATCGCAAGTAGGCAGAGAAGCAGGCAGAGAGAGAGGGGGGAAGCAGGCTCCCTGCTGGGTAGAGAGCCTGATGCGGGGGCTCGATCCCAGGACCCTGAGATCATGACCTGAGCCAAAGGCAAAGGCTTAACCCACTGAGCCACCCAGGCACCCCAAGTTCAATCATATTTAACAATGTTTATGAAATACAATGTTTATGAAAATGTTAAGATCATGCATACATATAATAAATATTTTTCAACAAATCGGAGAAATGATATAATATTTATTTATTTATTTTTAGAGAGAGAAAGAGAGCAAGCAGGGTGAAGGGGAGAGAGAGAGAGAGAGAGAGAGAACCTCAAGCAGACTCCATGTTGAGCCCTGAGCTCAATGTGTTCCATCCCATGACCTAACTAAGATCATGACCTGAGCTGAAACCAAGAGTCTGATGCTCAACCTACTGAGCGACCCAGGTACCCCACTATATAATATTTAAAACAAAACAAAACAAAAAATCAATGTGTTTTTAGAATTACAACATTACACACAAATCAGCATATTATTATGTATTAAAAAATATGCATAAATGTCTCATAAGTGAAGATTCTCATTGGACTGGGGGTGTCAAAGCCGATCTCATGCAGATTGGAGCTAAGGTGGTGAGACTGAGTTCTGGGTATTCATGTTCAATCACTTAGCGATGACCTCTACCCGGATGTCCTTCAAGCATTCTAAAATTGCCCAAACCATGGAAACTGCCATGCTCCACCACACCTGCCCCTTCTGAGATGCTCTCTGATTTTAAGGATGGAATAATTATCCAACCTGTTGCCAAAAATTTTCGTTGTAATGCTGATTCCGTTCTCATTTCTTGATTCTCATTACTTGGTTTTAGCAAGGAGCCATTCAATAAATAAATCCATCTTCTCTGCATATGTTCTGGGCAAAAAGAAAACTGGAAGGATTGTCAAGCAGGAACCAAAGCATTATCTTCATTACTGAATTTGCAGTTGTGGTTTGAATTGAACTCACATGTGCCCATTCACTAACTCCCAGAATTAGGCAGAATCTAATTATCCAAAATTATCCACAGGCAGAATTATCCATGCACTCTTAGAAGGAATTACACTGAGACAGGTCCTCTCATTTCCCAGGTAAAACTTGGGAGTTACACTGTCCAGCAAGATAGACACAACTACAGGCTGTTAATGAGCACTTGAAATGTGCTAAATCCAAATTGATATGTGTAACAGTTGTCAAGTACATATCAACTTCCAAACAGCACTAAAAAGAATGTAGGATATTATACTAGTATTTTTACATTTATTATATGTAGAAATCACATTTTGAATACATGATATTAAATGAGCTTTATTGTTCTGTTTACTTTTCGCTCCTTTTAAGCTGTCTTCCTTTACATTCTTCAGTGCAACCTCACATGCCCTTTATAATTAAGTGTAAATTTCAAAGCAAGGTATAAAAGGCTCTTTATGATATAATCACTCCTCTAGTTTTATCGTTGTACTTTCTAATCCAGCAGCCAGATAACTTTAAAATTAAAATCTGTGTAAATTTTCCCTTGCCTCTGGGTTCTTGCACATTTTTCCTGGAACAGCTTTAACCAACTCTAGGTCTGACCACAGCCTCTTGATCTCTAGCTTTTTAATCCACAATATTATTTCATCTATTAAACCTCTTAGAATCTCGAGACTGAATATGTGTCCTTCCTATGTCCTCCAGCAGCACTGTGTGATTAACATTATCATTCGACTTAATCACACAGTACTTAATTGCCTCTGTCCACTTGGTTGTCCTGTGCACTTCACTTTATGTTCTTGGAGGTTACCTTATGTGTCATTTCTTTCAATCTCTCAGTGCCTAGTACCCTGCCTCATATAATAAATGTTTCAAATGTATGTGAGGTATAGAAAAGAATCCACGAACAGTGGGGAAAAGGTCACTTTGATTGGTCATAAGAACAAACCTTCATTTCACAGATGAAAAAATATTTTATAAACTCTAGCTTGTGATTTTCTTATGGCTACACATACGTTTCTTCGTGTCCTCTGCACCTAGCATTTTCCCTATATGTAGTTTATGTATAGTAATGGTGTCTGAATAAATGAGTGACTAAAATAGTCAGTCCTGTAGTTTAAAAAAATAACATGAAGTAAATTATCAGAGCATAAAAATATGTTATTGCAATATTGTTCTTTTGAACCAAATTCAAAAGTGTGAGTCGTTTCTCAACATGCATTTCTTTACTCAGCTACAAGTTTTAAAATAGCTGTTCCTTTCTATTTGTCTTTTGCTTCTCATGAATTAGGCCAGCACACATCATTTCTACACTACCCAAAGCCAAACTCTTAAGCTGTTTCCATTATACATTCATTCCAATGGAAATAATGACTTCCATTTACCACAGTGTCAGAGGCCAGTGAAGCCAAATCAGCTACAGCTGCATTGTTTTATAACAGAAGATAATGCTATCCCCACTGTAGTTACAAATGTGATTTCTTCAGAGTTCAAATACTCTTAGAGCTAAACTGTGATTTGATGTCTAATGGTCAACTCATGTTCTGGGGATTAAGTTAATTAAAACAGTTGCCCTACTCTATTAAAGCTCCCCGTAGACTAATTATTAAAGTGCCAAGCACCGTTACAGACCTACAGCAATTGAAAGTCACAAAGGGAGTTGCTTATATTATGGGAACTCCAGAACTCAGTAGATTATCGCCTGTAGTAAAAGAACATGCACACTGAGAAGTAGATTACCTTCTCCACAGCCACTGAGCTATTATAAAATGTACAAAGGAAAAGCCAAATGTACAAGCATTTGGATTCATAGCCTTTAGAATCTGCAATTTCCAAAGCTAGTCAAATACCAGAAAAGCAGCTTGGCAAAGTGCGAAGGGTTCTGTTCAGGGAATCAGGAACATGACTTTGAGTCCCAGATCTCTCCACCTGTCAGGGGAAACATCGGTAATTATCTTCAATCTAGGCATCACATGCCTCCTCTATGACATGAAAAGGATATGTGACCTGTGATTCTATTTTAATATTTCTGAGATAATCAGAACTTGAACCAACCAAAATCTTTAGATGGAAAGGTACAAGAGGATGGCATAAAGTGGAGGATGCGGCATCTAATCCACAGTACTTCCTCCTCTTTGGAAATTTTCAAAGAATTTTGCTGTACGGAATATACTTTAAAAGCTTTTATATTCTTTACCAGCACAGAAAAGAGGTCCTTGGTTTTGCTTTTCTTAGTGAATCTTCCCGAAGTCATAAGCAAGCAAATCAAAACCACAACGAGTTATCATCTTATACCTGTCAGAATGGCTAATATCAAAATGACAAGAAATAACACATGTTGGCAAAGGTGTAAAGGAAAGGGAACCCTTGTGCACTGTTGGTGGGAATGTAAACTGATGAAGCTACTGTCAAAAACAGTATAAAGTTTACTCAAAAAATTAAAAAAAATAGAAATACCATATGACCCAGTATTTCCAATTTGGGATATTTACTCAAGAAAACAAAAACACTAACTCAAGAAGATATAGACACCCCTCTGTTTATTGAAGCATCATTTATAATAACTAAGATATGGAAACAGCCATAGTGTTCATTGGTAGATGAATGGATAAACAAAATATAATACACACACACACACACGGAAATGTTACTCAGCCATAAAAAAGAATGGAATCCTGCCATTTGTGACAGTCTATATGGGCCTAGAGGTTATTATGCCAAATAAAATAATTCAAACAGAGAAAGACAAATATCATATGATTTCACTTATACATGAAATCTAAAAAACAAAACAAAACAAATAAAAAAGCAAAATACAAAAACAGACTCATAAATATAGAGAACAAACTGGTGGCTGCCAGGGGGGGGGTAGGTGGGGGACTAAGCAAAATAGATGAAAGGGATTAAGAGATACAAACTTTCAGGTATAAAATAAATTAGTCACAGGGATGAAAAGTGTAGCTTAGAGAATATAACCAATAATATTGTAATAACTGGATAGTGGTAGATGGTAATTACATTTACTGTGATGAGCATTTTATCATATGTATAATTCTCCAATCACTATGTTGTACACCTGAAACTAATGGAATATTAGTTACAACTATACTTCAATTAAAAATAAATTAGTGAAAAAAGAAGTCATAAGCAAATTTAATTTTTTTCTTCATATACTTTTTCAAAACACGCACTTTTTATTTCCATAAAGTCAATAACAATTAGAAAAATAAATAAAAAATTGTGATACCTGTGTTTAAATAATGGGAAAAGCATTGGCTATAAAATTAGACTGACCCAGATTTTAATTCCAAATTTAATAGTTTTGTGGATTCAGGACAAATTGTTTTTTTCTCTTAGAACTTTGGTCCACATACCCCTCTCTCTCTCTCCCTTGTTCTCTCTTTCTCTCTCTCTCTCTCTCTCTCTCCCTCTCTCTCTCCATGTATTACCCACCTAATAGCTCTGTTGCCAGAATTTGGTAGAATATACTCACCCACCTATATATCATGCAGTGGAAACTTTTTATTTTTTATTTTTTAAATTTTTTAATTTTTAATTTTTTTAAAGATTTTATTTATTTACTTGACAGAGAGAGAGAGAGATCACAAGTAGGCAGAGAGGCAGGCAGAGAGAGGGGGGGAAGCAGGCTCCCCGCCGAGCAGAGAGCCCAGGACCTTGAGATCATGACCTGAGCAGAAGGCAGAGGCTTTACCCACTGAGCCACCCAGGTGCCCTGCATGCAGTGGAAACTTATACTTATTTCCTTTCCACTTTTATAGAGCAAAGAGGTAATATTCTCTTTAGAGTATGCTTAATATGATCAGTGTTTATTTTATTTCTGAAGGCTGGGTTCCAGACATTTAATAGATGGTTGCATGGTATTTCTTGCTATATTCCGATAAAATATGAAATTATCACAAGTATCAGGACAGAAATTTTGGAGACTATTGGAAGAAATAAAACCAAGGCAAGGAATTGGATAGATGTGTAGATAATTATTCTTTCAGGGTTATCTATGAGCTATCACAGACATCAGCTATTTGGCTACTTGTGTTACATGGAGTTGATTTTCAAGCCCACAAGCCATTAAGGTATAAGACAGATCTTTTCATTTTAGATATGGCAACACAGAAAAAAATTAAGAAATCAGCTTTCTATATTAACTTCCCATTTATATAAGTTTAATATCAACTGGCAATATTTTTGTTACTTGCCAGCCAGCAAATCAGTTTGGGAATCATTTTGCGTAGTCAATAAATCATCTTGTAAAATCCCGTTTCTCACTAGAGTTAACAGCAATACCCATTAGGAAGCAGCAGTTCTCATTATTACTCCAAGAGGTGCAAGGCCATCAAAGTATATAAGCTCTGGCAGAGCTCATTCATCAAGGTAGAAAATCTGTTTCCAGCATTAAAAGAGAGGCTGAGAAAAACCAGAGAATAGTAGTTAAGTGAAAGAAGTAGAAATAAAAAAACTTGAAAGAGAATTACAGAGAGAAGAAAATATAGTTTATCTAATGTTGCATGTGTGAACTGAAATACACACACGCACACACAATTATTGATATGACCTTGCCCTTTACAAATATATGAAAGTGAATGGCTTATTTTATAGAGTTCTATATTTACAAAAAGAACAAGTTAAAGGTACAATTATGTAAAAGATATTTTTAAACAGATTCTTCATTTAGTCTGTGATAAGTCTGGAGATTCAGACATTATTATATCTGATATTATTGATTCCTTAATGGTGCCTGTGCTATGGAATTCAATAACAAAACAAATTACCCTCTATCTGAAATCATGCAGCGAGAATAACCTCAAGATTCATTCTGACTAGATCATTCAATCAGGTCAAGCTGCAGGGTACATTTATTTTCTAAGAAACATGGGTGGCAGAGTCACACACAAAAAATTAATATTTACAGTTTCCAACTGGATACAGACCAGAATACTGGTTCCCAAGAGTAACAGATGACATGACTCTCAGAATCTACTTATTGATTCATGGCTTGAAATGAACAAAAAACGTTGGGATAATTTCACCCTTATCTTTATTATCAGTTAATTTTTTAAATCTAATTATCCAAATTGATTAATGTTGGTAATGTTTTAAAACATGCAAAAGTAAATAGATCCAAAATGGCATCAGTCTTTTCAGCTGAGTAAACATAATAATGGATAACATTGTTAGTCAATTTGACAATAACATTATTTTCAATCATTAATAAGGTTTAAGTCAATCATGGCCTATCACCTACCTCGACTGATCACATTAACTGAGTAATTGCTGACTGTCCACTTAATATTGTCATCATAATAGGGAAAAAAATGTTGATGTTGGTGAGACATGCTTGTGAGATAACTAACTTGATTTATCATCTGTTTTCACCAAAATTTTGAAGAGAACATATCACACTAATAACCTTGTGCTCTCAAACCTAGGAAATGTACCCATATGGTCATTTGGACTTGTTGGATGAGAAGGAGAAAAAAGAGTATATCAAACTGATTTATTACCTATCATTGACCAATTTCTTTCTTCCAAATTTTCAAATGAATGGGAATTTTCAAATTTCCAAACTTTGAAATGAATGGGAAGTTCAGTGAGCTTCAGAGGGTGGTTTGGCTACAAGAGATTGGATGGGATTTTGACAGCTGTGGGGACCAGTAAATCTACAAGCAGTCCCTGGCCATGACTATTGCCATGTTAGCTCCTAAATGACACCCTTCAAAGTCTAGCATAGCTGCCGTACAAAGATTCCTACTCGTAAAAGGTATTTTTTATGTGGAAGCCTCTTACCTTCATTCTGACATCATAAATCGATGTCAGCATCAGGAGCCATAGAGAAGAGAGGAATTATTTAGAGAGTTGTGTTAAATCACCACCCAGAATTTTCCATAAAGCACTTGGTAAATCACAAAAATAAACAGAGTTATTTCATAATAACACAGTAAATAACCAACTGTACCACCATAAATCAGCCTGTGGCATAACTACATTTTTAGTCCTAACATTTCCCACATGAAAGATTCTCAATTTACCTAAAATGTTTTCTGTTGTTTCCCAGTTGCTGACTGGCTAGTGACACCATTACAAGTTGCAGGGAAAATAAATTTAGAACAAATAAGTGTGGAAGGACCATTTCAATGTCTGACAGCAATTACAATCAAAGCATACTATATTTTCTTATTGTCAAATGTATATGAGCTGGAACATCTTCTATACTGCTGTTTTATTATCATTTAAATGTGATTCTAGCACACAAGACATTGGCAGTATTGGGCAACTGAGTTTTGATCACAACAGCAAAAATCTAGTTTTCTGCTCTGGGCCATTGCTTTCTGAAAGAACTGCTTGAAGATCGATAGGAAGCAGAGATTGCTCAGTATAATTTGTCTCCATGGCCTCATTCTCTGTGTCTGTCTTTCTGTGACTCTGCCTGTCTCTTTCTTCTTTCCATACCTTCTTTGTCCTACATGGCTGGGAATTTTATTTTTCTTTTTTTCATTTTACAGCACTTAAAAATAAATTTATTCTACTTATTTGAATAATTTCTTATTTAATTGATAGTAGAATACTGGACATTTTCTTTTCTAAACTTATATTTGGCTATGTAGCTAAATAAGTAGTCACCAAAGTAGTGAACAAAACGATACACTATAAAAAACATGAGACTCTTCAGAGCTATGGCAAAATTGGGACTCTTGAATTTTCCTGTGTTCTCCAATACGCATCGAATGGCTGATCAGAATAGTCATGAGCACAATATAAGGGCCACATCTATTTGATGTAAACAGAGAAATAACTTATAAAAGTACATGAAAATGAATAGAGAAATATCAGCTATATTTTTAAATAGTAATGTTGTTTTCTGATCACAAAGGCAGAATTTTCCCATTGTTAAGTAGTCTGACAAACCATAAATGTGTAACTTCTAAAGTAAAATGGCAATCCAGATATTGTTTGAGAATGCATGATGTGCATTCTGTGATGCACTGAATTGCAGAGAAATCACTGAGGTACTTTGGGTGGAACTTGCCGGAATGCACCTTCTGGAATGTTAGGGAAGGATGTTCACAAGCAAAATTTCCTAAGGGGAGGTTCCTTTCTGTTGCTGAGCCAACTATATTGTTCTGCAGGATCCCAGTGCTGGAGAAATTATTATAGAACCTTGGAGCTGGAGAAGCCACAGTGCCTCAGGATCCAAATATTATGTCCCTTGTTCTGCAGGAGCCTGCAGAGAACACCCTGGAAGCAGGAAGGGAAACTCCTTTCTCCTGTAATGTCTCTGGAGAGTGTCCTCTTCTGACAAAGGTTAACCTAGACCAGTGACAAAGAAAAAATTTAAAGAGCTCAGCTTCATTTTCTCACAGCTGGCGATGAAGTAGAATTTGCAACTACAAGGAAATAAATTGATTATTGCGATGATACTGTGAAAATTAATTAATATATTGGAAAAAACTAATATATAAGCAATGGTATGAAGAGATTGAAAGAATTATCCAGAAGAAGACATTTCCAGGGAGAGAGATGCATGTTGGAATATGCCCAGTGTTACCAAGGAACAGCAAAAGGATCAATACTACAGCTAATTGAAAATGATAACAGACAAGAACAGAAAGGAAAAAGCAATTGTATCGTGTAGGGTATTTTTTTTTTTCATGTAGGGTATTTGATAACTTTGTAAGATGTCAACTCTGAGGGAAGTGGAGAACCTTTACAGAGTTTTGAGGAAAGAAGAGTTATGGTTTGATTTTCATTTAAGCAATTAACTCCAGCTGCTGTTTTGAAAACAAGGTATAGAGTCGGGTCAAGTATAGTGGGAAGAACTGCAAGAAAGTTATTGCACTAAGCCAAATGAAAATTAATGATGGCTTGGATGGAAGTATTAGCAATGGAAATTATAAGCCATGGGCAGCTTTTAAATACACTGAGAATAGAAAGGATCAATAGATTTTCATGATGGATTGAATGTAGACCCAAGAATGACTTCAAGATTTTTGGCCTGTGCAGCTAGAATGATGGAATTGCCTAAGATGGAATCAACTTAGATTGGAAAACTTTCTTTGAATAAAATAGGGAAAATTCAGATTTCACTTTTGGTCATTCACATTTTTATGTCTACTACATGTCCTTTTGGAGATGACCAGCAAATGTCAAGCAGGCAGTTATATATAAGCATCTGAAGATCAGCAAGAAGTCTGAGCTAAAGATAAAAATTGGGGGGAGCACCTGGGTGGTTTACTTGGTTAAGTGTTTCCCTTTGGCTCAGTTCATGATCATGATCGTCATGATCAGAGAGTCCTGAGATGGAGACAAGCCTCATGCTCCCTGCTGTGCAGGGAGCCTGCTTCTCCCTCTCCCTCTGCTGCTCTCACTCTTGCTCTTTCTCAAATAAGTAAATAACATCTTAAAAAAAAAAGATAAAAATTTTGGATTAGTGGGCATATAGATTTATTTAATGACATGCAACTGAAGAAGTTACCAAAAGAGTAATGGCAGATAGAGATAGTAGAGGTCCAAGAATTGAACTCAGGAGTACTCTACTGCCGACATGTGTGGAAGAGGTGACTAGATAGGAAACAAAACTGAGAAGGAGCAACCAGTGAGATATGACAAAAACGCAAAGTGCATGGTGTCCTGTGTACTAGTTCGAACAAGATCCTAACTGAAATGGAACTTAAGAAGCATGGAAGAGGAGTTGTTGACAGCATTAAGTGTAGATGATTGGTTTTAGCACTTTCAATGTAAAAGAACAGCAAAAATATAATTGTGAGAAAACATGGAAATGCACTTTTCTTACCTATTTCTAAATGAACAGTTATTTCAGAATTAATATATCAGTTAGTAGAAATGGTAGACATAATTTTTACTATTACTGAAGATTTTGTTTGTTTTTGGTTGTTTGTTTTATACAGACTGTGGCTAATTTTCTTTAAATAAAAATAGAAGTTGAATTTACCAAATTACTTTTATTGAATTATTTTTTTTACTACCTTAGATTATGACATATTGAATTGAATTATTCATTATATTAGGTGCCTTGAATGAACCCTAATTTACCAGAATGCATTAATGTTTTGTGTATTATTTTAATTCTTCTATTTCCTAAAGTATAATTTAATATTTACATCACATTTTAGAGGTAAAATAGAATCAAATTTTGTTTTGTTTTGTTTTTGTTTGTTGTGCTCTGTCAGATATTGATATGTGTTATGAAAACAAAAAAAGTTAGACTATTGTCCTTATTTTATTTTCTCTATAAAATTGTTCATATTATATGTCGACAGCTGAAAGATTTCATACAAAAATTAGTAATGGATTCCTTATTTTTGACAAATATGTCAATGTTGGGAAACATATCTTGAAACAACCATTACCTTAAAAGTTATGCATCATTCAAGTTGTCAAATTGATTATCATGATATTGTATAATATAATGTATTATGTAATTAGTTATTATAATTATTTTAATTCCAATGTGTTTGTGTTTGAGGATTTATTTTCTGTTTTGATTATGTTAATCCAATTAATGCATATATATTTTTTCAGTTGTGAAAAGAAGAATTTTGGATATTTTGATATCCTACTTAAGAATATTTATTTACATCTAATTTTATTTTTATTGCTATTTCTGTTTTCGCAATCATTTTTAACTTTATGATCACTATATATTATATCATATATAATACATACATTATGTATACATATGTATTTTATTTATATATACATACACATTATATATATATATGCACATATCTATCCATATATATATTTTCAAATGGCGATGTACGTATATCTAAATACTTAAATCATCAACAAATCAATAAAATATGGTGATTTCTATTTTTGTAAATTATATTAAATTCTCTATCCTCCACCTCCCATCCAAACCCTGGTATTTAGCATGTTCTGAGATTTTTTTTCCCCAGTGTACTATCAGATTATTTTTAAAATTTGGATTACATTGCTTTCTTTTTAGGTATGACAGATTTACAGTCTATTTTTTTAACTATTATCCCATAAATGTTATTAATGCTCTCACTGTATGATATATGGACTCCATGTACACAATAATTCATATATGCAATTCATGATCAGTTTCTTTAATGAAGAACATATTTGTTAATGAGAATTTTCACTGTAGTTTTGCTAATCTTGTAAAAAATTAAAGAAATCCTCAAGGTATCACTAATGTTCACATGATCTGCCTGATAGTTATAAGTGCTTGCGAGGGAGTTTTCGTGCCTCAGATCCTGTCCTAGGTCATTTACATCCATGTTTTATGGGTCATTATGATAACCCTACGAATTCTGTGTTATCTCCACTTTGCATATGTGGAGATAACACAGGCTAAAGGATAACATAGGCATAGGTTAAAGATAAACATAGGCTGTGTTTATGCATAGGCTATGTATGCATAGGCTATGCATGCATAGGCTAAACTCTATCACACCCAGCTCCATAACTTGTTAATGCTCATATCCCTAATAAATGTTACAGCCAAGATTTAAATTTAGGTCAAACTTACTCCGAAGCCAATGTTTGTAACCTCCAAGTTATTTTCCCTGACATCATTTTGAATATCTAATTTCTGTAACAGGGACTTTTTCTATTTTTTACATTCTGTCGTGATTACATACCTAGAATCCTTAAAATCATACACTCCATGACAACATGTGTGTGTGTGGGGGGGTTGTGTGTGTGTGTGTGTGTGGTGGTGTTTTATTTTAGGAAAGCCTCTCACTTTTTACTGTTTTTCTCCACGTTCTTCAGATTTTGCTAATGTCTATGAATGGAGTTTAATGTTTTCAACAGTCCCGGAACTTCTGCTGAAGATAAAGAAATTAAAAAAAAAGACCTTTGGTTTCCTGGGTTGTAATGTAGTAACCTTTTTCTTAACATGTGAAAAATGCTATAACTTACAGATTAAAAAAATAATTTTTAAATTAAAAAAATTGCCTGAAATTGTAAACCTGAAAGGTTTGTTACGTTAGTTTAATTTATTTTTTTAAGATTTATTTATTTATTTATCTGACAGAAAGAGAGAGCACAAGCAGGGAGAGCTGTAGGCAGAGGGAGAAGCAGGCTCCCCATTGAGCAAGGAGCCTTATGTGGGGTTCGATTGCAGGACCCTGGGATCATGACCTGAGCAGAAGGCAGTTGCATAACCCACTGAGCTACTCTGGCACCCCTAGCTTGTTTGTTTTAAATTAAACATTATTTATGGGAAAATTTTACCTTTCTCTAATCAAATCAAATTAAATTCAATGAAGGTGAAAGATGCTTAGCTGTATATTATCTCATTAGAATCGGGTGAAATCAAAAGCTCATTTTGCTTTGATATCACAGAATTGCACACTGACTTGCCCCAACTAAACTCTAGCATGAAAGTTGAGAAAAGATGTAAGCTCTTTAATAAACCCAAATAAGTTTTAAGATGAACATGACAGTTAAGGCATTAGAACTAGACTTAATTTGCTTAAGGATTGTGCTATGGCAATTAAAGAACATTTAAGTATATGAATAAAGTGAACATGTTTGTTATATACACATATATGAATAATATTTGAAATTTTGATTTTATATATAAAAAATCTCTCTCACTAACATGTTATAGGAGGAGGAAAAACAGAGGAGGTATTTGAGAAACAAATCATGAGAAGAGGAGACCAGAAAGATGATAACAAAAATTGTAAAATTTGGATCAAAACATTAATTTTCATTAATATTTTTTCTTCAACTGCAAACCTACTTTTCTATAGAAGAGACTAAGGAGTGGGCAGCTGGGTGGCTCAGTCAGTTAAGTATCTATCTCTTGATCTCAGCTTAGGTCTTGATTTCAGGGCTGTGAGTTCAAGGGAATAAGGAGAGCTAGTTCAAATTTTTTGAAATATGCAGGCTGGGTGTGATTTTTTTTTTAAATTTTTTATTAACACATAATGTATTATTTGCCCCAGGGTACATGTCTGTGAATCATCAGGCTTATACATCACAGAATTTACCATAGCACATAACCTCCCCAATGAACATAACCCTACCTCCCCTACCTCCCAGCCACCCTTAGTTTGTTTCATAAGTTTAGGAGTCTCTTATGGTTTGTCTCCTTCCCCATCCCATCTTGTTTCATTTCTCTTCCCCACCCCCCCATAACCCCCTGCCCTGCCTCTCAAATTCTTCATATCAGAGTGATCATGTGATAATTGTCTTTTCTGACTGACTTATTTCGCTTAGCATAATACCCTCTCGTTCCAT